>JBAIZL010000002.1:26316066-26388566 GCA_036971475.1 Prosapia bicincta
ATATGTTATCAGTATGGGGTGAAAATATGATATATATTATATATCATCATGGCGACCCCACCTTTGCAGTTTGTTAGAATAGGTACAACACGTCGCGGTGAGCAGAAAATATTTTTATAGCATTTCGAAGAAAAATTCTAAATATTTGCATATGTTTTGTAAATAATATTCATTTCACTTGGTTTATTTTATTACTTTTAAGATTAACTGTAAATAGTCGATTAAACAACTGTGAATAAGTTCATTTTTTTGTGTGTTATCTCAATCGGATATCGGAAAGTGAGTCAATAGATCACAAGGTTTAAACTAAATCAATCGAAATTTTATAATTTTCGTTATAAACTTAAGATAAAATTGTAATGGTATGGCACTGTTGCGTTGCCAACGACAATTAATAGACTGTATACCTCGAATTTCAATCGGTTAGCTTACCTGAAAGTTTCTATTGTTAAACGAAACCCACAGCCCACATGCACCTTACGAGATAAATAAAACAGTGTAATGTTAGGAATTTTATTGTGCTTGATGGCGGCAGAAAGCACATAAAGCGGTTAATGTATTATAAATATGTGTGGCGAAATTGGTACATAACAGGCAGACTCATGGTAAATTACCTGTCCTTCCATGGGACTTTCAAGGTCCAAAGGGGTAGGTTATGCCTCCCTAGGACCATGTCCCCAGTCAGGGGTTCCGGCCATTGGGTAAGGCTAACCGAAAGTGAATAAAGGTCCAATTGCACTACCTAGACCGAACTAACCAGACGGGGTATAGGGGTACTGAAACCTGGCCGTTTGGAAGGCTTTAATGGTCCCGAGTAGTTCTGGAATGGCGATCGAACTCCTGTCACAGGTAGAGTTCGTCTCGTTCCAGTGACCAGTCAAGGACATACAGTAAGGTCGAAAGACTCCTACATACTGGAACCAAGGGTCGTGACACCATGCTCTCCGTCTCAAGGCCTGACGCTAGTTGCCTGGACAAGAGTTTTGAGGTTGGATTCGTTGGAGTAGGTGTATCATTAACTGGATGGTAGAGCCCCCAATAGTAACGCTACAAAATGTGTTCTTTGACAAAGGAGATAAGAGCCAAGAGACTGAGTGCTCCCTTGCTACATTCTTCATTTTTTCACCATCTTTCTCTACAAACATTATTTACAGCACAACTGCAAACTGTCCTTCCATGGGCTTATACATGAAAGAGAAATCACTAGTTATGGAATAATTTTAATCCTGAATTAAAGCGAGCCTCTAGTGGTTAAGGCCTACAAGCTACACATAAGTGTGATATAAGGAGTTCGAAAGCAAAATTGTTTATCAAATTTACATGTAAAATTATTTTAGAGAGAGAGAGAGAGTTTAACAGAAGGAGCTCGCCTTCTAAGAGAAATACTGATTAATTTTGGCATTAAAGTCTAAAATCAAACTATTAGATCATAGAAACCTAGCGCAATGGGCAATGTTGCGCAATTGCGGTGATTCGAACGCACGGAATTGCTACACGTAGACCCATTGAGTGAAGACAGGAATAACGGACTTAGTTTTACTACAGTTTTGCTAACATTGCGGAAGAAACAAGACTATTCTTTTAGGAAGTAAAAATTACAACGTAGTGACCAAAGCTGGATGAAAAGCAAGATTAATTAAATAAAAAATAATTTAAACTTGAAATTCAGGCAAATAATTAATAAATATTGAATAAAAATATCTTCGCTGAATCAGGCTTTCCAAGGAAGTATGATCTGAATAAAAATTTATTGATGCAGAAGAAGATCAAGGATTAAATAATAGAAGTAATTAATAGCAGAGGGATTAAATGGCAGAACGAATACATGAATGAAGGACTAAACTACAGAACGAAAAAATAGTAGTAGCATTAAAGGCAGATGGATTAAATTATAGAAGGATTAAATTATAGAAGGATTAAATGGCAGAATGAATACATGGAAGAAGGGTTAAATCGTAGAAGGATTAAAATGCAGAACGAGTAAGTGGCAGGAGGATAAAGTAGCAGAAGGATTAAAATGCAGAACAAGTAAGTGGAAGAAGGATGAAATGGCAGAAGTATCAAGCTGCAGAAGAGATAAGTGGCAGAAGGATGAAATGGCAGAAGGATTAAATTATAGAAGGATTAAATGGCAGAATGAATACATGGAAGAAGGGTTAAATCGTAGAAGGATTAAAATGCAGAACGAGTAAGTGGCAGGAGGATCAAGTAGCAGAAGGATTAAAATGCAGAACAAGTAAGTGGAAGAAGGATGAAATGGCAGAAGTATCAAGCTGCAGAAGAGATAAGTGGCAGAAGGATGAAATGGCAGAAGGATTAAATTATACAAGGATTAAATGGCAGAATGAATACATGGAAGAAGGGTTAAATCGTAGAAGGATTAAAATGAAGAACGAGTAAGTGGCAGGAGGATCAAGTAGCAGAAGGATTAAAATGCAGAACAAGTAAGTGGCAGAAGGATGAAATATCAGAAGGATCAAGTTGCAGAAGGATTAAAATGTAGAAGAAATAAGTGGCAGAAGGATTAAGTTGCAGAAGAATCAAATGGAAGTAGAATTAAATGGGGAAGGGATGAAATAATAGAAGGATCAAGTTGCAGAAGGATTAAATTGCAGAACGAGTAAGAGGCAGAAGGATTAAGTTGCAGAAGGATTAAATTGCAGAACGAGTAAGAGGCAGAAGGATCAAGTTGCAGAAGGATTAAAATGTAGAAGAAATAAGTGGCAGAAGGATTAAGTTGCAGAAGGATCAAATGGAAGTAGAATTAAATGGGGAAGGGATGAAATAATAGAAGGATCAAGATGCAGAAAAATTAAATTGCAGAACGAGTAAGAGGCAGAAGGATTAAATGGCAGAAGGATCAAATGGTACACGGTAAATCGATCACTAGATTACACAAAGCGGAACGGAAGAAGATAATGAGCCATGGACGGAAATAGCTCTCCCGGAGAGATAGGAAGCAAGTTCGAAGACTTACGAATTGTCCACTTCATAGTGTAAATACCGTGACATTTTATCTCCGTTCTTTCATCTTTATAGGAATAAAGGGAGGTAAGTAATTAATTTACATTTTAACTTGCTGACTTTAAATATACGCATTAAAACATCAGTGTAAAAGTTTTAATACTGTTTGAAAACAACGACACGAGCAAATGCAGATCCGGAAGGTATAAAGAGAAAAGTAAGACATAATATTAACAACGCCCCTAAGACATATTAAAGAAGTAAGCAGAGCCGTCTCGTGCAAGAGAGCTGTGAAAAATGGAGAAACTTTCTGTCATCGGAGACTTGCCCCTTCGCACCAGCGTAACGACAACGTACGAGTCCCGGCGGTGGGGAACGGAGAGCTTGGATCCTGTAGGAAATCTGCTTGTGTGGCTCTGCTTGTGTGATTTTATTTAAATTGTTAATATAAATGAAATCATCGTTGGGGGGTAAAACCCCTGGTATAGAGGATATATTGGGATTCACAGCCCTGCATGTGCGTATTACAATCACTCCCCCCCTCCCCCGTAAGAAAGCCCTATATATCTAGGATAGAAATTTGTAGTTTCAATGAGCAAAGAATGATTATTTAGTATCACGTCTCTATACACTGATTTACTGTTCTTTTTAGGTCATTCATAGCCTCATGCCCTAAAGATAGAACATCGACTATATCCTTCTCTATATTATTAGTGACTGTTACAACTTCTGGCAATTTAGCATTGACAGGGGCATTATAGGTGTTCTTTCTTTAACCCATAAGTTTTGTAATAACTTGCAAAGTACAACAAATTAGTTGTAGAGACGTCAAACTATTAAATAATGATTCACGGGTATATTTGAGTACATTTTCTGCCTTCATTAACATTACAAAATTTTCCTTTCTTAACGAGTTTCAGAATGATACCATTTTAAAAACGTAAATAGTACTTCAGTAAAAAAGTAATTAAGTAAATAGTACTTGAGTAGTATTATTTAGGTTTTTAAAATGGAGTCATTCCAAAACGCGTCAAAAAGAAGAAAATATTGTAATGTTAGGAAAGGCAGAAAAATGTACTCAAATATATAGAAATATATGAATATATTAGGAATTTTAATAATTTTTGCTCGTTAAAATAGCTGCTTTTATTCTAAACAATTTCCTGACACAATGGCTAAATATTATATTAGCAATACGATTACGCACTCAAGAAGCTCCAAGTAAGTTGGAAATTTAGAGAAATTTTTATACGGTATGTTAAATTAGGGAAAATGTAGCCTTTAGTATGAAGCGATGAGCTAGTACCGTTTCTGATCTACAAAACACAGACATTAAACCCCAACAGTTCCACTGGACGGTTACACTTTCCTCTAGGTTCGAAACAGACGCTTAGATTTTCCGCAGCAAATTTCCAGGAATTGAATATCGCTAGAGATTGCATCTCTAGTTTACTTAGTCTGATTAAATTTCTTACATTGGTTAAAGAACGCGCTAGAAGCAAAGAAAAATCCCGAAAAGTGACTCCAGACGGGAAGATTACCCTTGCAGAGCGCCTGCTTCCAACTTCCGTAAAGAGGGACTCCTCAAGGACTAAACTAATAACTAATCTACTGCATCCAATGATACCATTGATATTCATTTCCAATTGGAAAGAAATTGACATCCATCGTACCGAGATAATGGATAATTAGTAATAAATACTTGTAGTTTTGAGGTCAAATCAATAAAGTTGCATGAAAAATAAGTAATGCAAATTTAATTTCGGTAAAAGAAAAACTCTGTTCTTTTACTACATTCGTAATTGACTAGCTACTGACGCGTACCAATAGGCTCGGCAGACGCTTATAGTCCTAGACTAGTACTGCTTTCCATAATTTGGTGCTCAAATTGGACACAATGACCTTGGGAAACCCGTTATGTTTCCAAAATATTCACCACATTTATGACAATATTATATGAAAGCATTTTGATACCTAAATAGATATAAATCCATATAAATAATAATATACTCGACACTCTCTTAAATAGTTTAAAAAGTTCATCATTCCTACCTGACCGTTTACGTTGATAATTTTTTAAAAAAGGTTTGCATTTCAAATATTTTAAAAAAATAATAACCTATCATTATATCGAACTATCTGTATTGAGATTTATTAGAATTGTAATAAGTTATTATATTTTTTAACTGATCAAAACTATTTCTGAATAACCTTTTTCCAAAATAATGTAACCTATGTGTTAAAACAGCTGTTTTACAACATAACGTAAAGCATAACATCAGCTGATATATGAAATCATATGTTATCATTTGATTACTTTCAGGTGACTCATAGCGTAACCTGATGGAATTTATACTGACGCTAATAATATGACGTAAATTATACTGACGCGAAATTGTATGTTTATATGCTATAGGTTTTTTTAGGGGTCGCTATAAACGTTTTAAACAACGAAAAGGTTTATTAGAGTTTCTTATTATTAAATAATTACAATTAATATAAATAAAGTAACGTAACTTATTACTTGAAACAGCTGTTTTACTACAAAACCTATAACACAAAATCAGCTGTTTTATGAAATACAGTATTATGTTATCACTTATTTTAAGCCTAATGGGACGAAATAACTATATTGCATACATTCCCTGCTTAATAAAAGCTTTCCTTCCACATAAAACTAAAATAATTTTTATTAAATTTAATTAATGAAAATACGAAATTATCATTACGTGTCAACCACAAAAAGTTTATAAAAGTGTATTTGAACTTGAGTTGATGAATAGAAAGTATTTTATGAACGATAAAACATTTGAACAAAATATATATGTATATACATATGGAGGGTGTAAACTAATAGGAGGAATTGAAAAGAAGAAGGAAGTAAATCGAACTTTACCCTTATAATAGGCCATTAGGACATGTGCGTTGGATTAAAAAAAACGTGTAAACATTGCTAGTTCATGACGTGACTATAAATAGTAAATTGGCAACGGATAACAACACGGAAGTCTCTTCAAAGACATATCTAAGACAGTCTACGCTACGGATCATGTAAACATCGTGTCCAGAGATTGTTTGGTGCAGTTTACTTTTAGGCCGCGGAAATATCTGGTTGATCGTTGATCTAGTTTGTTTAGACGAATCGCGCCAAACAGATGTTTCTAATTTCATTTTTATACAAAGCATCAAACTCGGCGTCAAGGAACAATGGTTTTGTTTTTGTTGATTTGGAGGTTAAAATATTTAACCTAATTTATCACGGAATACTGAATAAAGTTAACTGAACTATTCATAGTGCCTGACCTTGACACAGTTCTCACTTCAATTTGAGCCTAAGCTATTCAATTTATCATTTTAATGAGGGGGAGTGAGTTACAGATGGTTCCGTCTTTGTGTACCGAAATTACTTAAGCATAATATCCTCACACTTTTATGCAAGGTTAGACTCACTTAAACTTCCATGTAGAAGTGCAGGGAGCTAATATGGATCACTTGCTCATATTAGCATGCTAGAAGTAAACCCATTCTCTAAGGGGTCACTAAAGGTGTTTGCCAGTTACACTGACTTTGTGTGAAGAAAGGTAAGGAAGGAAATTGAAATAAGTAGGTCTAAGGAGAGAATGGCCTACCTATTATGATAATGATCCCAGGTACTGGGAATAGGTTCAGACTATCCATCGTAAAGGAAGAGACGCTTACTTTGAGTTGACCTAGTCTCTATCGGGGTCACTAAAGGTGTTTGCCAGTTACACTGACTTTGTGTGAAGGAAAGTAAGGAAGAAAATGGAAATAGGTAGATCTTTGGAGAGGATAGGCCCGAGCTAGGCCCAAGGGGCATGAAGATCATGGTCTCTTTAGAATAAGGAAAGGAAGAAAATCCTTGAAAAGGAAAGAAATACAAAGTGTTATGATTAGGGGGTAACCAGGAAAACGAAGGGGTCACAATCCGGAAGACTGAGTGAACCCCACAGAGAGAAATTTTGAAACTATTTATCTCTAGAAATCATATGTTTGCTATTTTGGCACTTGAAATAACACTTTTTCGAAAAGCTGTTTTGCTAACACGTACTAGGTTATTAAAATAGATTTAGTTAAAATGAGTTGTTTTAGTAATCAAATCACCAACAGTCAATCACTTTTACTCAAAAAAGAAACTTAACTTTTAGTAAAGTAAATTTAACTCAGATAAAAGCGTAATAGAATATAAATAAATCACTATTCCTTTATGAAGGCTGAAATTACAGTATTTATTTGTGTATAACCACTTAGGTTTGAGACGTACTGCAGGAGTCTACAATACTGCGTATTGAGAAGTCTACGCATCTCCCTTGGTCATGATTGTAAGTAAGTTTACTTTGTATATATCACAGAAAAATACATTCGTATTACGTCATCCAAAAGTTCTAACCACGTTTACCTCCAACTGGTTTTGCTTTATTTCCTTAAAACAATTACCTTCAGTACAAATTTAAAATGAAATTTTAATTTCAGAGTAAACTGTGAAGTATTTGCAGGGAAACCAAGACCCGTGAATTGGCTAAAGTCGCAGAGTTCCCATCGTCAAATTAAAAGCTATTTCAGGCGAAGGTGAATATTTATTTTTAAAATTCAATATAAAATAAATCTCCGGCGCGATAAGTACAACCCCCGAAGGGAAACAAATTACCAGTCGCCGATATGCTGTACGATTCCACCTTAGGGGATGCAGAGGCTATAAAATATTTACCCCTTGACTGATATTTTATGAACGCGAGCGCCGAGCGCAAGAAAATAGTCCATCATACGACAGATTTGGATATATCTATAGATTCATTTACAAGGTAATTTCAGAATCAAAATTCGTATTTTTTAATTGTTTCTTTAAAAATTAATTTACTAAAGTGAAAATAATTTTTTCCCAAAAAACATTGTTGTTTTATATTCTTTTATAACAAAATATAACTTTAGATTATGTCCATGTCTCTCCGGCGGTTTGTCTTGTTGACATATTCACCACTGAAAGATGTATGAAGCGCTGGGAATACAGATGGGGTTAATGCAATAACAAAAAGCATCCCGAAGGCGCTTAAGGATCCCACAAACGGAACACTCTTAGGAGTAAGGGCAGGCCATATTGATCCACTGCAAGGGTGATGGACGCTTGAACAGGGTCACATATTTTACAAAACTAGAAATGTTTAATAAAATTTCGTGGTCGAGAAGAAGTTTCCTCCTTATCATCCAAAACAATGTATTCGAGTATAGTGTATTGCGTTATAGTGTTTTATTTACTGTATAAGTTATAACACAGTGCCCTTCGCCCTTTGGGTAGTTACGAAATTTACAAATATAATAACCTTGAAAAAATGGATAAGTAGGTACCGCTACTACGCGTGTCGAAACAATGTTTCTAAAAGATCGGACACCAGACTATGTCCTTTGCTGTGAAACATGAACTTTAAACTGAAAGCCTACAATTAGCTTGGCCACACTATAAACAAGTTATACACAAGAAATGTATAAAATTTCTTCCTCCTTAAAATAACAAAGAAAAATTTTATATCAGTTACGTTTTAATAAATAATACCAATTGTAATAACCTATAATAATAACTACAAGTTCTTGTTACAAGTTGTAGTTATAATAGTAACCCACAATAATATAACCTATAACATCAAATCAGCGGTTTTATGAAAATATATGGTATCACTTATTTTGAGTCAAATGGGATGTGAAGTAACTATATTGCATGCCTTGCTCCTTTGTGAAAAGTTTTCCTTTCATATAAAACTAAAAATAATTATTTATTTAATTAATATTTATTTGAAAAAAACATCAAGTATTGTAGTCATCTACTACAATGTTTAAAAAAAGTATTTGAACATGAGTGAAAGAATAAAATATATTTTATTAACGGTTTAAAATTTTAACAAGATATACATAGGGAGAGTGTGAGCATTAGTTCCGCATTTAGAGTATACAGTTCTTTAGTGTGCCCGCCCTGTAATAATGGCAATCACTAAACCTTATTGTAAGTGGCATTCATTGTTGAGACAAATAGAACTCGCCGAATGTTTGTACACCACTCTGTCTTGTTTGCACTTTGTCTACAGACAGAGTAAACATGAAGGGTTTGTACACTTGTGCACGGGCGCAAACGCTGCCTCTTCGAGTTACGTAGATTGCATTAGCGTATTAGAGACAAACATATCTCCTCGTCACACAAGTGTATTGCCTTCACTTTAATTACTTATATCAAACTGTTTAGACGACGTAAGTGTGTACGTAATTTCTTAACATTGTCTTATAACTCAACACAAATGCTATTTTCATTGGCATAAATAGAAAAAGAATATATTAGGAGAGTGTAAGAATTTGACTGTTTCTCGAGGTCATGGTAAGGTGAATCATTCAAAGAAAGAAGTTTAAAAAGGATGGGTTAGGCTGGATTTAATCGTGGGTGAAAGTCTCTCTCTCCATGTATATATATATATATATATATATATATATATATATATATATATAGGCCTATATATATATATATATATATATATATATATATATATATATATATATATATATATATATTATATTAAATATGGTGATATGTTTTCTTGTACTATAGTTAATAAATTAAAAAATATTTCAAAAACTAAATATTCAATAAAAGTATTCTTGTTTTAAAATATTTTTAATTTATTAATTCTATATATATATATATATATATATATATATATATATATATATATATATATATATTTGTATGTATATTTATATAAGTCAAGCTAAATATTATCGTGGGTAAAGTAACTCTCTCTCTCTCTCTCCCTCTCTCCCTCTCTCTCTCACTCTCTCTCTCTCTCTCTATTCCTCTCTCTCCCCCACTCTCTCTCTCTCTCTCTCTCTCTCTCTCTCTCTCTCTGTATATATAATATATAGATAAATGAGGCCGGATATATTACAGCTATCACCACCTCTTCGTCCCCAATTTCTTCTGACATACCTTAATGTCTCTTCTAGATTTCTGGCAGTCATAGCTTCGTCAGTGTCGTCAGGCTAAATTCTCGTGGCCGTCCTCTATTTCTTTTCTCAGAGTGAATTCACTTTAGTACCTCTCTGGACCACCTATCTTCTCCCATTCACTTTACGTGTCCAAACCATGCTAATTGTCTTTTTCCATTTTTTTTTCGTCTCGATTTAACGCAAATTCGTCTTGAATAGTCCAATTCCATAGTCAATAGTTCCTTCTTATTAGCTCTGGTAAAATCCCATACCTCTGACCCGTAGAGTGTACTTATAATCTACCTATGTATAATACTGATAAGGGATGTTTCAACATGTGTGCATAGGAGCATTAGCAGTGTCAAGGTCGAATATGGGAGATAACTAGGCTCCCCATACGGACATTACAGACAATATCATGTCATGAGATATCAGGTTTAATTGATATCTTGTGAGAGTTGTGAGTGAAGATATGTAGGCTAGTACCGAAGATTTATTAGCACTGGCCGGAAATATATTGCTTGGCAAAACAATGCTTGGAATATTAACATATCTTTAAGACTATCAAAGCTTTTGAGAAACGTCACAAAGCACAACTCACAGGTGCCTGGGAAACCTAGTATATCAATAGATTCCTTAATGTCCTGGTGAACAAAGAGCCTGGACCTCAGACGTTTATCCTTTTTGAACCACATTTGACGACGTCTTTAAATACTGAAGTTACATATAACTATGTTTAATGAAGCATTTTGTAACTACCAGTTTGAACCTATGCGATAACCTGAGACGAAAGTTTGGTCATTAGTGGTAAATGTATTACTCCATGTGTAAACATTGCTTACTGGGAACACTGTACTCCAACCATATGAATGGGTTTGTTTGTGTTACTTAGATAACATGGACTTGATCTTGTAGCTATTTAATGCATTGTGTTTGTTGATGCTTTTATGTCGGTTTATGTGATAATTTGACCAAATGTAATCACATATTTTACCATTGCGAATTCACATTGAGGATGATAACAACACTATTGAAACATGTAAGGTAAAGCGTGTTGGAAACGCTTTGTAATATTGACTTATTAGCCTGCATGCTTTAGTAAGTTATTCTAATAAACCTAACTCCCATTTGTAACATATGCTGTGAGTTGACAGAACTTTAGATTAAGATTTTGATCACCAGCAGGACTTGAGAACTAGACAATTTGTATTTCTGTGAAATTAGAAAGATTTTAATAGAATTATTACGACTAAAATGCCTCAATATAAATAAAAACGTAATAATTAATGTAAGTATTACTATATATACCACAGTAAAACGAAAATTAAAGAAGTAATAAAAAACAAAATTTAAAGTCAATTCCTCACGTCAAAACAAACACATTTATTAGACCTAATTTTTAGTAAATAATTACAATTGGTATAAATAAAGTAATATCAGGATTTAAATCATGATATTCTACCACAAAATCTATAACATAAAATCAGGTACACAATATCAAGAGCACAGTGGTACAATATATTACAATAAAAATATTGAAAAGAACCCCAATACCACAAAAATAATCAAAAATAACAAATAAGACAAGTTACTTAAGATTAAACCCTTATGTACATTTCGATGACCATGTCATCATCATCAGAGGGTCTAGTTACAAAACACAATCTAGCACACAAGAAGTTACAAACTAGAATGATTCTAGTTTGTAACTTCTTGTGTGCTAGATTGTGTTTTGTAACTAGACCCTCTGATGATGATGACATGGTCATCGAAATGTACATAAGGGTTTAATCTTAAGTAACTTGTCTTATTTGTTATTTTTGATTATTTTTGTGGTATTGGGGTTCTTTTCAATATTTTTATTGTAATAAAATCAGGTGTTTTATAAAATCATATGTTATCACTTATTTTAAGCCAAATGGGACGAAATAACTATATTGCATATCGTGTCCCTTTTATGAAAAGTTTTATCCTTTAAAACTGAAATTAATTTATTTATTAATTAAATAATAAATAATTACTTGGCAAAAACTATATTAACATCATGTGTTATTCACTAATGGAGAGGGAGTGTGTGTGTGTGTGTGTGTGTGTGTGTGTGTGTGTATTTAAAAATATTTAGCAACATTAGGTCTAATTAAGATTGCGATACGAGGGCGAAATATTTTGTCATTAACATTTTGTTAAAACGCACCTCAAACATACCCTTTTACTGTTTTAAATTTGACGAAAATAGTTTTTAGAATGAATAACCCCTTTGCAAATCGTTCATAAGAAGTGATCTATAATCCAGTAAGCTGTGTGACGTTGAATGACTAGGAATAGTCGCAGCTTCTGTTTAAGTTAACGTGTGAAGGCGTTACGCTTGAGCCTGCTGAATACAAAACGAACGTTCAGAGTAGTGTTTGAGTTAATTATAGACGGAAGTAACGTTAGGAAGTGAGACTACCTCAAGCCTGATGGGAAAAGTTGTTCCGCTGTTAAACCGTTAGAGGGTACTTTCGCGAATTTAGGGTTCGCGGTGTGCCTCGTTAATTAGCCGAGACCTTCGCACGTTTCTATCTCCAGTCGTGTCGGATCCGCAACCATTATTCAACCCTTGTTTGGTCGTTTTGCTGTTAATCCTGCTTGTCGCGGGACCAGCGTCTGAGTTGGTCCAGGTATTATTAGACACTCAGCGCGGTGGCAGTAAAAAAAACTTTGGAATTTCCGACGGTAAATTATGAAAATGTAAATAGGTCTTTAAATTAATATATATATATATATATATATATATATATATACATATATAATTTACACACACACACACATAAGCACACTAACTAATACACACACACACGCACACACAAGCACACAGAAACACATACACACGCACACATTAAACACACTCATTCAGAGACACACAATCACTCACACACACACACACACACACACACAGACACACACACACACACACTCACACACACACAGACACACACACATACATTTTAATCTTTAGAGGGAAATATTACAAGAAAAACATTATTTAAACATACTATATTGAATGTCAATTTTAGAAAATAAATGTTGATTTCTTCTCAGTTTTCGTTGTTAATTAATGATACAAAACAAGTAAGTACTACAAAAGCTTTAGAAAAAAACTTATATACTGTATATATAAATATCGCAATATGTATTCTTGTGTAGTAATAAAGAACTAAGTCAAAATACAAATACAAGAATTATAATTGAATTTACAATTCAAAGCTTTTCGTTGGCTAACAGTACCAACATCATCAGGAATATTAAACAATTAAAATTAACATATGTGCAAGTTAGATCAAATAAATAGCTATGAAAAAATCAATTACAATGTAGTTAAAATGTTTATTTTTATTTTGCTGCCCTAACATTACAAACACTGAATATATTATCAAATTTTGATTTTACTTGTATTTGTTCATTTATCAATTCATTATTAGTATTATATTTATGTATTTCTAAAGCTTCATAAATATTCATTCTCAGGCCTTTGTTAATTTCTTTTACAAGTATCATATTATCTATGTTAGGAAATATGTGATTATTATTAATAAAATCACTAGCAAAATTTGATTTATAACTTTCTGGCTTTTTATATGTATTAAAATGCTCTTTATATCTATCTTTAAGTTTTTTCTTAGTTTGTCCTATATAAACTTTATTACAATAATCACATTGTAATTTATATACACCGTTTTTTTCATGCATATTAATAATATTATTATTATTCATTATATTTATTAATTTATTATTAGTATTATATGCGAATTTTATGTTGCTACCTTTAAACAATTTTGTGATATTTTTTACTTCATTACCAAAAAATGTAAATGAAGTCCATATGATATTTTATCATTATTTTTGTAAATTAGATTATTATTTTGTTTCTTTAAAATATTATAATTAAGTTTATCAACAGTTTTCTTTTTATATCCATTCTCAATTGCAATTTTATAGATAATGTTTTTCTCTCTTATTTTGTTTTCATAATTCATAGGTATTTTATGTAATCTATATAATAAATTGTATAATGCAGCCTTTTTTGATTATACGAATGGTTAGAAATATTAGGTATACTTTGGTTAGTTTGTGTCGGTTTACGGTGTATGTTAAATTCAAATTCATTATTATGTCTTATAATTGTTATATCTGGAAAGTTGATCTTATTATTTTTCTCCATTTCATAAGTAAAATTAATATTTTTATTTATCACATTTATTTTATCTAAAATAGTTATTAAGTTTATACCATTATTATTAGATACATATAAACCATCATCTACATATCTAAACCAATTATTATATATATATGTATATGTATATATAATGCAAACAAAGATACTGTCTAACATAGAGATTTTACATGGATACAGATTTGTATATCAAGGATGCTCAGTACAGAATCAATGTTGTCAAGCCTTCTTTCAGTAATTAAAACATTATTATTGTTGCAAGAGAGGAACTGTTGTTATTATAGAGAACGCTTTGAAGTCTCGTTGCGATGACAGTATAATAAGCACTAGTGTAACGGTGCATAATGGGGGTGGTGGGCGCCGAACTTTGGAGTTAAGTAAAACTCGTCCCTTGCAGCAAACTATTCTTACTCAGCGATCATTACGTTTCAACCCTTAACAGCTTAATGAGTTCGTGTTCTTACCATTAACCATAGTGATAATATATTTATTTTCAATTGTCTTTCTCCCCACGTTTGCTGTTACATTTTATATTAAATCCGTTAAACTTTAAACATGACCAAGTGTTGTGAAACGCCGTTACTAACAAACAATTAAAAAAAACACACGACTTTAAACTCAATTCTTATTTTTGTCAACAAAGAAAGGTTTTATTTTGGTTACTTCTTATTGAATATTAAAATTATTATATTGTATGAAAATATTGAAACATAACCTATGCGTTAAAACAGCTGTTTTACCACATAATCTATAACGTAAAATCAGCTGCCTTATGAAATTGTATGTTATCACTTATTTTCGACCAAATGAGAAATAACTATATGGCATAATATTTTGCATGTTATCACTTAAAACAAAAGGACGTAGTTTCTCATTTTCGAATTTCCTTAAGGAAAGAATATGTATTGTTTTAAAACAAATGGGACGAAATAATTATATTCCATAAAGTGCCCTTTTTTGCGAAAGGTTTTTCTCTAAAATAAAACTAATACATTATATTTAATTATTACACACACATACACACACAAACACACACACATTACATCACACACACACACACACACACACACACACACACACACACACACACACACACACACACACACACACACACACACACACACACACACACACACACACACACACAAACACACACATACACACACATCACACACACACACACACACACACACACACACACACAATCACACACACACAAACACAAACACACACACATACACACACACACACACACACATACACACACACAGTTGATAAAAAAATCTATGGCAGGATATTGACATCCATTCGAAATTGCTTTGCGTTTCCCCTTAAATTTGTCCCTTTCGACTTAAACAAAATTTACTACATTACACAAATGAATTTACATTTTCCCTATTATTTAAAAGAAAACTGGCATTATCATGCCATTGGACGGTTAAGGTTTTAAAAGTTAAATTTTCCTTTCTTGATCACTAAACGTTTTAATATTATGACTTAGCTGTGTTGTAACAAAACTAGTGTAGCAAAACGTGGTTCATGTACTTAGATCTCGCCATTCTGCATTTTATGTTGGCTCGCACGTAATTTGGAATCTGGCCCCGGCGTTGTAACTTAATGTAGCATTTCTTCTATCCATATATAGTTCGATCTAATATATTATAGTAAACTGTTACATGTTTAAAAACTTAAAACATAAGGCTTCCTCTCGCTCTTCAATCTTAATACGTGTGCATTAAATCACATCCTCCTAACGAAAGAGGTGGTCACTATGCTATCACCCGAGTATCTTTACTTCTGCGCACCCGTGTTGCGCATAGCAGTTCCGTTTTTTAAACATAGATGTCAGGCTCGCCCATGGATTTTAATTTATAATTTATATTTTTTAAGTTTTATGTTACATTTGAAATTAATTTCACGTTTGTTTTCTGAATCTGTTTTAATATGTAACATCACCGAAAATGTGTTACAATATATATATATAAATATATATATATTGTTAACGACTTTTTTTCTTACTAAATATATATTTATGTGAAGATATATATATAAATATATATATATATATATATATATATATATATATATATATAATACACAATAATATTTATAACATATTAGTTTGTGAAGCTCCATCATTTTAATATATATTAATATCATAAATTGGTTCAAAGTATGACTCTATACGTATCTTTTGATTATGTTATATTAAAATAGTAAAAAGCTCCGAGCAAATGTTATTATTTATAAATGTATATTTATGTGTATATTAGTATGTTTATATATATATATATATATATATATTTATATATATATGTGTGTGTGTGTGTGTGTGTGTGTGTGTGTGTGTGTGTGTGTGTGTGTGTGTGTGTGTGTGTGTGTGTGTGTGTGTAGGTGTGTGTATGTGTGTGTGTGTGTGTGTGTGTGTGTGTGTGTGTGTGTGTGTGTGTGTGTTGTGTGTGTGTGTGTGTGTTGTGTGTGTGTGTGTGTGTGTGTGTGTGTGTGTGTGTGTGTGTGTGTGTGTGAGTGTTGTGTGTTGAGACGGCCAAAAACCGTCTCAAAATATACAAATTTTACAAAAGAAGGCAAAATCCGTAAAATTATTTAAAATACAGATTTTATAACGCAATAGTGGAAGTAGCGGGCCAAACCTGTTAGCTATCAGAATAGATAAACAAACACGGTCCAAAGGGCTGGTTTTGGCTAACAAAACGAAAGAGTGGGGACCCCGTTTTATGAGAAAAAGAGAAATGTGTTTCAGCGCTAGAAGAAAACGGACGTTTCCTTTGGACATCCAGAACCATGGACTGCAAGATGCCACTCCGAGGCAAAAGATTAATCTATAGCCCAAGATGAAAGTGGAGATGGTCAACTCTTCAACCACCGATTCGAATATATATATATTTTTTTCTAATGAAACTAAACAGTATTAAAGACGGCCATCAAATCGTTACGTTGCGTCCGCTAGAACATTACAGACTATAGGGAACCAGCCTTGGGAGAAGAGGAGCAAGGTGCATTGTAGATTTTTGGGGCAAGTCAAAATTTTAATAATAAAATAACCATTTAATAATTTAAATACAAATTTCAAAATTATAAATACAGATTTCATTAAATACAAAATTATTATCAAATTGATTTTTCATTAGAATAAAAAATATATAAGCAACTGACTTTTTATTGAAAAAGTATCTAAATGGTGGAGAATAAATATAAATTATTCAGATTTAAATTACTAATACCAATGTTAAAGCTTATCATATTGTTACAAGGTCAAATTTAACAAGTTAACACAAAGAAAATCCAATGTCATTATTAAAATTATATATATTCAAATTCAACGATAAAAATTGAATGAGAATTTCAATACGGAAATTTAAATAAAATCGCTTTAAGTTGGTTAATATCGTTTATTTTATGTCCATTAAAATTACATCATACAACCAGTATTAAAAATATGTAATAACGAAAATCCTATAAAATTGTTGTACGAATCTTTTAGATTTATATTTGGGAGCCCAAGTGTAACTGAAATTTAAATGATTTGGAAGTAAACTTGCGCTTACTTCTAAAAACAAAATAATGGACATGAAATAAAATGTCCATGAGTAATAGACATTTAATATAAATATTTCTCATATTCTGTTTAAAGTTGTAAAATTTATAAATTTGTGTTAGAAGAATAATTTATGTACTTTAATCAAAACAACAAGAACATTTGAGAACCATTATAAGCTATTTATCTTTATTTTAAGTAAAAACTGCTTTTGTTAAGAGAAAATAAAGTAAATCTTTGAGAGGAAAGTGTCAAGAGTGAATTTTAATATTATATTGTTTAAATTTCAAATTATTTAAAAATTAAGTTAAAACTACAAAATGTTTAAAATTATTATTATTAACTTGTGGTAAATCAGTATTAAAATATCTAGAATTGTTCCAACCATTTTAAAAAATAAAAGCAAACATTTCAAATCAAGTTAGAAAAAAGAATTCTAATAAATATTTAAGCAATAGTAAATAATTATATTCATTTTAACATTGATAAAATAATTAATAATCAGCTTAAAATCTATCTAAATGAGATAGAGCATTGTGGTTGGTTTTATAAATAAAGTCCAGGGATTTTATCCACTGGCAGATTACGCTCGACACAGTACAGGTACCAGGACATGGTAACACGAGTGGGATCAAATTTTGACCATGGCTGAACAGTCGCGTTTTGGCTCTACAGCACCCATCATCAGTAAGTCAATGAAGAACGTAAAACATACACGGCTGAGGGTGTCGTAATAGAGGCTGGACGCGAGATTAGCGCCAAGAAGCGAGTTTTGGCCGCGGCATTTTGTGTAGGATAAGTTTCTCTTAGTAATCATTTATTCGTTGATACATATATACGTACACACATTTCGTAAACAATAATATTTATAAACAAGTAATTTTACTGTGTTACAATTTTAAACACAATTCAAGACAAAAAAAAGCAAAAAAAAACACCCGCTCTGGTTTAGAAACACTTTTCCCCTAAACTTTAACATAACATACAAGAACCGTTTTAGCTGGATATAAAACAAACTCCTCACCGCTCACTTCCCAAAGTTCTCCGAGTAAAAACGTTGCAGCCCAAAAGTTTTACTTTGACAAAGGTACTACGAACGAATTTTCACAAAAAACCCCGAAGTCAGTCTGTGCATGGAAGCTCCATCTCGCGTCACCGTTGCTCCCCCGCCCCCTAAGCAAATACGAGATAAACGAAACGTCAAAGGTGAATAATGAAGGCCGGAAGCGGAAGGGTGGCGCCTGTTTGGTTTGGAATTATTGATGACGCCACTGACACCTGAGATATAAAATGCGTGACCTGCACTCGTAATTATTTGCACAAGGCATTCGTCATTTAAAGTAGACCATTTTTTGAAATGAAAACTTCTATAGCGACGCCTACAAAAACTTATTGGATAGATATAACCTTACAATTTCACGTCGGTATAATTTCCGCCAGGTTGCGCTATAAGACCCCTGAAAGTGAATTAAATGACAACATATGATTTCATGCAACAGCTGATTTTTGTGTTATAGGTTATGTTGTAGGAAAAGTGTTATTAATAAATAGTTTTTGATCAGGTTCTTAATGCATAAATATTTTTAAGTTTTGATAATTCTCAATACAAATAATTGAATATAACGGTAATAATAGATTATGTGTTTCTAGTAGAACTTTTGAAATTGAAACATTCTTAAATGCTTTTGATCCTTGTTACAAATTAATTTGTTGGAAAAAATTGTATTAAGTAAATATCTAATAATTTTTTTTTTATTGCTTACATTGTTTTATTATCAACGAAAGTATATATTAGTCTTCATTATATACATTCCTCAAATATGGTAAAAACATTTAATGCAACATGTATAGATGCATATTTTTTGCAATTTCTTTTGAAAATTTTGCAAAACTATTAGCTCGAATTTAATTGTTGTAGTTCAAATGTTGGTGTTAAAATGTAAACATTCTGTAAAATTGTTTCTTATTTTAGAACAAATGTTTAGGAAACTTCTTAATACGCAAGATTAAATGTTTTCCTCAATTAAAAATGTTTGTACTCATGACTATAAAAGTTCTCACTTCCATTTTCTTTTCATATTATATGAGTTCATTCACCGAACCCAAAACATTGCGTTGCGACTGGAATTGATCCACCTCCAGTTTAATTTGTGTTTCTCTTAATAAACCTGCTCACACAGAAATAGCATCACAGAATTCAAAATTAAAAACGTGACTACAGCAATATCGCTTTTCTGCGCAGGCATCCAGGGACGCAGGCGAACTCTATAGACAATACAGAGTTCGATATGTTACAGTCGACCTATGCAACTGTTCACCAACTATAATAACTGTTAAAGCATTAACAACAACAACAAGACAAGGCGCTTCATGCCATTAAGGCCAAGTAATCTATCTACGGGTCATTAATTATTCCATTTCCATCTCCAATTCCCTGCGCAGCCAAGCCACCCCTTAGAAATCGATATTTAATCCTCGTTGAAATTCCATTGCCCTATGATATTTGTTAAATAATTGTTGAATATTACTTTTCATTAAAACATTTAAATACATTTAAATAACAGAATAATGCTGTTAGAAACGTGTAAATATTTTAGGGCGCTTTTACAAAACATAGAGAGCTTTGTCTTCATAGTTAACAATATCAGTCCAAGAACTTATTCATAACAAAAAATATTTTAAATGAGAACTCTGTCGATGAAATTTGCCTATAGAGTCTCATTGTGTGTAATAACATATTTAGCGGTCGATGACTAAGCTCGTAACAACCGCGAAGAAACACCTCCAGCGTAGTTCGCTTTCAGGTCACGTGTCCTCTGACCAAAGTTAATCGCGAACACGGTTAAGAAAGACAGGGGAAAGCAATAGATACGGATTCAAAATATTCCGGTCGAGGATATTAAACTAAACGTTCTAGAAACTCTGACGTTTTATGTTTCATCCTATCGTATCACACTAACGTGCATTCATCGTCGGAGGATATCTCCTTCCTCTTCCCCCCTCTAACTTTTTATTTTATACATCTCTGTCTGTCTGTCACTCTCTCTACCCACCTCATATATGTTTCTCTTTCTCTCTCTCTCATCACGTTTTCTCTTACCATTATATAAATCTCTCTCTATCTGTTCATCTCTCTCTCCCCTCTCTCTTTCTCTCTCTCTCTTACTCTTTCTCTCTCTCCCCCTCCCTCTTTATACAACTTTAAATGTCCCTCGTTATCTTGTTCTTTTCACTTTATACGTGTTGTCTCTCTCTATTTTACACATCTTTCTGTCTCTGAATGCTCTCTCTCTCCCTTTGTCTCTCTCTCTCTCTCTCTCTCTCTCTCTCTGTCTGTCTGCCGATTGTTTCACACTCTCTCTGTCTGTCTGTTTCACACTCCTTTTTATAAATATTTCTCTTTGTCTATCTTTCTTTCTGTACCTTTTCTGTCTATCTGTGTGTCTGTATCTATCTCTTTCGTTCTTTATGTGTCTCTTTATCAATATATCTCTCTGTCTGTCTGCCGATTGGTCTCTCTCTCCGTTGCATTACTTCGTACCGATTGGTCTCTCTCTCCGATTACTGAACCGTTGCATTAGCCACGTAAATCTCCAATGTACGTAAATAATTAGTCTCTATTTAATAAGTTCAGTATATTTTCAAGAGTCCCTAAAGCTATAACATTTACGAAACCCCCTGTGATACAAGAAGATCTCCTAATCTTCTTGTACATTCTTTGCTTACACAGGTTTGTAAGTCAGTGTTATTCGCAACTCGTAACCCTCAGCAACACAACCGTTGAGGATTTAAAAAAAAATAAAATTCAAAGTTGCAAAACATAAAGCGAGACGAAGCAGATGCGATGAGCTTGTTTAGCAGAGGCATTGCCCGGAGTAAGGCTTTGTGCTTCGCTCCGCTCTGTGATTGTAAATTAAATCAACATCTGTATTTTTACTTCAGCGCACCGCCGTCAGCAGCGTTGTATATTATCAAAATTACCGCGCAAACTGTAATGACAGGAAAATAAACACAAAGAACATTCGTTGTTCTCAAGTCAACAGTTAACTAAATACACCAGTACAGTTAATCTCCCACTCAAGATTGTCCTTGAAATATACTGTTCATTTTTAATCACGGAAAAACAATAGAGTAAATTATAAAAAACGTTTATATCGCTAGAACACTAAAACTGGTACTTTGAATCTGTGAATATTTTGGAGCCAAAATATAACTAAATGAGATACTGTAGAACCTGAAGTAACAGTTATAAAAGTTACAGTTAAATAACTTTTAAGAAACAATTGTTGTATAGCAAATATATTTATCAATGCTATAGAATCCGATTAATTTATAGAATCCCCCTTCTCTCTCTCTCTCTCTCTCTCTCTCTCTCTCCCTCTGACTTTCTATCTTTCTATATCTCTATCCCTATACCCCTGTTTGTAAGTCTGTCTGTCGGTCTGCCGCTATCTTCTCCGCATCTTACACTTAACTTTCTTTTTTCTCCTTCTCCTACTTTACTCTTTATACATGTGCCTCTTTGTCTCTCTCCATCCTATGTCTGTCGTTTTTCCATCCGTGATGCCATGATCTCCCTAAAGCTTCTACCAAGGCATTCTATAATCCTAGCTTATTTTACATACAATCAGAACCCTTCTTCTTCTCTCCAAAGGCCGTAATAGCCTACCGGCAGATTGCGTTTAAACTGAAAAAAAAAGTTTCCTCAAGTTAAAGGGTTGTTGGCATAATTTGTTACTGGAAGCAAAAATGTTGCTTTTTATTCAAAGACTTGAGTATGAGTAAAGGAGAGTAACATTTAGTCCGAGATGGATCTCGTAACATGGGCTTATAATCACGTCAAGTGTTCTTGTAACCTTAGTTACATAGTGCAAAACTTTCAAAATAACACCTAAACCTTCGCATAGCGATTTGTTTCACCGCTTATTCCAACATTGAAATACAAATCACTCGCTCCGTTTCTAGTGTGATCATAGGATTCTTGCGATACGTTCATCGCCCCATTTCATACTTTTGCTATTATAATTATATTTGATAACCTCACTAAAGTAACCACAATACTTCAAACGCTTTTAATGTTTCTTGTAGAATATATTTCAGAGCAATAAGTTTGAATTTATTACAGAGAGATTTGCTGACAAAAATCAGTCCACTTTGATTTAGTTTCGTGGAGTCTCTCATTTCACTTCAGTGATTTCGGAGGATGACACCTAGCTCTACAAGCCTTTCTTGTTGTCCACATCACAGGCTATCATCGTCATCCGACTTCATTGTACACTTTGCTAGCTTTGGCTTCACTTGACTGACGATTGGACGAATGGTATTGCAAAGTTTGTTGCAAATGTTCAAATTTCGTTGTCCCTGCCTTCTCAAACTTTCGCGTATATCTTTCTGTTACGAGGATGTTACTGTCTCCAGTTTTTAAGCACGTTTACCACAAGTACAAACCTATAATTTCTTTTACTTAAAAACATTATAATCTGGAAATAGTTTACTTTAGAACTATATTTGCAGTTTATATATAATTAAAAAGCCATTCAAAACCATTTAGACAGTTGGGAAAAATCATTGAAGAGTATCAGATCTGAAGAAGGCGTAAAGTCGTAAATAACATTTCCTTTATCTTTCTTCCTCTGTGACTCAGTCGTGCCTCACCAAAACCAAAGTCTCTCAACTCTCTCATTTCGAGATTATTGAAGAATGTGAATGCTGTGGTATGGTTTACGTAGGTTACACAAATATGCATCTTAATGCTGACATGAAACGACATATACTTGAATCACGTTTGGTAGTTCATGCAAATATAATAACCACAAATTTTATAAATGTATGAAGATCGAAGACAAATTTATATAGGTTTAAAAACGAATAACTGTGAATGATTAGCAATATATAAATAAATTGTTTGAAATATATTAACGAGTAAACAAATGCAATTATAGTCATAGTATGATATATGATCAGTGTCTTAGATGATATTGCAGCAGTGTAATAGATTTGGCAACCGCCTTTATTATTTGTAGATCATCTGTGTCTTGCATGTCAAAATATAGTTGCTCGTGAAGATATTGTGGTTGACGAAAAGCTTTAATTGTTTTGTTATAATTAATATATTTCTAAAGACAAATATATTTACAAATGCATATAAAAATGTATTTGATGTTTGTATGTATTTGTGATTGTCTTATATTATTAAGTACAATATTTCGTGTATATATATATATATATATATATATATATATATATATATATATATATATATATATATATATATATATATATATATATATATATTAAAATCATATCAAACTCAAAACACAATTTTCACGTCTGAGTTGAATATCGAAAAGCAAGAATGGTGTTTCAGATAAATATTTTTGGTTTCTGTTAGGAAGAAATTTACTGCACCTGATATAATTCGTTTACCTTAAAGGAAAAATATTAAACCGTCATTATAACATATTTTAAGCAATTTGTGAGAAAAAAGTTGGAAAATAATGTGAAGGAATGAGTGCAGGCTACTAACTAGACCTACAATCCAAGTCACCGGGTGATTCATCACCCTACAACAGATACGCGCACAATAAAAGATCAACCTTCTATTTGGTAATCACGATAAAGGCAACGGCTCCTGTTACGGATCTATTCCCTTCCTTGATTGTTTAAATTCATTCCGATAGGTTCGCATGACTTGGAAATAAATTCGGTCTTTCCTGCCGTGTTTACTTAATACTCCTTTACAATGCCAACCTTTGAAAGTTAAAAGTTTGAAAGCAATTACGAAAAGTTAAGGTAATAAATCGCGCCGTTAAAATTCCCACACAATTATTTCGTGTAATTGTCTAATGTTGGCAATACTGAACACGCAACAGCGCATTCCGCCGACAGTGTAAAACTTGTGACCGTCTTCAAAGCGTCCAAAGTTGGAGAAATTCTTGTTCTCAACTCAAACAAGGTTATTAATGCAAGCAGTGTTGAGTTGGCAAACGCGAGTTACCTACAGGGGTGCCAACCGTAGCGTGTAGGCCAAAGTAAGAAATTGTCCGTCTTGTTAATTGTGTGTAAAACTTATACAACAGTATTTAAGTGCAATCAATAAACCTAAGCTGGCACCGTTCAAACGGTTCGTGAGCACGCTACAACAACATTTAACAATCGACAGTAGTACCAACTGTAAAATTTTATTATTTACTTAAGAAGTGTTGCAATAACTGAAGCTGTAATTCTTATTCTAGTGAGCAACGCGATGATAAAGAAATGTTTAATATTCGAGATTCACGGCCTAATCTACTTACTAGACTGTGGTATATTTTTAAATTTCCATTAGTTCATACTCTCTTTATATACAACTTGTACAAATTTTCAATTGCTAATAAAATACGTTTTCATTAATGCAATAAAGTTGAAATACATTTTTCTAGTAGTGATTTTAACCTATAGTGGATTACAATTAATCTTAATACAGTTTTTTCAAATATTTATAAATTAAACAAATTTTAAAAAGTTGATGTCTGTGTCGGATTCAAACTTAACGACTACGCTTTTAAAATCCAGCACTTTGGCACTGAGCCAACTTTCCCATCACTAGAATTCCGTTTCATAAAGAAGTATAAGGATTTATAAGAGAAAGCTTGCAGTTTTTTTATTGTACATATAAGGGTTTCTTCCTTTAAATTACATTTTTGGTAGCACTTGGCAAAAAAAAACCACTACTTACTATCGCACTAGGTCAGTGCGAGGTGAGTGACGGACAAGACTCACAGCATTGAACAATGCACTGACTAAGTGCGAAACACGTCTGCTGAAAAATACCAGTAAGTAGTGATTTTTATGCTAAGTGATACCAAAAGAGTGATTGACAAGTGAAAGTTTCCTTCCAGTAATGAAGTATTACAAGATATGGATAGAATGAGAAATTATAGATCACCATTAGCTTCTTAAATTAGGAAAGAAAAAAAGAAAGCAAATAAATAATAACAAACATACATATTATTACTAATATACTCATCTTCATTTCTGTTAGGAAACTTTCTATATGTTTCAGTACATGTCCTAGCGTTTCTATATTTTCGTCTGTTGACGCGTTTCGGAGTAACTACATTTTCAAAACTTAAAACATACTGTTCGCGCGAACTTTGAGTTTGGCTTTATGTTCCGTTAGCCACAGAAGTGGTGTGGGCGTGGGTTTTAAATTATGTTAGCTAGCGTTATGCTCCAATTCACATTCTCCTGTCCCCTGAACATATCCCCTCCTCCCGTTGTCACAGACCCTCCATCAGCCCCAACATAAAATAAGTTCTTGTATTTTCTTTTAAAGA
Organism: Prosapia bicincta; assembly: GCA_036971475.1. Classification (NCBI taxonomy): domain Eukaryota; kingdom Metazoa; phylum Arthropoda; class Insecta; order Hemiptera; family Cercopidae; genus Prosapia; species Prosapia bicincta. Next base: position 26,342,099 of record JBAIZL010000002.1, read on the forward strand.
AAGCTTAATTCATGTAGGGTTTACCAGTGTTACATATATTCTTTATTAGATTTCAAGTGTACACTTTGTGATCCTACAAATTTGTAGACGGCTTTATTTAAACTTGGTCAGCCACTATCCCCCTCCACGTATAAATAAACATATCCCCCTGCAATAAAACACCTTCATTTTGCCATTATACCAGACATTAATTTTCAGCGCTGTGTAGCCTTTAGAACCACTCCTTTCTTTTCTGACTGACTGGTTGATGTTGTTATAGAACGAAATACTCCCTTGTTATAAGCAAGGGGATACAGGTTCAATCGCCATACCGGGTAACATTCATTTTAAATAATATTCACTCTCGTTAGAATAAAATCTAAAAATTATTAGAATTTCACACTTTAACCTCTATCGGTGATAAAACTATTCCCTCAGGTAATAGCAAGTAAAAAATCGTTTACTAACGCAATGGTTTAAAGTGGCGACTTATACCGTAGCCTTGTGTGTAGTCCACACCCCAACAAACCTCAGCTGTTTAATGTCTCAAGATAGAGTGAAGAGTTTCGGTGGAAAGGTTCCTAGAAATTATACTTATACCCCTTAAGTGTGCAAATGTGTTTTACAATAAGAATTAAAGCTTTGCATATTGAATTTACTGTTCGAATGCTCTTTTCCGCATTTATCTCTATCTTAAACAAAGATTTGCAAAACAGAAGCGGGCGGACAGGCAATGACACTACACTCGTGTACAAAAAAACCGATGATCACCGTCAGGAGTAGTTTTTCCACATAGTTCGAAACACGTTTGCGTTGTGAGGCCACCCGATTTCGTTAAAGGAATAAAGGATAATATATAAAGAAATAATGATAATGACAGAGCACACCTTGTTTCAAGTAATAATTATTCCGAAGCAGGTTAGAGCAATAGGGTCGTAGAAGAATGAAAGAAGTAGAAAAGCAATTCAAATGAAACATTTATTGTAACATACAAAGACTAATTATTCTGAAAACGCGAAACCGGAAAACTTAGTAAATAGTTGAATGATGAGTTACTTCGATTTCTTATTTATTCTTTTCAATTCAAATAAAAATTGTGTCGTTAAATACAATAAAACAGTTCAATGAATCACCTCAAGGTGGAGACATTCCTGTCTTTATTTCGTACGAAGAGAACAATTAGCGCACAGTCTAATTTATTATGTATAAAACTACCCATTGTAAATTCCAAACTTAAGGTTCACATTGTAAGGGTGCATTGTACGGAGTGGATATCATTAAAACTTGGGCAATAAATGGCTTGTTTATGGGCGAACATTCGCAACCCTTTATAAAGTATTACCAGCGGTGTTTACAAGGGTTGAACAAGTTAATCATTCCTGATTAACAGATAACGGTACTGGTGCCTCGTAAAGGTTTAACACAGCTAAATAGATAATCAAGAAAGGGAAAAATTTAATGTTTGATTTTGTAAAAATAGAGGGAAATGGGATAAGCTTGTAACAATATTTCCAACGCTCAAATATCGAAAAGTTTCTAAAACTAAGACGTAGATTGATGGTGTAGACCAGGGTATTTTAAGTAGTAATATTCGAAAATATGTAGTACAGAAAATTTTTAAATATTGTATCGTAGCGAACTTAAATTTCGTAGGGTGTACATTTTTAAATCTGTCTTCAGAATAAATATAAATAGATCTTAGGACCTTCTGTAAAATTCTTTACAAGATTGACTATAAAGTATCTTTTCGAAATTGGACTTTCAATTCTAACGAATTAACAAGTGTAAGAAAAAAAACCATTTTAAGTCAATTCTCACTTAGTTCAACAAAAACATTTTTTTAAATTTTAGTTATTTTTTATTAAATAAATGCAAAATATAAATAAAGTAACATAACCTACGCGTTAAAACAACTGTTCTACCAACTAACGTATAACATAAAATCAGTTGTTCTATGAAATCATATATTATCACTTATTTTAAGTCAAATAGCACGAAATAACTATATTGCATACCCTGCCCATTTGTGAAAATTTTTTATCCGATACAAAAACTAAAAATAATTATTATATTTAATTATATTATATTACTTATTGATTTATTATTTGATAAATCTATATTATTAACATCAAGTGTCATCCACTACAAGTTTAATTTAATGTATTTAAACTTTGGTGGATGAATAAAAGTATTTTATTAACGATTGATCATTTTAAAAATATGTATATATATATATATATATATATATATATATATATATATATATATATCAGGATTAGATAATTATTTTCCTGAAGAAGCTGGTACTATTTTATCGGCGAAAAGCCTTGAATAAATATATTCATTAAAAGTATTCTTGTTTTTGAAATATTTTAAAATTATTAATATATATATATATATATATATATATATATATATATATATATATATATATATATAACGAAATTCCTTAAGTCGGGGAAAATATTTGTAAGATATTTAAATTATAGAAGACCGCAACAAACTGTCGCTATTTATCAAAAGGCAGTCAGTTGTAAATCTTTCGGCCAAAAAGGGTTGCTGCACGTACCTGGTATACCATAAATAATAATATACTTCCAATGACTACATTGTAGGGAAATTGGTACGTAACTAGTTAAGGTCGACAGGCACCATGCAGATTTATGGAGACAAATCTCTAAAAAGCAAAATACGTCCAACGACACCTGCATCTTGAGAAATTTCCAGAAGTTTCCACTCAAGTAAAGAAGGAAACGTTCTGATAAGGCAGAAGAAAAATTAGCTGCATAAAGTAGTCAATCATATTTGAAGAGGGGACGAAACTCGTAAGGAAACTATCCGAGGTAAAGATGAGATGAGTAAGTGAAATTCCAGTACTCGATGGGGCGAAAGGTAAATGTTGGTTTTAAGTTCTAAATTTTAAAAAAAGCAAATTCGCGAACGTAAAAGTAGTAAGTGATATTAAATGTTGAAGATAATTGGGTAGTAAGTAATATTAGGTGAGGGAGATAATTTAGTAGTAGGTGGTAATAAGTGAGGGAGATAATTAAGTAATAAGTGATATTAGGCGAGGGAGATAATTTAGTAGTAGGGGATATTAAGTGAGGGAGATAATTAAGTAATAAGTAATATTAGGTGAGGGAGATAATTTAGTAGTACGGGATATTAAGTGAGGGAGTTAATCAAGTAATAAGTGATATTAGGTGAGGGAGATAATTTAGTAGTAGGGAATATTAGGAGAGGGAGATAATTAAGTATTAAGTGATATTAGGTGAGGGAGATAATTTAGTAGTAGGGGATATTAAGTGAGGGAGATAATTAAGTAATAATTGGCATTAGGTGAGGGAGATAATTTAGTAGTAGGTGGTAATAAGTGAGGGAGATAATTAAGTAATAAGTGATATTAAGTGAGGGAGATAATTAAGTAATAAGTGGCATTAGGTGAGGGAGATAATTTAGTAGTAGGGGATATTAAGTGAGGGAGATAATTAAGTAATAAGTGATATTAGGTGAGGGAGATAATTTAGTAGTAGGGGATATTAAGTGAGGGAGATAATTAGGTAATAAGTGGCATTAGGTGAGGGAGATAATTTAGTAGTAGGGGATATAAGTGAGGGAGATAATTAAGTAATAAGTGATATTAGGTGAGGGAGATAAATTAGTAGTAGGTGGTAATAAGTGAGGGAGATAATTAAGTAATAAGTGATATTAGGTGAGGGAGATAATTAAGTAGTAAGTGGCATCAGGTGAGGGAGATAATTTAGTAATAGGTGATATTAAGTGAGGGCGATAATCGAGTAGTCAGTGGCATTAGTAAGGAAAATATTATGGAAATAAGGTTTGGGAGAGAGAGAGAGATAGAGAGAGAGAGAGAGTACTAATAGAGGGAATTGAAAAATCTTGTCTAGAGTAAACATTCAGGAATAAATTCAAATCAAACAGTTTTAAAAGTTCGTAATGAGTTATGATATTTACCCATCAATATACTTCACAAAGTGATACACATGCAGCGCATACTTCTACGTAACCCAGTCCTAGTCTCAACTGGATTTATAAAATATGTAAAAGTAACTTTGAAATCCTCTACGTAGAATGGAAATAATGTTATCAAGGCTTTGAAGCAATTGAAATACAAGCAATATATGTTGTATTACGTCTGCATTTTACACACTGTTGTTGTTGTTCTCCTCTTGCCTTGCTAGTTCTTCTTTAACGTCAGTGATTGTGTGACGTAACAGTGTCGAAGCACGCCCAATTAAACACAAGCTGCAGCCTAGGTGAGACGTTTCCGCCCTATTAACTCGTAACGCTATACAAATCTATACACTTTAACATATTTTAAATTGCCCACTTGTTAAAGCACGCTGTTATTCGTTATATGTCGCCTTGTCTTGTGTTATATTCCCTTAGTGTCTTTTTGGTGTTGGAGTTGGCGCATTTAGAACGTGCTTAATTCCACTGATTTATTAATACATTTTGCAGCTGCAAGTCGACTGGGCCGTATATTATGATAGCCTATGAAGGCTGAGGAAGGACTTTAAACATAGACAAGTTGAAGTCAAGGACACAAACGTCCTGGTCAAGGCAGGATTATAGTTGCACACGGGCTAACTGAATATCTGAAACACTCCTACTTCTTGGGCACTGTAAAGACGTGCACCGATTACATCCATTTTAAGAAAGAGATAAAGGAATATAATTGGATAGGAAAAGAAAAGAACAAACTGATATAAAGCTACTGGAAAAGGGGGAAATTATATCATCATGGGACCAAGACAGTTGACTTAATAATGATTTGCTATTGCCCGGGGGGGGGGAGGGAGTCAATCTAACCTAATTTGTTTTGTAGAAGAGCAGCAAGGACAACTATTGGCATGGATGGGACTAAGGTAGCATAAAATCGTCTCACAGAAGATACGAGTGAAACCTATCATCCCTTGTCCAGGATAACCTTGTATTTACTCCTCCTTGGACCCATAGAGATGTGACACTTACTCTACAGAAGACAATTAAAATAGATTACTGAAAACAGGTTGTAGGATGTGATGGTGTGTCATCGTCGCTTAAATGAAGTGGTTCTATCACATTGGTGGCATGGTGTCATTCCTGTATTCCTTGTTTCAGAGAAGAGGATTATTGAAGAATATTAGCTTGGATTCAGGAATAGTCTCAACGTTCCCTTAATACTGGAAAGAGGTTAAAGGATGTGATGGGGTGGATGGCATCGTCGCTTAGGAAGTAGACGTATGGCGACAGGGTGAGATAGGTTTGCTAGCTGCCCCCACTAAACAGTTTTATTAATGTATTCTTGATAACGAAAAAGAAGTTTTAGTCTTTCACTGATTTTCAGCTGTCTACGAAACTGTTTATAAAACGCATTTTTGTAAACTTTATTCCTCTTCGACGTTCGGAATTAACATATAGACTAATATTGAAATTATTAATTCTAATAATATGTATATGATAATACTAGTTTCTGTCACAGTATTAAAGACTTCATCTCACTTTAAGACGTATCGGTTTACAAAGTACAATGCATTCAAAAACTTACCGAGCTTGTTTAAGTTGTAACCCAACAAATAGATACTGCTTAATACGTTGAGATTCATCGCTTTTGTAAACGGTGCTAATGTGTTGCTTGAACTACTACTAAACGTTGATTTTGCTTTCCAATTTTTATAATAAAATTAGGAGGGTTGGTATTTTGTGCACTGAAAGGGTTGAAAGGTTGAGATGCTTGGTACACAACCCCACTTTTACACCAAGTTTTAATGATCTCCGCGCCAACAAGAGAGCACTTAGGGTCCGTCAAGGTGGAGGATTTGAGGGTGGATTTTCCACATCCCACGCAGCTAAAGGGTAGCTAATAATCTAATAGTTGTCTTGTGCGAAATACTGATTAATTGGTGGTTAGGATAAAACAGTGTGTTAAGAGTGTTAACAACAATGGTTAGAGCAGCTGTAGGTTTGCTGACTCTATTCAGGCGTATACTTATAATGAAACATTAAAAAAAGTAAATTTAAGAAAACCATAAATAAATGTCCTAAATAATAATCATACCAACCGAATAAAACCAAGTAAGTCAACAAAAATATTGGATCTACAAAAAGTTTGTTAATATTGCATTAAATTAAATATGTTGCGTTTAGTAATTTTACAGCCACAAGGTAATACATCACACTTACAACATGTGCCTTTAAAGTTTACCACTAACAAAATATGTTCTGCCGGTGACAACTACTGTATACTATGAAGCCAAGTGGCAATCGCGTGGATTTAAGAAACGTCCTATATATCTACTCAAATCAGGTGTGAAATTACCAGGAGTCTTATCCTGGTATTGCGCGGAAGTACATGAGTTGGTGTATGTTTAGGGGGTATTGCAGTAATCGAGCAGTGACCAAGGAAGTGGGCAATATGGTGTACACGCTTTCTCTCACGGGCTTCCTCTACCTGTATTCCCCTCCAGCAGATTTCATCAACCATGATGTTCTGTTTAATCATAAAAACTCATGACTTTAGTGAAAGATCCATAACTTCTATCATAAATAAATCATTAACACATGCTTCTTCGTAAAATAACAAAAGCGAATTTTACTACAAACTTCTAGTAATTGAGGCTTGATGTTAATATAGATTTCCAAATATTAAGTCTATAAATAATATTAACTAAATTTAATTTTATATGGGAGAAATACTTTCACAAAAGGAGGAAGGTATGCAATATAGTTACTTCGGCCCATTTGGCTCAACATAAGGGAAAACATATGATTTCATAAAACAGTTGATTTTATGTTATAGGCTATATGGTAGGACAACTGTTTTAAAGGATAAATTATGTTTTTCTATATATAATAATTGTTATTATTTAATAATATTTTTTTAAATATTTGTTCTATGCAATATGCATAATGCATGCTTTTTAAAATTATGATTATATTGAAGACAAGTAAACGCTTTCACGTAAAAAAAATTAGAATTTAGAGGTATATTTAGAAATGTAGATACGTCGATGTTTAAACGAGTTAATGGATTAGGCTTGAATTTGTCTAGAAACTGTGACTTATTGTTTGTTTCAATATAAAATAAACCCATATCATTTTAATCCTTTAATATTTTCTTTTTATTTTACTATGCTTATGGGCATTTTAAACATTTTTCAGTATATACACAGTGCAGACTCAAACATTAAAAACATGGCGCATAGTAGTCAATTTATCATCAGTGTAACTGAGAACTGTAAACCGTTAAAAAAATGTAAGAAAATAAGGTTTAAACATTCTGAAAACGCGCTATACAGATCTAATTCTTTAAAATAAATAACAAAATTATTACCTTTATAATGCTAAATACGTATCATTTTGAAGAAGGTGCATAATATCTTCCAACTTTGTTAAACTTCGATATATATTTCAGCACTGTTTAATAATACAGTAAATCCCCGGAAGATGGCGTTCCAATCGATAATTCTCCGTTTCACTTCACTTAGTAGTTTTACTCGGAGGATGCTCAGCTCCGCGCAGATATAAATTAAAGTATAAATAATAAAGCAGTTGTTGGGGCGCGATACAGAGTGGATCTGAGAAGCGAGTCGCTCAGCAATAAAGCTGTAATTAACCAATGCAAAGAGGATTAAACGAGTCCACATCCAATGACGATACAGAATTTATGACGTCACTAACACGCCCTTTTATCGCTTTTTATGTTGGTTGTTGTAATCATATTGAATTCACTGACTAAACTCTATGTAATTATTTCGTAAATCCAACACCCTATTCCAATATATACTAATCAACCAGCTTAACCTAATCCCACTAAACTCAAATCATATGCCTGCAACCTTGAGCTATCGCCGGCAGTAGAGAGTCAACTTCGTAAATGAAACCATTGTTTCGAAACGCGTCAGCAAAAGTATTCACTTAGTTATGAAATAAATACTTCTAGCTTTTTATAAATTGTAAGAGGTTTTGTTTTTCCAAAATACTTGGATACGTTTGTTTGCCGTTAATTAAATACAAATTTCAGACTTTATCCTTGATATTTGAGTCACACATAATCTTTCGATGTGTGTGTGTTTTTTTTTACGAACATTCATCTTTTGTTTATTTAGAACTTAAAATAGTGATGAAAATTAATGTACGGACAAAAATAAGAGAATCAGAACGCTTTAGATTTCAACTAAATCAAATGAAACGTGTGTTAGAGAGGGAGGGCAACGTGTGCCAAAACAAATACGCTTTATAATGGTTTTTTTTTTTTAACTATATATACTCGAGAAGCTTGGAAAAGGACTTTTAACTGATAATGGCGTCTTTACAAGTATGATAATGGCACGTCGGTACAAGTATTATTGCGAGATATCTATGGACCACAGAAATGGTTTTTATAATTTATTTTATTAGTTCATATTCTCCTATATATATATATATATATATATATTATTTTCAATCCTTAATCAAATGCATTTTATTCATTCCCACAAGCTGTTTAACATAAATAACAACTTATACATAACATACATACATAACTTATTTCATAAGTTATTAAAATACATTTCTTTTAAGTTGTAGAGGAGACGTTTGATATTTATACAAATTTTTCAAATACTAATTCAATAATTAAATATAATAATGAAATAGTTTTAGTTTTTTATTGGAGAGAAATTTTTCACAAAAGGGGCAAGGTATGAAATACAGTTATTTCGTCCCATTATGCCTAAAATAAATGATAACATATGATTTCCACTCACCATGGAAATATAAAGATGCTTATGTATTACAATTTGGGGTTTTAGAAAGTTTTATAATATTATTGTCATTTTATAAAACTATAAACTTAAGTTTTTAGTATCGAAAATTCCCTATAAAAGAATCTATTAGAAGATTTACCGTTGAAAAGGGTAAATATCTACTGCTTTCCATTAGGTTATCGTGGTTGGGAAAAAATGAAAAACTTACAAAGCAGACAACAAACCGTTCAATGTACCTTAAACGGAACAAGTGAAAGAAGTCGGGAGAAATACGGCAACAATAGGAACAGGAAACGGATGTGACTCCGTGAGGAAACAAAAGATCGCAAAACAGGAAATGGTATCTGTTACACAAAGTTGTGAAAGGTTTATAAAGGAGCTGAACTCTTCGCACTAGTATTGCCAGTTCGTCAGTATTGTAACCGTAAATAATATGTTAACTTTTAGCTCAACATACTGTATTATTATGACATTATTAAATTTAATAAATGGAAATAGGTTTCAAAATGTTTTGGCGTGTTATTGGACTAATATTGGAAATCATTAAAACAACTGATAGGGTGGCAAATGACATTTCTTTTTAATTCCATTTATTAGTTCACACTCTCCTTATTGCCAAATATAACTTGTACAAATTTTCAGTCATTAATAAAATACTTTTTTATTCATCCACTTAACTCCAAATGCATTTTTTTTAACTTGTAGTGAAATACAGTTATGATATAATTTTTAAAAATTATATAATTAAATTAATTTAATAATTAAATAATTATAGGTTTACCTGGGAGAAGAAAGTTTTACAAAAGGGGCAAGGTATACAATATAGTTATTTCGTCCCATTTGGCAAAATAAATAATAAAATATTGTTTCATAAAACAGCTGATTTTATAATATAGGTTACGTAGCAGATGTTTTAGCACATAGGTTACGTTACTTTTTATATATTAATTACAATTACCTAATAAATGGCAATTAAAAAAAAATGTTGTTTTGGTCGACCTAACTAGGAATTGATAAAATGTTTATTTCATATTATTTGGTTAAATTACTGACTAAATTCGACAAATTTCCTCAGGATTCACAGCCGTGTAAATAAGAAATAATTGTATTTACTTTCAAGAGACATTATTTTTTTCTAGTGATTCGTTGTAGAAATATGCATTTCTTTGATCCTCTTACTTTCGCCCTAAATTAAAACAAATTTAATAATTTTTTGTTACTTTCTTTATCCCTAGAAGATTTTAACGTTATTAAACAATTGTTTAAACGTTTTGAATAAGTTTAATTTTAATATATGGAAATGCCATGGCAAGTTTATTTTATTCGAAAAAACTTTAATGCATATGCTGCTTCTAAGGTAGTGCCCTGAAAGACTTCAACGAAGGGTGACATCAAGGTTAGTAGAACAGGACGTGACACTGGCTGATGTGTACTTTAAGCGAATCTGTCAGCCGACGTGACTACAAGCAGAGTGGATCACACGTCAGAAATATTTTACCAAGAGATTGTCTGCTGAAAAATGCATGGAATTAAGGTCTCATGATATATGTGTGACATAAGCGTTCACGTAATGCATGACGTCACTTCATATACTGAGATATAATGTGGGCCAGCGAGGGTAATACTTTTATAGAATGTTGGGCGTAGTGGGAAGAAAGGTTAGGTATGGATGAAAGATATTAGATTATCCACAGTTTAAGCGTGATTTCTGAAGAATCATTCTATGTGATTAAACCGTTCCCTATATGGTAATGTGCATTTGAAATTTAAAATAAATATCCCCCTTCACAAATCTTATAAGTCCGCTATATAACTTGAAACCTTGTTTTATTTCTTACTATATTTGGCACTCGCGGATCCACCTTATATTTGGCTAGTTGATACCTGTACGAAAACCCCAAAAGTGTAACTTTTAGATAAAAATAAGATTCTATTAGCAACGAATCAATCTTAATAGGAGTCTGAGATTTTAAAACTTCTGTTTTGGCATATCATACATTTTGGCGTATCAAAATCTGTTCTGTTACAAAAATCCGTGTTGAGAAATATTCATATTGTAATGTCTCTAATGAATGTGATTGTTACAACAGATGGGGTGATGTGATTTTCCTAACCTCTTTAGCATTAATTCTTTTATTACATATCGTGCATATAACACTCCAGAACAATTAACTTCAACTTGCACCTCGGTTTTAACATAACCTAATTTTTAGAATTAAATTTTTGTTTGTATTTGAAGTTCAGAAGTGCGTATACACACACATTTTGCATTTTCCTACGACTAGAAATCAACAGTTTTAATTACTTTCTTTTTGAAGTGGAAACTTTTATAGCGACGGCTAAAAACGTTATTTGAAGGACATCAAAATCAAGTTTTAATAATTTCCATCAAATTATACTGTAAGTCATTTCAAAGAGAATTAAATTATAATATACGATATCACATATCAGCTGATTTTATGATTACAGGTTTTAAAATAAATGTTTTAACGCGTAGTTTATGTTACTTTATTTATTGTTTATTTACTGTTTAAAAAAAAGGTTATTATTAAATAGTTCTGGTAAATATATTAATTTATTTATTTTGACAAATCTAAATAAAAATATAATTCATAATAACGATAATATCAAGTTGAGTTTCAATTCAATTTTTGAAATGAGAGCGACCTTTGGCGCGTCTGATAAGAAATGTTTAGACAATTTCTCATTAGGGAAAATTAAATGTTTTTTTCTCAATTCTGAGTTCCTGTAGACATTTCACAAAAGGTTTCCCCTTTGTCAACCTCCTTCGAGGGTCACAACCTAATTATTTTTATAAATCCAAAAGTCCTATATTTTTATTATATATAACTAAGTTCTGCACTCTTAGAAAAATATACATAGTTGAAAAGATAATAATACAAAGTTTATAGACATATAAAATTTGATATTTTCTGAAACACATTTTCGGTCATTTAGGCCTACCAGTAACACTAGTTATTCAGGTAAATATATTTATATAAATCAAACCGTAATCTTCTACTTATGTTCCTAAAATACAATAAAGTATATATATATATATATATATATATATATATATATATATATATATATATATATATATATATATAAAGAACTAAGTCAAAATACAAATACAAGAATTATAATTGCATTTACTATTCAAAGCTTTTCGTTATCTAACAGTACCAACATCATCAGGAATATTACAATTCTTGTATTTGTATTTTGACTTAGTTCTTTATTAATACACAAGAATACATATAGCGATATATATATATGAAGTGAATGGGTTCCTTATTACTTGATGTAACTATAGCAAGGACCAGAGAGCAGCTTGTCACCTTGTTACCAGATAGAGGGTTAACGACAGAATCCAGCAAATCGGCTGTCAGTCACACATCATGACATCTCCTTCCTCATCCGACTCGAGACCCCTAATACGTTGACAATGGCGGGAGGAGGAACGCTGTCAGTTCCAACAAGCCAACGGCAATAACGATTGTGCATCACTTCCAACATCCGACAAAAGGTTGCGTAGTAGAAGAAGCCTCCTGTCTTGTCTTGCCGTTACTAAACGCGCCGTTCTTTACGGTAATATTGATTTTATCTCTCGATACATTAACGAAAGTTTTTATCCCATAAGGCATAACTTGGTTTTTAAAGAATTTAAATAATTGTTTATATTCTACATATTTTGTAACTAAATTTCTTTATCCTTAGAATTCTATTTATTAGAACGTTGAACAAATATAGGCCTGTGTGTTGGGTACAAAATTTCAAATCAACTTTTCACTTTGTAAAATGTATTCTCAAATGCCCTTTAATAATTTACAAAACACTACTTACACTTCGTTACTCGGCATTAAGCAACTCTGAGTTCAAAAGCATTTTACTAAAATGAATTATTGATCATATTCATTTTTATCTAAATTTAATTCAGTTTAACAAACAAGGAATATATAGAGATAAATATTTGTCAAGTTGTTGAAAATGAATTATTTCAAGACAATACTAGTGTATACCAATCGAACAAACATAGTGACACATAATTACAAAGTTGTGTAGGGAAGTAGGATGTGGCAATTTGTGAAAAACTGAGACAAGATTGATAGGCCGGTAGTACGTTTCTCTCTGTACAACCCGTAAAACAGCATTTTGCTAACATTTGTGACCTTCTATTTCCGGATAAGATGACAGAAAAAACAAAATACGTAGAAGAACAATAATGGCACTACAAGAATAAAACTGAACCCACAGTCAAAATAAAATGGCCACAGTTAGTAAATTGCAATAAATTTGGCACATACTATTTTATGCATGATGTTTAAATAAATAGTTAATTTGTTGATGCTAGCATGAAGATACGATTTCAGTAACGCAGATGTTACGATGTGTAACTGAATAGTAGGAACGAGTAACTTATTTAATAATAGTAAATAATTCAGTAGCAGTATATTACTAATAATAACTAAAAATTACTTCAATCAAATGTTAGGTATAAAGTTTTAATTTATCAACCTTTGGGTAGTTTTCATGTGGTCCACCTACACATTTTGGAGTGAGTATAACTAACCTCTTCAGGGACAGATTGTTTTCAACTTTAACTAAATTGTTTAAGATTTTTTTGTAAAGATTATTAATTAAATAAAACATAAAAATTGTGACAAGTAACTTTTTACCAAATCAGACAGTTTTATTATAAAAAAACTCATTGGCCACAAATGTGTCACATGCCATTAAGGCATTTTTTTCTTAATGTGTTGTATGGCTTTAAGGGGCCACAAATTAATTTTATTAGTAAATAAGGACAATATTACTAATATAGACAGAAGAAATAGCATAGTTCTTACCATTGAATAGGTTATACAGCTTACAGTTTGTAAAAATCCTCATCACGTTAGATTTACACATAGATTTACGCCTATGAATAATTTAATTTCTTTTGTGGAAGTACTAAAATTATGCCCTCCTTATTGTAATCTATACTGAATAGTCTCTTTTGTAATTACGTCAAACATATCGGCAGTAAAAAAATTTCAAAAAAGTAGTAAGGTGTTTCGCCTCTTGTTGGTTCCGACAAAACCAGTCATATTTCTAGTAAAAGGAGGTACATTGTTTACAAAACTACTGCCTTTTTAAACCATAAACGAAGATTCTGGTCTGCTGTTAATGAATGAGAAGGTAATGGCTTATGTACGGGTTGATTTATCAGATTCTGGTCGGGTAAATTTAATACTGTTGTAGTGTCACCATTTAACCTGCCTCCAACTTGGTCAGCTTTGTCTAAAGACTGATGTACAGTTTTTATGGGTTGATTTATCCTATTTTTGTCAGTTGAATTGCTAACAATTATAGTGTCGCCATATAACCTGTCTTCAATTTGGACACCCTCACCTACATTAATAAAGTTCTGTTCATTACAAATGTTGAGTTCATCACAAAAATCATCTTCTAAATCTATATCAGTTAAAAAGTCTATATCAGAATATTTGGGGTCATGTAAACTTAACAAAATGTTCATAATTTGTTCAGAATAATATCTAATATATTTTCAAGGTATATTTTTTAATATTTAATAATGATTTTTATAGTCACTGAATGTAAATAAATAAGTTGGTAATCGTTTACACACTATTTACAATCCTAACCTAAAAATAACCTATTACACTCTTATGCACCGACTACACAAATGTGGACGTTTGAAAATAACCTACAACAAAATCCCAAACAGTTTTGAAGTAAAATAAAACGTAAAAATAGCTTTAGAAAACTATAATTAAGACAGTCAATATTTTTATTTAACGTTTTTTTCACAGAATACACGTTAACAAATACATAAACAATGCTAAAATCGAAATACAAAGTTCTGTTCACAGGTTTAACACACTACAGAACAAGAAAATCAGCTGTTGTGCATTCCTGAATGGAGTACCAACATGACAGACCTTTATGGGCACAGTTGGGACAAACGTTCATTTGAGATACCTTTTAAAATATCCCAATAATATACCTGAGTTAATAGCCACATATGAGTATTAATCCAAGAAGAGGCTAATGTATTTTTCAAGAAGTAAGTGCTTTCATCAAAAAACAAACAAAACAAAAAAACAACTGTGTTCATACAAGAAACATAACGTACAAAAAATGTATTCTGATCTCGGGTCTGGCCCTATATAAGAAGTCCAATCTCGCGGCAGTCAGCCCCACCATTTGACTCGCACTTGGGGTTAGTAGCTGTAGTGGAAGATAGGGAATCAGTATTGATTGCCCATGCAAAAAGCTAATCAACTCTTTCCGTGGATAATCGGAATGAAAAGGGAACAGTCCGACAAGTGTTGCGTGTAAAGGGTGGTGCAAACCCCTGATAAGGAAGAGCCCTAATCGGGAAAACTGATAGCTCGTACTGAAGCACTGGAGGCAGATATACCGTCATGCTAAGGATAGGTAATAAAGTGTGACTGACATGTGTACTGCGCAAAGATAAACACTGCGCTGTGTATGCTAGTGTCACCAGCAATGAGCAGGGAAACGTGAATGTAAAAACGATGAAGAAAAGGGAAAGTTTTCAACTAATTCTATTAGTTCACATTATATATATATATATATATATATATATATATATATATATATATATATATATATATATATATATGTAGATCAAAATTTCAATCATCAGTAAAACACATTTTTTTCATCAACTCAAGTTAACATATATTTTCTTAAACTAGTAGTGAAGGGCAATTGATGTTAACAAAGATTTTTTCAAGTAATTATTAATTATTGAAATAACTTAATGAAATAATTTTAGTTTCCTATGAAAGAAAAACTTCCCACAAAACGGTTAAAGTATGAAGCATAGCTCTCAGTTTAATTTGACTAGTTCAGTTTAGCTTAAAATATGTAATAACATATAATTTCATAAAACAGCTGATTTTATGTTATAGGGTTTGTGGAGGAACAGCTGTTTTAACGCATAGGTTATGCTATTTTATTTATATTAAATATATTTATTTAATAAAAAAATAACTAAAATGAAATTTGTCTTATAGTTCATATAACTAGGAATTGATTTATTTAATCGCAGAAAGGAAAAAATGAAATAAACGTAGAATTAGAGACCTCTACTGTGAAAGATGAAAACTGAAAATAAAAAACGAAACTGTTCGGAAATGTAAAGCAACGCAATTCTCAGCAAGGACTCTTCTAAGCCTCTCAATGTTAACAATTAGTCGTGCATCTTAGTAAACCGAGAACAAGTAAGGGGTGGATACTTGCAAGGTTGTAACCCCACTTATACCTAGACATTTAATGATCTCCACCCCTACAGACTACCGTTTGAAATGTCTGACTTCAGCGAGGGAGGTTGTACACAATCTTCGCCATTAAGGTTTAAATAAATACAACCCCTAACAAACAGTGTTACTTTGAAATAAATTTTGTTCCTGTCTTTTGATATGGTAATGGTTTCAACCACTGCTGTC
Organism: Prosapia bicincta; assembly: GCA_036971475.1. Lineage (NCBI taxonomy): Eukaryota > Metazoa > Arthropoda > Insecta > Hemiptera > Cercopidae > Prosapia > Prosapia bicincta. The sequence continues at coordinate 26,358,309 of JBAIZL010000002.1, forward strand.
ATTTGCTTTAAAACTTTATTTCATTTACTAAGTCACACAGAATTAATACCATTGCAATATTCAGACAAACCACTTTCACACTAAGATCTATAAATGTTTTGTTTTAGTATTCGGTGTGCATGTGTGTGTGTGTGTGTGTGTGTGTGTGTGTGTGTGTGTGTGTGTGTGTGTGTGTGTGTGTGAACATTTCTAGAATAATTGTTTATAATTAGTTAATGCCTGAAGGTATTTCATCTGACAACTTTATCTTTCAATTAAATACTGCAACTATTCCACCTTACACCTTAACTGGATCCAACTCACGTGATCAATAAACCTTGAAGTAACAGCCAATCACCAAATACTCCTGTAATAAGTTATGTGGGTAATATAAAGTGCGTTTATATAAAATAGGTAATTGATGTTATTTGGGTTTACAAAATTTTAATCATAATTCTTCACCGTCTGTTAATGCTCGTACCAGCGGCCCTACATCTTTGGTTATACACACGTTTCCAGTGCTAAGCATGTTAAAACAATAACTGTAAGGGTTGCATTGCAGAAAGTGTTAAACCACTCCCGTCAGTGACGGATGCTTGAACTCTATAAGCTGTACATGGGCGTGTAGATCATTAAACTAAGGTAAAGTGGGGTCGTATACTTGCTAAACATTCACCCTTCTATTTTTAATTACGCTACTTTAGGAATATATGAGTTTTGCGCAACCCCGTCTGGATATAATGGTACGTATGTAGACCGATGCGTACAGTAAAGTCATCTGAACCTATAATACGCGTTCAAAACCTGGATTTTCTGAAGTTCCCCCAATTATGTATTTCCTATAAAACTACACAACTTTAGCTAAAAATAGGTCAACAGCTACAGAACCCTTATATTCGTTTCGCCATCACTGTTGACGTCATCAGAAGGTTTCCATTGAACTCAGAAACATTGCATAAAATCTAAACGTAAAATAATACAAAGTAAACAACCCCTAAAAGCCAGTCCCAACGAACGGTTCCGACCAACAAAGACAATAAACGGGGTCACGCCCACTTTCTAGCTACAAATCCAGCCTTCGGACTACAGTATTACAATTTTTATTACTTACAATGAAAAAATCAATCATTACTTAACACAAATGCAACAAATGCACTATGTTTTTCGTAACAAGAAAAGCGCATTCGAACCAGGAATCATACCTTTCTTTATCAGAGCTCGACAAATCACGTTTTGTTTAAGTAACTCATAACGATTAAGTGACCCGCTAAAGTGGCATCGTTTTGACCACCTTGACCGTATTTTATGTAAACGTTTTGTTTGCCGTGAAAACCATAACCGAGACAAATTATTCTAAGCTGAGTTTAATGACTTTTGAAATTATCCGCTATATACACAGATGTATCCCTGAGACGTCACAAGAAGATAGATAGAATCAACAATTGTGAAAACAAATTCATTTTAATTACATTGGTATTAACAGGAATGTGCAGGTGTTTTCTCAATGAATATTTACCTATCTAAATGCATATTCATTATTATATATATCGGGAGCAACGACGCGTAGCTACATGTAAACACATACGGACAAACATTCCATTGTTGGGTTTGTTTTCTTTAACTTTAAGTTACTGGGAGTAACTATGTGTCCTCGTGACGTAATGGACGTCACACCTGTTCCTTGTGGGCGTTTAAGAGGATCAAGCTGTTTATCTCCCCTATTTCGGTTACAATGGAGCTCAAAATGATCCTGTATGAAATACAACATCGACAGTATCATTGGTGTTGGAAACCATCTGTAGGTTGCAGTCTTTTAAGTAAAACTAAAGATGTGAAAAGTCACTTCCATGAAGCGAAAACTTATGTCTGTGATCCTTTTATAACAAATAAATGAAGCACTATATTGGTGAGATAGGCTCCCCCCAGCGCGGTGTATTGCAAGATCTGAAGATTTGAATGAAGGTCTGTAAAATAAAAACGTTTAGGGTACAAGTTTAGTGGAATACCCTTCAAACCAAATATATTAATAGATGGTGCAGAGTGAAAGAAGGAGCTAAAAAGGTTAAGGTGTTGAAGCGAGTGAGGGTTATGATCATAAATAAATATGAACGAAATATGATAGGACAACCAAGGAAAACGAAGAGATTATGTGTATAAAGCTTTATACTGTAAGCGCCAAAATAAACAGTAATGAAACTGAAACAGATGTAGTTTCAATGAGGCAAAACCTTTAAGAACGGTGCGAGCCTTGTCTCAAATTAGAATATGTTTGTACCCGAGTCTAACCAATGAAGCTTTTTCTGTTTGTATATATTTGTAAAGCTATAAATATAAAATAAAATCATACAACTGTTTCAATACTGTTTATTTTGGCGCATACGGTGTATACGACACTCTATAGAAGCACCAAACAGTGACTATACCGGCTAAAAGAAAGTATCGAAAGTTTGTACAGCAAACATTACGGTCAAAAGTGGTATGTGGGATATTTTAAGCCTAGAACTGAGTCTCGGCCTAGTATAACCTATTTATTGATTTAATCTTTTTATAAATTTCTTCTCTTATACGTGACAGAAACCTGAACGACAAAAGAAAAGACAGAACAAAATTATCGTTCCGGAAAGACAAACGTCCTTAAGGAAATCTTGCGTCGACGAAATGAACAGGGATATTCTGAGGAATGTGGGAGGATAAAATGGATTAAATATTATTAAGAAAACTGGTAGAGTGTATGTGTATGATCACATTATGTGAGTGTTGAGGTACAGCTCTTTATATCTAGGGATCCAGGAATGTGTGGCTTGAGAATAAGGCCACGCCTTCGTCCCGAGATTGATTCAAATGAACTGTACAAAGCAGCCGCATCACCAAAAGAGTCATGGTGATTAAAGTAAGCAGTTCGTTTGAAATGTAAGGACCGTTACTATCTGTGATAAATTAAAACAATACTAATGTTAGTATTAAATACTAACAAGACGTACTCAAACTTATAACAATATATATGTATTGTAATGAGTAGTTTATGTGCATTCTACTCAAGTAATGATTACCATTACTCACAGATAATCTCAAAACGAGTTTACTAATCTTATTTCCTCATCACGGTCGACGGCAATAATATCCTACAACAGGGTATATTTGTCGATAGCCTTATGTTTTTGAGGCTATCATAGAAACGGCACTTCCAATATACGTTACTGTGACAATGACTTGGATCGCAGATTGCTAACTTCATGCCCCAAATACATAAAAGACATGAACTCTCTTAGTCATTTAGTATTTCACTGAGCCTAAATTTCGAAAGTTAATATTAAAATATATTCCCAAAAGTTTTAATAATTAAAATAAACTCTTTTAACGTTCAATTAACACTCTTTGAAAACTTTGCAACGTCATAATAAAACTTAACTGGTTTCGTGATGCTCGACGGAAATTAGTTTCAAACTACCGACAGCTGATTGAATGTTTCTGATCTATTGAAGGTGCTCCGTACGAATGATTTTGCGTTTGCCGTTGTGCATTACACAAACTGTAATAAATGTATTGTCCGGGTTTAAAATAAATTACAACCCAATTCGGTGAGTAATTTTATTTGTAAAAGATGTTTTTCCGTCATCGAAATGACGAGTCTAATCTAGAGCGATTGATGGGCTTCAGTTCTGCCTGATCACCGACCGCCAGTACAGCCTATTTTCCAGTAACCTTCTTCCCCCCGCAAAATCGTTGGGTTTGGACAATAAATTCGATTCAAACGCTACGTGGATTACTTTTATCCTAAAAGGGTGTTAGTTTAATGCAATATTGCTTCATTAACTTTATGGTGTACATATCTCTTAACGTTAGTCAGTCCTTCAGCTTTCCTACGCTATAGGAAGTGATATGTCATAAAGAGAGTAAAGCGATCGGAATCCTACATTTAATACATCTCCTGCCATAAGTTCTAACTACCTTCTCCTAAGAGGATTACAAAGCGGGGTTTTGTTGTTGTGGTGTTATTTTTAATAACCACTGCTCTATTGCATCTGTTTCTCTGTTAATTTTTTTAGTTTTATGGGAGTGTAGCTGTTATCGCCTGCAAAAGAAACGAAACAAGCACCGCGTAGGTAAGGAGTAGGCTTGATCTAAAATATGAAGGGTTAGAATAAAGTAAACTAGAAATATGTTTAGTCACGAATAGGGGAGGTTAGGTATATGAGTGGTTACGAATAAGAGGGTTAGGAATAGGATGGGTTAGGAATAGGTGGGAATAGGAATAGAAGGGTATAGAAATAGGAGAAGCTAAGAATAGGAGGGGTTAGGAATAGGAGGGGTTACGAATAGGAGGGTTAGGAATAGGATGGGTTAGGAATAGGTGGGGATAGGAATAGAAGGGTATAGGAATAGGAGAAGCTAAGAATACGAGGGGTTAGGAATAGGAGGGGTTACGAATAGGAGGGGTTAGGAATAGGATGGGTTAGGAATAGGTGGGGATAGGAATAGAAGGGTATAGGAATAGGAGAAGCTAAGAATAGGAGGGGTTAGGATTAGGAGGGGTTACGAATAGGAGGGTTAGGAATAGGATGGGTTAGGAATAGGTGGGGATAGGAATAGAAGGGTATAGGAATAGGAGGGGCTAGGAATAGGAGGGGTTAGGAATAGGAGCGGTTAGGAATAGAAGGGGTTAGGAGTAGGTGGGGATAGGAATAGAAGGGTATAGGTATAGGAGGGCTAGGAATAGGAGGGGTGGGAATAGGAGAGCTTAGGAATAGAAGCGGTTAGGAATAGAAGGGGTTAGGAATATGTTGGGATAGGAATAGAAGGGTATAGGAATAGGAGGGGCTAGGTATAGGAGAGGTTATGAATAGGCGCGGTTAGGAATAGAAGGGTTTAGGAATAGGTTGGGATAGGAAAAGAAGGGTATAGGAATAGGAGGGGCTAGGTATAGGAGAGGTTACGAATAGGAGCGGTTAGGAATAGAAGGGGTTAGGAATAGGTTGGGATAGGAAAAGAAGGGTATAGGAATAGGAGAGGCTAGGAATAGGAGAGGTTACGAATAGGAGCGGTTAGGAATAGAAGGGGTTCGGAATAGGTTGGGATAGGAATAGAAGGGTATAGGAATAGGAGGGGCTAGGTATAGGAGGGGTTAGGAATAGGTGGGGATAGGAATAGAAGGGTTTAGGAATAGAAGGGTATAGGAATAGGAGGGGCTAGGAATAGGAGAGGTTACGAATAGGGAGGTTAGGAATAGAAGGGGTTAGGAATAGGTGGGGATAGGAATAGAAGGGTATAGGAATAGGAGGGGCTAGGAGTAGGAGGGGTTGGGCATAGGAGAGGTTAGGAATAGGAGCGGTTAGGAATCGGAGCGGTTAGGAATAGGAGTGGTTACGAATAGGAGGGAATTAGGAATACGAGGTGTTAGGAATTGAACGGGTTAGGAATAGGAGGGGTTAGGAATAGGTGGGGATAGGAATAGAAAGGTATTTTGGAATAGAAGAGGTTAGAAATAGGAGGGGTTAGGAATAAGATAAGTTGGTTAGGAATAGGGCAGGTTAGGAATTGGACAAGTTAGGAACAGGAAAGATTATGAGTATGATGGGTAAGGAATAGAAAAGTGTATAAGTAGGGTGGGTTAGGAATGGGATAGGGTAGTATTGTGAGGATGGGTAATAAGAGGGTAAGAGAATAAAACTAGTAGTTGCATATATGATAAAGACATAAGACTACTAATTTCAGCGTGTACAAGGCTACATACGGGTTGTATACCTCTTTAAAGAGGTGTAAGACTCGAGATAAGGTAAAACGATAGCAATCGATAGGATCGTGACACACCAAGCGGTTACGCTCCAATCCAGCATCTTCACCGACATATCCAATGTATTGCTAAAGGAAAAAGCGTTAAAAATATATAACATTTTTTTTATAAAATGATAAAATATAATTTTTTTAATACATTTACTTTCAACTCTCCCCCTAGGAATAGGCATGAGTCGCTTTGGATATTGGCTGCTCCAGAATGCCTTCACATGCTCTATGCACAGGATTTGTTTTATAATTAGAAGTGGAAGATTCAGACACAAAAGATATCCGGGTTCAATTCTGATATTTTATGAAGTATTTGAAAATTCCTAATATTTCCCAATCTAGGAACATGATTGAATTTAGGTTTTTCATTTGTGTGTAAACACGCAATATTATTGCAACCATTACAAAGAAATCAAAGATTAAAATTAATGACAGTGACAGACAAACAATAAGTACGCAGACATAAACATTACACTACTTTATTTCCTGATTGCGGTTAACTCCTCTTTCAATTCCTTCTATTAGCTCTTACTTTTATTATATATATCGTGTTCAAATTTTCAAAAGTTGATAAAATACTTTTTATTCTTCCACTCAAGTTCAAATACATTTTTTTTAACTTAAAATGCATGACAATTGACGTCAATACAAATTTTTAAAATAACAATTCAATAACTAAATTTAGCTCATTAATTTTAGTTTTATATAAGAGAAAAACCTTTCACAAAAGGGGCAAGGTATGCAATATAGATACTTCTTTTCATTATGCTTAAAGCAAGTGATAGCATATGATTCCTCAAAACAGCTGATTTAATGTTATAGTTTATGTAGTAGAACATCTGTTTTAATGCATTGGTTATGTTACTTTATTTATAATAATTGTAATTATTAATTAAAAAGTAGCTAATATATGTATTTTTTTTTTATCTATATAGGAGCTGAATTTAAAGATTTCTGTTTTGTACATAATCTTTTTCTAATACAATATAAAGCTAGTTCAGAACAAACGTCCTGTACTTGCTTCTTTAAAAATATTTTTCAAATTCTCCGTTAAATACGCTAGAGAAACGTTTCACATTTTTACACGGTCGGAAGCGTTACGTCCATTTCACCATTTCACCGTTAATGTAAAACGTTTATTCCGGAAGTGGGCTCCGACGTCACTGACAGTTCAACGGAAGTTTTGTTTCCAAGGAAAAAAACGGCATGAATCCAATAACTCTGAAAGCTTCCTTCGCGTGCCCCTAACATGCATAATTAAATTTCTCAGTAACCTTTAAAAAGTCGGATTAAAATTTCAGCCTTTGAGCGTAATTGGATAAGTACAGTTACTGGAGACCGGAGTTCCTTTTAAACAACTCTTTCTGTTTAATATTTCCTAAACTTACTTTAAGTTTTATGATTGCATTAACTAGTAAGCAAATGAAGGCACGAACTTTTAATCGGGAAATTAAACATACTGAAACTATTATAGACCCTTGCGGTTACAAAGCGGGAATACAATACAGAAGATTTTAAATATTTTTTAAATAATATTGTGTATGTATGTATTGTGGTGTATATGTTTAGGTGCAAGAGACAATCGTAGTATCATGTTATAGATGAGAAAATATTAGGTCGGTGACGTTTTTATTAAATGAACTTAAGCCTCACCCTTATCATCAAGTATGGGGAGAATCACAGCTCACATGGTGAATCTTGCCTCTGGATATAAACGTATCTCAGGCTGTTGACGTTCAACAAAACAAATATTTCTATATTCAATAATTATATTTGAATCGTATTTGCCATATTTTACGGTTTTAAGCAAAAAATTTGAGAACATTATACTGAGAAACCGAATATTTTTGAAAACATCCTGGGTCTAAAGTAAGTTCTACTGTAAAAAACTCATGAGACTATATAGCCACACCCCTTCTCAATCGATTTTGCTCCGCCCTCATACTAGTGCTGGTTTGGCTCCGCCCAATCTGTATATTCTCTCTATCATCCGCTAATTTATGTACGAAAAATTACAGTCTATTGTTACGTATTTGTTTCTCTTTTCCAATTTATCTTTGTGTAGCTCTTTCTTCTATGAGATATAAATGAAATGTGAATTAATGCATTACACGTTGGCCAAAACCTAAGAATTGCAATGATTATTATCGCATAAGAAATAAACCAAATGGATTGTGAATATAGGGGAGAATGGCCTATAGGGAAGATACTGGTATCCCACTGCCGGAGGATATACAAATGTTTGCCTGATACAATCCCAAGTAAAATAACAAACTAGACTGAATTAGGTAAGACTAAGGATATAACATGACATTACAATCCTAATGTCCCGGGGATGCAGCGTTGGTCCCCCACTGCCGGAGGATATGAAAATGTTTACCTGATACAATCCCAAATAAAATAACAAACTAGACTGAATTAGGTAAGACTAAGAATATAACATGACATTACAATCCTAATGTCCCGGGGATGCAGCGTTGGTCCCCCACTGCCGGAGGATATGAAAATGTTTACCTGATACAATCCCAAGTAAAATAACAAACTAGTCTGAATTAGGTAAGACTAAGGATATAACATGACATTACAATCCTAATGTCCCGGGGATGCAGCGTTGGTACCCCACTGCCGGAGGATATACAAATGTTTGCCTGATACAATCCCAAGTAAAATATCAAACTAGTCTGAATTAGGTAAGACTAAGGATATAACATGACATTACAATCCTAACGTCCCGGGGATGCAGCGTTGGTCCCCAACTGCCGGAGGATATGAAAATGTTTGCCTGATACAATCCCAAGTAAAATATCAAACTAGACTGAATTAGGTAAGACTAAGGATATAACATGACATTACAATCCTAATGTCCTGGAGTGCAGCGTTGGTACCCCACTGCCGGAGGATATACAAATGTTTGCCTGATACAATCCCAAGTAAAATATCAAACTAGACTGAATTAGGTAAGACTAAGGATATAACATGACATTACAATCCTAATGTCCTGGAGTGCAGCGTTGGTACCCCACTGCCGGAGGATATACAAATGTTTGCCTGATACAATCCCAAGTAAAATATCAAACTAGACTGAATTAGGTAAGACTAAGGATATAACATGACATTACAATCCTAATGTCCTGGAGTGCAGCTTTGGTATCCCACTGCCGGAGGACATAAAAATGTTAGCCTGATACAATCCCAAGAAAATAGCAAGCTAGACAGAATTAGGTAAGACTAAAGAGAGAATATGACACTACAATCCTAATGTCCCGGGGATGCAGCGTTGGTATCCCACTGCCGGAGGATATACAAATGTTTGCCTGATACAATCCCAAGTAAAATATCAAACTAGACTGAATTAGGTAAGACTAAGGATATAACATGACATTACAATCCTAATGTCCTGGAGTGCAGCTTTGGTATCCCACTGCCGGAGGATATAAAAATGTTTACCTGATACAATCCCAAGTAAAATATCAAACTAGACTGAATTAGGTAAGACTAAGGATATAACATGACATTACAATCCTAATGTCCTGGAGTGCAGCTTTGGTATCCCACTGCCGGAGGACATAAAAATGTTAGCCTGATACAATCCCAAGAAAATAGCAAGCTAGACAGAATTAGGTAAGACTAAAGAGAGAATATGACACTACAATCCCAATGTCCGGGGGTGCAGCGTTGGTACCCCACTGCCGGAGGGCTTAAAGATGTTTGGCTGATACAACCCCAAGTAAATTATCACGCTAGACAGAATTAGGTAAGACTTAGGAGAGAACATGACATTACAATTCCAAATGTCCTTGGGTGCAGCATTGTTATCCCACTGCCGGAGGGCTTAAAGATGTTTGCTTGTTCCAATCCCAAGTAAAATATTAAGCTTGACAAAATTAGGTAAGACTAAGGAGAGAAGTTGACACGACAATCCCAATGTTCTTGGGTGCAGAGATGGTATTCCACTGCCGAAGGGCTTAAAAATGTTTGCCTGTTACAATCCCCAGTAAAATATTAAGCTTGACAGATTTAGGTGAGACTAAGGAGAGAAGTTGACACGACAACCCCAATGTTCTTGGGTGCAGAGATGGTATCCCACTGCCGAAGGGCTTAAAAATGTTTGCCTGTTACAATCCCCAGTAAAATATTAAGCTTGACAGATTTAGGTGAGACTAAGGAGAGAAGTTGACACGACAACCCCAATGTTCTTGGGTGCAGAGATGGCATCCCACTGCCGGAGGGCTTAAAGATGTTTGCCTGTTACAATCTCAAGTAAAATATTAAGCTTGACAGATTTAGGTAAGACTAAGGAGAGAGGTTGACACGACAATCCCATTGCCCTTGGGTGCAGAGATGGTATCCCACTATCGGAGGGCTTAAAGATGTTTGCCTGTTACAATCCCAAGTAAAATATTAAGCTTGGCCGAATTAGGTAAGACTAAAAAGATAACATGACACCATAATCCCAATGTCCTGGTGTGCATAGTTGTTATCCCATCTGATCTTCCCGTACAGGTTCCAAGAGCCGTCTTCTATCACTACTCTGCACTCTAAACTGCTATATTCAACTACTACAGTCGTCATAATTAACGGAATAATTGGTATCCTTCTAGCTATTATTTCCCAATCCCTCATGACAGACGAGTTTTATCCTAAAGTTTTATCTCGATCAAGTACAGTCCATGCACGCCAAGTGGTTTATGTCAACACAAATATTTCCGTTATGTTTTATTCTAGCAATACCTCATCAAGCTATTCCAGTACATCTACCGGATCATGTGCTTATACACGCCAAAGTCACATCTATCACCTTCAGCACAATACAACAATCTCCTTCAATATTAAATGTGACCACTATAAGAATATGGTTGGTTAAGAGTAGATTACTTTAGCAAAAGCATTGGTTAGGTAGGAGTATGATAGGTAAAGAGTAGAATATGTTACGATTATAATAGTTAAGGGGTAGGATGGATTGAGGGCAGATTAGGAGCATGAGGATTTAGGAACAGAATAGGTCAGGAATAGGTTGGAAAAAGTATAGTTTAGCGATAGTAAGATTATTAGTATGATAGGTTGGAATAATAAAACTTGGGAATAGGATAGGTTAGGTATAGGTTACGCTAGGAACACTATGGTTTAGATATATGATTTAAGGTTTAGAAATGGGTAAGATTTAGAACTATAATCTATTGGGAATAAGATAGCTTAGGAAAAGAATACGTTAACTGTGCATGAGGTCAAAAATCGAATAGATTAGTAATAGGACAGGTTACGAGTATCATTGATTGGAAATATGATAAGTTACGATTAGAATATTTTAATGATAGAATAGGTGAGGAACAACTTAAATTAGAAATAGTATTTAGCTTACGAATAAGTAAAGAAAGATATAGTATAGGTCAGGAATAGATAAATTTACTAATAAGTTAGGTTAGGAATAAGAAAGGTTAGGAGTATAATGGGTTAAGTTAGGAACTGGTTACATTAGGAATAGGTTAAGAAAGATATAGTATAGGTTAGGAATAGATCAGTTTACTAATAGGTTAGGTTAGGAATAAGAAAGGTTAGGAGTATAATGGGTTAAGTTAGGAACTGGTTACATTAGGAATAGGTTAAGAAAGAAATAGTATAGGTTAGGAATAGATCAGTTTACTAATAGGTTAGGTTAGGCATAAGAAAGGTTAGGAGTATAATGGGATAAGTTAGGAACAGGTTACTTTAGGAAAGATATAGTATAGGTTAGGAATAGATCAGTTTACTAATAGGATAGGTTAGGAATAAGAAAGGTTAGGAATATAATGGGTTAAGTTAGGAACAGGTTACTTTAGGAATAGGTTAAGAAAGATATAGTATAGGTTAGGAATAGATCAGTTTACTAAGAGGTTAGGCTAGGAATAAGAAAGGTTAGGAGTAAAATGGGTTAAGTTAGGAACAGGTTACTTTAGGAAAGATATAGTATAGGTTAGGAATAGATCAGTTTACTAATAGGCTAGGTTAGGAATAAGAAAGGTTAGGAATATAATGGGTTAAGTTAGGAACTGGTTACGTTAGGAATAGGTTAAGAAAGATATAGTATAGGTAAGGAATACATCGGTTTACTAATAGGGTAGGTTAGGAATAAGAATGTTTAGGAGTATGATGGGTTAAGTTAGGAACAGGTTACATTAGGAATAGGTTAAGAGAGATATAGTATAGGTTAGGAATAGATCAGTTTACTAATAGGGTAGGTTAGGAATACGAATGTTTAGGAGTATGATGGGTTAAGTTAGGAACAGGTTACATTAGGAATAGGTTAAGAAAGATATAGTATAGGTTAGGAATAGATCAGTTTACTAATAGGTTAGGTTAGGAATAAGAAAGGTTAGGAGTATGATGGGTTAGGTTAGGAACTGGTTACATTAGGAATACGTTAAGACAGATATAGTATAGGTTACGAATAGATCAGTTTACTAATAGGTTAGGTTAGGAATAAGAAAGGTTAGGAGTATGATGGGTTAAGTTAGGCACAGGTTACATTAGGATTAGGTTAAGAAAGATATAGTATAGATTAGGAATAGATCAGTTTACTAATAGGGTAGGTTAGAAATAAGAATGTTTAGGAGTAAGATGGGTTAAGTTAGGAACAGGTTACATTAGGAATAGGTTAAGAGAGATATAGTATAGGTTAGGAATAGATCAGTTTACTAATAGGTTAGGTTAGGATTAAGAAGGTTTAGGAGTATGATGGGTTAAGTTAGGAACAGGTTACATTAGGAATAGGTTAAGAAAGATATAGTATAGGTTAGGAATAGAAAAGTTTAGGAGTAAATGGGTTAGGAATATGATAGGCAAGGAACAGGTTACATTAGGAATAGGTTAAGAACGATATAGTATAGGTTAGGAATAGAAAGGTTTAGGAGTAAATGGGTCAGGAATATGGTAGGTTAGGTTAGGAACAGGTTACATTAGGAACAGGTTAAGAACGATATAATATAGGATAGGAATAGAAACGTTTAGGAGTAAATGGGTTAGGAATATGGTAGATTAGGTTAGGAACAGGTTACATTAGGAAAGGTATAGTATAGGTTAGGAATAGATCAGTTTAATAATAGGTTATGTAAGGAATAGAAAGGTTTAGGAGTATGATGGGTTAGGAATATGATAGGTTAGGTTAGGAACAGTTTACATTAGGAATAGGTTAAGAACGATATAGTATAGGTTAGGAATAGAAAGGTTTAGGAGTAAATGGGTCAGGAATATGGTAGGTTAGGTTAGGAACAGGTTACATTAGGAATAGGTTAAGAACGATATAGTATAGGTTAGGAATAGATCAGTTTACTAATAGGGTAGGTTAGGAATAAGAACGTTTAGGAGTATGATGGGTTAAGTTAGGAACTGGTTACATTAGTAATACGTTAAGAAAGATATAGTATAGGTTACGAATAGATCAGTTTACTAATAGGTTAGGTTAGGAATAAGAAAGGTTAGGAGTATGATGGGTTAAGTTAGGAACTGGTTACATTAGGAATACGTTAAGAAAGATATAGTATAGGTTACGAATAGATCAGTTTACTAATAGGTTAGGTTAGGAATAAGAAAGGTTAGGAGTATGATGGGTTAAGTTAGGCACAGGTTACATTAGGATTAGGTTACGAAAGATATAGTATAGATTAGGAATAGATCAGTTTACTAATAGGGTAGGTTAGAAATGAGAATGTTTAGGAGTATGATGGGTTAAGTTAGGAACAGGTTACATTAGGAATAGGTTAAGAAAGATATAGTATAGGTTAGGAATAGATCAGTTTACTAATAGGTTAGGTTAGGATTAAGAGGGTTTAGGAGTATGATGGGTTAAGTTAGGAACAGGTTACATTAGGAATAGGTTAAGAAAGATATAGTATAGGTTAGGAATAGAAACGTTTAGGAGTATATGGGTTAGGAATATGATAGGCAAGGAACAGGTTACATTAGGAATAGGTTAAGAACGATATAGTAAAGGTTAGGAATAGAAAGGTTTAGGAGTAAATGGGTTAGGAATATGGTAGGTTAGGTTAGGAACAGGTTACATTAGGAACAGGTTAAGAACGATATAATATAGGATAGGAATAGAATAGTTTAGGAGTAAATTGGTTAGGAATATGGTAGATTAGGTTAGGAACAGGTTACATTAGGAAAGGTATAGTATAGGTTAGGAATAGATCAGTTTAATAATAGGTTATGTAAGGAATAGAAAGGTTTAGGAGTATGATGGGTTAGGAATATGATAGGTTAGGTTAGGAACAGTTTACATTAGGAATAGGTTAAGAACGATATAGTATAGGTTAGGAATAGAAAGGTTTAGGAGTAAATGGGTTAGGAATATGATAGGCAAGGAACAGATTACATTAGGAATAGGTTAGGAACGATATAGTATAGGTTAGGAAAAGAAAGGTTTAGGAGGAAATGGGTCAGGAATATGGTAGGTTAGGTTAGGAACAGGTTACATTAGGAATAGGTTAAGAACGATATAGTATAGGCTAGGAATAGATCAGTTTACTAATAGGGTAGGTTAGGAATAAGAACGTTTAGGAGTATGATGGGTTAAGTTAGGAACTGGTTACATTAGTAATACGTTAAGAAAGATATAGTATAGGTTACGAATAGATCAGTTTACTAATAGGTTAGGTTAGGAATAAGAAAGGTTAGGAGTATGATGGGTTAAGTTAGGAACTGGTTACATTAGGAATACGTTAAGAAAGATATAGTATAGGTTACGAATAGATCAGTTTACTAATAGGTTAGGTTAGGAATAAGAAAGGTTAGGAGTATGATGGGTTAAGTTAGGCACAGGTTACATTAGGATTAGGTTAAGAAAGATATAGTATAGATTAGGAATAGATCAGTTTACTAATAGGGTAGGTTAGAAATGAGAATGTTTAGGAGTATGATGGGTTAAGTTAGGAACAGGTTACATTAGGAATAGGTTAAGAAAGATATAGTATAGGTTAGGAATAGATCAGTTTACTAATAGGTTAGGTTAGGATTAAGAAGGTTTAGGAGTATGATGGGTTAAGTTAGGAACAGGTTACATTAGGAATAGGTTAAGAAAGATATAGTATAGGTTAGGAATAGAAAAGTTTAGGAGTATATGGGTTAGGAATATGATAGGCAAGGAACAGGTTACATTAGGAATAGGTTAAGAACGATATAGTAAAGGTTAGGAATAAAAAGGTTTAGGAGTAAATGGGTTAGGAATATGGTAGGTTAGGTTAGGAACAGGTTACATTAGGAACAGGTTAAGAACGATATAATATAGGATAGGAATAGAATAGTTTAGGAGTAAATTGGCTAGGAATATGGTAGGTTAGGTTAGGAACAGGTTACATTAGGAAAGGTATAGTATAGGTTAGGAATAGATCAGTTTAATAATAGGTTATGTAAGGAATAGAAAGGTTTAGGAGTATGATGGGTTAGGAATATGATAGGTTAGGTTAGGAACAGTTTACATTAGGAATAGGTTAAGAACGATATAGTATAGGTTAGGAATAGAAAGGTTTAGGAGTAAATGGGTTAGGAATATGATAGGCAAGGAACAGGTTACATTAGGAATAGGTTAGGAACGATATAGTATAGGTTAGGAATAGAAAGGTTTAGGAGGAAATGGGTCAGGAATATGGTAAGTTAGGTTAGGAACAGGTTACATTAGGAATAGGTTAAGAACGATATAGTATAGGTTAGGAATAGATCAGTTTACTAATAGGGTAGGTTAGGAATAAGAACGTTTAGGAGTATGATGGGTTAAGTTAGGAACTGGTTACATTAGTAATACGTTAAGAAAGATATAGTATAGGTTACGAATAGATCAGTTTACTAATAGGTTAGGTTAGGAATAAGAAAGGTTAGGAGTATGATGGGTTAAGTTAGGCACAGGATACATTAGGATTAGGTTAAGAAAGATATAGTATAGATTAGGAATAGATCAGTTTACTAATAGGGTAGGTTAGGAATAAGAATGTTTAGGAGTATGATGGGTTAAGTTAGGAACAGTTTACATTAGGAATAGGATAAGAAAGATATAGTATAGGCTAGGAATAGATCAGTTAACTAATAGGTTAGGTTAGGATTAAGAAGGTATAGGAGTATGAGGGGTTAAGTTAGGAATAGGTTACATTAGGAATAGGTTAAGAAAGATATAGTATAGGTTAGGAATAGAAAAGTTTAGGAGTAAATGGGTTAGGAATATGATAGGCAAGGAACAGGTTACATTAGGAATAGGTTAAGAACGATATAGTATAGGTTAGGAATAGAAAGGTTTAGGAGTAAATGGGTTAGGAATATGGTAGGTTAGGTTAGGAACAGGTTACATTAGGAAAGGTATAGTATAGGTTAGGAATAGATCAGTTTATTAATAGGTTATGTAAGGAATAGAAAGGTTTAGGAGTATGATGGCTTAGGAATATGATAGGTTAGGTTAGGAACAGTTTACATTAGGAATAGGTTAAGAACGATATAGTATAGGTTAGGAATAGAAAGGTTTAGGAGTAAATGGGTCAGGAATATAGTAGGTTAGGTTAGGAACAGGTTACATTAGGAATAGGTTAAGAACGATATAGTATAGGTTAGGAATAGATCAGTTTACTAATAGGGTAGGTTAGGAATAAGAACGTTTAGGAGTATGATGGGTTAAGTTAGGAACTGGTTACATTAGTAATACGTTAAGAAAGATATAGTATAGGTTACGAATAGATCAGTTTACTAATAGGTTAGGTTAGGAGTAAGAAAGGTTAGGAGTATGATGGGTTAAGTTAGGAACTGGTTACATTAGGAATACGTTAAGAAAGATATAGTATAGGTTACGAATAGATCAGTTTACTAATAGGTTAGGTTAGGAATAAGAAAAGTTAGGAGTATGATGGGTTAAGTTAGGCACAGGTTACATTAGGAATAGGTTAAGAAAGATATAGTATAGGTTAGGAATAGATCAGTTTACTAATAGGTTAGGTTAGGATTAAGAAGGTTTAGGAGTATGATGGGTTAAGTTAGGAACAGGTTACATTAGGAATAGGTTAAGAAAGATATAGTATAGGTTAGGAATAGAAAAGTTTAGGAGTAAATGGGTTAGGAATATGATAGGCAAGGAACAGGTTACATTAGGAATAGGTTAAGAACGATATAGTATAGGTTAGGAATAGAAAGGTTTAGGAGTAAATGGGTTAGGAATATGGTAGGTTATGTTAGGAACAGGTTACATTAGGAACAGGTTAAGAACGATATAATATAGGATAGGAATAGAATAGTTTAGGAGTAAATTGGTTAGTAATATGGTAGGTTAGGTTAGGAACAGGTTACGTTAGGAAAGGTATAGTATAGGTTAGGAATAGATCAGTTTAATAATAGGTTATGTAAGGAATAGAAAGGTTTAGGAGTATGATGGGTTAGGAATATGATAGGTTAGGTTAGGAACAGTTTACATTCGGAATAGGTTAAGAACGATATAGTATAGATTAGGAATAGAAAGGTTTAGGAGTAAATGGGTTAGGAATATGATAGGCAAGGAACAGGTTACATTAGGAATAGGTTAGGAACGATATAGTATAGGTTAGGAATAGAAAGGTTTAGGAGAAAATGGGTCAGGAATATGGTAGGTTAGGTTAGGAACAGGTTACATTAGGAATAGGTTAAGAACGATATAGTATAGGTTAGGAATAGATCAGTTTACTAATAGGGTAGGTTAGGAATAAGAATGTTTAGGAGTATGATGGGTTAAGTTAGGAACAGTTTACATTAGGAATAGGATAAGAAAGATAAAGTATAGGCTAGGAATAGATCAGTTAACTAATAGGTTAGGTTAGGATTAAGAAGGTATAGGAGTATGAGGGGTTAAGTTAGGAATAGGTTACATTAGGAATAGGTTAAGAAAGATATAGTATAGGTTAGGAATAGAAAAGTTTAGGAGTAAATGGGTTAGGAATATGATAGGCAAGGAACAGGTTACATTAGGAATACTTTAAGAACGATATAGTATAGCTTAGGAATAGAAAGGTTTAGGAGTAAATGGGTTAGGAATTTGATAGGTAAGGAACAGGTTACATTAGGAATAGGTTGAGAACGATATAGTATAGGTTAGGAATAGAAAGGTTTAGGAGTAAATGGGTTAGGAATATGATAGGTAAGGAACAGGTTACATTAGGAATAGGTTGAGAACGATATAGTATAGGTTAGGAATAGAAAAGTTTAGGAGTAAATGGGTTAGGAATATGATAGGTAATAAACAGGTTACATTAGGAATAGGTTGAGAACGATATAGTATAGGTTAGAAATAGAAACGTTTAGGAGTAAATGGGTTAGGAATATGATAGGTAAGGAACAGGTTACATTAGGGATAGGTTAAGAACGATATAGTATAGGTTAGGAATAGAAACGTTTAGGAGTAAATGGGTTAGGTATATGATAGGTAAGGAACAGGTTACATTAGGAATAGGTTAACAACGATATAGTATAGGTTAGGAATAGAAACGTTTAGGAGTAAATGGGTTAGGAATATGATAGGTTAGGTTAGGGACAGGTTACATTAGGAATAGGTTGAGAACGATATAGTATAGGTTAGAAATAGAAAAGTTTAGGAGTAAATGGGTTAGGAATATGATAGGTAAGGAACAGGTTACATTAGGAATAGGTTAAGAACGATATAGTATAGGTTAGGAATTGAAAAGTTTAGGAGTAAATGGGTTAGGAATATGATAGGTAAGGAACAGGTTACATTAGGAATAGGTTAAGAACGATATAGTATAAGTTAGGAATAGAAAAGTTCAGGAGTAAATGGGTTAGGCATATGATAGGTAAGGAACAGGTTACATTAGGAATAGGTTAAGAACGATATAGTATAGGTTAGGAATAGAAAAGTTCAGGAGTAAATGGGTTAGGAATAGGTTACATTAGGAATAGCATAGGGAAAGGATTGATTAGGAATAAATTACGTAAAACTCATTGCATTACAAAACAGTTCAAGACCATAAGATAGTGTATGTATATAATAACAAAGCTTTGCCAAATTATTAAATACAATGAATATTACACACTTTAATACAATTGAGCAGATATGTTTGTCTCGAGCTTGCACTATTTATTTTAAATAAACAAAATGATACAATGTAAACTGTAGGGAACTACAATGACGTCTAAAGGCTAAGTAAACATGTCTGAGTGCAGAACAAACAGTCAACTTTTAATCTAACAGTAATCCCTTTAGCTACGTAATATACTTTACAATTCCGGCAAGCGTAGCTTTGTACAACACTTGCAATACACTGAAACGCTAGAGCAATTTATTTGCGAATGTACTTAAAACTTAATTTCTTTGTCATTTTGTTTGAATTTTACTCATCCTTAGAAACAAGACAAATATAATAAAACGTGATAGCTATGAAAGGCGAAAAAACGTTTAAAAACATTTAAAATCTGTGAACGGTGAAAATAATTATTATTTTATTGACAAAAATATGTTTCAATATAATTCTTAAAAGTTACTAAAATGATTATTTTAGTAACGACTAACTTCATTCTTAAACTCATTAAGAAATTGTTATAAATATTTTAAAGATAGGTATAAAGAATAAACTGTAATAAAAAGAGAAAGCTATGAAAAGTGGGTAGGAAAATATATTCAATTAATTAAAAGATTTAAACAGTGAGGGCTGACAGAATTTTATTTTACTAAGCAACAATATTTTTACAAATAACCCACCGACGAAGTCATTTATTTTACTTTGACTACGTTGCATATTTTGTTTGAACATATCGACAAATTGATGGCGGAACGTTCGTCTCCAGCAAAGATAAACAAGACTCGGGCACCGACGCTCTACGAATCTCTAATGTATAAAAGTAGCCCCAAAGGGTTTAATAACCGAACAACTTTTGCCATCAGACTTAAAGGCTTACCTCCGCAGCGTCTGTAATTAACTGCAACATGAAGCAGGAACAATCTCTGGTGACCACTAGGGTTTATGTCCAGTAAATATAAAATTGGGAAACGTACTTTAGACATTTACGCCTCACGACTTATAAGAATCAAACTTTAACTGTAAAAGTAATAATAATATTAACAACAAAGAAAAGTTTCACAGTTTAGGAACAACTAAACTGCCAAAAGGATATATTGACGTCAATCTAACGACTTTAAGGGGGAATCATATCAGTAGAGCAATTATTTTGCCTGGAATATTTTATACTACCCTTTTCTATTACTATATTCTGTACAAGATTTTAAACAGAACTGGTAATAGAAATTAAGGATGACAAAATTATTGCTTTATTGATGTTATTCCGGCATCATTTAATACACATACAAGCACGTGCGCGCACTCAATTACACGCGCATACTTACACACAGACAAAGACAAACACTAGCAAGTGAGCGCACACTAACACACACACTCTCACACACACACATACTCTCTCTCCCTCTCTCTCTCTAAGACACACCCACACACACACAATATATATATATATATATATATATATATATATATATATAAGGAATGTGAGAGTGTGTGTGTGTGTGTGTGTGTGTGTGTGTGTGTGTGTGTGTGTGTGTGTACATTACACTTTAATGAAATTAAACAAGAATCTTACTTTCTATATTTGTGAGTCTACTTTCGAGAACTATAAATTACGTGCTCCTATTTTCAAGCCTATTTAGAAGCCACATAAATTTTCATTGAAAATTAAAGCACGTGATTTATAGTTCTCGAAAATCGACTTGTAAATATACCAAGTAAAATTCTTGTTTAGGCACGTTAAGAAATAAGTGAAAAGATAATACAAGGAAACAGTGTTGCAAAGCTAAATATATATATATGTATATATGTGTGTATTCTGGTATCCCTTGTTATATACAATTATGTTGGAAATGCCGTACAGAGCGTCTATGTACGACACTAGAGCAAGAGATGCTTCGAGGAGACTAATAAAGCTTTATATTGGCTTAACTCTGAGGATCATGGATTTACCGCCAGCAATAAAAGCTGGACGGCTTGTCTTTAATTCAAGACACTTTGTACAACTGGTAAAACAGGACTGGCATAGTAAACATTAAAATAGTTTAAATATAACATAAAACAACATTCGTGTGAGAAATTAAGTACCTACACTTCTTAGAATGTCATGATTAAGCTCTATCTGTGGTTGTGGTTTGGCTTATTTTAAAGGAACGATCCTGCCTAAACCATATCTTTTTCTATGCTCTCCTACGCGACGAACATCCTATCCTATTTGTTACCCATATTATATTTACCCTTTCTTATAGTTTCAAAGTATGTACGAGAACTTATATTTATGTCCTTTATTCGTGTATAGCTTTTATTTCTTCTACAGGTATGGTGTAAAGGGAGGATGCCTCTTTCACTCTGGTTAAGAGCAGGTTATTCGAACCTCCCTACAAGATGCAATACGCTTTTCCACAAATGAAAAAAGGCATGCAATCTGTAATGGATGACACTTGATGTTAATAAAGATTTTACAAACATTAATTCTATTTAAATTTAATGAAATAATTTTAGTTTTATATAAGAGAAAACCTTTTATAAAAGTGGCAAGATATACTATATAGGCCTAGTTTTGTGACATTCGGCCCAAAATATGTGATAACATATGTATTCATAAAACAGCTGATTTTATGTTATAGGTTATGTGGTAGAACAGCTTTTTTACGTATAGGTTATCTTACGTTATTCATACTAACTGTAATTATTTTATAAAAATTAACTAAAATAAAACATTTGTTTGCCCAAAATAGTGATTGACTTGAAAGTTTTTTGTATATATTACTTGTTTTTAGTAATTTTGGTGACTTTTATTCAAATAATATAGGAGATGTATCTGTTTGTAATGGTTTTTTACCTTCTGAGATCGAACAATTTTCATAATTTTATCAAGTACAAGTGTACTCATTATAGTGCACTATTATTATCACATGATGAAAATTTAAAAACTGTTGTTAGTACAATTAATTGGATTAAGGACGAAAATATACATTTTAACGCAACTTGCTACTTGACAAAGATAGCTGCTGTTCTTGCGGTGGACATACGCCCAATCCGGTTAATTACAGGAAACAAGGAGAACGCCTCAAAGTGCAGCAAACTGCACTTACAGCGTGCTCCAGTGCGCCAAGTCTTCGTGTTACAAACAGGACTGAGAGCACCACAAACTTGTGGAGTCTGTTTAACTTGACCATTCAATTAAGTGGGCTTACTATTACTTTCCTTAAGGGCAGAATGAATTGGTTATAGATAGAACGACCTTGAGAACCGTTGGCTCCATTGTAGCAGGTAAGAAGAGAGTATGTTTTGGAAAACAAATCGTTGATTATAAACAGTTGATTAAACAATTAGTATACAAGTACTAAACAACAAGTTACAAACAATAACTGTTGAAAGTCAATTCCTACTTAAATCAACAACAACCAACTGTATTGAACGTAATTTTATTTTATAATTACAATTAATATAAATAAAGTAACATAACCAATGCGTTAAAACAGCTATTCTACCTTATAAACTCTAACATAAAATCAGCTGTTTTATGATATCATATGTTATCACTTATTTAGAGCTAAATTGGGGGGAAAACTATATTGCATACCTTGTCCCATTGGGAGAACATTTTCTCTTATATGAAACTAAAATTATTTAAATAAATTTAATTACGGAAATAATATTTGAAAAAACTCAAATAATATCAAGTCGCAACCACTACAGGTTCACCAAATGTTTTTCTTCCTGTGTGGATAAATAGAAAGTATTTTATTAATAAATGAAAATGTTTAATATGTAATATATATAGGGAGAATGTGAAGAAATAGAAGAGATCGAAAAAAGGGAAAGTATTTCTTAATAATTGACTAACAATATTCCAAACAGAAGATGACAAAAGTGTATTTGGTTTGAAGTTATATAACGAAATGCCACCAAAACCTTGGCAAAGTATAGGGCTGGGCACTCCTTTCGTGCAAGTTGGATCATTGCTTTCAATAAGACTTACTAATAGACCTGGAAGAATCTGGTCGAAGAAATAAAAACTTATCGAAAGCTGTTGAAGGCATATTGCTGTGAACTTAAACCGGCTGTGTCCTTTATTATTCATTTGCCTTACCCTTATAAAACTGACATTAAAATATAGAGGGAAATACGGTTTATATAACATAAGTCATATTTGTATTACGTGGTTCCAATATACAACACAGGACCTGCCGTTACCAGACGCAGTGCATATGAAACGCTTTGTCTACATTACCTTTTAAAACATGTTTGAAAAAATTTGTTTCCTATTTCATAAACATATACATTACATTTAAATTATAGTAAAACCATGATGAGGTTTAAAAAAATGGATAAAAAATTATCTTCTACTCGATTGCGACTATCCACATCGTTAAAATACAAAAATAATTACAGCAATAATTTAGACCGTGTCTCGATGGATCTTTCATCGCTGTCTTTATGTTTTCTCTTCTTGAAATATTTTCTTTTAGAGGTTTTGAAAAATTTACGAGTTTAGTTTTTAATTTTTGCTCTGTGTGTGTACGTGCGGGCGCGCATGCGTGTCTCTCCCTACCTTCTCATCTCTCTATCCTTTTACCCTACACACCTCTCCTTGCAACATATCCCCTCTTCCTCCCTGACCCGGTCTCTTTCCCCCTCCCTCCAGCCTTCTCTCTCACACACAGACACACACACACACTCTCACACACACACACACACACACACACACACACACACACACACACACACACACACACACACACACACTTTTGAAGTGTATAATGAGTGTGCATGGTCCCATTGACAGTCTCCTTTAGCAGTAATTTTAAAATATAAAATGTTTGTATATATTTTCTTTACGTTCAGTTATCATATATTCATACCAACTCTACAAACGCAGAAACGGAATTTACATGTCTTCATACAGGTTTCTACACAAAATGTCTTCATCAGGATGTTGAAAATTTAATGAAGCTCCACTCATTTCCGCTTGTATTACAAAAGCTGGCGTGTTTACGGAAAAACCACTTATTTTACATTCCTACCCAAACACCAATATATTTTCCTTCATTGACTACATATTTCGTTTATTTCTTATTGAGTGTACTAATATTAATAACGAAATCGTTTATGTTTTGTACAATATTTACTTTGTTATGTTGGCAACGAGAAGGCATATTCAAACATCACTTACCCAGAGTAAGAGATCCGTCTTATTATTCTGACATGTAATGAAGAGGCAGGCTTCCTTTTGTTTCCAGTCGGCGTCACTTCCACTTGCGATTTACATTGTTGAGGTTTCTTGCCCTTCCAAAACAGCCTGTGGAAAGTGTTCCTCTCATTAATCTCGAAAGGGGTGGAAACAAATTGACGTAAACACATAATACAAAATTAATAACTAGAATTACTGCTGTAATATAATAGGAGTTTCCTAAAAGAGCATTTTTGTACAACTCCCGTGCGTCATCGTTTAATCAATAAGTTAGTAACAACTCACTCCGTAGCCTGTGGAAGCACAACATATTCAAGGGGTTTTTATATATATTGTGACAGCACGATATATATATATATATATATATATATATATATATATATATATATATATATATTAAAGTGATGGCAACTAAACATCACAATAAATGTAATGACAACGTAATATTATAAAGCAGTAGTTTGGGAGATTCTGGCGACATTTCGAAGTAATATTACTTTCAGAAGTTGGAGTATATCAGTAAACAAGGGTATTAAAAAGTTTACATTTGATAATGCCTTAGACTTCGTTTAAGTAGGCTGAACTTTCTAATAGCTGACAAATTTAAACCACAAAACGTTTTGGCAAGCATTTACGTTCGTCAAAATTTTAAAACTTGAGCTCTGATTTTTTAAGACCCATTAGTAGAAGGACAGCTGATGTCCAAAAGAACATAGATCATGGTAAAAAGAGGACTAAGCTCCGAAAGAGTACAGACGTGTGTTGGGAGGGATTATAGAGTGCAGAGCCTAAGCGGGAGAGATAATCAAGGGAATTTGTTTAAAGTAAATAGAAAGAGAAAAAAAGCGGTTTAAAAAAATAGTTATTTAGTGTTGAGAGAATATTTTGAGTAAAGATGTTGAAGTATAAGTAAAAAGTTACTCAGTAACTAGTGGTAGCATTTCCTACTAGTTACAGAAGTACTGTAGTGAGTAGCTTTACAGGTGAGTAGTAAAGATACCAGGTAGGTAAAAAGGGTACTATGTAAGTAAGGTAGATTGATAAGTAGGGAAGACGAAGATGGCAAGTAAGTATGATACCAGGATTAGGGATAGTGAGCAGTTGTTTAATGAAGATGCCAGTTTATTAACGAAGGTAACAGGTAAGTAGGGAAAATACCATAAATATGAGAAAATGCAAGGTAAATAAGACAAATGCTACGAATGGAAGATAAAGTGGCTAGGTAAGTAAGACAAATGTCAGGAATGTAAGAATGATGCTATGTAAGAAATGAAGGGACCAGATATGTAAGGAAAATATCAGATAGTAAAGAGGATATCAGGTAAATAGGCAAAATACCTGATAATCAAGGAAATAACAGGTATGTAAGGAAGATACCAGTAAGTAATGAAGGCACCAGATAAGTAAGAAATGTACAAGATAAGTAAGGAAGATACTAGGTAGGTAAGAATAATGCTAAGTAAGTAAAGAAGATGTCTGATTATTAAGGAAGATGCTAGGTAAGTAGGGATGGGAGTAAGTAAGTAAGGGTGAGGTCAGTTAGGTAAGAAAGATAGTAGGCGAATAAGTAAGAAACCAGACATAAAGGAATATTACTAGGTAGGTAAGAAGGATTTCAGGTAAATAGAGAAGATACCAGGTAACTACGGAAGATGCCAGGTAGGTAAAGAAGATGCCAGATGTGTAAAAAAGGAGGCACGTAAGTAAAGAAGATGCCAGGTAAGAAAGGAAGGAGTCACAGAAGTAAAGAAGATTTCAGGTGAGTGAGGAAGGAGGCACGTAAGTAAAGAAGATTCCAGGTAATTAAGAAAGGAGATACGTAAGTAAAGCAGATTCCAGGTAAGTAATGAAGGAGGCACGTAAGTAAAGAAGATACCAGGTAAGTAAGGAAGGAGTCACGGAAGTAAAGATTTCAGGTAAGTGAGGAAGGAGGCACGTAAGTAAAGAAGATACCAGGTAAGTAAGGAAGGAGTCACGTAAGTAAAGAAATTCCAGGTAAATAAGAAATGAGTCACGTAAGTAAAGAAGATTCCAGGTAAGTAAGGAAGGAGGTACGTAAGTAAAGAAGATTCCACGTAAGTAAGAAAGGAGACACGTAAGTAAAGAAGAATCCAGGTAAGTAAGGAAGGAGAGAGTTATGTAAGGAAGATAACTTGCAATTACGAAAGATACCAGGTAAGTAAGGAAGGAGGCTCGTAAGTAAAGAAGTCACCAGGTAAGTAAGGAAGGTTTGTAAATACTTAAATACAAATAACTACAAAAACATTTTCTAACCTCGCTGCTAACTGTAAAGATTACACTTTAGACAAATCTGTAAAAGGAAATGCTGATAATAAAAGGCCAAACCGCTACTTCAACCTTCCTCCCTTGTGAAGTGCAAATACTGCGATATCTGATCCACTTTGCGTTCTTTCTGTACGGGGGAGGGGAGGGTGTTTGCATTGCACGAAATGAACTATCCTCAACATGACGTCTCTAAGCGGCCCACGTAATATTTTTGTAATTTAATTCCAAATACGTTTAACGAAAGAGATAAGTACAAACAACGAAGGAAATTATAATTATAGAATAAAATCAGAAGCTGGTTTTCTTCCTTCGAGTACTATAGAAAGTGTGTGTAATACATACCTCACATAGCAACCCATGATTTCCCTCTTGCAATACCAGTGGCTCTTTATATTCGTTCCTTGGTCCGCAACTTGTCTATTATTCACTATTCCTAGAGTAGATGTAGCTCAACGATACTTCATTTAATGTATATTCATGTTTTAAGTCCTCCGGAAGTTACAAACCTTACCTGGAGCCTTCTTGATTTTAAATCCTCCAAAAGCTGTACCATGAAAACTGGTCGGTCAGAAAGAGTGGATGAAATCAAGAAAATAAAATTTACAAGTCATGTTAAATGAAATTTAAAACATCAACATCGTCAAAATCCCTCTAATTTTAGGTTCGTTCCACTCCACCATATTTCATTATATTATTTAAAGATGTTGCTTCTTGCCTATAATTCTGTACCGTTGCTCTTCGAACACTATCCGAACATTGTATATCACATTAAAATCTTTTTTTTCTTTCTATCTATATGGTGACTTTTGTAAATTCACTTCCATTACCGTCAATTTAATTTAATTTACCTGTGAACTGAAACGGTCTGAATCAACGTTTCAATTAGGAAATTAATAATTTCCTATTGTTTAAATAACAATTTTAATATTTGAATAATAAGGTTTTAATTTATGGTATAATAAACATAGTAAAGAGTCAAGAAGTCAGTAAAATTTTTAATAAGTATTATTAAGACAAATTAAAAATTATGATAGCATGAAATTGTAATAACTAACTAAATTTGACAAACGAGAGTGAAGTGAAAAATTTCTAAGTGCCGAAAAATGCTAACTTGAGAACTAGGCTACGTAGAACTATCATCTACATTTTGAAATGACCAGAAAAATCTATAATAAACAATAGTGAAAACAGAATTTAAAAAACTCAACTAACAAAAACGTTACAGCCATTTTAAAATAATAGACATTTTTCAGTGTTCTAAAAACGATAACGAAATTATGCAGGTTAAAACTAATACTTTGTCCAACCCGCCCGTACAAGAAACAAGCACGGAGATAGCGACGAGCTTAGAGCGGAGGGGAAGGGTTACATAGACGCAATAAATACAGGAACTGAAGGGCATGTAAGGCAGTCTGTAAAAAGTTTTAATACGAGGTGCTAACGGTCGTTATGTCGGTCAGCGCCTAGGACAACCATCATCAGGCCAGATGGGACCAAAATATCCACGTTCCTGCCGTTTACTTCCATCCATGGACGAAGGCTCCAGACTCAGCCTCCAGGACGCGGAAATGGAGAAAGACTTCAATCGACTGACCAGGGATGGCAGCTTCCAAAGTCCAGGGACCAGGGAATCCAGACGAGAGGACTCTAGGACCGGCAGGGAAATCCTTGGTAAGTCATTTTCTCTATTATATACAAATTAACGTCAAATTTAGTCAGTTAAATTTATTAAATTCAATTACCAATTAAACTTAAACAATGACTTCATTCTATGCTGAAAAATTAAATAAATCTTAAAAGTAGTAAAATTAATTAGTATAACAAAAAGGTTTAAATAATGAATAATAAATATTAAATTTACAAAGTGGTTTTTGCCATAAGCCAATCATTTTCAAGAAGACCACATTTATTGAATCATATCAATTTTAAAATTATTTATAATAAAATGTGAATTTACCAATTCAATCTTGAAATGAGAAGACAAAATATTTTATTATGTTAAATTTGGAAATAAATTTGTTTAAAAATGTGTAAATGTAATTAATGAATTATATATGAAATGTAGGAATTAAATATGTGAAAAATAACGAACTTTCAATTAATAATTTGTGAAGATAAAGAGAGAGTTGAATGTATTTTATTTGAAAAGATAATTATTTTAGTTTAAAACCAGTAATTAAATGCATTATAAAAACTTACAGTATTTGAATTTATCCTGTGTTGAACAACCAATAAAAACTTTTAGTTTTTTCCAACTGATAAATAATGATTATAAAATCAAAGTACAGTTTTAATTAAATTTCATTAATTAATATATATATATATATATATATATATATATATATATATATATATATATATATATATATATAAAATTCAGAACCTAATGTTTCTTCAAACGAGTTCTCTCCTGAGAACAATTTTATTGAGCTATTCTAAAAAATTAGTTGGT
Source organism: Prosapia bicincta (assembly GCA_036971475.1). Taxonomy (NCBI): domain Eukaryota; kingdom Metazoa; phylum Arthropoda; class Insecta; order Hemiptera; family Cercopidae; genus Prosapia; species Prosapia bicincta. The sequence goes on from JBAIZL010000002.1 coordinate 26,387,008, forward strand.
TTTTTGTATTGAAGCCCAGAGACGATGTCTACTGGCAGATCATGTTTAAAGAACACAGGAGCCTTTTAAAATAGGTATCTTAAATATTATCATATTTTGCACGACCCCCTTGCTGTGCCGGCAGATATCATGAAGTGGTAAGATTCTTTGAAATTTTGTGTGTTCATATAAATATTGTTTCTTTCCAGCTGACTATTTTACTGACATGCTTGACTATATACAGACTCAACAAACCTGCCAGCCAACTTAGGGGAGGTCATACAAACGTTAAGGTAGAAGTCAGAGGTTAGGCGTGGTACGTTACGCGGGAACACAAGACAAAATTTAGGGATCTTAACACGGTACACAAAACGATGTGAGCAACAGATATATAAATATATAATGAATAAATAAATTCTGCAACAACCAAACAGCGAAACCGAAGCGGAACGCACGGGAGGGACGTTGCAGTACACCCATCAACACTTACTACAGGCCGTATATATTTGTTACCTAAGACATAATTATGTTTTGTTCTTAAACTTCTCAAGCAACGCTTAATTGCAGAATAAACGTAGTTTTCACAAAACAAAATTTCCCTCTCGTACGAAAGATCTCATACACTCTGACGTTGTAGTCATCACCTAGGATTCAACTATACTGAAAGTCCCTCATGAAAACTATATACGCTAAGAAATTAACAGCTGCAAGTTTACTTTGAATAGTTTCTCATAAACCATTTTAAAGGTCTAATATAAAAAACCCATTATACATGATACTGCCCAGCGTAAAGTAAGTTTAAGCGATTACAATGAAACATTTCGGGTGGTAGAAAGGGTACTAAACGTAGAGGAGTCACAAGAGCAGAACTTTCTCAGGAAGTACAGGGGAGGAGATGTGTAACTGCTACTTAGAATAGGGGACTACGCACTAAACACAAACACAATTTAAACACAGTTATGAACTGGACAATAACAATGCGTTCATATAGGGGTAGTAACGTTTTGCGCAAAGTAATTTGGGCAATCAGTGGTAATCCAAATTAACTCGGAAAGCACTTTACCGTAGCGTCAACAGAACAAATCCTCCCGCCACTACTTCACGTCGAAAAAGGATTCCCGTATACGTCTAAAGTTCGCAAGGATTACGGCGTCAAGTGTCGGGAAAGACTGTCCCTTCCACTACCTAATTTTGGCAATTTGTCGCTAAGTACATTCTGTAATTGCATCTATCTGTGTTGTTAAACCATTTTCATTTGTTTAATTAAAAACTATGCAAATTTCTGTTCTGTTTCATGTAAAGAAATTTTTATTTTAATCATGATTTGGTAAGTCTTTTTGCTAGATAGTGGAATTTTGTAAAAAGGTTTTTCTTAGCACAGGAAAAATTATTACAAATTATTACTGTAAACATCACGCAAACCTACAAAACCTTCTGTATTACTTTTAAAATAAAACGAAACCTTAATTCACAAGACATTTTCAGAAAAACATATTGGTTTATATTTTTTGGAAAAATCAAGAAATTAAGCGTAACCTTTTTCTCAGCTTAGGTTTATTTAAGTATACATAGGGGCAACT
>JBAIZL010000002.1:26393566-26428566 GCA_036971475.1 Prosapia bicincta
ATTTAACGAGATCTCAAATGAGCAGCCTAATACTATTAGCCTTTACAGAAAAAGAAATAAATTTAAAAGTATTTCAAATTATAACAGTCAATATTTTTCTGTATTACATTATTTGCGTAAGGTTATTAAAAGTATTGACGGTTTTAAAACGAGTTTAGGGATGAGACGTTTAATGAACTAACCTCAGACCAGAATTAAAAACAAGCAATATAAATATTAACTTTTAAAGTCAATTTCCGCTCAAGTCAATTGAGAAAAACTTTATTTAAATAAATTATGCGGGTAACTGGTAGACTTTCGTATAAAGTTCACATCTCCACGCATCCACTGTCGGTACATTTTCTACTGAGTGGAAAACCATTCCACTCTAAAACGTATGTCATCGGACATCGAACTGAGGATGGCTGAGCTACAGACGTTCAATGTCAAACATCCAGAACCAGACTGGCTCCGAATATATAGTAACGTTTCATCCATGTCAGGAATAGGGAACTCCGGAGCTGTATAGGTCTCTAAGCCTTTCCAAGAATCCATAGCAGTGGGGGCGTCTCTCATGAATTATAACGGGGAGATCGCTGCAATACATGAGACAGCAAAAAGGCTAGAAGTCTTTATCCAGGTGGCTGGACCTTACACCTGCTCCAGTGTCAGGCCTAAGCAGCCACATCTGTGGACGAAGGAGATAGACTCTCCCATACCTCAAAACGTGCCTCGAGATGTAGCAGTAGCTGCGTTCAGAACTCCCACTGGCCACGACAACCTGTCAGCCCATCTGCACAGCATCGGGTGTACGCTGTGCCAACACGTCGGAATGGACGCACCCCACCTACTCCAGTGTCCGTCCCCAGCAGCCAACCCTGTGGACGAAGAAGACGACTATAGGCAAATCGCCCGCCTCTATTATTCAGTGGGTCGCAAAATAGCTAGTCTGCCAAGTGTGGGCGTAGGCTAATAAGTAAGTATATTACCTACACAGCGCCGTATATTGTTTAATTGCGTTTGCAGTGTATATGTTCTGCCACGGTTACCACCTGTTGTACCAGTATAAATACTGATTCCCTCATAGTGAATGCTAACAGGTCAAGAGTTAATATGCTACGATTAACGTATTTAAAACTTAACTTTAAACTGAAGTAAACTGAATCTTAGTTATTTGGGTCTACTCAATAAAATTATCACTCGAACAAGTAAAATAAACATACAATTTGTATTCAATTCCTAATTATGTCAACAAAGAAAACTCTTAGTTACTTTCTAATAAATAAAGTAATATAACCTATGCGTTAAAAAAGCTGTTCTAGGACATAACCTATAAAATAAAATTAGCTTTTTTATGTAATCGTATGCTATCACTTGTTTTAAGCCAAATGGGACGTAGAAATATATTCCATAGATTGCCCTTTTTGTGAAAGGTTTTTTCCCATATAAAAATAACATTAATTAATTAGTTTAATTAATCGGCTATTATTTGGAATTGTGTTAACATCAATTGAGGATCCACTACAAGTTAAAAAAAAAATATATTTAAGCTTGAATATTTGAATTTGACAATTTGTAACAGATATATATAGATTATGGACTAATAGATGATGGAACTGAAAAAACCCGACGACTTCGAAGTTTAATCATCACAAATTTTCTACCTTTTTGAAACAACAGCGCATTTTTGAAAAATACTGTTGAAAAGAATGTTTAAATGTAATTATCATTGTTAGAAAATAAATTATAATATTCATTTATAATTATAGTTTACTGGGATTTTTGGAACCACTTTTGGAACAATTTAGGTTAATTTAGACTTAGTACGCTATAAGTATTACAAGTAACGTTTGAGCTCGCTTGTGAATTAAGGTAAATACACGTTTTGATGCCTTGTTCTACTATCATCAGTGATACTACTACATATTTATAATTACAACCGTTGCAGTGACATATTAGTAGTATCTCTGATGATGGCAATGCCATAGAACATCGAAACGCGTATCGTAATAAAGTGTTTACAATTGAGAATTCGTTTACAGTTAATTGTTTATGTAACATGTATGTAACATGTTTCTTAGCGTCATCAATATAGAATATAGAATAATTAGATGTCGTTAATTACCTTATCTATGCGTTCATGGATAAAGAAATGGGCTAATAAGTTATATATAGATTGGTATACCTCCGGCACATGAACATTAGGGTAGGCTACTGAGGCCGAATAATTTACTTGCAATCCTTTTCTTGTATCCTCTACCAGGCTGGTTCTACCAAGCTGCAAATTCCTCGTGTCTCGTTCACTTTCACCGTTCCTCTCACTTTACTTTTTAACAGCTATGCTTTACACAGACAATTTCCTACCGATTCCCCATGACTTTCACCGTTTCATGTATCCTCTACCAGATGGAATCTATCCAGCCAATTCACTATCGCGTTTCGAAGCGTTTCAGCGTTCCTCTTCTTATAACACGTGCTTCGTGGCTTATCTCGTTTTGATCACTTTTAGCGTTCTTCTTCTGCTATCCCCTACCAGGAGGGAGCTACCCCCCCCCCCCCAATTCCTTTTAACGAGTCCATCATTTTCATCTTTTCTCTCCTTTTATCATATTTTAGGGTGCTCATCGCGTCTTAATCACTTTCACCTTTCCTCTTCTTCTATCCTCTACCAGGATGGGCTTACCCTCTCAATTCCTTAAACCGAGTCCATCATTTTCATCTTTTCTCCTCTTGTGTCCTTTAGCAGGGGACTCATAGGTTCTTGATCACTTTCACCAAACCTCTTCTTCTATCCTCTGCCAAGTTGGCTTCACCCAGTCATTTCCTTATCGTGTCTCATTCACTCTAAACATTACTCTTCTCTCCCCCATTCGTCTCTAAGATCACACTTCAAGCCTTTTAAGTTGTTTGTCTACACATAATCCCTCCTACATCCCAATTTAAACCTACTCACCATGTAAAATTTCGTTATCGTGTAATAATGCTTTCGTTGATGAAACCATGATCTGCAGAGCGCTAGAGTCATCATGCGCTGGTATATTGTCTATATTCAGCAAATATCGGACTCCATACGTTAACCCATTTTTCGTTTACTTAATTTTTAATATAATGTGTGAGTAGTCTTGCAAAGATAACAGATATATAGCTTTGATGACGTCATCATAAACTTTCTCTACTTTTGAGTAACCCTATAGTAACCTCACTCGCACAGGATATTGTAGACACTAATGTTTCATTTTTATGGAAATTGTTTAATACGAGAGATGGGGCTGAGACTGGCGCCAAATGGGGTGGGCGGGACGGGGTTGCAAAACAAGCTGTAACTGGCTTCGAATCAACAAGCTGTAAATCTCGGAAATAGTTTATCGGATAAGATTGAATTTGGCGTCAATAAACTGTCGCTCGGCAACTTGGCAGTTTTGCTAAAGACTTTTCGAAGGTAAAACTTGATTATCCCTTGTCGGTAATTTGTCGCTGCAATATTATTTAAAATAACTCTCCGCGAAACGTGAAATTTTCCCGTCGCTACTTTGAATTCCTTTTATGCGCATAGTCAATTCTTATGGCTTAAAACAGTCTCGGTTAAACTAAGCTGACGTCTACAAACATGGGCTTCAATACGTTGTGATTATTATTGAACCTCTGTGAGAAGGGAGCATATAATGACCTTCAGTCAACCAATCGTTAAAAGAAATTATTACAAACCACGACCGAGTATTTGCTCTTTTGGTTTATGAATGTCAACTAAAGACTAAAGAGCGTTAGTAAAACAACAATTTAACTTTTTGAGCTTTTCCTGATTTACGAATATTTTTCAAATTGCGTAAATTAACCTGTAAAACATAATACGATAAGATTGTGACTAACGTTTTCTACGTTCAATTACAAAATATACTACAAGTTTGTGGATTTAAATGTGACTAAATTTACCTCTAAGAGCTAATAGGACAGGATAGTGACCCTCAAGTTAAGTACTTAATACATCTAAAGCATTAAAAGAAAGGATTGTGACTCTTAATTTGACTACTTTTACCTCTAAAGCATAATCGGACTGGATTGTGACTCCTAAGATGAGTATATTTACCGCTAAAACATATTCGGAAATGATTGTGACTCTCGAATTGAGAACTTTCACCTCTAAAGCAGAATAGGACCGGATTGTGACCCTCGAGTTCAGTAATTTTACCTCTAAAACATAATCGGACATGATTGTGACTCCCAAGATTAGTATATTTACCTATAAAACATATTCGGACAGGATTGTGACTCTCGAGTTGAGTACTTTTACATCTAAAGCAAAATCGGACTGGATTGTGACTCCCAAGATGAGTACATTTACCTCTAAAACATAATCGGACAGGATTGTGGCTCTCGAGTTTAGTACTATTCTCAAGTTGAAAACATTTACCTTTAATATGAAAGGACAGGATTGTGACTCTCAAGATGAGAAGCCTACTTTTACCACTAAAACATAATAACACAGGTTTGTGACTCTCAAGTTGAGAACTTTTACCACTAAAGCATAATAGCTCAGGATTGTGACTCTCAAGTTGAGAAATCTTACCTATAAAACATAATCGGACAGGATTGTGACTCCCAAGATGAGTATATTTACCTCTAAAACATATTCGGAAAAGATTGTGACTCTCGAGTTGAGTACTTTTACCCCTAAAACATATTCGGACAAGATTGTGACTCTCAAGTTGAGTACTTACTACTTTTATCTCTAAAACATATTCGGAAAGGATTGTGACCCTAAAGTTGAGTACTTTTACCTCTAAAACATAAATGGACAGAATTGTGTCCCTCAGGTTGAAAACTTTTACCTCTAAAGCATAAACGGACAGAATTGCGACTCTAAAGTCGAGTACTTTTACCTCTAAAGCATATTGAGACAGGATTGTGACTCTAAAGTTGACTACTTTTACAACTATAGCATAATAGGACAGGATTGTGATTCTCAGGTTCAGTAGCCTAATTTTACCTCCTAAACATAATAAGACAGGTTTGAGACTCTCAAATTGAGTAGCATTCTTTTACCTCTAAAATATGATAGGACAGGTTTGTGACTTTCAAGTTGAGTAGCCTACATTTTCCTCTAAAACGTAATAGGACAGGATTGTGACTCTCAAGTTGAGTAGCCTTTTCGTACTTCTAAAGAATGATAGCAAAGGATTGTGAACCTAAAGGTGACTACTTTTACCTCTAAAGCATAATCGGACTGGATTGTGACTTCCAAGATAAGTACATATTCCTCTAAAACATAATCTGACAAGGTTATGACTCTCGAGTTGAGTACTTTCACCTCTAAAACATTATAGGGCACGATTGTAACTCTTAAATTCACTACATTTACCTCTAAAACATATTAGGACGGAATTGTGATTCTCAAGTTGAGTAGACTTTTTTTTTACCTCAAAAACATAATAGGCCAGGTTTGTGACTATCAATTTGAGTAGCATACTTTTACGACTAAGCTATGATAGGACAAGTTTTGTCACTCTAAAGTTGACTACTCTTACCTCTTAAACATAAAAAGAAAGGAATGTGACTCTCAACTTGAATAATTTTACCTCTAAAACATAATCGGACAGGATTGTGACTCCCAAGATGAGTATATTTACCTCTATAACTTATTAGGAAAGGATTGTGACTCTCGAGTTGAGTGCTTTTACCTCTAAAGCATAATCGGACTGGATTGTGACTCCCAAGATAAGTACATTTACCTCTAAAACATAATCGGACTGGATTGTAAATCCCAAGATGAGTGCTTTTACCTCTAAGATATAATCGGACAGGATTGTGGCAACTCGAGTTGAGTACTTTTACCTCTAAAGCATAAAAGGACAGGATTGTGACTCTCACGTTGATTACTTTTACCTCTAAAATATTATAGGGCACGATTGTAACTCTTAAATTGACTACATTTACCTCTAAAACATATTAGGACGGGATTGTGATTCTCAAGTTGAGAAGCATACTTTTACGACTAAAACATGATAGGACAGGTTTTGTGACTCTGACGTTGACTACTTTTACCTCTTAAATATAAAAGGACAGGATTGCGACTCTCACGTTGATTACTTTTACCTCTAAAACATATTCGGACAAGATTGTGACTCTCAAGTTCAGTACTTTACCCTCTAAAACATAAACGGAAAAGATTGTGACACTCAAGTTGAGTACATTTACCTCTAAAGCATAATAGGACAGGATTGTGACTACAGTTAACTACTTTCACCTCTAAAGCATAATCGGACTGAATTGTGACTCCCCAGATGAATACATTTACCTTTTAAATATAATCGGACAGGATTGTAACTCTCGAGTTGAGTACTTTCACCTCTAATACATAATAGAGCAGGATTGTGACTCTCAAGTTGTCTACTTTTACCTCTAAAAAATATTCGGAAAGGATTGGTACCCTAAAGTTAAGTACATTTTCCTCTAAAACATAATCTGACAGGATTATGACTCTAGAGTTGAGTACTTTCACCTCTAAAACATTATAAGGCAGGATTGTGACTCTCAAGTTGAGTAGCCTTATTTTACTTCAAAAACATAATAGGCCAGGTTTGTGACTCTCAATTTGAGTAGCATTCTTTTACGACTAAAACATGATAGGACAGGTTTTGTGACACTAAAGTTGACTACTTTTACTCCTTAAACATAAAAGAACAGGATTGTGACTCTCAAGTTGAGTGCCTACATTTACTTCAAAAACATAATAGGACAGGAGTTTGACTCTAAAGTCAAATACTTTTACCTCTAAAGCATAATCGGACTGGATTGTGACTCCCAAGATGAATACATTTACCTCTAAAACATAAACCGATAGGATTATGACTCCCAAGATGAATACATTTACCTCTAAAACGTTTTCGGACAAGATTTTGACTCTCAAGTTGAGTACATTTACCTCAAAAACATAAACTGACAGGATTGTGACTCTCGAGTTGAGTATATTCACCTCTAATACATTATACCGCAGGATTGTGACTCTCAATTTGACTAGGTTTACCTCTAAAACATAATAGGACAGAATTTTGATTCTCAAGTTCACTACTTTTCCCTCTAAAACATATTCGGACAGGATTGTAACCCTACAGTTGAGTACCTTTACCTCTAAAACATAAAAGGACAGGATTGTGACTCTCAAATTGAGTAGCCTTCTTTTACCTCTGAATCATGATAGGACAGGTTTGTGACTCTTAGGTTGACTACTTTCACCTCTAAAACATAATAGGACATGATTGTGACTCTCAAGTTCAGTAGCCTACTTTTACCTCTAAAACATAATAAGACAGGTTTGAGACTCTCAAATTGAGTAGCATTCTTTTACCTCTAAAATATGATAGGACAGGTTTGTGACTTTCAAGTTGAGTAGCCTACATTTTCCTCTAAAACGTAATAGGACAGGATTGTGACTCTCAAGTTGAGTAGCCTTTTCGTACTTCTAAAGAATGATAGCAAAGGATTGTGAACCTAAAGGTGACTACTTTTACCTCTAAAGCATAATCGGACTGGATTGTGACTTCCAAGATAAGTACATATTCCTCTAAAACATAATCTGACAAGGTTATGACTCTCGAGTTGAGTACTTTCACCTCTAAAACATTATAGGGCACGATTGTAACTCTTAAATTCACTACATTTACCTCTAAAACATATTAGGACGGAATTGTGATTCTCAAGTTGAGTAGACTTTTTTTTTACCTCAAAAACATAATAGGCCAGGTTTGTGACTATCAATTTGAGTAGCATACTTTTACGACTAAGCTATGATAGGACAAGTTTTGTCACTCTAAAGTTGACTACTCTTACCTCTTAAACATAAAAAGAAAGGAATGTGACTCTCAACTTGAATAATTTTACCTCTAAAACATAATCGGACAGGATTGTGACTCCCAAGATGAGTATATTTACCTCTATAACTTATTAGGAAAGGATTGTGACTCTCGAGTTGAGTGCTTTTACCTCTAAAGCATAATCGGACTGGATTGTGACTCCCAAGATAAGTACATTTACCTCTAAAACATAATCGGACTGGATTGTAAATCCCAAGATGAGTGCTTTTACCTCTAAGATATAATCGGACAGGATTGTGGCAACTCGAGTTGAGTACTTTTACCTCTAAAGCATAAAAGGACAGGATTGTGACTCTCACGTTGATTACTTTTACCTCTAAAATATTATAGGGCACGATTGTAACTCTTAAATTGACTACATTTACCTCTAAAACATATTAGGACGGGATTGTGATTCTCAAGTTGAGAAGCATACTTTTACGACTAAAACATGATAGGACAGGTTTTGTGACTCTGACGTTGACTACTTTTACCTCTTAAATATAAAAGGACAGGATTGCGACTCTCACGTTGATTACTTTTACCTCTAAAACATATTCGGACAAGATTGTGACTCTCAAGTTCAGTACTTTACCCTCTAAAACATAAACGGAAAAGATTGTGACACTCAAGTTGAGTACATTTACCTCTAAAGCATAATAGGACAGGATTGTGACTACAGTTAACTACTTTCACCTCTAAAGCATAATCGGACTGAATTGTGACTCCCCAGATGAATACATTTACCTTTTAAATATAATCGGACAGGATTGTAACTCTCGAGTTGAGTACTTTCACCTCTAATACATAATAGAGCAGGATTGTGACTCTCAAGTTGTCTACTTTTACCTCTAAAAAATATTCGGAAAGGATTGGTACCCTAAAGTTAAGTACATTTTCCTCTAAAACATAATCTGACAGGATTATGACTCTAGAGTTGAGTACTTTCACCTCTAAAACATTATAAGGCAGGATTGTGACTCTCAAGTTGAGTAGCCTTATTTTACTTCAAAAACATAATAGGCCAGGTTTCTGACTCTCAATTTGAGTAGCATTCTTTTACGACTAAAACATGATAGGACAGGTTTTGTGACACTAAAGTTGACTACTTTTACTCCTTAAACATAAAAGAACAGGATTGTGACTCTCAAGTTGAGTGCCTACATTTACTTCAAAAACATAATAGGACAGGAGTTTGACTCTAAAGTCAAATACTTTTACCTCTAAAGCATAATCGGACTGGATTGTGACTCCCAAGATGAATACATTTACCTCTAAAACATAAACCGATAGGATTATGACTCCCAAGATGAATACATTTACCTCTAAAACGTTTTCGGACAAGATTTTGACTCTCAAGTTGAGTACATTTACCTCAAAAACATAAACTGACAGGATTGTGACTCTCGAGTTGAGTATATTCACCTCTAATACATTATACCGCAGGATTGTGACTCTCAATTTGACTAGGTTTACCTCTAAAACATAATAGGACAGAATTTTGATTCTCAAGTTCACTACTTTTCCCTCTAAAACATATTCGGACAGGATTGTAACCCTACAGTTGAGTACCTTTACCTCTAAAACATAAAAGGACAGGATTGTGACTCTCAAATTGAGTAGCCTTCTTTTACCTCTGAATCATGATAGGACAGGTTTGTGACTCTTAGGTTGACTACTTTCACCTCTAAAACATAATAGGACATGATTGTGACTCTCAAGTTCAGTAGCCTACTTTTACCTCTAAAACATAATAAGACAGGTTTGAGACGCTCAAATTGAGTTGCATTCTTTTACCTCTAAAACATGATAGGACAGGTTTGTGACTTTCAAGTTGAGTAGACTACTTTTACCTCTAAAACATAATAGGACAGGTTTGAGACTCTCAAGTTGTACATTTACCTCTAAAACGTAATAGGTTATGATTGTAACTCTCAAGTTGAGTAGCCTTTTCGTACCTATAAAGAATGATAGGACAGGATTGTGACCCTAAAGTTGACTACTTTTACCTCTAAAGCATATTTGGACAGGATAGTGACACTCAAGTTAAGTACTTTTACCTCTAAAGGGTTATAGGCATAAGATTGTGACTCTAAAGTTGACTACTCTTACCACTAAAACATAAAAGGACAGGATTGAGACTCCCAAGATAAGTACATTTTCCTCTAAAACCAAATAGGGCAGGATTGTGATTCTCAAGTTGACTACATTTAACTCTAAAACATAAAAGGACGGGATTGTGATTCTCAAGTTGAGTAGCCTTTTTTTACCTCAAAAACATAATAGGACAGGCTCGTGACTCTTAAGTTGACTACTTTTACCTCTAAAACATAAAAGGACAGGATTGAGACTCCCAAGATAAGTACATTTTCCTCTAAAACCAAATAGGGCAGGATTGTGATTCTCAAGTTGACTACATTTAACTCTAAAACATAAAAGGACGGGATTGTGATTCTCAAGTTGAGTAGCCTTTTTTTACCTCAAAAACATAATAGGACAGGCTGGTGACTCTTAAGTTGACTACTTTTACCTCTAAAACATAATAGGGCAGGATTGTGACTCTCACGTTGACTACTTTTACCTCTAAAGCATAATAGGACAGATTTGTGACTCTCAAGTTGACTACTTTTACCTCTAAAGCATAATAGGACAGATTTGTGACTCTCACGTTGACTACTTTTACCTCTAAAGCATAATAGGACAGATTTGTGACTCTCAAGTTGACTACTTTTACCTCTAAAACATAATAGGACAGGCTCGTGACTCTTAAGTTGACTACTTTTACCTCTAAAGCATAATAGGACAGACTTGTGACTCTCAAGTTGACTGCATTTACCTTTAAAACATAATAGGACAGGATTGTGATTTTCAAGTTGACTACTTTAAACTCTAAAACATAATAGGACAGTTTTGTTACTCTCAAGTTGTCTACTGTTACCTCTAAAGCATATTAGGGCCGGATTTTGACTATCAATTTGACTCCTCTTACCTTTTCGTACCTCTAAAGAATGATAGGACAAGATTGTGACTCTCAAGTTGACTACTTTTACCTCTAAAATATAATAGTACAGGATTGTGCTTCTTGATTTGAGTAGTCTACTTTTAGCTATAAATCATAAAAGGACAGGTTTGTGATTCTCAAGGTGACTTCTTTTACCTCTAAAACATAATAAGACATGTTTGTGACTCTCAAGTTGACTACTTTTACCTCTAAAGCATAACAGGACAGGATTGTGACTCTCAAGTTGATAACTTTTTCCTCTAAAACATAATAGGATAGGATTGTGACTCTCACGTTGGCTACTTTTACCTCTAAAACATAAAAGGACAGGTTTGTGTCTCTCAAGTTGACTAATTTTACCTCTAAAACATATTAGGATAGGATTGTGACTCTCAATTTAAATACTTTCACCGCTAAAACATAATAGGACAGGATTGTGACTCTCAAGTTGAGTAATTTTAGCGATAAAACACAATAACAAGATATGATGCTCCGAAAAAAACATAGTAAAAAAATCCGCAAAATCTCTTGGCTTTTTTCTAACCCGGGCGTAGTCCTATATACAGTAGATGGCTTACTTTGAATTAGCGTGGTATGGATGAGGCTATCTCTCACACCCGGAGCAAGGTAAGAAGTCTAAAGGAATATAGGTGTTATAAGTGTAAAAACAAATGTGTGACATGATATTTCCCGGATTTTCCGTGTAAGGGGAATCGTGTCATTTATATGGATGTTGTATTTACTGGAGTTAAATAGAGATTCCCGTTATATTTGTCAGGAATAAATCTGAGATAATGGGGGGGGGTGATCAAGGAATAGGTGCACTATAACGCCATCTCCGTGTCGAAACCAATCTGAATAAGCCCCCCCCCCCACTCCTTTGGAGTATTATTACGAGAATGTTTGTAGGACAAATCTGCAGAGACATGAGAGAAGCGACATGAAAATATCAGGTAACTTTTAGTCAAATGAGGGAAATGTTCTTTCATTATGGTTTGTAGTAAAACACCAGATCTAATGTTGGCGTATCGAACGTGTCCAACCAGTAGATAGCCACATCTGAAGGTAAGTAGTGAAGTTACTCATAAGAATCACTGCAGATATGTCGCTTTTCTGAACACATCTGGTTGTGTCCGAAGGCAGATAAATGTGATACAGTTCTGTCAGTTCTGTGTACTTCAAGATGTAACGTATACAACCCGCTTGATGATCTTACCTGACAACACACAGATACATCGTGTACATTTCCCTGAATATAAAGGAACCAATGCTACATATGCTATTAAGTGATGCGCTGTAAGCCAATGCTTACACTTATAATGTCTCACGAAATTTGTTTAAACCCGTGCCAGCTGATTATAACGTACGGTATGAAAACTTAGCTCTGTATTTCTAGTTACTCACTACACATACCCCCAGCGACGTCGTCGTTGTAACATTTTCTAAAGCGTTACCCTTACACGTATTATTTAAAGGATACGATGCAGTACAATGCGACAGAACCCGAGCCTTTCGAGTGACCTAAATAATATATTCAATAAAGGTTGTGAAGATAAAAAGAGAAATTATTTTGTTATAAAAAGTAAAGCCGGTTGTTCCTAACAATAAACAACGTGCTTTGCTGAACTTTCACCAGCTACATACACATAAAGTTGAAAATGAGGTCCATTAATAAATAAATAAAAAGTGGCTAGAGGCTGCAACAGTTGAGGTTTGCGTGTAATTTTGCTCCACCATAAATCCAGAGCGCGTTAACGGCAGCGCAAATTCGAGTTTTACATAATTTCCCAATAAACGGGCTTACGCCGACTTACGTCCCGGGGTAACCAGTCATTACGCCGTCACTGGCCGCACTGGTTTATTGGCCTTCCTCTACACAAACTTCCGTTGCGCACCAATTTATTGTGTCTCTGGATTAAACAATGCCGGCATAAAATAGCAAAATTATAAAAACCATAAACAAATGGACGATAGAGGCAAATTCCATTCGATGCTAATTCTATACCGAGATAAATTATTGATACAACATCTCAGTTATGCTGCTCAAACCAAATTTGAAACTATTTTAACAACATGCCTTTAAATTTAGTCAAACTATCCAGTTATAATGCATAGGTTAGGTTATATTACTCGTACGTTAAGCAAAGTACGCACTTTAGGCTTACCTAATCTACCTGGCGGCCATCTATAGGTTGGGTTAGATTATAATAAAAGGGTTGGATCAGATTAGTTTAGGTTACATGGGTTATGCATTTTGCGCTTACTTAATATGTTTAGCAGTAATAGTTGTGTTACTATAAGGAACTACAGCATGACGTTTATTAATTCTAACTAGCAATAATGGAAAAATTAGGTAAGCTAGGTTAGAACGTAGTACAATATTAATTTTATTTATTATAACCAGCAATAATGCATAGGTTAGTTTAAGATAGGTTAGAACGAAGTACTCCATTAATTGTATTTATTAAAACCAGCAATAATGCATAGGTTAGTTTAAGATAGGTTAGAACGAAGTACTCCATTAATTGTATTTATTAAAACCAGCAATAATGCATAGGTTAGTTTAAGATAGGTTAGAACGAAGTACTCCATTAATTGTATTTATTAAAACCAGCAATAATGCATAGGTTAGTTTAAGATAGGTTAGAACGCAGTACTCCATTAATTGTATTTATTAAAACCAGCAATAATACATAGGTTTGGTATAGTTAGGTTAGAACGAAGTACTCCATTAATTTTATTTAAAACTAGCTGGACCGGCAAACTTATTATCCCCTAAAAGTCATTTAATGTCGTTTTAACATTAGCTAAACTTAACTTAGAATTTTATTAATCCAATAATAGCTGAACTTGTAGAAGATCAAGAAAACTGTTACAGTAAAAGTTCTAGGTTGAGTGTTATTTATTAATATTTTTTGTATATTGTTTAAAATGGTTTTGGGAAATAATATAAGATTGTTGAATGTTGCCTCTACACCAAAATTTGGAATGAATTCAAATGTCTAAGATAAGATAGAAAGTCATATTTATTCATCTTATTTCGGCTCATAACATTTACATGCTTGAACGCAATATATCGCCAGAAATCTTCCCAGAAATGTACTCCATAATTTCCCAAAGTTTCATGGCAATCTTTGCAATAATGCATAGGTTAGGTTAGAGCGAATTACACCATTATTTCATTTAATATAACCAGCAATAATGCATACGTTAGGTTAAGTTAAGCTAGAACGAAGTACATCATTATTTTGTTTATCATGACCAGCAGTAATGCATAGGTTAGGTTAAGTTAGGTTAGAACGAGGAACACCTTTAATTTCATTAAATATAAACAGCCATAATTCACAGTTTATGTTAAGTTAGGATAGAGCGAAGTACACTATTATTGTTATTTATTATAACCAGCAATAACGCTTAAGTTAGGTTAGAACGAAGTACACCGTTGATTTTAATTAATATTACCAGCAGTAATGATTACGTTAGGTTAAGTTAGGTTAGAATGACGTACACCATTATTTTATTTATTACAACCAGCAGAAATGCATAGGTTAGGTTAGAATGAAGTACACCTTTAATTTCATTAAATATAACCAGCCATAATTCATAGGTTAGGTCAAGTTAGGATAGAGCGAAGTACACTGTTATTGTTATTTATTATAACCAGCAATAACGCTTAAGTTAGGTTAGAACGAAGTACACCGTTGATTTTAATTAATATAACCAGCAGTAATGATTAATTTAGGTTAAGTTAGGTTAAAATGACGTACACCATTATTTTATTTATTACAACCAGCAGAAATGCAAAGGTTAGGTTACAACGGAGTACACCTTTAATTTCATTAAATATAACCAGCCATAATTCATAAGTTAGGTTAAGTTAGGTTAGAATGACGTACACCATTATTTTATTTATTACAACCAGCAGAAATGCATAGATTAGGTTAGAACGGAGTACACCTTTAATTTCATTAAATATAACCAGCCATAATTCATAGGTTAGGTTAAGTTAGGTTAGAACGAAGTACTTAATTAATTTTATTTATTATTATCAGCAACATTGTATACGTTAGGTTAGATGAAGTACATCACTAATTTCATTTAATATAGCCAGCAATAATGCATACGTTAGTTTAAGTTAGGTTAGAAGGAAGTACACCATTAATTTTAATTATTATTATCAGTAATAATGCATACGTTAAATTAAAGCGAAGTACACCGTTGATTTTATTTAATATAACCAGCAGTAATGCATAGGTTAGGTTAAGTTAGGTTAGAACGAGGTACTCCTGAATTTCATTAAATAAAACCAGCAGTAATGCATACATTAGGTTAAGTTAGGTTATAACGAAGTACTCCATTAATTTTAGTTATTATTATAAGCAATAAAGCATACGTTATGTTAAAACGAAGTACACCGTTGATTTTATTTAATATAACCAGCAATAATGCATAGGTTAGGTTAAGTTAGGTTAACTTAGGTTAAGTTAGGTTAGAACGAGGTACTCCTGAATTTCATTAAATAAAACCAGCAGTAATGCATACGTTAGGTTAAGTTAGGTTAGAACGAGGTACTCCTGAATTTCATTAAATAAAACCAGCAGTAATGCATACGTTAGGTTAAGTTAGGTTAGAACGAGGTACTCCTGAATTTCATTAGATAAAACCAGCAGTAATGCATAGGTTAAGTTATATTAGAACGAGGTACTCCTGAATTTCATTAAATAAAACCAGCAGTAATGTATAGGCTAGGTTAAGTTAGGTTAGATGCGAAATACACCATTATTTAACTTAATATAACCAACAGTAATGCATAGGTTAGGTTAATTTAGGTTAGAACGAAGTACACCTTTAGTTTCATTAAATGTAACCAGTAATAAAGCATAGGTTAGGTTAAGTTAGATTAGAACGAAGTACTCCTGAATATCATTAAATAAAACCAGCAGTAATGCATAGGTTAAGTTAAGTTAGATTAGAACGAAGTACTCTATTAATTTTATTTCTTCCTATTTTCCTTTATTTCTTCTATTAATTCTTTCGGCTGCCATAGGTTCATGTAAACTTTGCAAAAACACACAGAACCGTATATACATAAACTGAGGGATTTGATCTGTGACGCAGTAGGATCGTCGGTTAAGTTTAAAAGTTCCGTAAGTACATTGCTTCAGCTAAATTTGATTCTATCAGGACTTGTGTCTGACAAACTAATCCCGAGTTTCTGCTTACAGCCTGTTCGTTGCCCCTCCCCGACCTTATCGCAGTTTGGCGCCCGGTCTGTTCAAACTCTGTCTGTCGAGCTCCCTTCTCGTTGTTTTGCACAATAAATTTAATTCAGATACAATTTCCGTTTAATTTGCACGTTTTTATCTTTTCCACATTCTCGAAAACATTTCGCTACCAAACGAGACTTTTCAACAAGATGTTTTATGTTCCCAAAATAAACCACTACATTCTGGGATGAGGGAATGTTCATGTAGTACTTTAAAATATATTCTAAATGATAAAAATTATTTTACAATTCGTAAACTACAAATCATGTTTCGTTATAAAAAAATGTTGTTTTGTACGTAGACTTAACATAGTGACCTCTATTTATCTCGGTCTCGCCAACAGCACACGTATTTGACACGTGACTAGCATACGTCGGTACAGTGAATTGTGAGTTTTTTAATTCCTTCTATTAGCTCACACTCTCCTTATATTTTGTTAAAATTTTCAATTTCAATCAGTTCTGCCATGAAAACACCGCAAGCTGAGGACAATCCATACATGTAGGTACGTCCAGACGCATAAAACACACACCCAACGCCATTGTCCAGTTTAGACCCATCCGTGAAAATAATCTTACTATATTGGTGGGATCTGTAAATTGCCAAAACGTCCTGGTGGTACACCACATAAGGAGTATTGCTTTTATAAAACTGGACAATAAAAAATCAAAGCGGGGCGTTTTTATTATCCATGGAGGTAGATAGTACATCGATCGTTCCAACGTAGTAGGAAGTTCCAACTCTAGGATCAATTATGAGCTACGTCCGAATACCGAACGGAGAGGTCGAACGTTCGCGTGCATTATAACAGGGTTCGTAGCTGTTATTAAACACTACATTAAATGCCGGATTTTTAGGTTTTCTTCGAAGACAATATATATAAGTTAATTGTAGCATCTGACGTCGTCTTAAAAGTGCAGGTTCCCCAGCCTCGATTAGAAGACTAGGGCTAATTCTAAATTCTTGTTCATAAGATCTCTACATGTAATGAACCCCCCTTAAGGGTTCAAGGATATATGGGGAGTCACAGATACCATGACCTGGTCAAAGAGAGGTCATTTTTGTAAGAGAACAATTTTGTCTCTCGGTGAAGGTTGCAGCTAGCAGTGTTCCGTTTCAAAGATTTTTAATAGAGGCTACAGGACCTCCGGCACAAACAGTAATAGCCTTGTTAATAAGGAAAGGAGAAACTTTTGAAAGGTCTTTCCCCTCCTCAGCACTAGAAAATATTAGATACTTAGGTGATGGCAAAGCCTGTGACGTTGCAACCATCAACGTTTTACTCCTCTCCTCAACCTTATCAGATGAAACCTGACTTGTCCTCTTCAAAATAACTCCATTTGACGCGTTTTTGTTTCTCATGAAAGTATATTAAACCAGCCATCGTGTCGGGCGTTACGGGCGAGACGGTAGGAACGGGTACACCCTTGGATCTCATTAAGATCATTTCCAACCGTCAGAACTCTGAGGCCTACAGTTTTTCTCCTTAGCTAGACTGGATGAACATCAGTCGAGCACTCGTAATACTGTGCACAGGCTCCGACACCCGTGCACCGCGGACACTCCCTGACCAAGGACCGAAGCGGCTGGTAGACCAGAAACCGTGCCCACGTCTTCGGCAGAGCAAGCTCACATCAGCGTCCCGGACCAGAGTTTGTCAAGCTCTGACCTTTTCAGCATTCCCAAAGCGCAACGATTCTGGCCAGTCAAAATCACCTATAGACAAGATGTGAGTGTTAATTTGTAAAGATTGTGTTGTGAATGTGGTGTTTGTAGAACGTATAAAGTGTGTAACAGTGAAGTAAGTGCTATGTATGATTGGCTGGGGTACCGCGAGGGACGCCAAACTCCTCTTAGTAGGTGCGGCTAGTCCACACCTCCTATGCGAGGAACAAAACTAATATTGACTATCATTTTTTTTTTTTTTTTTTTTTTTTTTTTTTTTTTTTTTTTTGAAGCGACACTACGAACTACGGCTTTGTGGCCCACCCTTTTTAACTACTAAAACAGCTCATTTTTAGAAAATGTTTTATATAGCGTAATATGTTATAACAAAACAACTTCCTGAACACCCAAAAATTCTGTAAGTTCAAGTCCCAAATACCAATAAAATATTATTTCTATAGATAAAAATTATAAGAAATTTTCCAAGATTGGCTCCGCCGACCTAACCCCTCGGAACCTGAGCTCCCCCCCCCCCAATTCATTCTTGATTTTATGACCTAGGTTATGTAGTATAACAACTTGTTCATATTACTTGTTTTTAAATAAACCTCTCCTAACTGTAGACTTTGTAGATAAATTATAATAAATCTATATGAGTTTCTGTAATATGGTGCTAATTTGTATTTGACCTTATACAGTTTTGAGTGTATAATCGGAGAAGTTTTTAATTTTTTTCAAAGTTCACCCTCTATTTTTAATTTGTGGTTGATTGAAAAAAACAAAGGATTAGCAAGGGTTGTAAATGCAGGTAGGGACAAACCAACCTAATGGTTCAAGAAATAGGGGCTTTGTGATGTCACAGATGAAGCGCACCAAGGCTAAATATTTATGCTGCCAATCATTTAACTTCCAAGGAGCATTAAAACCTTACAAAAACCCACTCTTTTCCCTCAACATTTTGTTTCACTTGGGCGCCAATAGTGACTGAATAAATAAGGGAGAAGTCATCCGTGATCGACACAATGCGCTCAGCTCGACACGACTTTACGTCGGGCAAGCGGATTTTCTTGTTTATTTAAAGTTCAGTTGGCATAAAAAATTAGAGAGGAGTTGGCATTTCCTGTCTCTGTTGAAGCTTCGCGTTTGCTCATCTAATCCAACGCTCGATGAACAAGCTCCCTTCTACTACCGGGATAACCTTGGGGAGTGACAAGGACAGAGAGGTTCTAACTAACTCCAAGGTAGCCATTTGTTTCCTCTCTCTATATATTCCTAGCCTATATAACCAAAGCCGATCCGAGCGTGATGGGTAGTCAGGGGTCTTGTGAGCCTGATACACGTGATGCAATGGTCTTGCACCAAAAAAAGGTTCCATGTCTGTTTCTTATTTTACACTGTCTGGCGGCGTTTTAACTCTAATAACTTATTTACTGGCCAACGCCCACCCTTGGCAGGTTAGCCATTTGGCGGCGCGTTTACCAATAGAGCGAGTGATCTCCCTATAGTTGTCGTCATCTTCGTAGACAAGGTTGGCTAATAGGGCCGGACACTGGGGTAGGTGGGCTGCGCCCATCCTGGGATGTTGGCACAGTGTACAGGCCGATGCAGTGCAGATGGGCTGCCAAGTAGTCGTGGCCAATGGTAGTTCTAAACGTAGCTACTGCTACATCTCTAGGCAAGAGTCGGGGTATGTGAGAGTCTAACAGCCTAGCCCAAAAGGTTTTTTAACTCCATTAAGATCCTGTCCATATTGAACATTTACAAAGGTCTACAACGATCTGATCTAATGTATGTTTATTATGGATTCAATTATCTCATTCAGAATTCCTTTTATTCACAGTGGATGAAATAATTAGGAATAAAATCTACTTCCCAGTTAAGTGGATTCCAGTAAATGGACTTTCGTTATCTCTCCTCTCCTCGACCAAAGGGCCTCCCGCTTTTCCTCGCCTCCCGCTTTTCCTCGTCTCCCGCTTTTCCTCGTCTCCCACCTTTCCTCCGTTTTGTAACGCATGTAATAAAAACAAATTTTTCCATTAAGAAACGTGGTAGTCTTATTATACAGCGGCAACGGAGGAAGGATGTTCAGCTGTCACAGGTTGTTGAAATATTGGGAATGTCCAGAAATGGCCACTATAGAGCCTACTGTAATATCTATACTAATATATAACAATATAATTGTGTTTGTGTGTGTGTTACTCAATAACGTAAAAATGTATTGAGCTGAAATTTTACATAGACATTCTTAGGGTCCCTGGTTTCAACATAGGCCTATTTTAATTTAAAACTTCCATCAGGGCACCGCACCACTGGCCTTGGAAACGGCCTTAACAATAGGTTTATAAACTATAGTTTGATATATTTATTAACAGTAAATTAAATAATTCCAAATATAAATACAAATTAAATCAGTACAAATATTCGTTAACCCCACACGAAGGACGTGGACTTTGATAGTTCTCTATAAAAACATAAAATATAATACATTATAGATATAATTTAGTAACAACATTTAAGCCCTTTTTATAACACGTGACTGTCGTCTTTACCTTAATATGACAATAACATAACAATAACACATACAGGTAGCATTTGCCATCAGCTCTGGGTCACGTTCCTTAAATACTTTTGTTTCCGACCAACTGCAAAGTACATATGTTAACGCGCAGCAAAGTTTGTCCAAAGCCTCAGCTGGGGTCTCGCGTTTCACTGCGTTGTTGATCTCCCATGTAGCATGTATTATCAATAAGCAATGGGATATAGAGTAGGGGAAATTAATTATTTCTAATTAAAAACAACCATTTAATCTATTTACTTGGGGCGGAATGAAACCAATGACCAAAGTTTAATTTCACATAAGGAACATTTTCCTTGAAGCCTCTAAAAAGACTGCAATAAAATGCGTTAATGTTGCCAAAATAATGAATTTAATGCTGAAAGTGTTATTGCTTGCAATAGAATTAGTATAACGATATAATACATTATAGATATAATTTAGTAACAACATTTAAGCCCTTTTTATAACACGTGACTGTCGTCTTTACCTTAATATGACAATAACATAACAATAACACATATAGGTAGCATTTGCCATCAGCTCTGGGTCACGTTCCTTAAATACTTTCGATTCCGACCAACTGCAAAGTACATTTGTTAACGCGCAGTAAAGTTTGTCCAAAGCCTCAACTGGGGTCTCGCCTTTCACTGCGTTGTTGATCTCTCATGTAGCATGTATTATCAATAAGCAAGTGGATATAGAGTTAGGGGAAATTAATTATTTCTAATTAAAAACAGTTATTTTATCTATTTACTTGGGGCGGAATAAAACCAATGACCAAAGTTTAATTTCACTTAAGGAACGTTTTCCTTGAAGCCTCTAAAAAGTCTGCAATAAAATGGGTTAATGTTGGCAAAATAATGAGTGTAATGCCGAAAGTTGTATTGCTGGCAATAGATTTACTATAACGATGCAAGAGTTAAAGCTGGAAAAGTCTGCAAAAAAATGGGTTAATATTAATATTTTATTAACGATTGAAAATTTGAAGGGATTATATATATATTCGAAAATTTAACTATTATATATATATATATATATATATATATATATATATATATAGGGAGATTGTGAAAAAAATATATAATGAAGTATGATATAAGAGGTTATAACTATATATACTTTGTGTTACCTATAATGTGACAAATTTTTAAAATCTAATAATAATAGAATACAGTCAGAAATTAATAATTAATTTGAAAACCTATTTACCCTAATAAATGTAACAATTTGGAGTAATGCTTGGATGCACTTTTACATATAACTATTTGTACTAACATTGCCTGTGACGGGACTTGGCTGTGCACAGACGTTGGTTTCTAGCAGTGCACAGCTTTAACATTTTAAAATACAAGACCTCGTTCATTTTAAATAAATTAAACCTCATAAAAACGAATTCCTGAAAGCTTTCCAACGTGTAAATAACGTCCTTTTGATGTACGCAGCGCGGAAAATCGCACCGGATCGTATCGGTTAAACAGCTCTATGACGAGCTCAAAACCACTTTGCCGCTTGTTTAAGCTCGACAGGTGCAGCGCCACTTTTTCTAAGCCCTAAAGCCGGCTCAAACTTTACACTTAATCTCTTGTGTTTAAGTTTTGAACGCTCCATTGGGATTTAGGACGTCAGCTGATATTAAAAACTTTCTAGAGAAAAGGTAAACGAAAAGAGACGCCAAAGAGAAATTCTATTCTAAATAAATATTAGGCGGCGAATTTGTAATGGAAGAGATCGATAGCGAGGAAGGACGCGTTAAGCTAGATGCTTTACTGTTCGTTGGAGGACAAATAGTAAACGGGGCTCTTTTTCAAAGTGCAACCTGTATGTTACTGAATAGACACAAGTACGTAACTAATTGACAAATATACAAATAATCTTTTTGACAGTCTTTTGGCATTTTCCACTCCCTTTTGCAGTAGCCACTAGATTTCTAGAAGGGTATATACTCATGTTCACCTCTGCTAGGAATATCTTTATATATTTAAGTAATTTTTTCTGCTTTTTATAACTCTACAATATTTTTCATTGTTGACGAGTTTCGGATTGCCTCCATTTTCAAAACTCCAATAGTGCTCTTTACTATGTAAAGTACTAATAAAGTTTTAAAAATGGAGTTATACCGAAACGCACTAACTAAAGGAAATATTGTAATGTTAGGAAAAGTAAAAAGGTACTCAAATATATATATTAAATATTTTAGGAGAGGGATTTTCATGAGAGGAAAATATTATAGGTGTAGAGGGTGGAAATTTCGTTTCACCATGGCAAAGAGGAAAGGGGCACTGGCAACGCAAGCCATGCTTCCTGTAACTTACAGAACCAGAGAAGCTTCATGTCCCTTCCTTTATCTTCCTTTGATCCCCATCGCAGAGAATGTAGGCTTTAACACGATAATGCTTTGGAGTACTACCCAATGTAACATAATACTGCATCCACGTAAGAGAATGTACGTGTTCTTATTTCCAATTCCTTTTATTAGTTCACACTCTTCCTGTATATGTATATATATTGTACAAATTTTCAATTGTTAATAAAATACTTTTTGCTCATCCACTTAAATACAAATAATTTTATAAACTTGTAGTGTTTATAGCTGAAATGATGTTATAGATTTTTTTCAAATATTAACTAAGTAATTAAATTTAATGAATTAATTTTAGTTTTATCTAGAAGCTACGTTCTCCCAAATAGGGGCAAGTTATGCAATACAGTTATTTCGTTTTATTCAGCTTAAAATAAGTGATAATATATACTTTCATAAAGCAGCTGATTTTATGTTATAGGTTATGTGGCGGAACAGGTATTAACGCATAGAATGTTTTTCTTATTTATATAAATTCTAATTATTTAATAAACAGTAGGCCTAACTGATTTTTTTCTTTTTTTACATAAGTAGAAATGGACTTTGAAAGGTTTTGTTTATATGATTTATTATCAGTTGTTCTAGATACTTCTGTTTATCTGTTAGGAACAAAGCATTAATTATATTTTAATTAAACACGTATTTTATATTTTATTTTATTTTACCCATTTGAATGCCCCTGTATACATCACTGCGAATATAAACTCCTTATAAACTTGCCCAAAGCTGAAACAAAAAGTTACAAATTCTTTGCTCGTTTCATGATAAGTGAATCATCAGGTGTTGTCTATCCCAGTCGATATATTACATCATGTAACGCTAGTTGCTAGTAACTACAATAGTTTGACAACCACTTAAAGTGATTATTTCTCATTACTTTTTTAGCATCTCGTTTTGATCACAATGTGATAACTTTATTCTTTGTTGCACGCGCTTATTTTTAAATAAGAAAACAAAATTATTTTTATAAAATATTTTTATGTTGGGAACAAGAAGGCAGTGATAAATTTCCAAAATCACTTACACAAAGTAAAAGATCTGTCTTCCTACCTCGAAATGTAATGAAGAGGCTTCCTTTTGTTTCTAGGCGGCGAACACTTCCACATCCGGTTTCCATTGTCGGAGTTCCTTCTCTAAACTTCGCTCGGGTTCTTGTCCTTCCACAAACAGCCTGTATTGTATAGACAGTTCCATTCATTTATCTAGATTGGAGAGTAGATAAACGAAACACTGAAACAAATACAAATTCAATAATTAGAACCGTTGATATTATTCATTTGAAACTTTTTACAAATTATTTTTATTTACATCTTATTGAATCGTCTTAGTTGTTACAGTTTAAATGGCATCATTGCACAAACAATTAAGAACCTATTCCGTGACTTATAACAAATTTACCTACACTAACCCCGTTATGGACATTGGGTCCATATAAAATCTTTAAACCTTATATCTTTATCCAAGTCATTCTGCTTAGCGTTTCCTCCTCAATCTCCTACGTACTGTCAAACGGGCAAAAGTCTGAGATAGGCTCAGTGTACTCGAACCAAACAACTCTACAAGTACAACATCAACTCACATACAACACACATATACACTGGTAAAACACACACACACACACACACACACACACCGATTCACCATCAATATACACACAGATACACCTATAACACACACTCAGACACCGATACTCATCTTCAACAAACACACGGATAAGCCTACACCTACAACACACACACACGCACACACAATCAGAACATTGTTTAATCCCTAGTTGCCTTTAAACACCATTGAGTGGCTACTACTGAATTTTTCATAACTTTCTCGAATATCGTATTTGGTAAACTCGTTCAACTTGCCACAACCGAACAGTGCCTGCACAATTGATGCGGCAAATCTACATAATTTTTTGACACAGTGATGAGAATGCAGCGAACACTTCATCAAATGGAAAAAGCATAAGACCTCCAACTATAATTGGTCCTTTGATTATGATCAGTTTGCTCTCACCTATTGACCTCCTTACTTCATTCCCTCTACAGAAGAACAGTTATTTCACTTTACGTAGAATATCAGACGTCATCAACGCAGATCTAAACACATCGCTCATATCTATACATACATTAGACTTAAATACATTACACGCCAAAATAAACAGTAAAATAAAGCTGAATCAGCGGTAGTAGAAATACAGATATAGAGTCAATATTGATATGGTTCCAACTGCCTTAGACCACATTGGTTTCTTTTAAAAAACGTTTGGCAACCGCCTCATTATCCTTAGAACAAACTTTCTTTGCCCAGCCCACTCCCCCGATCTTACACCTACGTCTACGTCTACGTCTGACGCCTACGTCTAGGATATGATAAAGGAGATTTTCTTTCGTCACCCACCAACCACTATCATCCAACTACAGTAAGAAATAACCATGTGTAGGTTATAACGAGCGTGAAACAACCCTCTTCACCAAAATTATGTTAAACGTACAAGAATGCTGATCGTTCGCTCGAATTGAACGGAGGTCATACAGAACATGTTTATACGCGAGTCTAACCGATTTAGCTTCTATTTACTTGTATATGTGTTTGTAAAATCCTGTAAATAAAATAAAATGACATAAAATAAAATCTTACAATCGTTTCAGTACTGATTATTTTGACGCACACGTTATGCTTTTAAAATTTGCAGTAATCGTGTGACCTAAAGGTTTCCTAATAATTTAAGAAGTATCAATTTCTCGCTCCGTAGCCTGTCTTGCGACAAATGAATAAGACACATTTAAACAGGCACTCAGTTTATAGTGTGGATATACTAAAGTGACTAGCAGATTGGATGATACGTTCCAACAAAAGGGAAATACAAAAACCTGAACGATAACAGACTAATATTTACAGCTGTGTGTCTTTTATAGTCACACAGCTCCACCGCGTAACCATGACAACCGAACATTCCCGTGCTTGAGAAATAAAACACAGAGGGGACCTGTTCGTAAGTACTTAAGCGCCTTAAGAGTCAGGACTTCAAGGAAAAGCCTACAGAAGGTTTTCAAAATAGATTTAGGATTTATTGGTCCATACGTAACCTCTAAAACTATACTTAAATGCCATTAGAAATAAAGGGGCATCTGTGTTTAAAACATTAATTCCAAGAAAAAGGCTTTAAATTCAATTCCAACCTAGGTCTACAGGGAAACGTTTTATTTCAGCTGCTTTTTATTAAATAGTTACAATTATTGTAAATAAATTAACATAAACTATGCATTAAAATAACTGTTATACTACATAACCTGTCACATTATATCAGCTGTTTTATAAAATCATATGTTTTAACTTGTTTTAAGTCAAATGGAACGAAATAGTTACATAGCATACCTTGCCTCTTTAGAGAAAGGTTATTCTACAAATAAAACTAAAATTAATGAACTAATTGTTACTTATTGAAAACTTTATTTGGAAAAAACATCAAGTGTCATCCACTACAAGTTTTAAAAAATGTATTTAAACTTTAGTGGATGAATAAAAAGTATTTTATTAACGATTGCATATTTGAAAAATATATATATATATATGAAAAGAGTGTGGACTAATTGTAGAAATTGTACTAAGCCTTTTTATTTGCACAGGTTCATTTTGAATGTGTTACGTAAAGTAGATGCTAGCCCGTATAATATGATTTTACCTGTAACTTTTTAATGTCGCTTTCCTCAACTTTACAACTCCCAAAAAATAAAATAATTGGCTTTCAGCATTTACAAACAATTTATTTCAAACCTCTATTTGTCCGTGTTTTCAGGTCCTAACACATCAGTGCACATTATGATCAGAACACACCTCCTCTGAACCGATCTCTAACCTGCCTTATTGTCCTGTTGTAACGCTAATCAATACATCCACACCTGTCATATTCCCGAAGGATTTACTGTAGGATCAATCAGGGTAAACGGGAAACAATACAGTTCCTGCAGGACTACTATGTCGTCTAGTCGTCTAGATATTGCAGGGGATTGCCTTTCCCCCTCCCGCCGACCCACCCTCAACCCTTATGCCTTTAAACCTCAGCTGGTTTGCTTTCAGTGCTGAGAGGCTGAAGTACTGAATAAAACATTCACGTCTAGGTTCAGCAACAATTTGAAGAAGAAAAACACATTCAGCGTAAAGAGAAAGGAAAGTTTAAAAAGCAATATTGTTAACTTGTAATTAAACAAGTACAGA
Organism: Prosapia bicincta; assembly: GCA_036971475.1. Taxonomy (NCBI): domain Eukaryota; kingdom Metazoa; phylum Arthropoda; class Insecta; order Hemiptera; family Cercopidae; genus Prosapia; species Prosapia bicincta. The sequence continues at coordinate 26,420,454 of JBAIZL010000002.1, forward strand.
GCCGTAGCCACAATACTAAACAGTTATAAATTTTTATGCGCATTTCGCTTACACAATGAGCATCATCAGATTAGCGGCAACATTGTAATGATGCTTTGATAGCAAAATGTATATAACGATTTTGTAACTGCTTTTATTTTCTAGCTTAAGACCTGTGTTTGTGTAGTTACAATTTACGCTGCTGTGTTCAATATTTATTACTATACTGTCATAATGTTTTAATAAACTTTCTATTAGATTAGATTTTAGCTATATTTTTCGCAAAAGCAAAGCACTAGCACTAGCCTTATAATAGTGCTGATAAAGCAGAAACGTGCGCCTGAAGCAGATATCATTAAGTACAGATGGTTGCCACATTATTTCTTCACATTTATTGCCTTCAAAATATCTGTTTTTTATTGATGAGTTAATTAGTTTTCTAAAACATTTTCTTAACTCACGACAGCTTGGGTTATTCTATCATGCTATCTGTACTCAGCAACAGTGGGCGATAAACTTTTGTTTAAACAAAACAGCTGATTTAAAAAAAGACATTGTTATCATCAAAGTATATTTTTACTCAAAAGAAAAAGCCTAAAAGTCAAGAACATGTGAGCAAGCAACATAAACAGCTTTGAAATGCGACTGTGAAAGACATTATTAAAATAAGTAATGTTAAGAAAATAATAATAAAGTCAATTACTACTTATGTAGAAAATTTTTATTTTAGTTACTTTTTATTAGAAAGTTACAACTATTATAAATAAATTAGCATTACTTATCCGTTAAAACAGCTGTTCTATCACATAACCTATAACATAAAATCAGCTGTTTTATGAAATCATATGTTAGCACTTATTTTAAGCAAAATGGGACGAAATAGCTATATTGCATATCTTGCTCCTTTTGTGAAAATGTTTTCTTCCAAATAAACTAATTTGATTAGTGCTTAAATCAAAGCAATTAATTAATTGCTTAAACTTTATTTAATTAATGTTATTAACAATTTAATGTCTTTGAGAATAGTAAAAGATCACAGACCAATTCATGATTTTACAAATACACTCTACGTTTTTATTTTCTATCCAAATATTCTTTTCTATAGATAAAAGTTTATTATTCTAATTTCAAATCATAATTTGCAGTTTATAAATCTAATACTAAACAATAATTTACAATTTATAAATTATGAATTGAATAATTTAATAATAATGAATAATGAATTAATATTAAAAGAAAAATATTATTAACATTAAGTCTCATTCACTACAGGTTTTAAGAATTGTATTTGAATTTAAGTAGATAAATAAAAAGTATTTTACTAACGTTTGAAAATTGGAACAAGTTATATAAATGAATAGACCTATATATAGAGTGATCTAGTAGTAGAATGTGAATAGGTTATAAAAAAAGATGTATACAAAATTACTGAAAACTATTCCAGTAATAGTTTAATTCCAGTAACGGGGAATTTTAATTTAGACAGGGAAATATGTTGCCCGGATGAGGCCAGTTGGCAGCGCTGTAATACGTTTGCAATTTACATGAGGTATTTTATAATGATTAAATTCCGTGGGTGCGACGAGTCCTTCAAAGATGTTGACTCTAAGGTTATTTAATGACTTGCATGGAACTCGCTTTAGTTAATCCAAGTACTGCACTATCCATTTACTTGTGTCACAATGGAGGAGAAGTGGCACTCCGCCCACAAGAGTGGAAGAGAGAAAAAAAATTACAGAAGGAGTAGTTATCTACATAAATAAAAATTATTGTTTTTTCTTATCTTTCTTATGGCTTTCTAAACCGCTCATCCTATATCCTAAGACCTCAAAAAGTATGCTGATGTTTTTACTATTTAAACTGAAACAAATTATCCCAAAAACGAACTATTTCGGTGGGTTCTTCGTTTTTTTAAAATTTCTTCTATTAGTTCATACGTTTTTTTATATATATTTATAATGCTTGTTTAAATTTTCAATCGTAATTCAAATACTTTTTATTCATCCACTTTAGCTTAAATACATTTTTTAAACTTGAAGAGAATGAAAAAACTTTATGATAACACGAGTTTTCCAAATATTAATTCTTAATTATATTTAATGAATTAATTTTAGTTTTATACCGGAGAACACAAAAGGGCTAAAATATGCAATATAGTTATTTTGTCCCATTTCGCTTAAATAAGTGATAACATGCGATTTCACAAAACAGCTGATTTTATGTTATGTGTTGGAACAGCTGTTTTAACGCATAGGTTATGTTACTTTATTTATATGAATTGTAATTATTTAATAAAAATTAAATAAAATATAAAATGTCTTTGTTGTCCTAAGTAAGAATTTAAACACAAAGTTTCTTTATATAACTTGTTTATAACTAGTTTGTGGAAAATACCACTTTTCTTAGTCAAACAAAAGAGAAGAAATGTTTTCACAGCTTACACTATTGTAAGGCACATTAGCTATTCTCCCACTGTTTCACTCTACATACATTTATGCACCACTACAAATACAACTTCTGTGTGTGTACAGTTTCAGCTTTGACAACTTGCGGCAGTATATTTCCATGTTTACAATTACGGTAAATTCACTCATGAGGTGCATCTATGGCCTAACAAGAGGTAAAACCAATCCTCAAAGAGAGGGAATGAATGCGTAAATGGAGTCGAATAAAGTGGCGATCGTGACGAACATGGCGCCACTGTTGCCGTTACGTGGTGTGACATGGCGACAAACTCTTTCCATGTGGTAACAGCTCCCCATGTATTACTGTAAAGTATTACTGGAGCTATGACACTCCGCTGCACTAACGGAAAGTTTCCGAGGTCTTACAGGATGGGTCATTCCCTCCTAGGACAAAGTCCCTAGTCTTAGGGTCCGAATGCACTGACTGGACCTGGTACGGGAGCCTGGCCATATGGAAGGCTCTGCTGGTCCCACGTAGTGTCTGGTTGGACTTCGTCTAGTTCCAAGGAAGGTCACGAGACTCTTGGATACTGTAAACACGGTTGGGTGACACCAAGGCCCCACCTCGGCCTTGACGCTAGCCACCCAAGCGAGACTAACGAGTTTGAGGTTGGCTTCGTTTAGATAGTTGTATCATATGCAAGACAGGAAATATGTCGAAGTGAAACCGAAAGACAGGTACTCATTGCGAACGCTCTTCTTGTCCCAGACTGTACTTTCTCCCCACACATTTCCGCACACCATACTGCTGAATGCACTTACAAGTGACAAATATTCATTGAACGGCACATTTCCTCATCCGACATACGCGCTTCCTTCCTTCTATTAAGATTTTGTACTCTAGAGAAACCGAATATTCTCCCCACACATTTGCGCACACCATACTGCTGAATGCACTTACAAGAGACAAAAATTCATTGAACGGTACATTTCCCCATCCGACATACGCGCTTCCTTCCTTCTATTACGATTTCGTACTCTAGAAAAAGCGAATATTCTCCCTCCACACATTCAAATACGTTGTGTTACCTCATTACTGTCGACGTTAAATAATTATAAAAGTAACAATAAGAAAGGGTTATCAAGTTCCCCTGGTAATGTGATTGGCGATAAGATCAGCCAGGTTTGGCAGTGTTACCAACTTTCCCATACACAGACCCTGAACTACGGACAGCACCAGACGCATAGATGTGACTCATAGAACTCATTAGCCAAGTATGGCAGTGTTACCAGCTTTCCCAAACAAATATCCTGATCTACACACAGCACCAGACGCATAGATGTGACTCATAGAACTCATAGGCCAAGTGTGACAGTGAAACCAAAATCCGGAAATATGCACATCACCAGACGCATAGCTGTGACTCATAGCACTCATCAGCTAAGTATGAAACTGTTAGCAACTTTCCCATAAACAGACACAGAACTACGCACAGCACCAGACCCATAGCCGTGACTCATAGAACTCATCAGCCAATTGTGAGTGTTACCAACTTTCCAATACACAGACCTGGAACTACGAACAGCACCAGACCCATAGCTGTGACTCATAGAACTCATAAGTAAAGTGTGACAGAGTTACCAACTTTCCCATACACAAACCCGGAACTACACAGTGTACCATACGCATAGCGGTGACTCATACAAATCTACTGCCAAATGTAGCAGTGTTACCAACTTTCCCATAAAGAGACCCGGAACTACACAGAGTACCATAATCATACCTGTGACTCGTGGAACTCATCAGTCAAGTGTGGCTGTGTTAGCTTTCCCATACACAAATCCGGAACTACACAGAGTACCATACGCATACCTGTGACTCATAGAACTCTACAGCCACGTGTGGCAGTGTTACCAACTATACCGTACACAAACCCGGAACTAAACAGAGTACCATACACATACCTGTGACTCGTAGAACTCATCAGCCAAGTGTGGCTGTGTTAACTTTCCCATAAACAAATCCGGAACTACACAGAATACCATACAATGGAACAGAGTGACTCGTAGAACTCTTCAATCAAGTGTGGCAGTGTTACCAACTTTCCTATACACAAATCCGGAATGACACAAAGTACCATATGCATACCTGTGACGCGTACAAATCATCTGCCAAGTATGGCACTGTTAACTTTCCCATACACAAACCCGGAACTACAGAGAGTACCATACGCATATCTATGACTCATAGAACCCATCAGCCAAGTGTGACAGTGTTACCAACTTTCCCATACACAAACCCGGAACTACACAGAGTACCATATGCATAACTGTGACCCAAAACACTCGTAACTTCCTCGCTCTACGGTATTGCCTGATTTTACCTCTTGGCTCTATTTCTTTCTAATTTCCCAACGTTGGAGGAGTAGCGGGTTGACTCCTCTATTACCCATGTCTACCCAGGCGCACAACAAGAACCTTCTTACATGAGATAGATTATAGGACTTTATGTCTCTACCCTACTCCTAACTATCTCCACTAACCTATACTTCCCCATCACTTTTTAGGCGATAATATACATTGGATAGACGCCTGGAAAATACTGATTACAACAATCCATTCTCCCGAGACGAGCTAACTTCGAGGGCCTAGTGTTGCCTCGTGAGTAGCAGCATCAGTCAGCCACGTCCTTCTGCAATAAAATAAACGGTTTACCCAAGCATAAAACCCTTATCCTTTCCCCAAAGCATGTGATCTTCCACAACTTTAAATCCCAGCCCTAATACCATGATAGCTCTTAACAATTTCCCTACAGCACCCATTGTTGCACGGCAGACGCTGCCAACTCACCAAATCCCTCCTTTTCAGACTGACTGACTGAGAAAGACACCAATAACGTATTAAATATACGCTACAACAATAACATATCAATGTTTCAGCGTGTCTATTGACTGGAGCTGTTTAGTCGTAACCTTTAATTATCCTCAGTTGTGTAAGTATATTAGTGTATTAATTCTGAAAATTTAAAAAAATGTTTGACCCCAAATACTGTCCTACAATTTGTTGTAATCTGTTAGTTTTCATTGTGTGTTTAAATTCCAGTTGCGTTTTTACGGCATCCATCTCTTACAGCTTTATATTCCAATGTTCCCTGTGATTGAGTATTGTAGTTTTGTTTGTTTATAGATTCCAAATCATTAACCAACAATCAAGCAATATATAATGGTTTAAAAAATTAATATACTCATCTTCATTTCTGTTAGGAATATTTCTATATGTCTGAATAGAAACATAGAAACATATTCCTAACGTTTCAATATTTTCCTCTGTTGACGCGTTTCGGATTAACTCCATTTTCAAAACTTAAATCGTACTCTAGTAATTTATCAAATCTAGAGTAAAAAAGAGGTTTTGAAAATGGAGTTACTCCGAAACGCCTCAACAAAGGAGAAAATTGAAACGTTAGGAATGGCAGAAAACTGTACTCAAACATACATAATGGTTTGTTAACATAAAAGGAAACAAGTAAAATAAACAAAAACGTTTTTTAATCAATCCTACTGAGGTAAAGAAACAATTTTTTTTTATTTTAGTTACTTTTTAGTAAACAATTACAATTAATAAAAATAAAGTAGCATAACCTATGCGTTATCACAGCTGTTATACCACATAACCTATAACATAAAATCAGCTATTTTATTAAATAATATTGTATCGCTTATTTCACCAAATGGGACGAAATAACAATATAGCATACCTTGCCCCTTTTGTAAAACGTTCATCTCCCATATAAAACTAAAATTATTTCATTATTACATTTAATTAATTAATTGTAATTTTAAAAAAATTGTATTAGCATTAACTGTATTTCACTACAAGCTAAAAAGAAAATGCATTTGGAGTTCAGTGGAACAATTAAAAAGTATTTTATTAATGACTGAAAATTTGTATAAGTTATATACAAGGAGAGTGGGAACTAATAAAAGGAATTAAAAAGAAATGTCATTTTCCACCTCGAACAGTTATTTTAATAATTTCCTATAACACGCCAAAACATTTTGAAACTTATTTCCATTTATTAAATTTAATAATGTCATAATTATACAGTATATTCAGCTAAGAGTTAACATATTATTTACGGTTACAATACTGACGAACTGGCAATACTAGTGCGAAGTGTTCAGCTCCTTTATAAACCTTTCACAACTTTGTGTAACAGATACCATTTCCTGTTTTGCGATCTTTTGTTTCCTCACGGAGTCACATCCGTTTCCTGTTCCTATTGTTGCCGTACTTCTCCCGACTTCTTTCACTTGTTCCCTTTAAAATATATTGAACGGTTTGTTGTCTGCTTTGTACGCTTTTCATTATTTCCTAACCTCGATAACCTAATGGGAAGCATTAGGGATTTAACTTCTCCAACTAGATTCTTTTATAGGGAATTTTCGTTACTAAAAACTTTGGTTTATATTTTAATAAAATAGTAATAATATAAAACTTTCTAAAACCCCAAGTTGTAATACATAAGCATCTTTATATTTCCATGGTGAGTGGGATGTATGTATGATTTAAGTATATATAAGGCTGTATAAGACTTAAACCGATAAAGCACAAACAGGAAAATAAGGTAGACGTATGAAAAATACCGCGAGAATCTGGAGTTGGAGGAAGTAACGACGGACTTTACCAACATGGATTGCATTCCTTTGACGTAACAAGTTTCAAAGATTCGCTTTGCATTTCTGTACCTCATAGCTTTATGTGGTATCATTGACTAATTCTTTAACTTTATTTTGAAACGATGTATATATATATATATATATATATATATATATATATATATATATTATAACCTAGCTTATTTAAAATATTTTTACAATTAGAATATATTATAGTAACCTTACCTTTCTATATTTACACCTTCAGGTTTCTAAATAATTAACAATCATATATAACTTAACACCACTTGAATTTATTCATCTGACATCCAATCATTACACATTATACCAAATTACATTAATACGATGAAATGCTAAAGATTAATTGCTTATATAATACTACAATTACTAAAAAGGTGGACTCTTGAGGCCTTAGGTTTTTTATATATTAAGATGTTATAATTACAGTGTTAATTTACTCTTTATTTCGGGTCGTTCTTACGGGATCTTCTATAAAGTAGAATGTGGTGGAAAAAACTAGATTAATTTTTATAAATACAATGAAATTAAATTGGTTTTGAATTTACTAATTTGTAAAGCTCTGTTAGCTACATCTAATTTAAGAAATATAGTACTTATTTTTTGTTGAGTTTCTGGAATCCTGAGCGTTGCGTTAACTGCTTCACTGCACTTTTACACATAAATAGCTTACTTCCCTAATTTCTTTACTATCTGTCTAATTCAATCACGTCGCACTTTTAAATTTAACACGAAAAAACTAATAATTCCCTAAACTGTTTTAAACAAATTTACTCCTTTTTAAACATTGCTTACATTCTTTCGCCCGATGATTTTTAGTTTTTAAGAATCAGCATACTATCTCCCCCTCTTTGTCGCGGTACTTTATTAAACTATTCTCCCTTGCTCCTTTCTGAATATTTCTACATATTATTATTATTTTTGATACTAACTACAACTATACTATGTGCCTCATACATTTATGTTATTATATAAATATATATATATATATAAAGAAACTTTTATTGTAAGATTTTTAGAGGTTAGTTTAGA
>JBAIZL010000002.1:26433566-26478566 GCA_036971475.1 Prosapia bicincta
GGGACATGAGCCTTAAACTCTCTTCTGTGCCAAAAGACAATCGCGAAAGAAACACATTTATAAAAGTATTGTTCAGAGCGTTACACTCTACGGTTCAGAAGTATGGGTGTAATAGTAACAAAGCTAATAGTAACAAACTAATGACGTTGAAATGGTCCCATTACAACAAAGCTGCGGTAAATCATGACTTGAGAGGGTCAGAAATGAACTAATACGAAACAGGACAAAATATAAGGGAGGATATAGAAAGAAGACTATTAGCATGGTTTGGACACGTTAAGAGGATAGCAGAAAATAGGTTACCACGATAAGCAAAAGTGGATTCCCCTGCAAAAAGGACAGAGAAGACGGGCACGAAAAGTTGGCGTGATAACATCCACGAAGCAATGTCTGCAATAGATCTAGAAGAGGCGGTGACAGCTTTATTAGATCCGCTATGTATATATAGTCACAGCTTGTGACGGCCTCGTTGAATTAACTCTATACGAATTTGAATGTTGTTGAAATAGGCGAAACTATTGGAAGTCCGTTCAATTCGGAAAACTAGAGTCTAATGCAAGAGAAAAACAAACGACCTTAAATATTAATAGAAATTTAAAAATAAAGGAATAATAAAGAATTTAGTCTTATTAAAGAAATACGCCTAGAGTTTACGTTGTTTTCGGTTCCTCAGAGACACGGAGTTTCCGGATTCAACATGAATGTTTATCCCGCAAAGATAAACGTATGTCACAGTTAAGATATTTACTAAAGCACAAACATATGTTTCCGCGAACAACGACGGGATTAAGAAAAACAAGTCTCCGAAGATACACCGTTATTCTTGTTTTAGGCGAATGATGCGTCATCTTCAGGGGGCCATTATTTCTCTTCTCGTATTTCGTATTCTTTTTCTTTCTTTTGGGCATTAAAGTAAAGATTCGTTTTTGTTTCTTTCTTTAGTAACATTTTTTTTAAAACAATTTCTGTGTCTATATGTTCTCCAGCATATCCTAAAATACACCCCACAAAGATTATGTATGTACTCTTAAATCCCACAAATTATAAAATTTTACACTATGTATACATAGTATAATAGTTTACATAGTATTATATAGTGTATGGCATATAAATATAGTACGTTATATAATGTGTATAGTATATAGTACGTGGTATACAGTATATAGCACACAGTGTTCAGTATATAATAATTAGTATACATTATAGAGTATACAACACATAGAATATAATACTGTATTAAATACATTGTAAATAGTGTGTAGTTTAGTGTAATGTTTACATTGTACAGTACAGAGTATATAGTTTATAGCGTATAGTATATATTATATGTATATATTATATAGTATATAGTATGTATACATGTAGTATGTAGTATATAGTGTATAGTGTGTAGTATATAGTATATAGTTTTTAGTATATAGCCTATATTATATAGTATATAGCATATAGTAAATAGTGTATAGCATATAGTATATATTATATTGTATACAGTATATAGTATATATTATGGAGGATATAGCATATAGTAAATAGTGTATAGCATATAGTATATATCATATTGTATACAGTATATAGTATATATTATATAGTATATAGTATGTATACATGTAGTATGTAGTATATAGTATATAGTTTTTAGTATATAGCCTATATTATATAGTATATAGCATATAGTAAATAGTGTATAGCATATAGTATATATTATATTGTATACAGTATATAGTATATATTATGGAGGATATAGCATATAGTAAATAGTGTATAGCATATAGTATATATTATATTGTATACAGTATATAGTATATATTACATAGTATATAGTATGTATACATGTAGTATGTAGTATATAGTGCATAGTGTGTAGTATATATTATATAGTTTTTAGTATATAGCCTATATTATGTAGTATATAGCAAATAGTAAATAGTGTATAGCATATAGTATATATTATATTGTATACAGTATATAGGATATATTATAGAGTATATGGTATATAATAATACATATTATATAGTATATAGAATATAATAAATAGAGTATAGCATATAGTATATACTATATTGTATACAGTATATAGTAAATATTATAGAGTATATAGCATATAGTAAATAGTGTATAACATATAGTATATACTATATTGTATACAGTATATAGTATATATTATAGAGTATATAGCATATAGTAAATAGTGTATAGCATATAGTATATACTATATTGTATACAGTATATAGTATATATTATAGAGAATGTAGCATATAATAATACATATTATATAGTATATAGAATATAGTATATACGAGGGTAAATTTCTTATCATCCGTTATGTAGTAATAAAATAATATAGTAATCAAATAGGAAAACTATATGTACTCTTGACATAGTGGCCTTGTTTTTCCCCGCACTTGGTTTATCATTGTACAAGCTTCCTGATGGCCTTATAAAGAACGTTTTCGGTTGCACTCCTAGCCAGGAATGCATCCCTCCTTTCCATGTTCCGTCCGAGGTAAAGGACGGCCCCTTAATCCCTATCTGAGTGGCCCAAACAAGTGACAGTCAGAAGGGGCAAGATCGGGACTACATGGAGCATGAGCCAGTACTTCGAAATTGAGATTCTGCAGTATGGGTAGCAATATTATTGTTATACTCCATTCATCATAAAATTCCAGTAAAGAACCTTGTGAGTTTAAAACAATTCTAAGCATAAGTTTCCCTGCGGACGGTTGGGTCTTGAACCTATTCTTGTACTACGAGTTTGGATGTTTCCCTTCCATACTCTGCAGTTTACTTCTGACTCGTAATGATGTGTCCATGTTTCGTCACCAGTAATGATCCTGTCTAAGACGTTGTCCCGTACGTTACCACAGCGATCCAAAAGTATTTGGCAGATGTCTAAGCGCGTTTGTTTATGCAACTGTGTGTGTTGATTTGGGACCCATCTTGCATTCACTTTAGCAACCCTAGTCTGTGGTGGATGATTTCGTAGCCAGGCCCGTAAATAATTTTCCGACGATGACAAAACGGTCGTTCGCCTCCTTCACCACAACACTTGTGTTGCAATTTTTGAATTTTTCAACCCATTGAAAAATTGCGTTTTTAATCATCAACGCAAAACGACCGTACTACCAACATAAACAAAAATAAAAATAAATTGCGGAAAAATTGACTTACCCTGGTAATATATAGTATATAGTACATACATAGTACATACTATATAGTACATACATAGTACATACTATATAGTACATTGTACATACCGCTTAGTACATTGTGCATATTATACATAATACAGTATATCGTATAGAGTATTAAGTATACGGTATATATTATGAAGTATAAATTATACAATATACAGTACATAATATACAGTTTATAGTAGAGTTTTTAGTATTTCTTATATAATATATTATATATTTATATAATAAATAGGTCGTAGTAAACTCTCACTATTATTAAAGTGGATAAATCACTATTTGGAAATACCTTGTACTTTTTCAGACTGGCCACACCTAGCTACTGATTAACAATCCCATAAAATTGAATTCAAGAAAGGGTAATTTACAAACCGATATACTAAATATGAATTGGTATCAATAATTGGGGAGTACATATTATTAACTGTAAGAAATGAATCTACTAGCTGAAAGTTTACCCCAATGATTTGATATAATTTTGATACATTGAGACCGTTCTTACTCACCTTGACTGAATTGTAAGATTCTTCTAAATGTAGACAATAAAGCAAAGAGTATCTCTCTTCTCCCATGAGCATTGCTGTAGACAAAAGACTTTAACTTGTAGCTTTGTAAAGAGAGAACATTTTGTTTAACCACATTGCGGGCCTTCAATGTGGTTCTGCCATTTACAACCTGAAATAGTTTTAACAAAAGTAATTACACAAAGTAATAATGAGAAAGAAATATAAAAAAGTATTATAGAAAATATATATATTTTTACTATACAGTATATGCTATATGTAATATTCTATATATCTCAAGTATTTCATATGCTACAAATGTTTTATTTTAAACCAGATTCAGTTCTACAAATATTAGCTCCATTCAGCGTCTATTTAGCAGTGATGAATAAAGAAAGATGTATGACAATACATCATAGGGGAATAAAGGACCGACGCGACGCGACGATACATCGACAAGTGTCTCTATTTTCTGTTGCGTCATACATTGCCAACGCTTGCCTAACATTAAGATATTTGCATATATGAAACTGCAGCACGTCTCTTGCACGTTCCTGCAATTCCGTTTCCATGTGCTGGCTGGGCGTGTTTTTCAGATCTTCCATGCTTCACGGCATAAATTAATGTAATATTTCAGTTAGAATATTCTCTAAGGGCTTTTCCTAGACACGATGAATTTAATTACCTCGTTAAAGAGAACTCGACGCGAGCGCTCCTAACGCGCGCCGGAGAATTTAATAACTTTGTTTAGCGTCATTGCTGAAGCGCGAAGGAAACCGTAATGAATTATTTGTAAACAATATTAATCATAGTTTCCTTGCGCTCTTTCAACCCCGTCTGGTATTACATGGCTGGGATATCCTTCCGCCTCCTGCATGTGGGTGTAGCTGTCGATCTGGGTTTACCCTTGCAACAGTCTGATACCCCATATATACTACCCTTACGCTATGAAAAAATCACAATCGTCCCTTTAACCTTCATAGCCAAACTGCCGGATCATAGTCGCCCAGGCAGAGAGCAGACCTATTTAGGACCCCACGTAACAGAAGTAACAGCTGGCCAGGTAAACCTTACGTCGGTCCTATCTAATTATAACCCACTTCCTATCCCTTACAAGGTGTATAACTCGTAGCACTTCTTAAATATTCCGATAGAGCGAGGTTTACTAATAGGCAAACCTAATGACAAACCTGCACAGGCGATGCCATAATATCTCCCATAAACCTATAGAAATTGGTTTTATGTCCTACCTATATGCAGGAAAAGGATCCATAATTGTAAATTGAAGGGGCACAAAAGCTGTGTAACAAACGTACCTATAGGGGATTCTAGCGTTGAATACGAGTGGTTTAGCCACCAAAAGACGGTTGGTTATCCCTACAATAACGTATTGTATTGTAAAATTTTAAAATAAATCAACCAGCCTCTAAACAGCTATCACCTATTTCACAAGTAAATGTAAGCTTCTAAATATCCACTTATTACAAAATCATTTGAATATATCTAGTGTTATTTTTGCCTGTGCATTCAAGGTTTAAAGGGATGAGATTATGGCCGCCGAGGGCCAAGTACCTGATCTGGCGGCCTGCCCTTAGGTAAGTCTAACCGAGAGTGGATAAACGTCGGATTGCACTACGGACCAAATTAATCCGATGGGGTATTGAGGTACGGAAAATCTGACCATTCTACTGGTTCCAAGTAATTCTGGAACCACAGGGTCTCCGATTGGTTGGAGATCGTCTCATCCCAGCGGCAGGCTAGTGACTAGACTAGGCCTTACAGCAAAGTCGTAAGACTCCTGTAGGTTGAATACTGGACGTGGGAAGCCCCATTCTAGGGATGGACTCTAGCCTCCCAGTTGGGGGTCGCGAGTTTTAGGTTAGATTCGGGTGGGTAGTAGTTTCACTGGCTAGACTGTGGCTTACCCACATAAGGAAATTAATATGTGATTTCTTGACAAGAAGGAGAGTATTGAGGTACGGAAAATCTGACAATTCTACTGGTTCCAAGTAATTCTGGAACTGCAGGGATTGGTTGGAGATCGTCTCATCCCAGCAGCAGGCCAGTGACTAGACTAGGCCTTACAGCAAAGTCATAAGACTCCTGTAGATTGAATACTAGACGTGGCAAGCCCCTTTCTCGGGATGGACGCTAGCCTCCCAGTTGGGGGTCGCGAGTTTTAGGTTAGATTCTGGTGGGTAGTAGTTTCACTGGCTAGACTGTGGCTTACCCACATAAGGAAATTAATATGTGATTTTTTGACAAGAAGGAGAGCGTCAGAACCAGATAATCCTTGTCAAACCTCTTTTATTTCATTATCTTTATTTCTTTTTTCAAAATTTTAAAAAAACACAATCTGGAAGCCACTACTGAGGTGATAATGACGTGTAATCTGCAAATATAGTTACTTGTGATAAGTGCTGCCGGTATGTCGTTGATGTGGAATCATTCTGTAGGTTCTACTGGTCCTGCGTAGTGTCTGGTTGGCATTCGACTCGTCACGGTCCATGCTTTCCAAGACTATTACAGACGGGTATCACATGTCATGTCACGAAGTCCCTATTGGGCCTGACTAAAGTTTGATGTGGGGCTCGTGGGGGCATGGTCTTATACTAAAGCAGTGAAGGAGCTCTTTTGTATTTCTTCTTCAGTTTAAGAGCCGGGCGTGGATCGCAACGAACCAGAGCGGCCAACTCTAGCCAAACGAAAGACTTTATTGACTCACTTACTTACTTACTACGTAGCGCTACAGCCTGTGGTAGGCCTTGGCTTCCTTAACAATGTTCTGCCATGTATTTCTGTCTTTAGCCTTCTGTTTCCATGCTAAATGCCGAGTACCCATAAATATTCCTCAAGGTCGTGTAGACCTTATTGACTATTTGTCTAGAAGTGAGGTGGTCAAGTAACCCCTTGTGCCGTCACCTAGATTCACAAACCATTCCTATTCTTTGAAGTCGGTTATATTCGTACTGAATGATGACCCTAAAACGTCATAAAGCATAGAAATTTGCTAGTATTTTTACTAGCCAAATATCTTGTATCCAAACGAAGCATTTCGATGGTCCTTAGGTTTGTTTCTTTAGAAAAACTTAGCATGCTTTCTGCCCTGATATCTCGGTATTGCCTGAGCCTAAGGCTTCAAGAGGGTGCAATGTTAAATTATTGGCAATTAAATTCCCAGCCTCGCTAAAACTTTGCCATTAATTCAGCTTTTCCCTTTTAAATTATCTGTTAAAATATTATTGTGCATGGCTTTTTTTATTAAAGAACCAATAAAAACCTGACTTGTAACCGACAACCTGGATGATTATATTTGGAGGCTCTAACCGAAAACCATAGAGCTTTATGTTTTATGTCCCGCTTAATAATACCTTTAAAAAGATTTAACCGCTGTGACGTCAATGGAAATGCATTCCTGGTAGAAGTTTAGTGAGGTTTAATGCCATCACCCTCTAGCGAATGAATTCTCATATACTTAGTTAATGAGCTCTTTCAATAGAAAACCGTCTGATAGTGAAATGAAACAGTGTTGCGCAAAGAGCGGGGTGAAATAACCTGACAAGATAGAAGCATCGGAGGGTAGGATATCTTGATATTAAGGGATGAGTAGGGTAATAGCTTACGAATAAACTGTTAATGAAGGTAAAGACGGGAGTGGCACCCACTACTTCCGCTGTTTTCTTGAAACTGGAATGGGTATGTAAAACAAAATTAATACTTTCTTTGGGGCTAACTACGATTTTTGGAATGTTAAATTCAGTCTAGATTTAACGCGCATGCTCTAATAAAAACCTTACTCTTCACATGGATATACAACAGATGTTGTTTTTCTTTATGAAACTTTTTTTTAACATCAAAATATTTCAGTAAAATTAAACAGATTATGTATTTTTGAAGAATTGTTTATGTGTAAATTAAATAATTCCGATAACCTTGACTTTTCCTCTCCTCTTTCCCTACTTTATTCTTTCTCTGTCTCTCTCTCTCTCTCTCTCTCTGTCTCTCTCTCCCCCTCTGTTTCTCTATCTCTCCTCTCTCTATTTCTCTATCTCTGTTCTCTCTATTTCTCTCTCTCTCTCTCTCTCTCTCTCTCTCTCTCTCTCTCTCTCTCTCTCTCTCTCTGTCTATCTAATAATCTATTTATCAATCTACCTATCTATCCATCTCACATGCCCTTTCTCTCTCTCTCTCTCTCTCTCTCTCTACTTTCCTTCCTTCCCTCCTCTTTCTCCCTCTCTCTCTCTTTCTCTCTATATGTCTATCCATCTCATTTGCCCTTTCTCTCTCTACCTCCCTCTTCCATAGGAGCAATTATTTTGTCGCATTTATTTTAATTATCTTATTTATTTCTGAGTTAAATCAAAATTTGTAAACTAACACCGCTTACAACGGATAAATAGATTGTAATACAGGGGTTATCGTAGGGACACAATACTTACCTGGTACAAATAAGGGTAGGTATTATAGCATTAAGTATACAGAGTAGGAACCGTGAGATATACCCTGTAACGCGGTTATAAACAAGTGTGTACCTGTAATGCCCCTTGTAACGACAAAGGTAAGAAATGGGTAAATGAAACCTGTAGGTCTAAGGAAGGAGGTATAATGATCCCCTGATAATGGTAATGAAGAAAAACTACGGAATTTCCTGAGGAATGTCACTTGCAAAACGGGGCGAACGGTGGGGCCTTCCCAAAGTAATTACAAAATGTATAATTATAAAATGGTAATAAAAAGTTTAAAAAATAGTTATTATTTAATTTAGATTATTTAATTTCCCTGTTCTTCATTGCAGCCAAAGTAACATTACTAAAACAAATATAAATAGGTTCCTATTTGGTAAACACGAAACGTATTAGGCCTAAATACTCTTCTAGAGAGGGGAAGTCCGTTAAAGGTAGAAGTCCAAGTTATAAGGAAAGTTTGTATTTTGTGGTTTCAATGTGATGCAAAAAAAAGATACGAAATTATCATTATTGCTAAAAAAAGACACGAATTTATTTTAGAAGTATATATAATCCAGATATAATATAGGGTCACCCCTTGATATAATGTAGGGTAAAACACTGATTTAATACAGGGTCACCCGCTGATATAATATAGGTTAACGCCCTGATAAAATACAGAGTTACCCCCTGATATAATACAAGGTAACGTCCTGATATATTATTTAGGGTGACCCCCTGATATAATTACAGGGTTAACCCCTGATAAAAAATTGAGTAACCCCTGATATAATATAGGGTAATCCCCTGATATGTTATAGGTTACCGCCTCGATATAATACAATTACCTCTGTAATAATCAAGGGTAATGCCCTGATATAATACAGGGTCACCTTCTGATAAAATATAGGGTAACCTGATATAATACAGGCTCACCTTCTGATTTAATATATAGTAAACCCCTAATTAAATACAGTGCCACGCCATGATATAAAAAAGTAGCCCCCTGATATAATAAATGGTAACCCCCTGATATCATTAAGGTCAACCCTTAATGTAATACAGGGTCACCCATGATATAATATAGGGTAACACTCTCATAAAATGGTCACTCCCCAACACAAAACAGGGTCACCCCTGATGTATTATAGGGTAATCCCTGATAAAATAGCGGGTTACCCCTGATATATTTTAGGATCACCCTCTGAGGTAATACATGATTACCCCCTGATATATTTTAGGCTCACTTCCTAACACATACTTATTCATGTATATATTAATTCACTTATATACTTTAAAATACACATATGCACTTTATTAAGACATATATATATCTTAGTATACTTTGATATTCACTTATATACTTTACATATAAAGTAAAATCTATCTAAGTTTTTTCTCTAAGTAAAGGACCTATATACTCGAATAAAATTTTTATCTCACGATATTCGTTGCAGAGATCGAAAATCTGTTTCTTTTCGATGAGTGAAATCCTCTTTCGTATTATACGAGCTCCAAGAATAACGTCTGAATATTAGAGCGGGAACTGCAACAATGGAAAACCGGCACCGGAAGTGACGCTGTCAGGATACAAAAGTAAACCTATTCATTCCATTTGGAAACAGGAAGCCGGCTCTGTTACTCGGTGTAAGTGATTTTTCAGAGCGTTTAAAGTTTCATCGGAAAGTTTGCTCGCAACGCTTACTTGCGCGTGCTTTAAAACTTTACTTTCAACGAATTTTAAAATCGTTTACAGTTGGTCTCTATGTGCATTTCCATTCCGAAGCTGTCAAAACATATAAAATGGTATCGATTTGTTTTAGCAAAAATAGGGACATGTAACAATGCTAAATATGCAATATTCCTTCATATTTGGAAAATGGAGAAAATGTATAGACCTACATAAATAGTAAACTTTTTGGGACAAAGTTTCTAATTTCACCTCCATCACTTCCACACCCCTTGACTAGGTGTGACGTCATTCAACGTGTGACGTCAGTCATAGTGTGTAAATAATTCAGTATTTGTATATCCATTTGTTTAAATGTAAAAAAAAAACAATTTTATTATAAAAGTGAGCGAACGTGATTTATGAATGTGCCTCTAGAACGCGCTCTGGCCTAGTGAACCTGTACTCGTTCTGATTGCCACAAGTTCACCACAGTCTATATTTAAAAACTATTTAGTATTCGTATTGTGTTACGTCAAGCGATGCGTTGGCATTACTTATGGTTTGACAAGAATCGATTTTAGGAATTACCTTAAAGTACTTAAGCTGCTCTACCGGAAACTTTGCAGAGCAAATACGTTGTAGAGCTGATACCTTTGCAGAGCAAATACGTTGTAGAGCTGATACCTTTGCAGAGCTAATACGATTCAGCCGATCAAATGAAAGCCAAAAATATTTTGGAAACGACCTCTTGAATAGCCAATATATTGCAGCGCCAATATGTTGTAGAGCTGATAACTTTGTAGAGCCGACAATTTTGCAGAGTCGACAACTTTGCACAGCCGACAACTTTGCAGAGCAGACAACTTTTCAGAGAAAACCTATTGCAAAGCCGACCTGATAAAAGCTAATATGTTGATATGTAACGACCTCTTGAATAGCCAATAATTTTCAGATAAAATTCGTTGCAGAGCAGAAAACATTGCAAAGCCAATAAGTTTCAGAACCAGTTTGAGGAAAGATAATATGTTGCAAAAACGGCTCATTGAATAACCAATATTTTACAGAGTCAATAAGTTGCAAAACCAGTAACTTCGCAGAGCCGAGATCTTTGTAGAGCCGATAACTTTGCAGAGTAGACACCTTTGCAGAGTAGACACCTTTGCAGAGCCAACAACTTTGAAGAGCTAATATGTTGAAGATTCGACTTAATGAAAGGTAATATGTTGCAAAAACGTCTTCTTGAATAGACTATACATTCCAGAGCCAATACGTTGTAGAACCGATAACATTGCAGAGCCGACAACTTTGTAGATCCAATAAGTTGTAAAGCGACGTTATGAAAGCCAATATGCAGTGGAAATGATTTCTTGCAGAGCCGACGAGATATAAGCCCGTTACGGTGAAAGTCAATAAACGCGCCGAATAATGAGCAAGATTAACGGTGCAAAACCACTTATAGGATTTTAATTTCAAGTTCTGTTCCGAAGAATGCATCCCAGTTATAAAAATTCATTCAGAGGCTTCTTGAGCACTTGCTTTGATTGCCAATTGTAGTTGCACTAGACACGCTTGGTTGCAGTGCAACGGCGTTTACAAATACACACTATACGTATAGTTGTGTGTGTGCATTACTTGCAGTGTTTATTATATATGAGACTGTTGCTATGTTTACGTAAATTGTGTTCCGAACCTAGGACGATAGGCTGCCCAAAAACAATTAAAATTCAAATCACCGTTTAATGGAGCATATGTATGCTATTAGTCACGCCAAGCCTCTCCACTCCCGTCTATTCTGTCACCTCTCCACAACCTTCCACGCCTGACATCTATCTCCCTCTATAAATAAATAATTTAAATTACTTGATAAACGGGGCTATAATAGTGACCAACCACTCCTCTGTGTCAGCCCTTAAGCACCCTCAAGCTGTGAAAAATAGATTACCCTTAAGTATAGTGGGAAAGCAGGTTTGCCTAACTAAGGTAAATTACAGTGTTGTCAAAAGGGACGAAGAGCGGTTTTTTACCCTCTACCCAGGCGGGGGTTGTAGAGTTAAATTTAGGTCGAGATTCTATATAAAAAAATCCCTTGAGTGGGAAATTCATGTTCAAGGGGATCTGGCGCTATTTGGTGTAGAACTGCCATCGGCAAGGATCTACCTTCTTCTGCTATGCAGACCGGGGTCAAAGGTAAAATATTACAAAAAGAAAATCTTGAAACTAAAAATTCAGGAAATCTAGCCTAAATCAAAAAAACGGATTAGGTATATAATTTTCCGTTTATTCAGAGAGAAATAATTTAAATTTCTTCTTTAAACTAAAAGAATGCTAATTCCAATCAGACAATATTTTTAAGATACATTTGTGATTGAGTTACGCAAAGATTAGGGTGAGACGTAAAAAGTGTTCCAACGCTGGTACATGCGTGATGGGGTGGTAAGCAAATGGATTCTTTAAAGCCGTACGAATATGCATGTCGAGCAGCAAAGTGGACGACCTTCACTCTACACTGATGACGTAGCAAACATTTTGTGGAAACGTGAAACAGAACAGACGCAGAATAAGATTTATCAAGAGGTGTGATTTATAAGATTGTGACAGAACGTTCTAAGAGTTATCTTCACGCTGCCAACCAGTTCTCTCACATTTCTAGAACAGTATCACTTCCTTACCATCCCATCACTCATGACGTTTTCTCCCGTACACTTCACAGATCTCAAGAAGTGTGATTTATAAGATTATGACAGAACGTTCTAAGTACCAAGAGTTATCTTCACGCTGCCAACCAGTTCTCTCACATTCCTAGAACAGTATCACTTCCTTACCATCCCATCACTCATGACGTTTTCTCCCGTACACTTCACAGATCTCAAGAAGTGTGATTTATAAGATTATGACAGAACGTTCTAAGTACCAAGAGTTATCTTCACGCTGCCAACCAGTTCTCTCACATTCCTAGAACAGTATCACTTCCTTACCATCCCATCACTCATGACGTTTTCTCCCGTACACTTCACAGATCTCAAGAAGTGTGATTTATAAGATTATGACAGAACGTTCTAAGTACCAAGAGTTATCTTCACGCTGCCAACCAGTTCTCTCACATTCCTAGAACAGTATCACTTCCTTACCATCCCATCACTCATGACGTTTTCTCCCGTACACTTCACAGATCTCAAGAAGTGTGATTTATAAGATTATGACAGAACGTTCTAAGTACCAAGAGTTATCTTCACGCTGCCAACCAGTTCTCTCACATTCCTAGAACAGTATCACTTCCTTACCATCCCATCACTCATGACGTTTTCTCCCGTACACTTCACAGATCTCAAGATGAATGTCAGCTGCTTCCATCCCTCTAACACTCTAACATTAAGACAGATACCGGTACACAGGGCGCATGCGCCAATTGCCGACCGCAGCGATTCAACGTTTGAATTAAAAAACAGTACTTACTTAAAAAACATGCTGATAGTATACGGAGTTAATTGATTACCTGAGTAGGTGACACTCGTTACGAATACATCCGAAGAGGGTGATCATTTTAGAGTAACGAAGAGCATCTTGGAAATAAGGCGAAATAGGTAAAAACCGGAAGTACAAGCACAGAAGCATGGCTTACTGTCGCCAAACTGATTCATACAAGCTTATAAAACGATCGTATCCCGGGCGTCGTTGGTTACAATCGATCTGTGCGTTTACCTAACCTAGAATAACGCTCTCGCTCTATAAACGGAGCTACGCCGATGTTCGCAACCTGTTTATATGCTAATGCTGGCAAGTTTTTGTAAGAAACACAAATACTTATTCAATAAACATTTCGCGTTTACACAAGGAAGGTGAATGCATAAGAAGGTAGCATATCGCATCGTCTGCACACAGTGAGATTCTGTTTGCTTTGCCCTTTATGCCTAGACACAATGACAGAGCCATTTATTTACCCAGACGTTCTGATGCGACACATGTTGGAGAGGTTTCAATCTATGATTTTAATGAAAGAGACAATGAAGCCCTGATGACGTCAGTCTAATAATATTCTCTTATTAAAGACATATAAAGAGTACTCAAATAACAAAACTAATCGCTGACAAAGGAAAATAGAAAATAATAACGCAATGTTTACTCTAGAATTACTCTAGAATGACTTGACAAAACCAAACACTTATGTAGCATATTTAAGAATATCTACAAAGTATCCGTTTTGCTCAATAAAAAGTGAATACATAAAATTTCCTAAAGTAAGCTAACCGATTGGTATTTTTAATGACCTCAATCTTTTAGCTATGACGCGTTACACTTACATAAGATCACATGATGGACTTACTCACCAACTCACACATTAATCGATTGGTCTACGTTAAAGAACATTATTTATGTTTACAGAGAACCCAATCTCGCCTGATACTATAATTACCTTCAACCATATCAACATGTGTTTTTATTGCTAAATTATATAGCACTTTGTTTATAATGAAATGTTTAGTGATTTAGGTTTTATGAGTGTTTTGAAAGTCCGATTATTATTGTATTTTTCTCAAAACGTTGCATTTTAAGCTCGTCAGCGGTACGTTTTATTATTCATTCAAATCCTTCTCTTAGTACACACTCTTCTGATACATCCTGTTCAAAGATCAATCCTTAATAAATTTTTTTTATTTATCTACTCAAGTTCAAATACATTTTTTTAAACAAGTAGTATTATGACACTTTATGTTTACACAGTTTTTTTCAAATATTAATATAATAATTAAATTTCGTAAGGATTTAATTTTACATTTATACGGCAAAAAACCTTTTACAGGGGCAAAGTATACAATATATTTACTTCGTCCCAT
The DNA here is from genome assembly GCA_036971475.1 of Prosapia bicincta. NCBI lineage: Eukaryota > Metazoa > Arthropoda > Insecta > Hemiptera > Cercopidae > Prosapia > Prosapia bicincta. The sequence goes on from JBAIZL010000002.1 coordinate 26,448,210, forward strand.
TTGACTTATAATAAGTGATAACATGATTTCATAAAAGAGCTGATTTTATGTTGTAGATTATGAGGTTATATATATATATATATATATATATATATATATATTTATATTTATATATATATATATATATATATATATATATATATATATATATATATATTTATATATATATATATATATATATATATATATACATATATATATATATATATATATAAAATACGTTTTCTTGTTTAATAATTTAAAACCACATAGGTTTTTCAAATTCAAGAATATTTATTAATTTATATCCAAAGCTTTTCGTTGGTAAACAGTACCAACATCATCAGGAATGAAAATTACAATAATGTAATTTTAATTTTCATTCCTGATGATGTTGGTACTGTATACCAACGAAAAGCTTTAGATATAAATTAATAAATATTCTTGTATTTGAATAACCTATGTTGTTTAAATATATATATATATATATATATATATATATATATATATATATATATATATATATATATATATATATATATAATATATATATATTAATAAAATCGTGTATGTGCAAGGCCAAAATTTTTTTTTTTTTAATTGTAATTATTATAACTTCACTGTGAGTTATTATGTTTGTTATTGAGGGTCTGTTTTTCACACACACACGCGTGCGCGTGCGCACACACACACACACACACACACACACACACACACACACACACACACACACATACACACACACACACACGCGCGCGCGCGCGCGCACTCACACACACACACACACACACACAGTGAGAGAGAGAGAAAGAGACGAGAGAGAGACAGTCAAATACTGATGATAAATGTTACTATTTTACTTCGACTTTGCTCAGACACAGAGAGAGAGAACACTATTATTGAAGTTATGGTAGATTCATGCTCTTAACTTGTACAAATTATAACGTGATACGTTTGGGTAAGATGTTTAAACGAAATAAGCTATTACCACGGTAATAAGTTTTATGTTTGACTGTAACTAACGCAGATATAATATACGTCAGTATTCATTACGACCTCACACGAGTCCTTCCCTCCCACTTGATGAAGAAACAACAAAGCGGCTGTGACAGAGTAATCCTATTCATGGAAGTGACAAAACAATATGACCGGATAATCCAGTAGCTGTGCTTTTACTGGCATCAGCGGCTGATGGCGGAAAAATGTATTCCATCTAATTGAGACGCAATCTTTCCTGAACAATACCGTCCTCTTGTGATATCGATCGGTATATCTGTCTGTGTTTCAAGGCAGCTTCTAAACGTATTACCGCCTATAGGTTTTATTTCTATAAATAAATAAATGTTTAATAAATATACACAAGACGGTCTTCTCTGAGCTGTTTAATACGTCATACGGTTTTTATGTTAGATAGACGAGTAACATTCAGTATTGCTTAATTTCTTCACATTCTCAAGTTATACATACGTTAGGTATAACAACTTAAAGCAACTGTGGCGTAAATGTTTATATTAATTAAAACAAATTGAATTTGTGGTGAGAGGGTGTTTTAATTAATATATACGTTAGGTACTTGTGGAACTGATTAATTTGAAATCAAATAGAAAAATTTTCGAGGGCAGAGCCAAAATATAGTAAGAAGTAAACCACAAAATGTTTCCAAGTAGATGTTTCCAACTAACGATCCTTTATATAAACAATCACTGTGCTTTCTTTCAAAACCAAAGAAATTACGTCACCAAATTATGAAAGAAATAAGGACAGACTTCTTTCTACCTTATCTGGGCAATGTTTAGTCGGTTCTTCATTACCCCAATTACCTTCTAACAATTTGGTGTGACTGTTATTTTGGAGGAATGTTTGGGATGTGACTTTCCTTGGAAATGTACCTCTGTGACGTCCATTGGCTTGGAAATATCGCGGTATTACTTTAGTTTGATTGGAACGGTTGTATGTTACTTCCATTTAATTATGATAATTCTAATGTGTATTCCAAAAATAATGTAACAGTTCCGATGTGACTTTTCTTCGAAGGTTCCTATATGACTTTCGTTGGAACAGTTCTGATATTATTTCTCATAACTTGAATTGTTATTGGTGTGAATTCCGTTTTCGTAGAACGTTTCCAGGGTCATTATTCTTGAAAATGACCTGGTATTACTTTCATTTGATTGAAACGGTTGATAAGTCAAGTTCATTTCTTTATGATGGTTTTAGTGTGTTTTGCAAGAACATGTAACGATTCCGATGTGACTTTCCCTTGAAGGTTTCTAAGTGACTTTCCATGGAAGGTTTCCATGTGACTTTCCTTGGAAGGTTTCCATGTGATTTTCCCTGGAAGGTTTCTAAGTGACTTTCCATGGAAGGTTTCTATGTGACTTTCCTTGGAAGGTTTCCATCTGACTTTCCCTAGAAGGTTTCTAAGTGACTTTCCATGGATGGTTTCCATGAGACTTTCCTTGGAAGGTTTCGATGTAACTTTCCCTGGAAAGTTTCTAAGTGACGTTTCATGAAAGTTTTCCATGTGACTTTCCCTGGAAGGTTTCCATGTGACTTTGCCTGGAAGGTTTCCATATGACTTTCCCTGGAAGGTTTTTAAGTGACTTTGCCTGGAAGGTTTCCATGTGACTTTCCCTGGAAGGTTTCTAAGTGACTTTCCATGGAAGGTTTCTATGTGGCTTTCCTTGGAAGGTTTCCATGTGACTTTCCCTGGAAGGTTTCTAAGTGATTTCCTTGGAAGGTTTCGATGTAACTTTCCCTGGAAAGTTTCTAAGTGACTTTTCATGGAAGTTGTCCATGTGACTTTCCCTGGAAGGTTTCCATGTGACTTTGCCTGGAAGGTTTCCATGTGACTTTCCCTGGAAGGTTTTCAAGTGACTTTTCCTGGAAGGTTTCCATGTGACTTTCCACGGAAGGTTTCGAAATGGCATTCCTTTAAAATGTGATTTCTCATAACTTGATCGAGTATTGATGCTATTTTCATTTGCCTGGATCGGTTCCGGTGTCATTTTGTTTTTGGAAATGCCCTAGTATGACTATCATTAGAATGGAACAGTTGTCTTGTCACATTGTCTTATGATGGTTCTAATTCGACTTCCAAAAACCTATTATGATTCCGATGTGACATTTCTTGGAAGGTTCTAATGTGACTTTCTTGGAACGATTTTAATATGACTTTCTTGAAAACGTTTCGAATGTAAGTTTTTTTGTAATGGTTCTGATAAGACTTTCCTTGAAAAGGTTTGAATGGGATTTCCATATGCTAAGAACAAACCAGGTGTGAGGTTCATTTGTTTGGAATCACCCTAAAAAAAATGCATGAGCTACTGAGGGGAATTAACACAATTTACTTGTCATAAAAGAAAATTTCGGTTGAGTTTAGGACATTACATATTTTAGTAATATAAAACCTATTGCTGCCTTATTAAGGGGTGGGATTTACAGGACTGTTCTTTTAATGTGTATTATGCTCAAAACAAATTTTGAGGCAGCTGTTCTAAAATCTTTTGAGGTAATAGAGAGAAAATGTTCTAAAAAGATGAGAAGTTGGGTAGACCCATGGTAGGGTGTATATGGAAGTAATGGTTCTACTCCGTAACCTAATGTTAAAAATTCGAATCTAATGTTACTTCTTTTAACAATTACTCCAAGCTGTGATCGATGTTTGCCCTAATAAAGTGTGCGCCCGTGTGTGTATGTGACGTAATCCATTCGGTGCCAGGGATCTTCATCAAAGTATAAGCAAAAATCACCATAATAAAGCAGAAAGAAAGAAGAAGAGCAATTTTTACGTCAGTTTTGAGGTCAATAACATGTGATTTAAAAAAAAAAATTCGCTTTCCCAATATCTTGAAACTACGACATTTATGTCGCAATAACCTTATAATGGATGATTTTATTCAGAAGCTAAACAGGATGAAGCGTTCAAGGTTTTAACTGGATCCAAAACATACGGCTGAAATAAACAAGAACTTTTCTAAGCCTAGGTCTAGTCGTGCTAATAAACCTAAGCCTCTTCCTTTCTAATAAAAAATCCTTTTCAGGAGCTAATTTTTTAATAATTTATAATTAAGTCATAATTTACAGTTTTTACATTCATAAACAAGTTTTTACATTCATAATCCTAGTAAATATTAACATTTACAAGTCACGTCGCTCTTATAGACGTCTGCAGATAGACGTTAGTAATTATTATAATTAATAAATAGTTAACAGACATTAAATAACTATTCTGTGTCTTTAGTGTTTGTACAGTTGTTTGATCAAGTGTTATTTATAAAAATCAACATTTTCTAGACAACAATATCTTTCTGACGCAGTATAAAGCTGTTGTTGGTTGCGTGTTGTTGCTCGCGGAGGTGACACAAACGGTTTATACAGCCGCCGATTGTCTTCTAGATAGCACAACACGCGACTATTTGTCAAAGTTATTTCTCTAGTAATTACTTCTATTTTTATTTTCACGAAGCAATCAAAGTCTAATATATCTTTAACAAATGTTTTCTCGGTGTATCTCCTGCAATATTTCTATTTAAGTAATTTATTTGTAGGTAAAGTTTGTATTTGATTGTAACTAGTTTAATATGGAAGAAATATGAATTGCGTTTATAATGGCCTATAGTATGCGAGTAGATAGTGTTCTACATACATTAAGAACAACTGTTATATATCAGATGGCGTCATATGTTGGCAATGGAAATGCCTTTTTTTTTGTAAATTTCCCTAGTGGGAATTTTCTCTTTTTGAAGAGAAATGTTTTTGTACCAATTATGAACCCTTCTTGAACCGGTTTTTCTGGAAGTTCTTGGAGTTGACGTTATCTTAACGTTGACCTACTTATTGAGTTAGTTGTATATGGTAAGAAATTACAGTGGGATTTCCCTTTCATGGTTATAACTGCGTTTTATAACGGTAAATATTCTAGTAAATAGTTTTTCATACCTTCAAAACAACTGTTATGTCACATGATGTCATAGTTAGGTACATAATGGAAATGCCTATTTTTGTCAATTTCCCTTTTTGTGGGAAATTTCTCTTTTTGAAGAAATATGTTTTTGAATATCATTTTGAACCGTTTCGGAAGTGTTTACCAGTTCTTTCCACACATAAATTGATTAATCACTTTAACATTAGTTTAATCGGGACTGTTTTAAAGGCCTAACCCAACATCTGCAAGCAAAAGCAATTGATAAATATCGCCACATATCAATCAAAAACGTTCTGTCTCAGTAGTTTTCACAAATTTATAAAATTTAAAGTTCGGATAGTCATAAAGTAATATTAAAGTGATTATTTAGGATTCACCAAACGTAATGGACTACAGAATTCAACAGATATATTGAGTCGGACTTCTATTCCCAAAATGACGTCATCCCTAGACTTACCTATTCAGGTTATTACTTTAGTAGGAGAGACTTTACAGTAGGGTAAGTCAGAAGATTATAATACACGTACAGAAAAACTTGAACGCTGGTGGCTGAGTAGCACTGAACGCCTGCATAAGTGCACTAACCCGAGAATAAGCAGAACAGGGATTTCGGACCACTCTGTATATTATAGCCGCTCTGTTTCCACATGAATCGCATTTCACGGATGAATGGGCGAGTGGGAGGCGGCGATCTGGACGTTTTTCATTTGCTTCGTAATTCATTTTTGTTAAGGGTTCGTGAATACTTTTCTGCTATAAATATAAAGGTTTTATTTATCCGGGTCAAACAAAGCGCTCGTGTGGCTTAAAACCGCAGTAAAATATTTTAATGACCTAAACAAGACGTCTTTGTGTAAAACCACATCAAGTGTATTGGTTTCTCACACAGTGCTCATAGGTATTTAATACATGTAAACTCCTTCCCTATGGCTTACCTACATATTGTCTTTCTTACCTCCATAAATACCTATTTATGGCTCATGTTTAATACAATAGAATATTATGTAAAGTAACACAACATTGCATAATATAGTAACAAAATGTCTCTGTATACACTCACAAATACTGCGCCAAAATAAACAGTACTGAAACAGTTTCAAGACATTATTATGAAATGTTTTCTATTAGCTCACACTCTCCTGATATAATAGGCGTATATATATATATATATATATATATATATATATATATATATATATATATATATATATATATATATATAAGAGATATATTATATCTTGTACAAATATTCTACCGTTAATAAAATACGTTTTTATTTATCCAATCAAGTTGATATATATTTTATTAACCTATAATGAATGGCAATTGATCTTAATAGAGTTCTTTTTCAAATATTTATTCCATAATTAAATTATAAAAAAAACTAGGGGATTTAGGTCGGATTCGAATTGAGTATTTTCGACTTTAGCGCACTTTGGTACTAGCTAAATATTTACTTCTCAAAGATGTATATGAATTTTTCTTTTGCCCCCTCTGGTTGAAACCACTCGTTGAAACCTCCATTGCACAACCTTAAATTGTTACCATAGTTATCATACAATATTATAAATAATGTTCTAGCATTAAAAATGAATGAAAAGAATAAATTAAACAAACACACTGGATTAACGGTATCGAACCGTGCTTCACAAACAGACAATACGAAAAAACTACAACACAATGCAAGTGACGAAGAAAAGCGTATAAATAGTAGCAAACAAAAATAATAGCCCAACACCATATATAGAATGAAAAATGGAAAATCGCTAGGACGTTTGTTATATAGTTTGCCACTTAGTATTTTTATTCTGACTAATGTATATCCATATCTAAATTAGTTGTAATTATAAAATTAAAAACAACTCAAATATTTCACTTATATTACTTACAAAGTTTTTAATGCACATACAAGTAAATCTAAGGTTAGATTCAGGTACAAACATGTTCTATATGACCTCCGTGCAATTTGGAGGAACACTCGTACTGTTCTTGAAGGATTTGTATGATTTCTGTGAAGAGTGTTGTTTCATGCTCGTTATACACATGGCCTGTAGTGGGACGATGGGGGTTGGTGGGTCGTCACGGAAAATCTTCTTCATCATTCCTCAGATGTAGGCGTCAGGTAGTATGAGATCGGGGGAATGGGCTGGGTAAGGAAAGTTTGTTCTATGGGAGATGAGGCTGTTGCCAAAAGTTCCTTGAAGGAAAGCGATGTTGTCTAAGACTGTGTGGCTGGTTGCGCTATCTGGCTGGAACCATTGTGAACGAAAAGGCTGGTTTCAGGTTAAATAAAATCTCCTGTCTTCTATAAAACGACCGAAAATGGCTCGATATCTTAGGGAAGGTTGCAGCTGATTTAGTTTCATTACTGTTTATTTTGGCGTACACGGTATACGTAAATTATCATTCAATCAAACAAATATGTTTGGACAGCTAATTTGCCTATATTCGTCATCCGTATATTAAAATCTCGGAAGACCTAGGACACAAGCGCATAGCAGGAACCTGCAGACGTGAGTTAGCGTTAGACATGGGGATACCCTAAGGGACAACAAGATCAATCCCTGACTGATTTCTTCTTGTAAGCATTAGCAGCGTAGAACGAGACACATGCCATGGGATCCTTCTGAAAGTAGCCTGTGTCATACTCAGAGGTTTATTCTTGGGCAACAATGTTAGATATTTGTTAGGTATTTTTAACTCAATTTTGTTTCTCAAAACTAATTACAATTTTGAATACATAAGACATAAATGTTTACTGTATTCTACCTTGTGTTCAAAAAGTCCCTCTGACAAAATCTCGGTTCCTCCTCCGTCGGTAAAGCAAATGCCTCATCATCACACTTAAAACTAGATTATGCCCTTTAATCAAAGAATAACATTTATCGAAATATCTTTACACTCACATTACGGGTTGAAACCACTGCACCCTGTTGTTGAATGCATATTTCAATTCGTTTAACCAATTCTGGAAAATATAATGTAACATCTCCTATCTAACCGAAGTAGAGTAAGTGAAGATGCGGTATTTAATTTCTCAATGGATTTTGGGCGGTCCTTACAAACCCTTCTCTTTGCCCCCTCCACAAGAATAAATAATCAAATGTAAATAATTAAATGTAAATAATCAATTGTAAATTAAATGTAAGTTTTTCAATGCTGAAGGTCACGGTTCCATTTAATCTAATCGAACACCAAAAACAACTTATTAATTATTGTTATTTTCACTCTAAAATATTCACACTAAAACACGAACGTAAGTTTTTCAATGCTGAAGGTCACGGTTCCATTTAATCTAATCGAACACCAAAAACAACTTATTAATTATTGTTATTTTCACTCTAAAATATTCACACTAAAACACGAACGTCTGTATATAACCAGGCTTGTAATACCAATACGTTAGACTGCTGCATGTGGTGGCACTCAATGCCTTTTAAGTTGGGGAGTGCGGAGAGATTTTCTGAACGCATTATGTTTGTCTATAATTATACAATTTGTGATAGATTTATGGAATAATTTATAAGTGTAATATAATTCCGATAAGTTAAGATTTAATCTTATCTGCAAGAAGTAAGGTTACCCTCACATTCAGAGAATAGTTGGTGTCCCTCACAGCACACGGTAAAACGAGAGAACGTACGAGCTACTAATACACCTATAACAAAAATTCAGATAATATGAGCTTTATACCACATAACGTACGATAAACTATCCGGTGTTTTCCATAATATCCTCATTATTTCCATTAACTTTCTATGACCCCGGTAGAGAGTAGTTCTATTGCATGTACGTGACCCCTGGACAGGTGAGACATACTCTTTCCAAACCAAGTAATTGTCGGTGTCCTGTAAATCCGTACCACTGAAAATCGGTCTCACTGCGGAATTTCTGAGAACAGCCAGGTCAGTTATTTTGGGAATACCTACTAGTATCTGGTCCCACTTCCCCGAGCCAATGCCCTTTGAACAATGCTTTGGGAATTCCTCCTAGTCAACCCCTAACAGCTTTCTCTCTACCACCCTTATTGCCTTTCTAACTTCACTAGGGTTTAGTTCGTGAGCTCTTTCTGTGTATATATTACTTGTTCGGTATGGAAGTGACAACGACCAGCCACGGTAAGCCATGTGCTCACTTTGAAGGGTATTCGTATGTCGCAAAAAGAAGGAATGTAGACGGAACTGTTGTTTGGCGCTGTTCAAAACAACAATCGAAAAAGTGCCGAGGTATATTTAAGACCAAAGCCTCCAACATACTTGCTTCAAACGAACAATAGTGGGGAACTCCGGAGGATAGCCGCCTGGAAGTACAGAGGATTCTAGCTCGAGCGAAGAAGAGAGCGCGAGAGGAAGATACTCCGATCCCTACAATATATACTGAGGAGTTAGGTAATCTGCATAATCGAGGTTATGATTTTGTTACGGAAATGCCGGAACAGCAATCAGCTAAAAGGACATTGTACAACCATCGCGCCAGTTCACAAGGAAAGCAGACAGAACCAAAGAAGTTGAGTTTCAGGCAGAACAACTAACTGTGGGTGACGGTACCTCTTTTCTTCTCAGCAATGATAACACAGGGGATAGAATCATAATTTTGTGTGCAAAATCAGGAAGAGAAGTTCTGAATACGAAACAATACTGTTTTATGGATGGGACATTTAAAAACTGTAGTGGACGGCTGACTAGAGATACACTCTGGAGCACGTGATGTAACCAAACTTGTTGAATTCTTTGATTACTTTGTTGAAAGATGGTTGGAAAATTCTGAAATTCCAATCGATCTTTGGAGCTGCTACAAGAGGCGCCATGAAATTCCGATCTATCTTTTGAGCTGCTACAAGAGGGGCCATCTAACTATCAACGCCGTTGAAGGCTTGTAACGGTTTGGAAGGCCGTCCAAATTGGGAAATTAATAATTTCCTATTTTAAATAACAATTGTAATACTTAAGTATTAAGGTTTTAATTTATGGTATAAGGAAACGTTGTAAAGAGTCAAGAAGTCAGTAAAATTTTGAATAAGTATTATTAAGACAAATTAAAAATTATAATAGCATGAAACTGTAATAACTAACTAAATTTGACAAACGGGAGTGCAGTGAAAATTTTCTAAGTGCCGAAAAATGCTAACTTGAGAACTAGGCCCTGTAGAACTATCATCGAGATTTTGAAATGACCAGAAAAATCCAAAATAAACAATAATGAAAACAGAATTTAAAAAACTCAAATAACAAAAAAGTTACAGCCATTTTTAAATAATGAACATTTTTCGGTGTTCTAAAAAAGATAACAAAATTATGCAGGTTGAATCGAATACGTTGCCCAACCCACCCATACAAGAAAAGAAGCACGGAAATAGCGACGAGTTTAGAGCAGGGGGGAAGGGTTACATAGCCGCAATAAATACAGGAACTTAGGGACCTGTAAGGCAGTCTGTAAAACTTTTTAATAGGAGTTGCTAACTGCCGTAATGTTGGATCGCGCCTAGGACCACAACCATAGGCCAGATGGAACAAAACCAACACACTTCCGCCGTCTAAGACCATCCATTGACAAGGGCTCCAGACTCAGCCTCCAGGACGCGTAAATGGAGAAAGACTTCCATCGACTGACCAGGGATGGCAACTTCCGATGTCCAGAGACCAGGGAATCCAGACGAGAGGACTCTAGGACCGGCAGGGAAATCCTTGGCAAGTCATTTTCTCTATTATATACAAACTAACGTCAAATTTAGTCACTTAAATTTATTAAATTCAAATTACCAATTAAACTTAAGAATGACTTCACTCTATGTTGAAAAATTAACTAATTCTTAAAAACAGTGAAATTAATTAGTATAACAAAAATGTTTAAATAATTAATATTAAATTTACAAAGTGGTTTTGGCCATAAGCCAATCATTTTCAAGAAGACCAGATTTATTGAATCATATATATTTTAAAATTATTTATAATGAAATGTGAATTTGCCAATTCAATTTAGAAATGAGAAGATAAATATTTTTATTATGTTAAATGTGGAAATCATTTTCTTTAAAAATGTTTAAATGTAATTAATAAATTATATGTGAAATGTATTATTTAAATATGTGAAAAATAACGAGCTTTTAATTAATTATTTGTGAAGATAAAGAGAGAGTTAAATGTATTTTATTTGAAAAGATAATTATTTTAGTTTAAAATCAGTAATTAAATGCATTATAAAAACTCACAGTATTAGAATTTATCCTGTGTTGAACAACCAACAAAAACTTTTAGTTTTTTCCAACTGATAAACAATGATTATAAAATCAAATTACAGTTTTAATTGAATTCATTAATTAATAAATATATATAAAATTCAGAACCTAATGTTACTTCAAACGAGTTTTCTCCTGAGAACCATTTTATTGAGTTATACTAAAAATTACTTGGTTTTTTGTATTGAAGCCCAGAGATGATGTCTACTGGCAGATCATGTTTAAGGAACACAGGAGCCTTTTAAAATAGGTATCTTAAACATGATCATATTTTGCACGTCCCCTTGCTGGGCCTGCAGATCCCATGAAGTGGTAAGATTCTTTGAAAATAGTATGTGTTCATATAAATGTTGTTTCTTTCCAGCTGACTATATTACTGACATGTCTGACTATATACAGACCCAGCAAATCTGCCAACCATCTTAGGGGAGGTCGTACAAAGGTTAAGGTAAACGTCAGCGGGAATAGGCTTGCATTTGGGCGTGGTCCATTACACGGGAACACAAGACAAATTTTAGAGATCTTAACACGGTACACAAAACGGTGTGAGCAGCAGATATATAAATATATAATAAATATGTATTTGTGCCAACAACAACAAAACAAAGCGGGGGGACGTTGCAGAATTGGCGCCCGAACGTAACGGACTTTGAACAGGTACCCTATTTCAAAATTAAATAATTAAATTATGTAAAAACGTAAATCGTGATTGTGACATAAGTGAAGTCAGAATGTTTATCAAAACAATTAAATTTTTAAATAATAAATTAAATTAAAGAAAAATGCAAAACCGTACCAATAAAATAAAAATAAATAAAGCCATCTCGAGGCCGGCCCTTAAGTAAAGCCGCTTAGGTAAAGTAACCCTGGAATAGCTCCGGTGGTGGGGGGGGGTAACTTTCGGAAAGATTTAATGGTTATTATATGACGTATCCGCGGTCGAGCGATGCAAGGCATGCAGTAGGCTCACCCCTAACTAGAGTGCTCTACCCCTAAATGTTTTGGCTGATGTGGGGCAAGGGGTATATGATTGCGTGGTCTACATAACCGATGACCGTGTGCCAGACATGTGCAAACCTGCAGAGGTAAAACATTATCTTAAAACCGCAACGGCAGCCGGTGACCAGGTAAAGCTACCATGGACCCCGGAGTCGTACTCGAGGTAAAACCACCTAGGAGCCAGGCCTCAGATAAAGCCAACCCGAAGAATGCCCTTAGGTAAAGTAACCCTGGAATCTGGCCTTATGTAAAGCTACCACCGAGGCAGACCTTAGGTAAAGCCACCCAGGTGTCAGACCTTCGGTAAAGTCACCCCGGAGTTGTGCTCGAGGTAAAGCCACCTAGGAGCCAGGCCTCAGGTAAAGCCAATCCGAAGCCATGCCCTTTGGTAAAGCCACCTGGAGAAAGGCCTAAGGTAAAGCTACCATGGAGTCGGGGCTTAGGTAAAGCTACCATGGAGTTAGACCTTAGGTAAAGCTAACACGGAGCAACGACTCAGGTAAAAGCCATCCCGAAGCCTGCCCATACGTAAAGTAACCCTGGAATCAGGCTTTAAGTGGGGGTGGTTATCAAATGAAAATGCCAAAAAAATGATCGGTTAGATCAAACGACCAACGTTTCAAATAAATGCTAATTTTAACCGACCAACAATTATACACCGAGTTCAAATAGTCAACAGTCTATGCGGGGAATCGACCAAGCACATTGCAGGGGCCCGGTAGGTCTACGTAACACAACGCAAAACGATCGCTGTAAGACGTGAAGGCATATATACCGTGTTAAGCCAATATATGATAGCCCACATAATGTGTTAAACAAATATGCATGTAAGCCTGCATACATACTATGCTAAGCCGACATACATGAATCCCTACAAGGCCCTACTATGTCGGTAAACCACTGGCCCAAGCCTTTATGATCTGAGATATTTTCACCTCTTCTATCAGGTAGAGCCTCAGGCAGGCAACCGTATAGTTCATATGGGAAGTACTATAGGGTACATCTAACAATGCATAACCTATCAAACCCACGTAGATGACGGTCAACAAATATTACAATATAAATTAAAAAAGTCACGCAACCTATATACATACAGTGTTACCTATATAGGCTTATATACTATGTTAGGCCAGCATGCAATATACTCTAAATAGCCCTATATACACTGTTAAACCAATATGCAGGTTAACCTATATACACCCTGTATTAAGCCAATATCCGACATAGGCCTATATAATATGTTAAACAAGCATGCGTGATCGCTTATATAGTGTGTTTTAAACAAATATGCGTGTAAACCTACATAAATACTATGCCAAGCCTACATACGGCGATAAACAAATATACGTGTAAACCTACATAAATACTATGCTAAGCCAACATGCATTCTATCATACATAGGCGTATATACGATGTTAAGCCAACATACATAATAGCCCACGTAATGTGTTAAACAAATATGCATGTAAACCTGCATACATACTATGCTAAGCCGACATACATGAATCCCTAAATGTGCCTACTATCAGGCCTTTATGATCAGAGCTATTTTCACCTCGTCTATCATATAAAGCTTCAGGCAAGCAACCGTATAATATGGGGAGTACTATATGGGATAGCTAACAATGCATAACCTACCACGCCCACATAGATGACGGTCAACAAATATTACAATATAATTATTAAAAAAAAGTCACGCAACCTATATACATACAGTGCTTAGCCAACATTCATGTTAACCTATATAGGCATATATACTATGTTAAGCCAGCATGCAATATACTCTAAATAGCTATATATACGCTGTTAAACAAATATGCGTGTAAACCTACATAAATACTATGCTAAGCCAAAATGCACGCTATCATACATAGGTGTATATACTAACTTAAGCCTACATACTGTGTTAAACAAACATGTGTGTAAGCTTGCGTACATATTATACTAAGCCGACATGGACCTACAAATTATAACACATTATATCCAATGCATAGTTTAGCTAATGGTTATCACACACTATCCTACAAGTAGCCTGACTACAAGTTGCCCACATAATACCTGATACATAGCTTGGCTAATCATTAACACATAGAACCCGATGCATAGCCTGACGATGGGTTAACATATAGTATCCGATAAGTAGCTTGAGTATGCCCCAACACAAAATATCCGGTGCATAGCCTCGCTAATGGTTAGCACATAGTAGCCGATGCTGAGCCAGACTATGGATTATCACATTTTATCCGATGTGTAGCTTGACTAGGATTAACACATATTATCCAATGTATGGCCTGACTATGGGTTAACACATCGTATCCAATGAGAATTTTTGATACAATTTAACACAAAATATCCATTCCATAGGCTGACTAGTTGTTAACACATCATATCCAAGCATTGCTTGGCTAATAATGTTCAACATATAGTATCCGATGCATAGCAGGGATAATGGTTAACACATAGTATCTTATGCATACCTAGGCTAGTGGTTAACGTATAGTATCTGGTGCATAGCTAGGCTAGTGGTTAACTAATAGTTAGCTTGACCATGGGTTAACACATAATATCCATTGCATAGAATGACTAGTGGTTAACACAAAATATCCGATGCATAGCTTGAGTATGTTTTAACAGATAGTATCCACTGCATAGCCTGACTATGGGTTATCAAATATTATCCGATGTGTAGCTTGACTAGTGGTTAACACATCCATTGCATAGGCTGGCTAATGACCAACATATATTTTCCGATTCATAGCTAGGCTAGTGGTTAACTAATAGTTAGCTTGACTATGGGTTAACACATAATATCCCATGTGTAGCCTGACTAGGGCTAACACATAGTATCCGATGCATGGCCTGACTATAGTTTAACATATCGTATCCGATGAGAAGTTTGAATACAAGTTAACACATAGTAGCCGATGAGTAGAATGACTACAAGTTAACACATAATATAAAGTGCATAGCCAGACTAATGGTTAACACATAGTAGCCGATGTGTAGCCCTACTAATCGTTAACACATAATATCCAATGCATATCCTGAGTATGGTTTAACAAATAGTATCCATTGCATAGCTTGACTATGTTTTAACACAAAGTATCCGTTTTGGATTTTCATTTTCATTTGATAACCACCCCCACTTAAAGCCTGATTCCAGGGTTACTTTACGTATGGGCAAGCTTCGGGATGGCTTTTACCTGAGTCGTTGCTCCGTGTTAGCTTTACCTAAGGTCTAACTCCATGGTAGCTTTACCTAAGCCCCGACTCCATGGTAGCTTTACCTTAGGCCTTTCTCCAGGTGGCTTTAATAAAAGGCATGGCTTCGGATTGGCTTTACCTGAGGCCTGGCTCCTAGGTGGCTTTACCTCGAGTACGACTCCGGGGTGACTTTACCGAAGGTCTGACACCTGGGTGGCTTTACCTAAGGACTGCCTCGGTGGTAGCTTTACATAAGGCCAGATTCCAGGGTTACTTTACCTAAGGGCATTCTTCGGGTTGGCTTTACCTGAGGCCTGGCCCCTAGGTGGTTTTACCTCGAGCACGACTCCGAGGTCCATGGTAGCTTTACCTGGTCACCGGCTGCCATTGCGGTTTTAAGATAATGTTTTATCTCTGCAGGTTTGCACATGTCTGGCACACGGTCATCGGTTATGTAGGCCACGTTGCCTCACACGATAAGGCTTTGTTGCATTGTTTATTAATTTAGTAGCATAGACAAAATTTGAGTTTCGCAATCATATACCCCTTGCTTCACATCAGCCAAAACATTTAGGGGTAGAGCACTCTAGTTAGGGGTGAGCCTACTGCATGCCTTGCGTCGCTCGACCGCGGATACGTCATATAATAACCATTAAATCTTTTCGAAAATTACCCCCACCACCGGAGCTATTCCAGGGTTACTTTACCTAAGCGGCTTTACTTAAAGGCCGGCCTCGAGATGGCTTTACCTGACGGCTAGCTCCTAGGTGACTTTTACCTAAGGTCAGGATCCTAGGCGGTTTTACCTCAAGCCCGGGGTTCGGGAGTGACTTTTACCTAGGACCCGATCATTTCTGGCAATCTGAGAACTACCCTCGGGTGATTTCACCCCCACAGCTTGCCAAAATGTACTTTAACCATACCATATACAGTCATTTGATCCAAACGATCAATTTTGGGCAATTTCATATATTATTTAAAAACTACCCCCTGTTGAAACCACCCCCAACCTTAGCGATAATGCACTCTATACTCACCCTACCAATCAAGACACATTTTTTCAAATTTTTTCAAAAACTACCCCCACCCCGAATCTACCCCCGGAACTACCCCCGGGGAAGGTCCTGAACGTAGCTGAGATCTCCCCTAAACCTAGGGGTAGGTTAGGTTAGATGCAATTTGGCTAGCTTAGGTTGGTGCGTCATAGGCCTACTTCCCCCACCACTTTTGCGCCAAAGTGGCGCAGTTAACTACTTGTGTGACTATATACAGACCCAACAAACTTGCCAACCATCTTAGGGGAGGTCATACAAACGTTAAGGTAGACGTCAGTGGGAATAGGCTTGCATTTAGGCGTGGCCCATTACGCGCGAACAAAAGACAAAAATTATTGATAATACGGTACACAAAACGGTGTGAGCAGCTGATATATAAATATATAATAAATATGTAATTTTGACAGACAAACGGGGGGACGTTGCAGACTGGCACAACAAAATTAATAACGTTCTTGGGAAACCAAATCCAAAAATCAAAGATGTGATCGACTGCATGAAAAAAGAAGCGGAAAATTCAGCGTCTGCATTGATGAGGTTGGAGTTGTACATGGAAGGCAAACGAAGGAAAACAAAGTACATGCGTTTTGACGAATGACTGAAAAAAACAGTAGAAAAGTATGAAGAAGATGGTGACATCAAAGCTTGTATAAGAGCTATCTCACACCTCCAAAAACTAGAGTAGTTTGTTAAACTCAAAACCAAAACCATAATGGAAAAACATTTAAAAAAATGAATTAAAGAATAAATAAAATGAAAGATTTAAAAAAATTGACGATGCTTTAAGCTGATTTTAAACACGCCTAAATGACAAAAGACAACTTTTGACATTTAGCCAGTCCAAAGCCCGGATAAAGTGTGATGGGAATCGCTTTATTAATTTATTATATTATAAACATTTAATACAAAGTAAAAAACTGAAAAACTGCGCATCGCTGGTTGTGCTGTCACTCATGGGTTAGGTAGCAAGTAGCCAGTATTCATTGTTACGGCGCACTAAAGAGTGGGCCGGATTTTCACAAATTCCTCAGTTGGACCGATTTTCACTGGTACGGATTTACCCTCACTCGTAAGTATCTGTCCTTACCGTAACATTATCGCCTTTAGTATCGGCTTAGTATCCTTTCCTACCCACCTTCAACGATAACAGTCTTTCCCTTTATGTGGGAAAGTTCCCTTTTTGAAGAGTTGCCAACCCAATTATGACAGCATCTTAAATAGTGTTGTTTTAACAACAAAACAAATAAAATATTCGAGAGAGTCTGTTGACGTTTTGACCAATAAAAACACAGAAGGCGACCTCTACAAAGTGAATGGCTTCGATACGGGAATAGTAAGCGAAAGCTAGGCACTGAATAAGACAGGCTGAACACTATGGGAAACCAATGCACGAAAATAAACCCCCTTTATGCTTTTAATGTTCTAACGCTTTTAAAACCTTTCCCCACCTAATTATCAAACTTCGAAAAATTCCACGGCTATAATCTAAAGTCCCGGCTTTCGTTAGGACCTCATGCATGTTTAATATCATCGAACCACATCACACCTGCTGATAATCCACCCTATACTGTATACTGAAAACTTTACCTGCGTTGAGCCAAAATGTTTATTTAAAACATGGAATCTTTCGGGAAATAAATTTTAAATTAATTTTTTATTAACGTTTACCTTATATGTTTGCTAATGTTTAAGGTTAAAACTTATATGTGCAATAATATAGACTTATTTTTCTGCAAGTAAGTTTAAACAAATGTTACAATATTGTTTTCTATGTCTTCTATATTAGTTCACACTCTCATATATATATATATATATATATATATATATATATATATATATATATATATATATATAACTTGTTCATACTTTTAATCGTTATTGAAATACTTTTAATTCAACACTTCAAGATCAAATTCATTATTTTAAACTTGTACTGGATGACACTTGATGTTATTAGAGTTTTTTCAAATATAATTCATTAATTAAATTTAATAATACATTAAAATTGATTAAATTAAATAATTAATTTAAATTTAGTTTTATATGACAGTATAAAATGAAGGATCTGAGGAGGGGGTTGAAAAATATCTGTGATGTTGAAGGAATTAGGAACTTTCTCAGAGCAACACTCGTCGACAATATTTTTCAATTTTTTTTATTGATTCACACTCTCCTTATAAATATATTGAAATTGTTAATAAAACCTTTTTATCTATCTATTCAAGTTCAAATACATTTTTTAAACTTATAGTGGAAGACACTTGATGTTAATACAGTTTTTCAACAATTAATTCAATAATTAAATTTAATGAAATAATTTTACTTTTATATGAAAAAAAACGTTTCACAAAAGGGGAAAGGTATGAAATATAGATATTTCGTCCAATTTGGCTTAAAATTAGCAATTATATATGGTTTCATAAGACAGCTGATTTATGTTATAGGTTATTTGTAGAACAGCTGTTTTAACAAATAGTATAATTTATTTATATTAATTGTAATTATTCAATAAAACTGAATAAAATAAAATATTCCATTGCTGACCTAAATAGGGATTTACTTTAAATATATTTTTGTTAATAATATTTGTGTGGGGTATGTTGAATAAGGCAATAGTTGGGCATTTAAGTTCATAGGTAGGATAGCATGCACAATATTTTATGTCTACAAGCGAATGACGTCATCGGGACGATATGAAATCATGACATCAACGCACAATGCTTCTCGCCGGAAGAGCTCCCCGCTACCCACCGCAAACCAAATGTCATGTACGAGTTAATACGGTTTGTATTGTACAGGCCTGGTGAAAATATTGGGGATGGAATGCTAATTAGATGTCCTTTTTGCTAAACTTGATTTCGCTTTTTTATTGCTTCACAATTACTTTCTTAATTTAATTATAAATTCTGTTTTTTTGTTTCTCGATTATTTTTTACCTATTTTTATTATTATTACAGTTTTTTATTATTTTGGTACTTTTATTATTATTTCGGTTTTTTATTGTTTCGCGATTATTATTTTCCTATTTTTCATAATTTTTCTGTTATTAATTGTTTCGCGATTATTTTTTTCTATTTTTATTATTATTTCGGTTTTAATTGTTTCCCAATTATCATTTTCCTATTTTATTATTATTTCCGTTTATAATTGCATTGCGATTACTGTTTTTCCTATTTTTATTATTAGTTCGGTTTTTAATTGTTTCGCGATTATTATTTACCTATTTTCATAATTATAAATTACACTTTTGCTAACTAAAAGCTGTTAATTGTTAACTTACACTTGGAGGAAACATTTTCGTCTTACGACTTCTTCAGCCTCGTATTTTTGTCGCTAGGAATGCGGCTGTTGTGCTTCCACGGTACCATTTTTTTGAAAGTTAGAAGCGATGTGATCGAAAAGTATGTGTGATCTGTGTCGTGTTTGTTTATTTAAGATGTCATTTTTATGGTGTTGCTATGTCTATATATTTCAACCTGTTCTAGTGTGTTTACTTTATGGCCTTTGTTGCATGTGTGGAGGATGCTCATGTTATTTTCCATACTTTTGCATGAGTGTTTAGTGTCCATGAGATGATTTGCGAAGGTGGATTCAAAAGTGTAATTTTTAATTTCCAGCTCGTCATAAACAGCAACAAGATTTCGATATTCATTATTATTTTGGATTTTAATTGTTTCGCGTTTATTATTTTCCTATTTTTATTAATATTTTTTTAAATATGTTTTTCAATTATTATTTTTCTATTTTATTATTATTTTGGTTTTTATTGTTTCGCGATTATTATTTTCCTATTTTTATTATTATTTCGGTTTTTAATTGTTTTGAAATTATTATTTTCCTATTTTATTTTTATTTTTTCCTCTTCTTTTAATTATTTCGATTGTTTAATTGTTTCGCTATTATCTCTTTTCTATTTTTATTATAATTTCGGTTTTGATTGTTTCCCGATTATTATTTTCCTATTTTTATATAACTGCTGTTTTCTTAATGTATCTGTTTCGTTTCAAGTCTATTTACGTTAATCTGTGTGCAGAAACTGAGATTTCTTGAATGTTCCAGTAGAAATATATTTATGTTTATGGTTTTGAAGTTTCACGGAATGTATAGCCTCGTAAGCTTTGCCTACCGATCCAAACATAAAGCAAAATGTTGCAAGAAAGAATTTTTTCCAGGAAGTAGTTCAGCGAATCAAGATTTTTCCTTTCTCGTTACTTTATGGAAGTAAATGACTTAATAAAACAATCTTTGACTTTTTCTTGTAGCCGGTTTTGTAAATGTCCAATTAGAGGTCTTTGAACGTATCTAAACACAGCGTAAAGTTAAAAGTTGTTTTCAAATTAAAATTCCTCAGAAAAAGAGGAATTATTTCCTTTCGGTTTTTTATATGGAGTCGATTAATAAAGAAATATTTCTTTATAAAACAAACCGTAACTTAAATACTTTTTTAAAGACATATTGGATCAAAGATAAGACACTGAAATGTAAGAAATCAGTGAGATTGGTAATCCGATACATTCAGTGTGACGGGTAGGACGCTACATTCAGTGAGATGGGTAGGCCGCTACATTCAGTGAGATGTGTAGGCCGCTACATACAGTGAGATGGGTAGGCCACTACATTCAGTGAGATGGGTAGGCCGCTACATTCAGTGAGATGTGTAGGCCGCTACATACAGTGAGATGGGTAGGCCACTACATTCTGTGTGATGGGTATTCCGCTACATTCAGTGAGATGGGTAGGTTGCTACATTCAGTGAGATGTGTAGGCCGCTACATACAGTGAGATGGGTAGGCCACTACATTCTGTGTGATGGGTAGGCCGCTACATTCAGTGAGATGGGTAGGTTGCTACATTCAGTGAGATGTGTAGGCCGCTACATACAGTGAGATGGGTAGGCCACTACATTCTGTGTGATGGGTAGGCCGCTACATTCAGTGTAATTGGTAGGTTGCTACATTCAGTGAGATGTGTAGGCCGCTACATACAGTGTAACGGGTAGGCCACTAAATTCAGGGAGATGGGTAGGCCGCTACATTCAATGTGATGGGTAGGTTGCTACATTCAGTGAGATGTGTAGGCCGCTACATACAGTGGGATGGGTAGGCCACTACATTTAGTGTGATGGGTAGGACGCTACAATCATTGACATGAGTAGGCCGCTACATTCAGTGAGGTGGGTAGGTCGCTACATACAGTGAGTTGAGTAAGCCATTACATACAGTGAGATGGGTAGGCCAATACATTCAGTGATATGAGTAGGCCGCTACATTCATTGAGATAAGTAGGCTGCTACATTCAGTGAGATGGGTAGGCCAATACAATCAGTGATATGGGTAGGCCGCTACATTCATTGAGATAAGTAGGTCGCTACATTCAGTGAGATGGGTAGGCCGCTACATTCAGTGAGATGGGTAGACCGCTACATTCAGTGTAATGGGTAGATCACTACATTCAGTGAGTTGGGTAGACCACTACACTCAGTGAGATGGGTATGCCGCTACATTCAGTGAGATGTGTAGGCTGCTACATTCAGTGAGATGGGCAGGCCGCTATATTCATTGAGATAAGTAGGACGCTACATTCAGTGTAATTGGTAGTTTGCTACATTCAGTGAGATGTGTAGGCCGCTACATACAGTGAGATGGGTAGGCCACTACATTCAGGGAGATGGGTAGGCCGCTACATTCAATGTGAAGGGTAGGTTGCTACATTCAGTGAGATGTGAAGGCCGCTACATACACTGAGATGGGTAGGCTACTACATTCAGTGAGATGGGTAGACCGCTACATTCAGTGTGATGGGTAAGTTGCTACATTCAGTGAGATATGTAGGCCGCTACATACAGTGAGATGGGTAGACCGCTACATTCAGTGTGATGGGTATGCCTCTACATTCAGGGAGATGGGTAGGCCGCTACATTCAGGGAGATGGGTAGGCCACTACATTCAGGGAGATGGGTAGGTCGCTACATTCAATGTGAAGGGTAGGTTGCTACATTCAGTGAGATGTGAAGGCCGCTACATACACTGAGATGGGTAGGCTACTACATTCAGTGAGATGGGTAGACCGCTACATTCAGTGTGATGGGTAAGTTGCTACATTCAGTGACATGTGTAGGCCGCTACATACAGTGAGATAGGTAGGCCGCTACATACAGTGAGATGGGTATGCCTCTACATTCAGTGAGATGTGTAGGCAGCTACATACAGTGATATGGGTAGGCTGCTACATTCAGTGAGATGGGTAGGCCGCTACATTCAGTGTAATGGGTAAGTTGCTACATTCAGTGAGATATGTAGGCCGCTACATACAGTGAGATGGGTAGGCCACTACATTCAGGGAGATTTGTAGGCCGCTACATTCAATGTGATGGGTAGGTTGCTACATTCAGTGAGATTTGTAGGCCGCTACATTCAGTGTAATGGGTAGGTTGCTACATTCAGTGAGATATGTATGCCGCTACATACAGTGAGATGGGTAGACCACTACATTCAGTGGGATGTGTAGGCAGCTACATACAGTGTGATGGTAGGTTGCTACATTCAGTGAGATGTGTAGGCCACTACATACAGTGTAATGGGTAGGCCGCTACATTCAGTGGGATGGGTAGGCAACTACTTACAGTGTGATGGTAGGTTGCTACATTCAGTGAGATGTGTAGGCCACTACATACAGTGAGATGGGTAGGCCACTACATTCAGTGGGATGTGTAGGCAGCTACATACAGTGTGATGGTAGGTTGCTACATTCAGTGAGATGTGTAGGCCACTACATACAGTGTAATGGGTAGGCCGCTACATTCAGTGAGCTGGGTAGACCACTACACTCAGTGTGATGGGTAGGACGCTACATTCGAGTAGTTGGTCAGGCATAATAAGAACGGGGCTGACAAATACACAAATAATAGTTTGTGTGTATCTTTAAGGATAGGGACACTATAATTATCATAACTTACGAAGGGAAGTATTGAATGCAGGTAAGGTTAGGGTAAGAAATAAAACCTGAAAGTACTTGATATAGTGGATTAATTGCAGAATGCATCAACATCTGAATCTAATGTTACAACAACAGCTTCTGCATCCGATATGTGTACACATATTTCAAGATTGTTATTTCACACCGAATTTAATTTATCTAGTATGGACCTCCTCATGCAAGTAAGTGTTTTGACAGCCTTTATCTTGTGCGGGACAGTATTTATAGAGATTCGACGCAGCTCTTCCCCTCCCGTCTCGCCGATTGCGATCTCTCAAGGCCGAGTGCTCGGGTAAATGGTCTGACTATACATCCCTTTTAAGAAGAAAAGAAAAATGGTAGATTAAATGAGATAAGGGTAAAGAGTAAAGACAATGATACCCTGTTACTGAAATAAGAAAAAACATTTTAAACATGTTACGATACAAAATGTCAACTTCCATGACCGTGCCATTTCCGTACAATCGCTGTCATTTTTCTAATCCTCTTTTATCCAGAGTTTTTTGTTTGTATATCAAATCGTTTGTATAAATAATAACGGTACAGTATGACATTTGAAAGGTTAAGGGACCCACGCTTGGAACGCCCTTGTTGGATTGCTGTAATAACAATAACCGCCTCGACGTAAGTAATAAACCCTAATAGAAATTCTCCGTAACAAAATCCAAGTAAAGCGTTACGTTTTCGAGGAAAACTTTCTGTACACTGCAACAGGCACATGAAGTCTACATTAGCATGTTACTCGTCAATATATCTAGCAACAGAAACACATAGAGCATTGGCAAATAGAAAGCGCTAGAATACCAGCCTGAAATGAAGATGTCTGTTTAATTAAAGAAACCTAGATAAAATAAAGTTACAGTGTAAATATTTTATAAAAATTAAAGTTTAATCCGATAAGATGTTATATATTGCTAAGGCTACAAGAATATTACTGTAGCATATTGCACAGAATAAATTGTACAAAAAAACAAGTAATATAAATAAAAATTAAAATCAATTCCTACTTAAGACAAAATACAATTATTTTACTTGCTTTTAATAAATATTTACAATTAATTCAAATACAATAACATAACCTATGCGTTAAAACAGCTGTTCTACCGTATAAACTATAAGATAAATTTAGCTGTTCTATGAGATCACATTTTAAGCAAAATGGGACAAAAGAAGTTACCTTCCCCCTATTGTGAAGTTTTTTCAACAAAATAGATTTTATTTTAGTTATATTTTATTAAATAATTACAATTAATATAAATAAAGTAACATAATATATACATTAAAACAGCTGTTCTGAAACATAAACTATAGCATTATTTTCAGCGTTTTAATGTTATCACTATGTTATCCACATGTTATCACTTACTAAATTCCTTCCATTAGCTCACACTCTCCTGATATATATCTTGCACAAATTTTCAATCGTTAATAAAATACGTTATGGTTCCTATAATCAAGTTCAATTCGTTTTTTTTTTAACCTGCAGTGGATGACAATTGATGTTAGTACAGTTTTTTTTCAAATGTTTATTGAGTAAATAAATTATAAAATTTATGAGGTCCAGCAGGATTCGATCTGAGAATTTCCATGTTCAAGTCTAGCGCACCTTGGCAATGCGCTAACTTTCCAATACCTACAAATATATTTCTCAAACATGTATATGAATCCCCTACCCTCTGGTTTTCGTCGAAACCTCAATTGTACAACCTTAGAGTGTTGCCATGGTTGCCACACAATCTCATAAATAGTGATCTAGGTAACTAAAAAATATTTTTTAACCTCAGTAGAAATTTCCTTATTTTTTAAAATTTATATTACTTGTTTCAGGCCAAATGGGTAAAAATAACTATATTTCATACGTTGCCAATTTTGTGAAGAGGTTTTCCCCCATATAAAACTAAAATTAATTAATTTATTAAATTTAATTAATGAATTAGTATTTGTAAAAAAACTGTATTATCATCAAGCGTCAGACACTACAAGTTTAAACAAATGTATTTTAACTTAAGTAGAAAGTAAAGTATTTTATTAACGATTGAAAATATGAACGGGATATACATAGGGATAGTGTAAACTAATAAAAAGAACTGATAAATAGAAAGAACTGATAAATAGAAAGAACTAATTATAGCACAGTTGAAAACTGGAAGCGCTCCAACTTTAGATGAACCCTCTTTAAATGCTTGAATCCTTAATAAAATACTTTGTAATTTAATGGAATTTCATTTAAATGTACGTTTAAATTACTCTAATATTTGGTTTATGTTCTACTGAGCAAAGCTATGAAGTTATACTAACCTATTACACACCACCTTTAGATTTCTGCAAATGGTTATTATTACTGACTCACGTGACGGGAAAATACCCTTCTCAACGCCTATCCGCCCCTATTCGCCAAGTGCATCAGGACACACATTGTAAGTAAAATCTCATATTTAAGGGTAGGGGATGATACGAGTAGGTCCATAACCTGTAATAAATTATGTGAGCACTGGGAAATCAATATCACCTGGATAGCGTCGCCACTCCTATCTAGCGGATTGTATAAGCACCGAGATTTGTATGCTCTATTCGTAAGGCCGTGACCGTCTAATGTTGTTAGTTCAACCATTTGCAAATCTTGATGGCACATTATTCCTGACTATAATTAGGATCATCATTTCAAGTTATAATTAGAAACCGTGATGGAAAAGAGCTGAAAGTATATCTATAATACAGCGCTAGACCTAAAAACACCTATATTTATATTAGAAGGTTGAGAGAGATTTTATACGCTTCCTAATGGAAGAATAGATCATATAATGACTAAGAACCATGTAAATTACTGATTCGGCGAGCCACGTGGTTTTTGCAACACCTACTTTGGGGCAGGTGGTATACGATATTGCGGTTGTGGATTTTTGGCTGCTGGGGCTTCCATTTGGAAGAACAATTGTGTGGTTCAAACGACCTAGATTGAGGTGTAATGCTAAGGGGCTGATTAACAATGGTCCCATAAAGTAGCCAACAGAGAACGTTAAACTGCAACTTAATCTAGGAGACGAAGCTAGGGGACAAGAAGAAAAAGAATTGCGTACGGCAAAGACGTAAAGGGGATCCCAGAAGGACGTTCGAAAGAGGTCGGAAAATAAGGAGTCCAGCAGAGTATCTAGGATCACGTAGGGGATGTAAAGCGAGTTATCGGCTCTGCCGTAAAGCATGAAAAGTGTGGACATATTGAGCAAGAATACGGAAGCGAGGGAAATTTCGAATAGTGTTGTTGGAGAAGTACCATTTAGAGTTGGAAATCGTTCTTAGCGAGAACGACTGAATCGATTAGAGGTTTTGTTGAAACGTTCTGGACTGACAAGACAGCCGCGACTAAAGTGAGAAGCGGAGGGAGCATCATGAGATAAACGAGGTTTTGAAATTGAGAGAGATTTGAGTATGATTAGAAAGACAAGGATGGAGTTTAGCACGGATTGCTCTACCTTTCTTACGGCTAGACGTGGCTTAGATTGAGAAAAATAGGCGCTTTGAAGGATGTTGCCAAGGTGTTTAACATGAGTTTTTTGGTTAGTGGGCCTACCGTCAAGAGTAATGACTCCGGTCTAATGTCGTTTCTTTCTGGTAAAATAGATAGCTTTCGACTTGTCAGTTCTCCTTGCAGTTATCCGCTACCGGAGCTATAGTGATAGGGTGTCTAATTGACTTTGGAGGGTGTTTGTGTTTGTAGGAATAATTTATAAACTATTACGGAGTATATCGTCATCTGTATAAAAAGGAGAGAGACGTTTGGAAGAATAAGAATATCATTGGTAAAGAGGCGCTAGAGAAGAGATCCTGAGACGTAGCCTTGCGAGAGGTTGGAAGGTAAACATTGACCTACGGTGACAGGGTGTCGAATTGACTTTGGATAATGTTTATGATCATAGGAATGTTTTACAAGCTAGTAAAAAACATGACGTCATATGTATAAGGAGGTGGGAGACGTTTGGAAGATAGGCATATCATTGGTAAAGTGGAGCTAGATAAGGGAGCCCGAGACGGAGTCATGATGGAAGGAAAGGAGCTAGTTCTCGACAGGATCAATGGCGTCACCTCCTGTACTTGCCATCGACATAGCTAACCCATAGTAACATATCTCACCTTATCGTAGTTACCTTCTTGCGCAGATATTACAAGATGAGATTTTATCGTCAAGTCCTTCCAGACTCAGTTTTATACAACTAAACTTTTCCAAATTAAATAAAATGCAGATTTAAATAAGTATTTTATTACGTTATAAAATCTTGCTCATAAAATCCTCGGAAACAATGCTGTATAGGATTATACAATGGAGCGGCTCACATCCAGCACGGAGACATAATTTTAGAAACTTTTTGTAAGCCATAACACTTTATAACTCAACGAACAAAGCCCTTATTATCAGGTGATTAAGTTGCAAATCTGTCTTCCCTCTTTCATTAAATTCTTCTTTTGTTTGAAACAAGACAAAAGGTATAATAACTTTCTAATCCCTTATTACAGGCAACGATGGGCCGACAATAAAATATAAATATTGTGTCTGAATTTTTCGGCCCTCAAAAAGACCCTGGGATAAATGTGATGAAGAATTCAATAATATGAGTGGAAAGTTGGAAATTAATTTTAAACAAAGGTAAGAAGTTGATATTGTTAAAAGAACATACCCTTTATTGTTTATCTTTTCATAAAATCTGAAACAATTCATTCAAACTTAAAAAATATATATTTATTAAAACATAAGGAGTCTAAAGTCTCATTTCTAAACACGAAGGATTCCGCCGAAATAAGAGTAAATCTCTCGACATTTCTCTCTCTATTACTAAATGGACACAGTTTAAAGTCCCTAGTTCTTTTAATCAGTAAGACCCATTAAATACTCTAATTACTCTATTATGGAGTTCTTTTGAACAGATAACAAAATTAAGCCCATGGATTTGCTTTACACATATCGCTGACTCATGAAGTTTCATCATCGGAACAACGAGTTTATAATAAGCACATCTAATTCGTCGATGTAAAACTTCGTCCTTTCTAGGCTGTCATGGCTTGGGCAATCTTGTCGCTATCAATACGATTACCTACAGCCAGGAGGAAAAACAGAATTCCCCGGATCGAAGATCAAGTAGGTGAAACTATTTTCCTGGAGTAAACTTCAATAATTTATTTTTTATGTGGTAACATTTTTCATGGACCAATATAAAAACAAGAATACATCGAACGAACAGCCCTGCTTTATGCTTTCGTAATCCACATTGTCAGAATATTCAATAGCACCCAACACGGCCTAGCTATTAGTACTGCCTACATCTGCACTAGTTACGAGTAAGTAACGAGAGTTAGATCTTCTTAAAAGTCCTCCTAAAGAGTAAATTAGGAAGAAATAATTATAATTATAATACAAAATTTTAAAAATCATTTTAATAGCTTCCCTAAATGTTCTAGTCTGGTAGTGAGCAAGACAAACCTGGTTTTAAGTGTATTCCATCAGTTAAAAAGATGATGTAATTGTGTAATCGTAACCAAAATCCTGATTTATTTGCAACTTTGACAGCAATAACCAAGAATTGCCTTTCAACATTACAATTACATAATTACACATTGTACATTACATTACACATGTACACATTAGCTAGGACTGAGAACACATTCGATACTGGCTGATCTGGCCCAAGGTATACAGACTGCGATTTCATTAGGGTGAGAATATGTTAACTGAGCAAGGAATTTCATCCAACTTAGATTTTTATCTGTTTTAAATAAACCATTAGTGTTAATAGGTATATAATCTGTTGTTCAATATATTCACATACGTATTGATATTAAAATATGCTGCTAAAATGTTAAGGGACACTCACACCAAAATGTGTAATTTCTTACACACATATATATGCGTGTGTGTGTATATGTAAATATATTGTTAGTTTGTGTGTGTGTCTGTGTGTTTGTGTGTGTGTGTGTGTGTGTGTGTGTGTGTGTGTGTGTGTGTTTGTGTGTGTGTGTTTGTGTGTGTAAGTTAATTTTTTATTCTGAAAAATATTCGTAAATACAAAAAAAAAACAAAATAAAAAGTTAATCTGAAAATTTTTAAACATTAAAAAACCAAAAATAATTATCTTAGAAAAAAAGAGCAACTTCAAACTGGTCGTGTGTTAGATTTCATCTAACAGACAAACTCTGGCCTCATGAATCACTCAGCTGCTTAGATTGATAATACTCAACGCAATGTTGAATGCGAAGGGATCTATTATAAAAACATGTTGTACCATAATGAGCATATACTTGTTTACACGTCTCTCCGTTATCCCGCCTGGCGAGTTATTCCACTCGATTATACCGACCTCTACATCAGTAAACCCGAACCTCTGATATCCCTACCTGACGAGATGGTCAGTAACATTAGACAATCGTCTTTTACATTGGTTCACATGACCCCCAGATACCCCTTCCTGGCGAAATATTCACCCAATTAGAAAAACATCCTTTGCAGCTGTTCACATGACCCCAGATATCCTTACCAGGCGAAATATTTACCCAATTAGACAAACGTCCTTTGCACCTGTTGACATGATCCCCAGATAACCCTACCTGGCGGAATGGTAATTACCATTTAACGTACGTCTTTTCCATTTTTTCACATCAAGTTGATATCCCTACCAAGAGATGGTCTGCACCATTATACGAATGTCCAATTCATCTGTTTATACGTTCCCCCCCTATATTCCTACTTGACGAGATGGTCTGTAACATTAGACAAGCGTTCTTTACATCTGATCACATGACCCCCATATATCCCTACCTGGTGAAATATTCGCCCCATTTAACAAACGTACTTTGCAACTGTTGACATGGCCCCCAGATATCCCTACCTGGCGAGATACTCATCCCATTAAACAAACGTCTTTTGCAACTGTTGACATGACCCCCAGATATCGTTATATCTGGCCTACACCATTATACGAATGTCCTTTACATCTGCT
>JBAIZL010000002.1:26483566-26526066 GCA_036971475.1 Prosapia bicincta
TTTAAGTTTATTAAGGCCTGTTATGTGTTTAGAGTGACATATATATGCCACCAATTACAACTTAAAAATACTCTGCTAGACAATCCCTTAACGTGTCTAATGTTATTATACAGGATAGTAGTAGCGTGGAGCGAGCATGATTCACTCATTGTTGCGCTAACTTGCGGGCTGCTTCTCATTCATGCTAACTGAGCTGGCTGCAAAATTCATTATATCTTCTCTAATCTCTTCCCATTTCTGTTTTGTCACAGACAAATTTCGTAAAATACCAGTCTCTCATGTACCTCATCTTGGCCTACGTCACTCCAATCTTGTATCAGCTTTGTTGAAAATCCGATCATGGGTCTCGAACCCAAAACCACTGACGAAATCTTACAGATATATCTCTAACTCTTTTAGATTCCTCTCCTGTCTGTCAATATTTTCTCGTTCCTACCCTGCGCCTTATCATAATTAGTTCTGCAGACACAATTAACACTAATACATAATTATATGCTCCTTATATTTGCAAACCTACTCTCCATTTATTTACCAATATTTCCTGGGTTGACATTTATAAAAGAAACTATTTCAAACGCTAACTTAATAAAACACTGTAATTAAAAGTTACGGTAGTAATATTAAATAAACGAACCCCAATTGAAGAAATTCTTTATCGCAGCAGATTTTTGACAGCATTTAATTAAGCACATTTGTATTCGATGTTCTCAGGGAACCGATCAATGCGCATTTCATTCTACAGACCTCTTGTCTTTGTTTGATCTCACTACCCTTGTTTGCGGTGAATAATGGATGGTTTTATTGGGCTCTCTCATCGATCAAGGCATGTTTTGCTAAAAGTGTTGAGATTGTATGCAAATTTGTCGGCCCTTTATACTCTTCACAAAAGGCTTGTTTAATTTTCCAATGAAACGCTTCAACAAGATTAGACTCTCGTATTATTTAAAGGTTGATTTTTTTAATTAATAAGGTATATTTAAAGGGAACTCTTCGCGGACATTTCCTTTACATTAAGAAATCATTAACAGTTCAGCCTTCCGAAACAACACTTCAGTTTATATGATCGGTTATAACTGTATAAACCGATCGGTTATGACTGTTAATCTGATCGGTCATGACTGTTAGATCTGATTGGTTATGACCGTTAATCTAATCGGTTATGACTGTTAATCTGATTTTAGTTATGACGGTTATTCTGATTGGTTATGACTGTTAATCCGATCGGTTATGACTGTTAATCCGATCGGTTAGGACTGTTATTCTGATCGGTTATGACGGTTATTCTGATCGGTTATGACTGTTATTCCGATCGGTTATGACTGTTATTCCGATCGGTTATGACTGTTATCTGATCGGTTACGGCTGTTATTCTGATCGGTTATGAATATTAATCTCATCAGTTATGGCGGTTGGTCTGATCAATTAGGGCTGTTAAATAATTCGAGTTGGTGTTCAACCCGTTGGCAATGTTACTATCATTATTATTTGTTCTCCGTTTTGATTAGACTAAATACCAAATCCGTGTCTTGAATCACTATGAATCATATGTGGTTTTCTTTTCTTATTCGGCATAGGCTCTGCAAGCTATAACTCCAACCAGACCCAAAGACAACCTTGTGTGTGAATGCCACCGGTGACTCCTCCAGTTGCAGCCTATGACAGAGCTACATTTACAGTGGGTCTCTGGTCCCAATGAGACGGCCGATCGACTTGTTAAAGAATGGCTAACAAGCAGTTTCTCTTATATCTCCAGTCGAATGGAACATCCGTTTGAAAGGACAGAATTCCTACAAGGCTACAGATGATGGCAAAAGGTGGGAGGCTATTACTACAAGTGCCGTCTTCACCACTCTGCTAAGGAGTGTCTCCATCGCCACCATCAGCATGAAAACGGGACATGACTATATACAGAGCAATCTGCACCGAATAGGACTCGTGGATTCCACGATCTGCCCTCTCTGCACTAATGGAGAGGGAACACCTGACTGTGTGTGGGCTTCTGGAGGAGGAGGACACAATAGAAGTACGACCCAGGCTGTACTCGATGGAGCGGCGTCTAATGGTCCCACAGCCAAGTAATGGAGAGGGGACGCCCGACCACATGGCTGTGTTAGGGCTTCTGGAGGAGGAGGCGTCTAATGGTCCAACAGCCAAGGATGGGCGTTGAATAATAGAGTAAAACTACAACCTTATAAAGTAAAGCCCATTATAACCATGTGTGTTTGGGCTTCATATAATTTTACTTGATTTAATCCAATATAATTAGATGTAACTAGATTTTTTAACTGTACTACAACTGGGTGCTATATAACAATGTTTAACTGGGATTATTATAACCGTATTCTAGGTTAAGTACAACACTGTAACTGGAATTATCATAACTGAACCTATCTGAGCCCAGTATTAATGTATTTCAGGCTTAGTTTAACTGTAATTTAACAGTGTACATGAAAAACTTTGTAACTGAACTTAGCTTATTTATACTTATCCTATTTATTTTATACCTAGTGTAACTGTGTGTAAACGGATAAATGTAAAGAGCACCACCATTGTAACTGAATCCACTATAACTCTGTAACTTGGTGTGTATTACCTGTACTTTAAGCTCTTTATAACTGTGTGTAACTGGGCTACGTTTATATAAGAGTACTTTAACTGATCCCACTACAAGTATACAGTTATGTATCGTATTTTTAACTATGTATCGTATTTTTACTGGGTTGGGTTGATTATGTGACCACAGTGAGAGTGTCAGAGCCTAGAAAATGGAAGAAGTGTTGCCTTTAAGGAAATCTCTAAATAGAAGCAGCAAATTATAAACAAACACGTTTTAGTATTTTAATCTGTTGTAAATTAATTTTAATACGAAACAAATAGAGGGGAGAGAAAATACTGTGATAAAGGATGGAATTTAACAGTGCCGAAACTTCCAACAGGTTATAGTGAAATATAGTCTAAGATATTGAAACTTGGTGAACAGCTTCGTGTTGCGACAGGGCGTACTGCCTACTCGCCAGGTTGGTTGGCGTGCTAGGGCCTTTAGGGACATTACACGTGGAGCATACCTTAGAACATGTTGTGTTTGTTAGCATTCTTTGCTCATATCTAAATGTAACTTTTAGGGCCGACCAGCAGCTCCTGCGTGCTCCTGCCCGTCCACAACACGTCTTATTATCCAGCAATAAAGCTTACAAAACACAAAGGGTAATTCCTACCCTTGTTCAGCCGAGGGTAATTTCGGACCATTAGCGAGTTGAGTATCGACTTTACGACGTTAGCTCTAATGGCGTCGCTTCACGCAACATTTCCTTCTTGGACGCTTTGTACAGTAGGCTACCACAAGGACGCGCCTTACTTTCTACTTATTTGTAGAAAGTTTTTTTGAATACTTTATTTAATAATTAGTTTTCTTAGCATTTTATTAACTTTTTTAAACATGAACCAAAATTTCTAACTTAAATACTTTTGTTCATGAACTTTTTGCTACTGGTAGTGGAGATATCTGACTACTACGTCCTGACTGTAATACTAGGTACAATAACAAGACGTAAAAGAAATATATTGCACAATTATAATGTGGATATTACTATAATGATCAATTGCAAAGGTGTAAAAGCAGTGTTTAAAAATGTACCATTTTACCGGTTGAAACCGGAATATTTTAAGTAGTGAGACGACATAAGCGAAACATAATTTAGTGTCACAAACACACATACACACACACTGTAACGGTCTGGAAGTTCGTCCAAATTGGGAAATTAATAATTTCCTATTTTTTAAATAACAATTTTAATACTTAAATAATAAGGTTTTAATTTATGGTATAAGGAAACGTTGTAAAGAGTCAAGTCAGTAAAATTTTGAATAAGTATTATTAAGACAAATTAAAAATTATAATAGTATGAAACTGTAATAACTAACTAAATTTGACAAACGAGAGTAAAGTGAAAAATTACTAAGGGCCGAAAAATGCTAACTTGAGAACTAAGCCACGTAAAACTATCATCGACATTTTGAAATGACCAGAAAAATCCATAATAAACAATAATGAAAACAGAATTAAAAACTCAAATAACAAAAAAGTTACAGCCATTTTAAAATAATAGACATTTTTCAGTGTTCTAAAAACGATAACGAAATTGTGCAGGTTAAAACTAATACGTTGTCCAACCCGCCCGTACAAGAAAAGAAGCACGGAGTTAGCGACGAGCTTAGAGCAGGGGGGAAGGGTTACATAGCCGCAATAAATACAGAAACTTAGGGACCTGTAAGGCAGTCTGTAAAATTTTTAATACGAGGTACTAACGGCCGTAATGTCGGATCACGCCTAGAACCACGATAAGGCCATATGGACCAAACCACCATGTTTCCGACGTCTACTTCCATCCATGGACGAGGGCTTTAGACTCAGCCTCCGGGACGTGAAAATAGAGAAGGACTTCCATCGACTGACCAGGGATGGCAGCTTCCAAAGTCCAGGGACCAGGGAATCCAGACGAGAGGACTCTAGGACCGGCAGGGAAATCCTTGGCAAGTCATTTTCTCTATTATATACAAATTAACGTCAAATTTAGTCAGTTAAATTTATTAAATTCAAATTACCAACTAAACTTACCAATTACTCACTCTATGTTGAAAAATTAAATAAATCTTAAAAGTAGTAAAATTAATTAGTATAACAAAAATGTTTAAATAATTAATAATAAATATTAAATTTACAAAGTGGTTTTGGCCATAAGCCAATCATTTTCAAGAAGACCAGATTTATTGAATCATATATATTTTAAAATTATTTATAATAAAATGTGTATTTACCAATTCAATCTTGAAATGAGAAGATAACATTTTTTATTAGGTTAAATTTGGAAATAATCTTGTTTAAAAATGTGTAAATGTAATTAATGAATTATATATGAAATGTAGGATTTAAATATGTGAAAAATAACGATTTTTTAATTAATTATTTGTAAAGATAAAGGGAGAGTTAAATGTATTTTATTTGAAAAGATAATTATTTTAGTTTAAAATCAGTAATTAAATGCGTTATAAGAACATACAGTATTTGAAATTATCCTGTGTTGAACAACCAATAAAAACGTTTAGTTTTTCCAACTGATAAATAATGATTATAAAATCAAAGTACAGTTTTAATTAAATTTCATTAATTAATAAAAGTTATATAAACATTTTATGTGAACATTTCATAATTAAATGCGTGCTAGGAAAATTCCTGCTTACGCAGCTTTAGTATTATATAGGTGTGAGAACAGAGCCCCGGCAGTGTGTAAGTCGCCTCTGTATCGCACAGACGTTTTCCACTCCGATTGAGTGCATATCAATTGTATTGTTTTATTAAGTAAAATTTATGTAACAGTTTTCTAAATTAATTGTTTATTAAATTCAAAGGTTTGTAAAAATAAAAATCATTTTTAAAAACCTTTCTTGCTTAATATAAAACGTAACTGGCGCAGTCGGTAGGACACCTCAAGGAAGTTAGTGAATATAACGTCCGTCGGTTTTAACCGTTAATTGAGGAAACTTTAAGTAGAGTGAATATCTACAACCACTTAATAGAGCGCATATCTATTAAGAACACGAGCGAATATCGTGTAGGTGAAAAGTGAAACGTGAAAATTGTTCAAATGAGCAAAGTATTTTGGATCAACTTGTAAGTAGATCTTAAGATATAGAATTAAGAAAAAGTAGAGTAAATACTTTTTAATTTTATATAATTGATTTTTAATTTTATTATTTTAAAGAAAATAATATTAAATAATGGCAACGCCAATATTAAAAAAGGAGTATCTTGACATGATACCCGAGTATAGTGGAGAGCCCACTATGCTCCACAGATTTATCTCAATATGTGATAAGATAGTAAATAAGTTTTATGTAAGCGAAAATCCAGAGGATTTTCAAAATGAGTATCTGTTCTCCTCTATTCTTTCTAAATTAAAAGGCCAAGCGCTGGAAATGGTTGTAAACTCTAACTCTTACAATTGGCACGAAACTAGAAAAGTATTATTAATTAGTTATTCAGACAAAAGAGATTGTTTCACATTAAACTTAGAGATGTCAGAATTAAAACAAGAAAGTAACGAATCACCATTTCAATTCTATGAGAAAATTCAAAAGTTACTAAATTTACAAATTTCATTTTTTATGAATAAAGAGCCTCAAAGGCAGATGGCTAAAGACATTTTAATAGAATACGTTCAGAAACTAGCTTTAAGAGTTCTCCTTAGGCGTTTGCATGAACCCATCGGGTCACTAATGCGTACCAAGAACCCTAACACTCTTAGTGAAGCACTTAATATGCTCACAAACGACTTTCAATTTAAAAATAATAAAATGTTTACTCAGCCAAGCAAACAACCAGTCTTTCAGAAAAGCCAAACTCATAACGTAAGAAGACCAATACATACTGAATTTAAATACCACCAAATACCTAAACAACCTTATCAACACCCAAATCCTTCCTATAGACCACCAACTTTTGCTAATCACGGTCAGCCTCAAAGGGGACAACCAAACAACAACACTACTAAACCTCAGTATCCTCAGCGAAATACGGGTTATCAACCTACCCCTATGAGTATTTCCACTAGACAGACAGACAGGCCTTCTAGACAAACGAATTTGTATCAAATGACCGGACAAGGAGCCGAAAAAGACGATTACACTATGTACCAGACTAACGGACAAGAATCATTCGCTTTTGAAGAAGATCTCGGGAAAGAAGAGTACTTCGAAGAATCCCAAAATTTAACCGACAACTACGAAGAAGAGACCGTTAAAATCGATCAGGACGATTTTTTAGGACATACAAGCCTCGGAATCGATTTTCAATAATGAATCTGCAAAGCGAAAATAACGAGCTACCATTTATATACGACACAAACACCAAATCTAGAATATTAATTGACACAGGCAGTACTAGATCATTTATGCGAAAATCTTTAGGCTGGAAAAATTTTAAAACAAGCATAAAAAAAGAGCCGTTTGAAGTAATCACCGCACACGGCACTTCAAAAGAAAATTTTTGTTGCACCATACCTCTGTTGTCTAAAAAAGCAATTAAATTTTATTTATTTGACTTTCATCAGAATTTCGACCTATTACTCGGGCTAGACAATATAAAGGATTTAGGAATAAGCTTAGACATTACAAATAATAGATTAATACTTTGTGATGAGGAAATCCCTATTCAATATTTTAACACTGAAAAAGGAAGTTGTAATAAAACGGACAGCACGTCAATAAAGCAGGAACAATTTAGTTATGTTATACAAGCCCGCACTAGCCAAACAGTTAAATTAAAAATACAAAATATTCATAATGGAGAAGGTATTTTACCACACAAACAAGTGAACGGATTAGAAATTCCGCAGTGTATAGTTTCAGTGCATAAGGGTGAAGCCTATTGCCCTATATAAACAATACGGAAGAAAATGTAAAATTAACAATGAGTAAACCATTAGAAGTAAAATCTTTAGAGGAATATAATATTTTCAAACCTGATACAATGCAAACGAACACTAATTTCAATATGATCGATTATAAACAAACAAAATCAGGAAGTAAAAATTTCGATTTATCAAAATTTAGGATGGAACACA
Source organism: Prosapia bicincta (assembly GCA_036971475.1). Lineage (NCBI taxonomy): Eukaryota > Metazoa > Arthropoda > Insecta > Hemiptera > Cercopidae > Prosapia > Prosapia bicincta. The sequence goes on from JBAIZL010000002.1 coordinate 26,491,186, forward strand.
TGAACTTGGAAGAAAAATCCGCCGTAACAAATTTATTAAAAGAATATGCTGATTTATTTCATATTGATGGAAACAATTTACCCTTTACCAACCAAATAAAACATGTTATTAGGACTACTGATGAAATTCCCGTGTACTCTAGAAATTATAGATATCCAGAGATTTACAAGAACGAAATTAATAAACAAACTGAGGACATGCTTGAACAAGGAATTATTAGACCTTCAAATTCTCCATGGAACTCTCCTGTCTGGATTGTACCCAAAAAACAAGACGCTTCTGGCAAAAGAAAATTTCGATTAGTAATCGATTTTAGAGGATTAAACAAAAAAACAATTGACGATAAATTTCCCTTGCCAAACATTACCGACATATTAGATAAATTAAGACGATCTCAGTATTTTACGACTTTAGATTTAGCCTCAGGATTTCACCAAGTAGAAATGGATAAAAATAGCATAGAAAAAACAGCGTTTTCAACAGAAACAGGACACTACGAATTTTTAAGAATGCCATTTGGACTAAAGAATAGCCCCCCTACATTTCAAAGAATTATGAATAATATTCTGAGAGGCATCCAAAATGAAACATGTTTAGTTTATTTAGACGACATTATAATTTACTCCACTAGCCTCCAAGAACATATACAAAGACTTAAAGAAGTATTCGACAGATTACGCAAAGCCAACTTTAAAGTACAGCTGGATAAAACAGAATTTTTAAGAAAAGAAGTAGCGTATCTAGGGCATGTTGTTACACCGGAAGGCGTAAAACCCAACCCAGCAAAGATTTTGGCAATCAAGAACTATCCAATACCTAAAACCACTAAACAAATTAAAGGATTTTTAGGACTGTTAGGCTATTATCGAAAATTTATTAAAAACTTCGCCAAGATAACAAAACCCTTTACTAACTGTTTAAAGAAAAATGCAAAAATAAACATAGAAAATCCAGACTTCATTGAATGTTTTGAAACATGTAAAAATATACTGACTAATGAGCCCCTTCTACAATACCCAGATTTTGAAAAGGAGTTTACTCTAACGACAGACGCGAGTAATTTTGCACTAGGAGCAATTTTAGGCCAGGACAAAAATGGAAAGGACCTTCCTATAGCGTATGCCAGCAGAACTTTAAACGACAGCGAAACTAATTACTCCGCGATTGAAAAAGAGTTATTAGCGATCGTATGGGCAACTAAACATTTCAGGCCTTATTTATTTGGAAGAAAATTTAAAATTTATACAGACCATAAACCTTTACAATGGTTATTTTCAGTTAAAGAACCAAATTCCAAGCTTTTAAGATGGAGATTAAAATTAGAAGAATATGATTATGACATAAGATACAAAAAAGGCAAATTAAACCAAAACGCAGATGCCCTGTCTAGAATACAATTGAACATTACTAATAAAAGGTCAACAAACACCCAACACACTGTAGAACCAGACCTTGATTTATCTCCAGCTATCTTCCAGTAATCCAACGTTTCTTCCCGGAATTAAATGAAGATAACGAGTCTATGGTCGTACAACTCGACGCAACAGACAACGCCAACTTAGAGTACAATCAAGAAAGTGATAGTCAAACCGTGCACTCCAATTTTGAAGGAAACACCCAAATTGAAATACCAATTTCCGACGAACCTGTAAACTTTGGGAAAAATCAAATATTTTTGTCATTAGTAAAATATGAGCCAAAGAAAGTAAAAATTATAAAACTATTCGGAACTTCAAAAATTCGTTTAATAGTCGAAATATCAGAAAATAATTTTAAAGAAGACATAGTTAATTTTGTAAAATCATATTTGGTGCCCAAAATAAAATATATTCTATATTTTGAAGACGATTTTTACGAGAAATTTGCATCATGCGTAGCCAAAAATTTCAAACAAACTGAACTAAATTTGGTAAAGTGTAATAACAAACTCTTAGACCTAACTTCGGAAGAAGACACCCTAGAAACAATAAGTAATTATCATGTTAGCAAAACCAATCACCGAGGGATACAAGAAACATACGAACAAATTAATCGAAGATATTATTGGCCCAATTTAAAATCACTAATCCAAAATTTCATAAATCAGTGTGACATATGTCAAAGAACCAAATACGACAGAATTCCCTTACAGCTAGAAATGAACTTGACACCTACAGCTGCAAGGCCTTTCCAGATAATTCACATCGACACTATCTCTTTAGAGAAGAATGCGTTTATCAGCATTGTCGACAGTTTCACAAGGTATGCTCAAGCTTATCGCTTGGGAAGCTCTCAAGCTACAGAGATTGCAGACAAGTTATTAGATTACTTTGCGCAGTTCTGCTTACCAACAGTTATTATCTCAGACAATGGAACGGAGTTTAATAACAGAATTGTGAAGGAGATATTAGACCTGCATAAAATCAAAATTCATTTTATCAGTACACAAAACCCCCAATCAAACGGATTATGTGAAAGATTTCATTCCACCTTAATAGAACACATAAGGCTGTTAAATAATCAAATCGAATTTAAAAAAGACAGTATAACTAAGAAAGTCAAATATGCTATAATTGCCTATAACAATAGCATACATTCAGTCACAAAATTAACGCCGTGCGAAGTCTTATTTGGACACATAAATTCAAACAATTTATTAGATATAGATTTAGAAAAACAAATTGTAAATGACTACGTTTTAAACCATAAGGAAAAAACAAAAATACTTTACGAAAACATTAGGGATAGCAATCAAAGAATTAAAGAAAAAGTTTTAGAAAAAAGGAATGTAAACAAAGAACCACTTCCAGAAATACCACCTGAAGTTTATATAAAATCAGTTCAGAAGCAAAGCAAAACTAAAAACAGATATAGCAAGGAAGAAATAGCTTCGATAGATAAAGAAAGAAAAACTGGAAAAATAAAGCCTAGACATCATAACACAAAAGACAAAATACATTTGTCGAAAATTAAAAGGCCTAAGAAGATAAAATATGTAATTAATGACCAAAATCCTTCTTGTTCATATTCGACACAATCAAATTAAAATCCCTACCATACCTTTGTCCACTAGTTCTATGCAAGAAACTTTATTAAACTTTTAAACAACATTGTTTTTATTAATTGTATGTGTTACAAACTTTTGTAATTAATTAAATGATATGTAACTAATTATGGTAATAAATATTGTTAATTATTTGAAATATGTTAATCACAAAAAGAAATGTAATTGAAGAAAATTAGAAACTATACTCTTAAAGAGATAACAAAACAAAAAGAATTCTTATAAACTGACTAGAATCCTTATCAAATCTATAACAGGCAAGTTGAATGTAAATGATGGTAAAAATTATGAAAAATTATATAAAACTTTTATTGTAATCAATGTAAATTTTGTAGAACAAAAATTAGATTCTGATAACAATTGTATATGTTATAAACATTTTGTATCTATCCTATGATAGAAAAGACTCATTATAAATTGTATTAATCAATTCCAAATACTTTTGCTCAGTTGAATTATAATGAACAGAAAATTAGACTGTAAAATGCCCATCATCAAAAACAATAACGCCTACAAACTACGAGGATACTGCGTTGGAAATCGCAGACAACCCATTTAACTGGATCTTGGAAATCAACCTTTGCCTGGTGACTTTCTCCAGTGAAGAGGACTTCAACCCATGCCGAAAATTGCCCTTTACGGAGGCCTATTCAGCAGCTTATATACTTCGCCCTCATCAGGAAGAAGAAGAAGACTTCAACCAACGCCGAAACTTCGCCAACCCCCGAAGTTCTCTTTAGGGATGGAGGAGTTATATAAACATTTTATGTTAACATTTCATAACTAAATGCGTGCTAGGAAAATTCCTGCTTACGCAGCTTTAGTATTATATAGGTGTGAGAACAGAGCCCCGGCAGTGTGTAAGTCGCCTCTGTATCGCACAGACGTTTTCCACTCCGTTTGAGTGCATATCAATTGTATTGTTTTATTAAGTAAAATTTATGTAACAGTTTTCTAAATTAATTGTTTATTAAATTCAAAGGTTTGTAAAAATAAAAATCATTTTTAAAAACCTTTCTTGCTTAATATAAAACGTAACTGGCGCAGTCGGTAGGACACCTCAAGGAAGTTAGTGAATATAACGTCCGTCGGTTTTAACCGTTAATTGAGGAAACTTTAAGTAGAGTGAATATCTACAACCACTTAATAGAGCGCATATCTATTAAGAACACGAGCGAATATCGTGTAGGTGAAAAGTGAAACGTGAAAATTGTTCAAATGAGCAAAGTATTTTGGATCAACTTGTAAGTAGATCTTAAGATATAGAATTAAGAAAAAGTAGAGTAAATACTTTTTAATTTTATATAATTGATTTTTAATTTTATTATTTTAAAGAAAATAATATTAAATAATGGCAACGCCAATATTAAAAAAGGAGTATCTTGACATGATACCCGAGTATAGTGGAGAGCCCACTATGCTCCACAGATTTATCTCAATATGTGATAAGATAGTAAATAAGTTTTATGTAAGCGAAAATCCAGAGGATTTTCAAAATGAGTATCTGTTCTCCTCTATTCTTTCTAAATTAAAAGGCCAAGCGCTGGAAATGGTTGTAAACTCTAACTCTTACAATTGGCACGAAACTAGAAAAGTATTATTAATTAGTTATTCAGACAAAAGAGATTGTTTCACATTAAACTTAGAGATGTCAGAATTAAAACAAGAAAGTAACGAATCACCATTTCAATTCTATGAGAAAATTCAAAAGTTACTAAATTTACAAATTTCATTTTTTATGAATAAAGAGCCTCAAAGGCAGATGGCTAAAGACATTTTAATAGAATACGTTCAGAAACTAGCTTTAAGAGTTCTCCTTAGGCGTTTGCATGAACCCATCGGGTCACTAATGCGTACCAAGAACCCTAACACTCTTAGTGAAGCACTTAATATGCTCACAAACGACTTTCAATTTAAAAATAATAAAATGTTTACTCAGCCAAGCAAACAACCAGTCTTTCAGAAAAGCCAAACTCATAACGTAAGAAGACCAATACATACTGAATTTAAATACCACCAAATACCTAAACAACCTTATCAACACCCAAATCCTTCCTATAGACCACCAACTTTTGCTAATCACGGTCAGCCTCAAAGGGGACAACCAAACAACAACACTACTAAACCTCAGTATCCTCAGCGAAATACGGGTTATCAACCTACCCCTATGAGTATTTCCACTAGACAGACAGACAGGCCTTCTAGACAAACGAATTTGTATCAAATGACCGGACAAGGAGCCGAAAAAGACGATTACACTATGTACCAGACTAACGGACAAGAATCATTCGCTTTTGAAGAAGATCTCGGGAAAGAAGAGTACTTCGAAGAATCCCAAAATTTAACCGACAACTACGAAGAAGAGACCGTTAAAATCGATCAGGACGATTTTTTAGGACATACAAGCCTCGGAATCGATTTTCAATAATGAATCTGCAAAGCGAAAATAACGAGCTACCATTTATATACGACACAAACACCAAATCTAGAATATTAATTGACACAGGCAGTACTAGATCATTTATGCGAAAATCTTTAGGCTGGAAAAATTTTAAAACAAGCATAAAAAAAGAGCCGTTTGAAGTAATCACCGCACACGGCACTTCAAAAGAAAATTTTTGTTGCACCATACCTCTGTTGTCTAAAAAAGCAATTAAATTTTATTTATTTGACTTTCATCAGAATTTCGACCTATTACTCGGGCTAGACAATATAAAGGATTTAGGAATAAGCTTAGACATTACAAATAATAGATTAATACTTTGTGATGAGGAAATCCCTATTCAATATTTTAACACTGAAAAAGGAAGTTGTAATAAAACGGACAGCACGTCAATAAAGCAGGAACAATTTAGTTATGTTATACAAGCCCGCACTAGCCAAACAGTTAAATTAAAAATACAAAATATTCATAATGGAGAAGGTATTTTACCACACAAACAAGTGAACGGATTAGAAATTCCGCAGTGTATAGTTTCAGTGCATAAGGGTGAAGCCTATTGCCCTATATAAACAATACGGAAGAAAATGTAAAATTAACAATGAGTAAACCATTAGAAGTAAAATCTTTAGAGGAATATAATATTTTCAAACCTGATACAATGCAAACGAACACTAATTTCAATATGATCGATTATAAACAAACAAAATCAGGAAGTAAAAATTTCGATTTATCAAAATTTAGGATGGAACACATGAACTTGGAAGAAAAATCCGCCGTAACAAATTTATTAAAAGAATATGCTGATTTATTTCATATTGATGGAAACAATTTACCCTTTACCAACCAAATAAAACATGTTATTAGGACTACTGATGAAATTCCCGTGTACTCTAGAAATTATAGATATCCAGAGATTTACAAGAACGAAATTAATAAACAAACTGAGGACATGCTTGAACAAGGAATTATTAGACCTTCAAATTCTCCATGGAACTCTCCTGTCTGGATTGTACCCAAAAAACAAGACGCTTCTGGCAAAAGAAAATTTCGATTAGTAATCGATTTTAGAGGATTAAACAAAAAAACAATTGACGATAAATTTCCCTTGCCAAACATTACCGACATATTAGATAAATTAGGACGATCTCAGTATTTTACGACTTTAGATTTAGCCTCAGGATTTCACCAAGTAGAAATGGATAAAAATAGCATAGAAAAAACAGCGTTTTCAACAGAAACAGGACACTACGAATTTTTAAGAATGCCATTTGGACTAAAGAATAGCCCCCCTACATTTCAAAGAATTATGAATAATATTCTGAGAGGCATCCAAAATGAAACATGTTTAGTTTATTTAGACGACATTATAATTTACTCCACTAGCCTCCAAGAACATATACAAAGACTTAAAGAAGTATTCGACAGATTACGCAAAGCCAACTTTAAAGTACAGCTGGATAAAACAGAATTTTTAAGAAAAGAAGTAGCGTATCTAGGGCATGTTGTTACACCGGAAGGCGTAAAACCCAACCCAGCAAAGATTTTGGCAATCAAGAACTATCCAATACCTAAAACCACTAAACAAATTAAAGGATTTTTAGGACTGTTAGGCTATTATCGAAAATTTATTAAAAACTTCGCCAAGATAACAAAACCCTTTACTAACTGTTTAAAGAAAAATGCAAAAATAAACATAGAAAATCCAGACTTCATTGAATGTTTTGAAACATGTAAAAATATACTGACTAATGAGCCCCTTCTACAATACCCAGATTTTGAAAAGGAGTTTACTCTAACGACAGACGCGAGTAATTTTGCACTAGGAGCAATTTTAGGCCAGGACAAAAATGGAAAGGACCTTCCTATAGCGTATGCCAGCAGAACTTTAAACGACAGCGAAACTAATTACTCCGCGATTGAAAAAGAGTTATTAGCGATCGTATGGGCAACTAAACATTTCAGGCCTTATTTATTTGGAAGAAAATTTAAAATTTATACAGACCATAAACCTTTACAATGGTTATTTTCAGTTAAAGAACCAAATTCCAAGCTTTTAAGATGGAGATTAAAATTAGAAGAATATGATTATGACATAAGATACAAAAAAGGCAAATTAAACCAAAACGCAGATGCCCTGTCTAGAATACAATTGAACATTACTAATAAAAGGTCAACAAACACCCAACACACTGTAGAACCAGACCTTGATTTATCTCCAGCTATCTTCCAGTAATCCAACGTTTCTTCCCGGAATTAAATGAAGATAACGAGTCTATGGTCGTACAACTCGACGCAACAGACAACGCCAACTTAGAGTACAATCAAGAAAGTGATAGTCAAACCGTGCACTCCAATTTTGAAGGAAACACCCAAATTGAAATACCAATTTCCGACGAACCTGTAAACTTTGGGAAAAATCAAATATTTTTGTCATTAGTAAAATATGAGCCAAAGAAAGTAAAAATTATAAAACTATTCGGAACTTCAAAAATTCGTTTAATAGTCGAAATATCAGAAAATAATTTTAAAGAAGACATAGTTAATTTTGTAAAATCATATTTGGTGCCCAAAATAAAATATATTCTATATTTTGAAGACGATTTTTACGAGAAATTTGCATCATGCGTAGCCAAAAATTTCAAACAAACTGAACTAAATTTGGTAAAGTGTAATAACAAACTCTTAGACCTAACTTCGGAAGAAGACACCCTAGAAACAATAAGTAATTATCATGTTAGCAAAACCAATCACCGAGGGATACAAGAAACATACGAACAAATTAATCGAAGATATTATTGGCCCAATTTAAAATCACTAATCCAAAATTTCATAAATCAGTGTGACATATGTCAAAGAACCAAATACGACAGAATTCCCTTACAGCTAGAAATGAACTTGACACCTACAGCTGCAAGGCCTTTCCAGATAATTCACATCGACACTATCTCTTTAGAGAAGAATGCGTTTATCAGCATTGTCGACAGTTTCACAAGGTATGCTCAAGCTTATCGCTTGGGAAGCTCTCAAGCTACAGAGATTGCAGACAAGTTATTAGATTACTTTGCGCAGTTCTGCTTACCAACAGTTATTATCTCAGACAATGGAACGGAGTTTAATAACAGAATTGTGAAGGAGATATTAGACCTGCATAAAATCAAAATTCATTTTATCAGTACACAAAACCCCCAATCAAACGGATTATGTGAAAGATTTCATTCCACCTTAATAGAACACATAAGGCTGTTAAATAATCAAATCGAATTTAAAAAAGACAGTATAACTAAGAAAGTCAAATATGCTATAATTGCCTATAACAATAGCATACATTCAGTCACAAAATTAACGCCGTGCGAAGTCTTATTTGGACACATAAATTCAAACAATTTATTAGATATAGATTTAGAAAAACAAATTGTAAATGACTACGTTTTAAACCATAAGGAAAAAACAAAAATACTTTACGAAAACATTAGGGATAGCAATCAAAGAATTAAAGAAAAAGTTTTAGAAAAAAGGAATGTAAACAAAGAACCACTTCCAGAAATACCACCTGAAGTTTATATAAAATCAGTTCAGAAGCAAAGCAAAACTAAAAACAGATATAGCAAGGAAGAAATAGCTTCGATAGATAAAGAAAGAAAAACTGGAAAAATAAAGCCTAGACATCATAACACAAAAGACAAAATACATTTGTCGAAAATTAAAAGGCCTAAGAAGATAAAATATGTAATTAATGACCAAAATCCTTCTTGTTCATATTCGACACAATCAAATTAAAATCCCTACCATACCTTTGTCCACTAGTTCTATGCAAGAAACTTTATTAAACTTTTAAACAACATTGTTTTTATTAATTGTATGTGTTACAAACTTTTGTAATTAATTAAATGATATGTAACTAATTATGGTAATAAATATTGTTAATTATTTGAAATATGTTAATCACAAAAAGAAATGTAATTGAAGAAAATTAGAAACTATACTCTTAAAGAGATAACAAAACAAAAAGAATTCTTATAAACTGACTAGAATCCTTATCAAATCTATAACAGGCAAGTTGAATGTAAATGATGGTAAAAATTATGAAAAATTATATAAAACTTTTATTGTAATCAATGTAAATTTTGTAGAACAAAAATTAGATTCTGATAACAATTGTATATGTTATAAACATTTTGTATCTATCCTATGATAGAAAAGACTCATTATAAATTGTATTAATCAATTCCAAATACTTTTGCTCAGTTGAATTATAATGAACAGAAAATTAGACTGTAAAATGCCCATCATCAAAAACAATAACGCCTACAAACTACGAGGATACTGCGTTGGAAATCGCAGACAACCCATTTAACTGGATCTTGGAAATCAACCTTTGCCTGGTGACTTTCTCCAGTGAAGAGGACTTCAACCCATGCCGAAAATTGCTCTTTACGGAGGCCTATTCAGCAGCTTATATACTTCGCCCTCATCAGGAAGAAGAAGAAGACTTCAACCAACGCCGAAACTTCGCCAACCCCCGAAGTTCTCTTTAGGGATGGAGGAGTTATATAAACATTTTATGTTAACATTTCATAACTAAATGCGTGCTAGGAAAATTCCTGCTTACGCAGCTTTAGTATTATATAGGTGTGAGAACAGAGCCCCGGCAGTGTGTAAGTCGCCTCTGTATCGCACAGACGTTTTCCACTCCGATTGAGTGCATATCAATTGTATTGTTTTATTAAGTAAAATTTATGTAACAGTATTCTAAATTAATTGTTTATTAAATTCAAAGGTTTGTAAAAATAAAAATCATTTTTAAAAACCTTTCTTGCTTAATATAAAACGTAACTTAAATATATAAAATTCAGAACCTAATTTTTCTTCAAACGAGTTCTCTCCTGAGAACAATTTTATTGAGCTATTCTAAAAATTTTTTGGTTTTTTGTATTGAAGCCCAGAGATGATGTCTACTGGCAGATCTTGTTTAAGGAACACAGGAGCCTTTTAAAATAGGTATCTTAAACATGATCATATTTTGCACGTCCCCTTGCTGGGCCTGCAGATCTCATGAAGTGGTAAGATTCTTTGAAAATTGTATGTGTTCATATAAATGTTGTTTCTTTCCAGCTGACTATATTACTGACATGTGTGACTATATACAGACCCAGCAAATCTGCCAACCGTCTTAGGGGAGGTCGTACAAAGGTTAAGGTAAAGGTCAGCGGGAATAGGCTTGCATTTGGGCGTGGTCCATTACACGGGAACACAAGACAAATTTTAGAGATCTTAACACGGTACACAAAACGGCGTGAGCAGCAGATATATAAATATATAATAAATATGTATTTGTGCCAACAACAACAAAACGAAGCGGGGGGACGTTGCAGAATTGGCGGACGAACGTAAGGGACTTTGAACAGGTACCCTATTTCAAAATTAAATAATTAAATTATGTAAAAACGTAAATCGTGATTGTGACATAAGTGAAGTCAGAATGTTTAACAAAACAATTAAATTTTTTAAATAACAAATTAAATTAAAGAAAAATGCAAAACCGTCCCAATAAAATAAAAATAAATAAATAACCGAAATTAAATTAATAATTAGACGAAAGAGCGGGGGTGGAACCGTCTGGCCTAGGACAATCGAATATAAATAAATAATTAGATAATCTAAATAAATGATAAATTAAAATAAATAAAATGTCAAAAACCGAAATGGATAAATTAATGGCTTTTTTCAACAACAACAAAACGAAGCGGTGAGACGTTGCAACACACACACACACACACACACACACACACACACACACACTCACACACACACACACACACACACACACACATACACACACACACACACACACACACACACACACACACAGACACGCTCACAAACACACACACAGAGACACGCTCACAAACACACACACACACACACACACACACACACACACACACACACACACACACATACACACTCCATTGTAAGAAGAAGAACAAAGGATACATTGAATGAGGTTGAACTAAGGAAACGACATGACGACCCCCAAGGACTGGGAATAGGAGAAAATGATGACTTTGCATGAGCAATATCGCTTCCCTAAAGTAGACCTAAACCCAACTGGATTGAAGGAAGGTGTCTAACGCCAACCTGGTGTAAATATAATTAAAGTAAGGATAGAGAAATGAAAGTGAATGTGTTTCCATAACAGCATATAGTCAGCCACTCTCCTAACCTAATTCATATTCCCTGGTGTATTTAAATACTACATGACGTAAAATGTTTACATTGCATTACAATGCATGACGTATGCAGGTCACGATCGTGGGAAAGCCATCAGTTTCGGATTGATGAAGATTGGAGGCTACGTTTACGTGACACATGTAATGTCAGCGCGGTCCTAACAAGCACATCCAGTGCCGACTGTATTTTATATTCCGTGAGAATCCGATTGTTGCGAACAGGTGTGAGATGGCCTGCGAGTGAATGCGAGCCTGAACAGTGACAGTGCTGTTGCATCGAGGTGATTCCCTCTCAAAATACATTCAAATATCTAGTTAACCTCTTCTCAATTACTTCTACCCCAGTTTAGAAATTTTATACACTTAAATTTTAATTTAAATATTTTCAAATATTCAGACACCTGAATAATTGTTTGTAGGCTAATTTGATGTTGGCTGTATGCAAATGAGAGCAAATCGTTTTCAACCCATTGGGCTTTCAAGTATGAATCTCTTAAATCCACCCACTAACAGCTATCTTCTAGCGTCCAACTATCCATCTATTGTCATTTAACCATCCGTCTAACATACTCATCCTCTGCTTTTAGTAATCTTTTCGTTTGTGAGAGATTCAGGAATGAATATTCATATAACAAACTAATGAGCTCTTTCCATGGGATATTGGAAGTCACTGAAATGAAACTGCATGGAGGCGCTAAGAGCGGGATGAACAAACCTAACAAAGAAAGAAACTGTCATTAAAACCCCCCACGATAGGTCATCCAGTGAACTTGTGGCTGAGATAAATACTGCCATGGTAAATAAGGGATTAGGAGGGATTTATTGAGAGCTGCGTACTCGGGACTCTACTTAGAAAAGTAGGCGTATCTTAAGTATAACAAAGCCTGCGCTCGCTAATGTGGAAGTAGAGAGAGCGAGAGCGACAGAAAGAGAGAGAGAGAGAGAGAGAGAGACAGACAGAAACAGAAAGAGAGACAGAGAGAGAGAGTGAGAGAGAAACGGAGACAAGGACAGAGAGGGAGGGGAGAGAGAGTGAGAGAGAGAAACGGAGACAGAGACAGAGAGAGAGAGAGGATGGGAGAGAGAGAGGATGGGAGAGAGAGGGGGAGAAAGAAGGGGAGAGAGGGGGAGAGGAGGGAGAGATGGGGAGAGAGGGGGAGAGAGGGGGGAGAGAGACGGAGACAGAGAAAGAGAGAGACGGAGACTGGGACAGTAACTAAGAGAGAGAGAGAGAGAGAGAGAGACGGAGACAGAGAGAGACAGAGAGAGAGAGAGACGGAGACGAAGACTGGGACAGAGACTGAGACACAGACAGAGAGATAGAGAGAGATGGAGACAGAAACAGAGAGAAAGAGAGAGACAGAGAGAGAAGGGGGTGGGAGAGGTTGGGTTCGGGTAAGATAGTTTTGACCTATCTTTAGCTCTGCACAAATGGTTGAGTTGCCTCAAATAAAGAAAAAAGGTTTTCTCACCATAATCTCTTATATAATCACAACCATTCTCACAGTCTAAACAAATGATTACAGTCCCACTGGCTAATAGCCATTGTACGTTACACTACACGTTTGTTACACTGTTGCCAGACATTTAATAGCACTCGACTTTAGCAAAGGCTAAGTACATCACAAAGATCTTCACGGAGTTCTTTGATTCCGCTTGTAGAGTTCCTTACGTTCAAATCGTTAAAACTTTTAATGAAGTGCCTTCCCGAAATGGAACAGATTATGTAATTTCAAATGTTTAGAATCAAAGGAACCATTCATACAAGAACCATTATTAGAAGATATCTTAAATTAAAAAATAATTTCTATAAATTTACTGACGTAACAACAAGAAACCTGTTCTTGGAATAAACTAGAAGTGAACTATGGCAAGATAAATGCAATCTTATATATTATAACGAATTACAGCAACTGTGGTGTATTATTTTATTTGAAATATAACCTCTCAATCACGAAAACCTTTTAATAAAATCGTAATGTACATTTCGATTCCAAAGCAACCATCTTAAGAGAAAATTGTTACTGGAATAACATATTACAGTAAATTGTTACTGGATTAACATATTACAGTAAATTGTTACTAATAACTTTTTAATTTTATTGGTGTAAACATAATTCGAAATATAAATAACATTGAATTTTTTTATTCAAGTATTATTATAGTCAGAACGAAGTTCGTCATTTCACCACCAGGTGACGTCATCTCGCGATTATTTCTTCACATTACTGGTATTATTATCTATTATTAATGCACAAACAGTTAGTTAGGCTACTTTAGCCAATGAAGGATTGTGAATATACATAAGGACAAAAATATCCCTAGTTAGGAATATTGGAGAGGGTTAAAGTATGCAGGAACGCTTATCTGGTACGAACCTAACCTCTGTCAGAGAGGATGCGCCACCTAGCAAGAAGGTGTAAAGGCTTGGGTACTAAAGGTATATCTATGGAAAAGCACAATGGTACCATTAAGATATCAGTAGAGGATAGGTGGAGTATTAGCTGACAATATGACTACGTACCCTTGGCAAAGGTAGAGAGTCAGATTGTACCTGCTGCCATGTGTACGACTGGAGGATGGTAAATAAACTTTAAGGCTGCACAGCGTGATTAGCAAAATTCATAGCAATCATATGTTCCCATAATAGTATCGGTAATGATATAAAGACACTGGGAATCCGGAGGCGAGATATCCTGGAGCGTAACGGTTCCTGACAGGGTCTTTTGAAAAAGCCACTGAAATAAAAAGAAACTAAAAAACTTCCTTTACAGTTAAAATTATGCAGTTATTTTCTGGCATTTTGTTAATTTAAGCACAATCAATTAATTGTTTATTTAATAGACTTGGCAACAATGCGGTGTGGTAGAGGCTTTGGCGTTACTACAGAATGCAAAGTAGAATCTGACCGCGTCAGGTTACGCTGGCATTAGCGCTGACACCGACCACCGCCATCAGCGCAGGGTTTAACCTTTATCAGTGTTAACCTTCAGATCAATACTTGGACGCGGCTACGTCACTCGGTAATTGCTATATCTTTGCAAACAGTGATAGCGTCGCCAAGCCAGGGACGAATCCTGACAACTGTAACACTCTACACTGTTATTGCTAACAAAGCCTCCACCGTGGTGAGACCTGTCCCACTTTGTTTAACCTTACCTAATCCTTATTAATCCTTTTACGAGTGCAGTGCCGCCCACCGAGGTCTAGCTGTAATCCTATTCTATGTCCTTACCTTTATTCCATTTGTATTAACAATCCTTTACATATCCAGTATAGGCAACTTAACCGAGCCCTTTAAACAATGTAACGAGGAATTGGAATTAAGATAACAGACTTAGAAAGCAACAAGGACGCAATCTGACCAGCTCAAACGTTTATCAAAAATTTTAGCAATTAATGAATCTAAAGTCCTGAATTTAAAAAAATCTCACTCGTGTTTTTTCAATTATACTTTTTGTTTAATATAAAAAACTTTTTCATATGCTCCTTGCTAAAAACATTTAATTGTTCCATTTTTTCAAAAATTATTTTAGTTATACAGCTAGTGAGAATCCTATAAAATGCTCTTTAAAGTTATCGTATCGTATAAAATGTGTTTGTCCCCACAAAAGTGCAGCATTTTCCTTTTCCAGCAACAAATTTTCATAACTGTATAAAACAACTGTGGCGTAATGTTTAACATAAATAAATGAAACCTCTCAACCACAAATGATTTTTTTTTCTTTTATTTAAAACCTCAAGTACATTTCGATTTCGTAGCAATCATCCTCAGAGGTAATTTATAATAAAAATACTATTTTTATATAAAAAGGTTTTAAATGAAAGGAAAACGTTATTTGTGGTTGAGAGGTTTCATTTATTTATGTTAAACAAATTTTACAGTTTTCCTACTTTAAACCTTTATAACTAAACGAATTTTTAAAAAAATTCTCTTATTTTAAATCTAAAAACTTTTTTATTTCCCTCTCATCAGAAGCTTTGATTTCTAAAGTAATAGCCCACCGTAACCCATTCCCTGCCATGAGCCCTATTTGGGTATTTTGTGTTTAAACAGAGGTAGGCAGGCACACCTGCTTGTTAATGCTTACCATCTGTATTAAGGCATTCTTAGATTCACTGAGGTTGTGTTCATGCATTAAAGTGGTAGAAATGGTGTAACTTTGTGGCATTTGTATTAATTTACACATCTTGATACACGTGAGGAGCTTACATACACGATTATGTGTTTTTTATACATTTTCCAGTATGTAAACATTTTTTTATATCATTCCACTTTGACGTATTGTAGTGATTAATACTTTCATAACACAGTAGCATGGCAGGTTTCCTTATTTTTACCAACAATTACAAATTATGGATATTTTAATAGTGATACCCATTTGGAGATCATGGCATTACCAGTGTATTTTACCTGGGCCCATACTACGTTGTTTATTCCGATTGCAGGTATGACTGAACGGGAGTTCTTGAGTCTAAACTAACTAGTACAAGTTGTGAATGATGAAGAAATTTTGGATTCCTTTGATGATGACGGTGAAATAAATATTGTTGTATTGCCACCGGATAATGTTGATAATCTGCCTAACCTATAGGAGATCGATGAAAATATTTTAGATGATACCTTGTTTTCTACAAAATTGAGAGGTTCGCTACTAAGCCCACCATTTCTTGAAGCAATTTATAAGTGGGAAACTCATCAGATTTGGCATCAAACAGTGGTTATTATGTTGTGGAGAAACAGGTTACTGTTTTCATGCCAAACTCTATGAGGGGGAAAAAGTACAGATATCCAATTCTAAAACAATCTCTGTAGACTTATCCATTATTATGTCCAAAGTTTCAGTTCCTAATACACCAAAATCATATTTTTTTTTAAATTGACAACTTTTTTATCAAGTTTTGAGTTGATAGAAATCCTGACGGACAGTAGTATTTGTGCCCCCGAGACACTCCGATGTAATAAAGCGAAACTATTGTCCTAACAAGTCAGATAAAGATCCTGACGGAAAGTAGTATTTGTGCCCCCGAGACACTCCGATGTAATAAAGCGAAACTATTGTCCTAACAAGTCAGATAAAGATCCTGACGGAAAGTAGTATTTGTGCCCCCGAGACACTCCGATGTAATAAAGCGAAACTATTGTCCTAACAAGTCAGATAAAGATCCTGACGGAAAGTAGTATTTGTGCCCCCGAGACACTCCGATGTAATAAAGCGAAACTATTGTCGTAACAAGTCAGATAAAGATCCTGACGGAAAGTAGTATTTGTGCCCCCGAGACACTCCGATGTAATAAAGCGAAACTATTGTCGTAACAAGTCAGATAAAGATCCTGACGGAAAGTAGTATTTGTGCCCCCGAGACACTCCGATGTAATAAAGCGAAACTATTGTCGTAACAAGTCAGATAAAGATCCTGACGGAAAGTAGTATTTGTGCCCCCGAGACACTCCGATGTAATAAAGCGAAACTATTGTCCTAACAAGTCAGATAAAGATCCTGACGGAAAGTAGTATTTGTGCCCCCGAGACACTCCGATGTAATAAAGCGAAACTATTGTCGTAACAAGTCAGATAAAGATCCTGACGGACAGTAGTATTTGTGCCCCCGAGACACTCCGATGTAATAAAGCGAAACTATTGTCCTAACAAGTCAGATAAAGATCCTGACGGAAAGTAGTATTTGTGCCCCCGAGACACTCCGATGTAATAAAGCGAAACTATTGTCCTAACAAGTCAGATAAAGATCCTGACGGAAAGTAGTATTTGTGCCCCCGAGACACTCCGATGTAATAAAGCGAAACTATTGTCCTAACAAGTCAGATAAAGATCCTGACGGAAAGTAGTATTTGTGCCCCCGAGACACTCCGATGTAATAAAGCGAAACTATTGTCCTAACAAGTCAGATAAAGATATAAAAAAAGTGGAACGCTGTGACTATCGTTTTGATGAAAATAACAGGTTTTTTGCAATTACTTGGAAAGATAACAACAGTGGAAAGGTTTTATTGTGCCACAGAAAGCTGTGACTAACTGGTCAAAACCTCAAGCAAAGTGTATTGATATCTATAATATTTCCAAGGGTGGAATTGATAGAATGGACTTATTTACAAACAGGTACAGGATATTAATCAAAGCTAAAAGTTGGCACTTTCCTATATTCAACAATCTTATTCACTTGACGGTGGCAAATTCTTTCTTACATATCAGGGCAAAAGATGTCAATGGCAGACTTCAGTAAAACGATTGATAGACCTTATTTAGCACTGACCTTTTTGTCCAACCCAAAAACCATTAACAAACCCATTTTACCGAAACCTTTTAACAAAATAATGTTGGAAAATGTAAGATTCGATCCTGCAGGCCATTAAACTTAAAAAACAAACTATGGAAAGCAAAGAAAGTATGGAGTATGCAAGACAAGCATAAGGAAGCAATGCTGAAAGTGTAATGTTGGACTCTATCTTGAATGTTTTCAGATTGGCATAAGAGTCTTTAACGACTCTTTGAACTAACTGCCTTTATTCTATAAATATAGTCTTTTATTTTTAAAATATACACTTTTATGTGTTAAATATGGTGTTGTCTTTGTAAAACAATAAATATTAAACTTGTCTGCATCTTCAAGTTTTCTTTCAAAGTATATGCTATGATTCCCAAATAGAATTACTTAACCCTATAAGAGCTAAATTTGAAAAAAAAATATTTCTATATTTTTTTGGTAATTATTAAAGGTTTTAGTAACTGTTTAAACCGACAAAATTAGTTATAAACATTTGGCAGGTAATGGGTTAATAATTATGAAATGATATTTTTTGGTTCATTTATCATGGAATGTCCCAAAACTGGAAATACTTCTTATAATAAATTTGCCTATATTTGCTTAAAAAGATCTTTAAGAATATAGTGTAACTATTTAAATGTAAGAGACTGGTTTGAGAAATTGAATTTAGGAAATTTGTATTATTGTATACGTTTTTGGGAACATGAAAGATTAAACACTAGGCTTCTAGAGACTTGGAACGAATTTATTTGACAAGAGAAAGGGTGAATGTAAAAATCTCCAAATCTTAGGATTTAGTTAGCTTCGCTGGTGTCTTATCGATGTAGGCCTTACATATCTCTTGTTTTTTCCGCTAGCCTATATCGGTTTGATTCACATGGAATTTTTGATTGTACTGCATTGCATACATTAACATGTAATATTAACAAAAATTGTTTAAAGTCAATTCATACTTAGGTCAACAAAGAGATATTTTATTTCATTTACTTTGTATTAAACAGTTACTATTATATAAATAAAGTAACAATCTATGCGTAATACAGCTGTCCTACCACATAACTTATAACATAAAATCAGCTGTTTTATGAAATTATATTATGTTATCTCTCATTTTAAGTCAAATAGCTACATTTGTACACCTTGCCGCATTCCTAAAAGTTTTCCTCCCTTAAAAAGTTAAATAATAAATTAAATTCAATAATGTTATTTGAAAAACAAACATCAGTTGTCATCAACTAGAAGTTTTAAAAAATATATTTAAACTTGAGTGAGTGAATATAAAGTATTTTATTAACGATTCAATACTTGAGAAAGATATATAAATACATATAAAAATAGTGTGAACTGCTAGAAAGAATTGGAAAAAATATATTGATCAAAGAGGAGAAGAGAAAGTAAAAGAGGGAGGCGCCTACATAAACATGAAATAGAATTAGGACCAATGATACGAGGGCATGCCTAGTAGAGCCCCATTCCACATCGATACAATTTCATATTTTTTTTTTCAGCATTATTTTAAATATTTAAAGTTTAATCATTGTTTAAATAGCATAGCATCCTCTGAAACTTTGGTGAGGAAATGTAGTTCAATATTTTACGTTTTTACATATTTCTATTGTAACAGCAAAAATATAACACTATTTCAGAAACGAAGGTTTTTAAACGTAGATTGTTGGACAAAAATATATTTTGTGTAAATTATAAAAAATTGGCATTTTTAAACTTAATATACCAACACGAAGTAGTTCAAACATAGTGTTTTAACCCATTTTGTTAAAAAAAAAACATTTTAATTTGTTTTAATAATTCTATTTTATAACCCACATATACCCTATATCAGCACTCTAAGATAAACGAAAAGACGTTTGGTAAATGCTAGGAAAGAATGCTAAATAGTTTCAAAATTATTTTATAATCAATAGATTTTTCCTTACATTCTAGAGCCTACATTCCTTAGCCTAGTTCACTTAAAAGCTTTATTTTACTCTAGACATTAAATTATTTAAAAAGTTAAATCCAACACAAGCAAATTATTCATTGTTGTTACTATTGTTAGTCCACACTTAAAAATTCAACACAAACTAAATAAATAATAGGTAAAGTTAAAATTAAAACCCTAACCTAAAAATCAACTGCTTTTAACTTACCAGTTTTTAGTATTAGGTAATATTTTCTATTATAGTGACCAAAGGAAAATGAATAAATAAATATATCTACGTCCTTTAATAAAACAAAACCCTTTAAACGCATTTTTAAAAACAGTAAATAATCTCAAAAAATTTCATTATTCCATTAAACAATAAATGTAATAAACTGAATCACGATTTGAAGGAAAACAACCGGAGCATTGTCGTTCTATTTCTTCTTCTTACTGCACAGAGTTATTAAACCTAATATTGGCTTTCAATACAGTCTGTTCAGCGAAAGATGGACACTGGCTTACGTTGTACTGTTGGGATTGATTAATGATTTCGCAAATATATTTCACGATTTAACAAAAGTAATATTTCATAGAAATAGAGATGTCAAAAGTCATAAAATGGCTATTGATCACTATCCTCAATTAGGTTTATAGTTTAATAAAAGATCGTAGCAAATGTTATTAAAAAGTAGCTACTTTTCTTAAAATGTTATATTGAAACCTTTAAATGAAGGATTGAAAATGTACCATAAAGTCTCTCAAGAATATATTATTATAAAATTTAGTTTTTACATTATTTCATTTAACATAAAGTAATTTAGAAAAACATTATAAGTTTATAAAAAATATTTAATTATTTTTTCCCAAGTATAAGTTTATTAACAGCTATAAGTTTATGAAAGACATTTGGTATGGCATACATTTTTAATGTAGCATTCAATTATATTTTGTGAGTGGATTGGAAAATAACTGATATTTCTAAAAATATTAAAAAACCAACATTACTATACCCGAAATTTTAAAATTTGTTAGTATATATAATTTATGAAACCTAAAATTGTTTTTATTGTTGGAGTGTTATTAAATGTTAACATCAGTTAAAGAAACGTTGGTACTCACGCGCGCTGTGGCTGTTAGGTTAGATTCGCTTATCATAAATATGTTGCTATTACTTCCCTGTTTCATTATAAATCGGATGTGAGAAAGTGCTGAATAGAGGAACAAGAGGCATCGAGGTACAGTCGGAATATAGGACTATATATATATATATATATATATATAAACATATATATATATATATGTGTGTTTATATATATATATGTGTGTGTGTGTGTGTGTGTGTGTGTGTGTGTGTGTGTGTGTGTGTGTGTGTGTGTGTGTGTGTGTGTGTGTGTGTGTGTGTGTGTGTGTGTGTGTGTGTGTGTGTGTGTGTGTGTGTGTGTGTGTGTGTGTGTGTGTGTGTGTGTGTGTGTGTGTGTGTGTGTGTGTGTGTGTGTGTGTGTGTGTGTGTGTGTGTGTGTGTGTGTGTGTGTGTGTGTGTGTGTGTGTGTGTGTGTGGCGATTGAGAGTGACCGCGACTGTCGGTGATGCGTTCAACTCAATGCTCGCTAACATCGCTTCTTTTTTGGAAGCAGAAAACAAGGGCCTAACGTCATAATGACAACTAACATTCACATTAGGCCAAATAAAGGCCGCCCTGTATAAATATTTAGTATTATTACGTTCCCTACAAAATAACCTCTAAGAATAGTGGCCTCCGTATTACACGTAAGTACCGGAACGTAAAATACGCCTGTATTTCGAACCTTCTATATGTTCACATTTTTGCTAATTATACTAAGTAATTTCATATGTTCTTGTCCTCTAAAAAACTTTCGGGTGTTAACAGGAGAAATGTTACAAATAAATTATTTCAAAATTTAAAAAATTGAAAACTTCAACAACCCTTGCGAAAGCTTTGTGGAATTACAAATTGTATGTTTATTTTCTTAAAGTTAAATACTCTATATGATTTACATGTTCTTGAACATTCACACACACACACACACAAACACACACACACACACACATATATATATATATATATATATATATATATATATATATATATATATATATATATATGTGTGTTTGTGTGTGTGTGTTTGTGTGTGTGGCGGTGTTTCGTGTGCATGCGCGCGTGTGTGTATTGGAAGTAGCTTGCATTATACAAGCATGGGGATGGAATACACATGTACTGGTTACGAAGCACTCCATCATTCTGTTAACAACCGTAATTGGGGATTTGCTTGCCAGTAATATATTAAAATAAACGGGCCTAAGCTGTTATCAGCAGGTGTCCAGCCGGGAAAGCAATCTCGCGACACGCTATTTACGTGTCGGCTAGAACGGCACTTAAACCTATGCGTCTAAACCTGCACTCGATACGTTAAGCACATGATGCATTGCTCGAGCAACCGATCGTACTGGGAGCAGCAACATCCTTCCCGCAACGTAACGCCATTCCTACAGTGGTGAGGTCGTAATAGTTTGAGATATTGCTCGCAAATCCGATACCCCTCGAGTACCCCATCCCCACTATTGAGCAAACGAATTTGCATCAAGTGATTTAAACATAACAATCTCCTTAACTCTGTAATAATATCCCCCACCCTCTTTCCTATCCCCATTTTTCTTTTTCTCCTCTCTTTCTCTCTCTCTGTCTCTCTATCTATCTGTATGTCTGTCTGTCTGCCTATCTATGGATCATACTATCTATCTATTTATCAATCAATTCAACTATCTATCTATCTATTCATCTATCTAATTTTATCTTCTTATTTATCGATCTATCTATCCATCCATCAATTACCGTAGGTATACAAATGATGGAAAATCAACAATAAAACCATCATCACATGAGGAGCCAAACTAGGATTTCTTCTATAAAGCTTCATGAGTGCATACCTCAACTGCAGTGAAAAACCATACAGTACCTCCAAGACTCGAACACTCACTGGCATTATATACTGTCCCTTGGAATCACCGTTAGGCATTGGGCTACTCATAGAATATCTTGAGCAAATAGCATATGGTTAATCGCCTTTACGCTGGTACTCCAATGTTACATATTATTATTGTTTCATTTTGTATTGCACTTTTCTATTCCTTCTATTAGTTCACACTCTCCTTATATATATATAATTTTCAATCATTAATAAAATACTTTTAATTCATCCTTTCAATTTCAAATATATTTTTTTTCTTGTAGTTGATGTTTATGAAGTTGACACTTGGTGATATTGCTGTTTCTTAAAATATTAATTTATTAATTATATTAAAAAATAAATTGTTTTTAGTTTTATATGGGAGAAAACCTTTCACAAAAGGGGCAAGGTATGCAACGCAGTTATTCCATCCATTTGGCTTACAATAAATGATAACATATGATTTCGTAAGACAGCTGATTTTATGATATAGGTTATGTTGTAGGTAAGGCTGTTTAACACATAAGTTATGTTACTTTATTCATATTAAATGTAATTATTTAATAAAAAAAACTAAACACTTTTCTTTGTTGACCAAGTGGGAATTGATTATAATAATCTTTTGTTTATAATATTTGTTTAATATACATCTATACATCGTTTGTTGTTATCATTATTCCCCCAATATATCACAAATTGATTCTTTTATTTTATCAATAAAGAAACTCTGGTCCCGACTTCGAGAACTCGAACGGCGTAGGTGGTCATCAACAGTTGCAATAATCGATTCTGTCCATCCGTGTAAACAGAAAACAATAAAGTTCTGTTCCAACAACAATGTTTGTAAAGTTGGCAATACTAGGGACAAATTTAACAACACTTTATGTTGGCATTTGTCCCGCGGGTGCTTTTCCTTAAAAACTTTACGCGTTATAGCTCCGTGTGATGTGAATGGAATTTCTTTTTGTTTAACTTGTAATGCAGCCAAAAGTGGCACTTGGCAGACGAATCCGGCTCGACGGAAAAATTGTCTTTCTTACAATAAAAAGCTGGCGTTTTCGTTCCGTTGGAGAAAGTGTTTATTGCTGATACAAAAGATCGTAACTTCTATTATAGCAAACGTTCTATTTTCACATTTTCCTAAATTACAGTTCATTGACACAATTGTGTGTTTTATTTTGTGTATTTGTTTTGTGTTTTATGTGTTTTTATTTATGTTTATTGTGTGTTTAATTTACATATTTTGTATGTGCGTAGTTGCTCAACTTTGTGGCTCAGCAAGGCGCAACTTTTTTTAACCCAGTTTGCTATTCACCTTCACAAATGTAGGTGTGTGCGTATGTGTGTGTGTGTGTGTGTGTGTGTGTGTGTGCCTAGGGCGACCTAGTTGGGGCGTATAATAGCAGGAATCTTTTGAGCGAGCAGAGGGGGGTTGTGTTAATGTTGGGGAAGTTGTATAGGACAGTATCAACTGAGGCAGCTCTGGTTATTGCTGGAATGTCTCCGGGGGATGTAACGGTGAAAGAGGTATTATGAGAGAGAAACTGAGAAGAGAGGGCAAGATTAATTGGGGAGGAGATGTATTGTGGGATAAAGGATTTAAAGGGAAACTAACGGAGATATTATTGAATGATCGGAAAAAGATGTGGGCCACCACAAGTGTGGGTCCGTGAAGGAAAAGGTGATTTGGAAGAGTATGTGGACGAAAAGGTGGTTTGGAAGAGTAAATGGAAGTTTGCGAATGGGATGGGTATAGTAAAGTCATCATGTCTCTAAGGTATTGAGTGGACATGGTGACTTTGCTGAGTATAAATGGAGAGGAAAGATTGTGTGGGGTGGATTGAAGGTGTGTATGTAAGGAGAGTAAAACTTAGAGCATGTTGTGTTTAAGTGTATTAGGTGAGAAAGTAGACGTGAAAGACTGCGGGGGAAAGTTGGGGAACGGGAAGTAGGGGTTGTGTACAGGGTGGATATTAAACAAAGTTTGTATGTGTATGTTTAAGAATTCGTCGAATATGTGCTGGGGGAGAAGAAAACTGGAGCGGTAAAAGGGCGAGAGGTGGGTGAGCGAGTAAGTGGAAGTTGAGGGAGGGGTATGAAAGTGGTATGAGGGTTTAAAGTAACAGGGGTACGGCATCCCGTCTGGCTTGGAAAGCGCGGTATGTCCTCGCCTATCTGGAGGGTCAGACAAGCTGTAGTCTTGTCGCTTATGAGGAGTGGGATAGCGACCCCGAGAACATTCAGGACTTTGGCACTTAGTTGCCAGGAAATGGCCCCAGGGATCCTGTACACACTCCCTGGGTGCTCTGTCCCTCGGTACTTGAGTTAAGGAAAGATCTCGTGATGGTAGTTTTTTCATATGCTAGAGGAGACTCTCCGTAAGTTTTTTTTTAATTCTGTATTTTCGAAAGGATGATTAAAGTCGCGAGGTTATGTATCTTCCTTCATTTCGTCTTCTTGTTCTTCGGTTGATCTGTTCTTACAACTTCATTTTATTTCAAACACACATCAGCCACTGTTCAGACTGGTTGCATGATAGAGTGAGTGAATGGTGTGTGAAATGTAAAATAGAGTAGGACAGGGCAGATTAAGGATAGGCGACGAGGTTAAATATTTAGGAGTAACGTATGGAAAAAAGTTCGGGATAGGAACCCATATAGAAATAGTATGAAAGAAGGCGTAAAGGCCATTAACGGCATGTTAGGAGTAGAGAATATGTATAAATTTTCGTTAGAAGCCATAAAGATAATTTATAATGGGGTATATAAACCAATAGTGGTATACGGGGCTGGGGCACGAATAGATCTATTGAATAAGGGAAATTATAGGGTGTTACAGAGGGAGCAAAGACGGGTTACATTTAAAATGGGGAGATTTTATAAAACCTTCCGCTAGGGGTAGTGAGTGGTGTGGCTCCAATGGAACTGGAGATAACGTAGGCATGATTGAGAGAGTGATTGAGGGATCGATGTTTGAAGTGGAAAGACGTAACGTCGAGAGGAAAGAAGTGCAAGAAGCGCATCACTGGAGAATGGACGAGAAAATGGTGGTGGGGGTGGGAGTGAGGCTAAAAACGGTGTGGGTCTCATCGCATGCCCGTGAGTCTCAGGTTTTGAGTGGGCATGGAGACGTCAAGGAGTTAATTCATTGACGGAGGATCATAGTTACGGATGGGAGGTGTGAGTGTGTGGGGTGGAGACGGTGGGGCATGTGTTATGTGAGTGTGGAAGATGGAGGCAACTAAGGTCCGAACTGGTGAAAATATGGTGGGAGGTGAATTTACCAGGAAGAATGTTAAAGTGGTGAAAAACTAGGAGGAATACACAGGATGTTCGAACGTTTAGTGGAGACTATGATGGGAGAGAAGGAGTGTCCTCGAATTGGTGAAGGAGGTCAGGTCTAGGACCTGTGACAGAATGATGTGAGTGACGACGAAGTGAGATAGGAGGAGTGACTGTATAGGACGTGAAAGGGGAACCATCCTTTCGCGTTCTGCCATGTCAGTAAGTCCCAACCGGTGCTGGAGGACTAGGCAAGCTGTAGTAGCACCACTAACCGCTTGCGTCTGCAACCATTCTGGGCCTCGGGGTATAATTGCCAAAAATGGTATCTCGGGACATGTACATAGCCTACGGACGTTTCGTTCTCCGGGTACATGGTTTGAGGAAAGGTTTCGTTTGGGCATTGGTTTCATATCCGGGCTCTGTACATGGATTAAAGTAGAGTTTCCGGCGGGAAGGTTAAGACGGGAGTCTGGTACTCCTCACCATATTATCTATCATCTTCATCATCATCATCATATTTTAGTTCTTTTATCTTCTTTTTAATGCTCTACTTCTTCTGCTCTTATTGTTCAACTCGTATATTATTTAAAGCATTTTAATCTTTTACACAAATAAAAAATATAGGTGTCAAGTTTTGTCATTCAGATAGGCTGCCGTAAGGTCCTAGTAATATTCCACAACCCTCCCATAAGTCTTATACCTAATGTAAGCACCTGGAAGATGTCGTTTTATAACCAACCTGAAGAATAAATCTTCCCCAGAGAATCAACTTCACACATGTATTTTTCCTTTACATAGTTGTTAATAGCCTTCATTGACCCGTTACCACAAAACAATATACTTTTTAAATACAATGAAAAATGGACACTCCGTTTCAATAAAAATCTTGTAATAGTTTATAATACCTATAAATTTTTAACTATTAAGATTCTCTCCAGTTATAAATATCGTGAAAAATGTATTTCTCAAAAGTAAATAAGGAAGCGAACCATTTGAAATTAATGTCCCACGTTAGTTATAAAATTCACATAAAACCAGTGTTTTCTAATCAATGCCCAGCCATTTTCCTAGATAAAAACGTCCCTTTCCATACTTTGGAGCAGAATTTATAACATGAATTACTTTTACGACTTAAAGGTAAAAGATTTTCAGTTGCCGTCTTGAGATTTAAGGCCCTTGACTGCAGCAAGAGTTGAGTGCCTATACAAGAACCTTTACGGCCACTTGGGTTCTTGAGCCCGGCTCGCGGGTTTCTTCTACTGCATTTATTCCCAACTTCCGTTTGTGTCCTTTGCAAGTTTCGCGAGCAATATTTAACCTTAAGAGAAACATTGAGGGTGGGTCTTATCTGCTACAGTTTTCCTTCCCAAGTTAGCAGAATAATAGAAATGAAATTGTGAGAGCTTTTCTTTCAGAAGAAAACTGCGAGATATTATTATAACGTATACAAAATACAATATGTTAGATATTACCTTATTTGTTCTATGTACGTTTCGGTAAAAGTGTTACCATCTTCAAATGACCAAGCCCCTTATCAGAATGCTCTTTACTGTAGCTTATGACCTTGAGACAGTTACTAATATGCACATAATGAGTAAAGACCCCCAAATACAAATGTTGTAACTGTCATGATGTAATTTATTTGTTTAGCTTTAAATATTTACTAGAATATCTTTATACTCTTTTCTTCAGCTTATTTTCGTTACAGGTTAACGGTTATTATAAACGTTAAATTGACTACACAATACCGTCTTGTCTGTTTACGTCTATAGTGCATTTATACATGTTAGGCCACATTTGCTATCAGGTGGAAATCGAAAATAATTATTAAAAAAAGAATAGCCTATAAGGAGAATTTATGACCCCTTAACCGTTCCTTATAACCCATTATGTTTCGCAACGATATCGGGTTTACCCCTTCCAAGCAGTTAAAAATACCCTTATGATTTTAATTCGACTATAGCAATACACAGCAACATAACTGAAAGCGAGAATGCTGCAGCATGTTAGTGACGTGTAAAGGGTGTTTTGTTTGCCCTTTTTACTCCATTAAAGTCGCTACGGTACGTGTTCCATTAAAGACGTGTTTATAAGTTATGGATGGTACAAAAAAAAAATGTCGCTTTATCAAATGCAATTTCCCGAAGGGTTTAATTAGGCACAACTGGGTATGGAAGGCCGTTCATACATTATTGTGATTAAATCGAGGAAGGGGTGTGTGGTATAGGGGTATCGATTTCTCACCCCACGGTCCAGTTTGTATCGTGTAGCAATGTGTCCTCGACCAATCGAATGTCTCGCATGCAATAATGCAAAGTGTAAGCATCACTGCATCCTGTATGCAATAGTTTCGGGTTTCCAGTATCCATCCGTTCGGAGTCCGAATGCCGTACACTGAACTCTAAGCCCAGACATCTGACGTGTAGAAATATATAATAAAACTAACCTTTTCCAAGGAAAAGGTTAGGTGAAATTCCGATTGCCAGGTCCGAAAATGGAGAACATTTTACGTCCTTCCATAGTCAAGAATGCTTCATTACTCTAGATAGTGTATATATATATATATATATGGCCGTGTGCAAACCCTAATTATGGTTTCAGGTACCGGGGGAGATACCTTGCTATAACATTAAGAGGATTACCCGCTAGTGTAAAGGAGAGTTCATAAGGGGGGAGTAAAATAATGCTTCCCTGGGAATAAGGATGAAAGGAAATTTTAAACCATCTGGTTAAGTCTGCTCAAATGTGTTAATACGCTGGCCGAATGTTAAAACACGCTACCAAAACGTACCAACACACTACCCAAGTGTGTCAACACGAAATCCAAATGTGTTAATACGCTGCCCGAATGTTTAAACACGTTACCAAAACTTATCAACACGCTTCCCAAGTGTGTCAACACGAAATCCAAATGTGTTAATACGCTGCCCGAATGTTTAAACACCTTACCAAAACGTATCAACACGCTACCCAAGTGTGTCAACACGGAAACCAAATGTGTTATTACGCTGCCAGAACGTTTAAACACGCTACCAAAACGTACCAACACGCTACCCAAGTGTGTCAACACGGAATCCAAATGTGTTATTACGCTGCCCGAATATTTAAACACATTACCAAAACGTATCAACACGCTACCCAAGTGTGTGAACACGGAATTCAAATGTGTTAATACGATGTCCGAATATTTAAACACCTTACCAAAACGTATCAACACGCTACCCAAGTGTGTCAACACGGAATCCAAATGTGTTATTACGATGTCCGAATATTTAAACACCTTACCAAAACGTATCATCACGCTACCCAAGTGTGTCAACACGGAATCCAAATGTATCATTACGCTGCCCGAATGTTTAAACACCTTATCAAAACGTATCAACACGCTACCCAAGTGTGTCAACACGGATTCCAAATGTGTTATTACGATGTCCGAATATTTAAACACCTTACCAAAATGTATCGACACGCTACCCAAGTGTGTCAACACGGAATCCAAATGTGTTAATATGATGTCCGAATATTTAAACACCTTATCAAAACGTATCAACACGCTACCCAAGTGTGTCAACACGGAATCCAAATGTGTTATTACGATGTCCGAATATTTAAACACCTTACCAAAACTTATCAACACGCTACCCAAGTGTGTCAACACGGAATCCAAATGTGTCATTACACTGCCCGAATGTTTAAACACAATACCAAAACGTATCAACACGCTACCCAAGTGTGTCAACACGGAATCAAAATGTGTCGTTACGCTGCCCGAATATTTAAATACCTTACCAAAACGTATCAACACGCTACCCAAGTGTGTCAACACGGAATCCAAATGTGTTATTACGATGTCCGAATATTTAAACACCTTACCAAAACGTATCAACACGCTACCCAAGTGTCAACACGGAATCCAAATGTGTCATTACGCTGCCCGAATATTTAAACACCTCACCAAAACGTATCAACACGCTACCCAAGTGTGTCAACACGGAATCCAAATGTGTCATTACGCTGCCCGAATGTTTAAACACGTTACCAAAACATATCAACATGCCACCCAAGTGTGTCAACACGGAATCCAAAAGTGTTATTACGCTGCCCGAATATTTAAACACGTTACCAAAACGTATCAACACGCTACCCAAGTGTGTGAGCACGGAATTCAAATGTGTTAATACGCTGTCCGAATATTTAAGAACACTACGAAATCGTATAATACGCTACAAAAATGTGTCAACACTCTACTAACATAGGGCAATACGTCCCCAAAGCATTCCCAAATGTATAATTACGTCATCCAAATGTGTAATTACGCTCCAAAAATGTGTCTATACGTTTTCAAATGTTTCAACACGCTACAAAAATGTGTCTACATGATACCCAAATACAATACATTCCCAAGTGTGTCAAGACGTAGCCAAATGTGTCAATACGTTCCCAAATGTGTCATCACGCCATCTAAAGGGTCAATACGCTCCCCAAATGTGTCCATACGTCTCCACATGTTTCAGCATGATACAAAAATGTGTCAACAGCTACCCAAATGTGGCAATCCGTCAGCAAATCTTTCTACACGTCTCACAAATGTAGTAATATGCTACCCAAATGTGTCAACACACCGCTCAAATTTGACAATAGGTGCCCAAATATTTAAAAACTAACTAAAAATGTCAACACTCTACTAAAATGTTTTAACTCGTAACTCAAAATGTGTCAATATGTGACCACCTCTTTAAACACCAAAATGTGTCAAAACGTCCCCAAATATTTTAATATGGTATCCAGATGTAAACTTGTTACTTTGTACTATCTAAAGTTTTTTTTTGATCTTTCTAATGAATTTTGAAATTAATATGATATTTGTTACAATTAAAAATAATTGTATAAGCTGATTAAGGAATTATAAGGAATCTTATAATCTTTTAAGAGGGCTCTTGCCATTTAAACCACTTCACTGCGACCTAAAGAGCGCTTTACACACGTAAAGGCACAATTTTAAAATTATTTTAAATCATTAGTTTATTCTCTTCCTTATTAGAGAAATTTAGCTGCAACGAAAATAACTAAATCTAGAAAACCCGCCAGCGTTGGTTTAATGAAAGCGAAGAGAATGGCAATTAGTTACGTTTTATGTCAATAACGTCGGACAATGGACGCGGCTATAACTGCCGGTTAAGGTTGGTCACTGGACGAGTGACGCGTCGCGACGGTTTGATGGCCTCCAATCAGAGCCCGTTCGCATTAACCAAGTGATTTATCTACAATGCTAATTAATGCGCTCCAGTATACAGCCGGGAATTTATTGTGAACTGTGATGAGCGACTAACTAAAATTAATGGCAGCCGCTCGGCCAGCGTTGTTGGCGATGACCCATTGTTTTAGTTTGTAATTGCGCACATACTTTATTTAGAACCAGTTATTGTTTCAGACGGATCAAACCTGCACTTAAAGTCTTTCTTCTTTCTTTGCCCACCATACATTCAAAGGAATGTTGTAAGTACTCCAATCTTCTGCCCAACTTTGCCGTTCCTGAGGCTTCATATGATCACTTTCCGGCTTATTCTCTTCTTCTTAGAAGCTTTTCTACAAAGGTTGGTACTTACAGCTCACCCTTCGCTATACAGTTTCTACCTATTCAATTCCTGGGGAGATGATAAAACTCTTTCAACCTCTGTAGAAGAATATCCTATTTAGCCCAAGCGATCTTTTCCTCACGAGCCATAAATTTTCTCTACTTACAAAATTGGATAAAGGTAACAAAATTTACGACGGATACCTAAATGGACAAAAGATATATAGTGAGCGAAGAGTAAAAAACGGACAAAAGTTAAAAAGTCGATGACGCGTATAAAATGGGCGGAGGATACGTTAAAGAAGGGTAAAGAGTAGACCGAGGGCAGTGTACGAAGAGTACAATCTGAACAGAGGATAACAAAATGGCAAAATGTACAAAATTGGCAAGGAGTACTTGGTGAATGGAGAATACAAAGGGACGAAGGGTACAAAATGTACTGAGTTTACAAAGTAGGCTAAGGATTAGAAATGGACGAAGTGTAAAAAAATGACAAATGATACACAGTGGATGAAGGTTATAAAGGAAGCAAAAGGGCGAAAATGAACGAAAGGTACAAAATGTACAAAATGAACGGAATAAATCAAAAACATTCAACGGCCTCAAAGGAAGACTTCTTATTCCAAAATATTTAAACGCAAAAATGTACTAAGCAATTTATTACACTTTGCCCCTTTACATTAAAATATTAGATAAAACAAGTAATATAAAAAAAGTCAATTTCTACTTAGGTAAACAAAGAAAATGTTATTTTAGTTACTTTTTATTAAATAATAACAATTAATATAAATAAAGTAACACAGTCTAAACGTTCAAACAGCTGTTGTATCACATAATTGTGTCCTATGAAATCATATGTTATCACTTCATTTAAGCCAAATGGAAAGAAGTAACTATATTGCATACCTTACCCCTTTTGTAAATTGTTTCTCCCACATAAAACTAAAATTAATTTATCAAATTTAATAATTAATTAATAATTGAAAAACACTGTATTAACACTTATCACTCACTACATGTTTAAAAAATTATTTGAACTTGAGTGGATGAATAAAAAGTATTTTATTTACCATTGAAAATTTTTATAAGATATATATAATACGAATCTGAAGTAATAGAATGAGTTTAATAAATGTACTAAATTTATATTTAGTGTAGCTTAATATTTTTGTAGAATGCTTTGTTTTGTTTTGTATATCGATTGTCCTCTTATTCTGAATAACATAACTTTAAACATTATTATATAGACGATTTTATTTTATAGGAAAAGCGAAGCAATAAACACTCCAAACGCGTATCACAAGCACTTCCAACACGGCTGGACTTATCGGGTAGAAAATTACGAGCCAGTCATCCCTGCAAATTTATGGCGTTGGGAAATCACACGCAACCCAATACTTAGCGATATTTTGAAGCTATTGGATTTATTTTTAAAAAATTAAGTAACGTTAGATTACAACTGGACACCGCCGACTTGGATTATTATATTCTTAGCCTGCTTATAGTATACCACCAATGTTTTCCTTTTTACTATCTCTCCACCCCCTTCATTCTTTATTGCCCTCAGAGATACTTTTGTCCAATCAGAATACCTTCATTTTTATATTTGTAAAACGAATTTCATTCTTGTATTTTTATGTTTTCTAAAATTTGTCTATTTTATCTAAAGTATAATTTTTCTCTTGAAATAGTTTCTTCCTTTTCTTCTCTTTCTTTTTCTTTTCGTCTCTGAAAAATAATTTAACAATTTTTTTAAACTCAATTTTCTATTTCTGTATTCAAGTTATATAAAAACCAAATTAAAGTCTTACATTTGTCAGTACCTTTAATTGTATAGATAAGATTTTAATAAGTTATTTATTTATTTATAAATCACCAAAAAATATTGAGGAAGCTATCAGACACTATTATGGCAGCTTCATGAATATATTTCGCTTATTTAATTCAATTCCTTCAATTAGTTCACACTCGCTTTATATATCTTGTATAATATTTCAAACATTAATAAATTACTTTTTAATCCTCCACTCATGTTCAAATACATTTTTTAAACTTGTAGTGAATGAAATTTGATATTAAAACAGTTTTTTTCAAATAATAATCATTAACTAAATTTAACTATTAAATTTTTTTTACAAGGAAGGAAATCGTTTCACAAAAGGGGCATGGTATGCAATACAGTTATTTCGTCCCATTTGGCTTCAAAGAAATGATACCATATGATTTCATAAAACATCTGATTTCATGTTGTAGGTTATGTGGTAGAACAGCTGTTTTAACGCATATGTTACGGCAATCTATTTATATTATTGTACTTATTAATTAAAAAGTAACTAAAATAAAGTTTTTCTTCAACCACATTAGGAATTGACTTACATTACTTCTTTTACGTCTAACGTTTGATGCGTATAAATGCAACAGTGGAAGGTAATTTCTAAACACAATCTGTTTACAAAAACTTACTTTAACCATAAGAATTCGAGAGACGCTGTCCCGTTATATAAATGTGCTACGTGTCAATATGTTTTATTCAGTACGCCACACTCTCGGCACTTGATACAACCGACGGGAAGATAAGAAACAAGTTGGAAGGTGAATAGGAGGGAGCGATGAAAAACAATCCACTGCGACTTAACGTCAACCCTGCCCTATAGCCGCTTCATTGTTTCCTGTTTATCCCCATAGATCCTGTAGTAAATCCATCGGGAATATAGCAGCTGTGCAGAGTTATTGCCAGATCCCGCAGCTAAACCTGTTCAAAACGTGATCCTAATAAAATGTTCCCTTTCACTAACCTAAGTGTGCCACTATTTCAAGGTTATTGATGCTTTATACTGTCGTTTTATTTTAAGTCACATTTCTCGACCCAACTTTCATTTCTCTCGTAGCGTCCTACGCTGCCTGGCTCACAATTCTCTTACCAATCATGGGGGTATAACATATTTTTTTAAAAAAACGTGTATTTCAATGTATATTTAATTAATTACCGGCGACTTTTTTAGTGAACAACAACTATAGGTGTTGACTACTACAAACTATAGGTGTTTATAGGTATAAATGCGGTTGACTTGCGAGACAAATATCACTATGTATTTAAACAATTCCGTTTACTATATGTGAAAGGTTTCTATAAGAAA
>JBAIZL010000002.1:26531066-26548566 GCA_036971475.1 Prosapia bicincta
ATATATATACAAGATTCAGAAGAGGTAAACTCTAAAATAGGTAGAGAAATTTTTGAAAAAAACTGATGAAAACTCGCTGTACCGAAAAAACTCAAATTTTGTCATCAACACGTAAGGTTTAAGGGCAGTATAGCATCAGGGCAAACGAGTCTTCCGCATGCACTATCATTGCGAAACATTCAGTTATGTTGGAACAGTTGTAGGTAGTTCCCAGACATTCCGCAAGGTGTGACGCTTATTTGCTCGACACTATGATAAACAGAAACAGTGTTTGCGCTTTGATTCAATCGGCTTAGGGGATGTTAACGCTATAAGCTTCGGTGGAACATGTGTAATGAATGCGAAGCAGATTACAACCACACAAATAGACTTCATCCCTTTGAGAAGGATTGATATCTCTCGTCAGTCTTGTTTACCTATTGGGGAAGAAATATTGAGTGACGCTGAAAGCGTCGACAAGCTGCGTGTTAATATTATTTATTCTATAAGTAGGGTCAATATTTTATGTGTTCTTACACTAAAAGCCTTGTTTACTATATATATATATATATATATATATATATATATATATATATATATACTAATGTTCATAGTGCGCTGTTATGACTTCACACTAGTATTCAATACAGGTATGCCAACTACAAATGCTCCTAGTGCATTTTTATGACTTCACAGTAGTATGCAATACAGGTATACCAACTACAAATCCTCCTAGTGCATTTTTATGACTTCACAGTAGTATGCAATACAGGTATGCCAACTACAAATGCTCCTAGTGCATTTTTATGACTTCACAGTAGTATGCAATACAGGTATACCAACTACAAATGCTCCTAGTGCATTTTTATGATTTCACAGTAGTATGCATTACAGGTATGGCAACTACAAATAGTCCTAGTGCATTTTTATGACTTCACAGTAGTATGCAATACAGGTATACCAACTACAAATCCTCCTAGTGCATTTTTATGACTTCACAGTAGTATGCAATACAGGTATGCCAACTACAAATGCTCCTAGTGCATTTTTATGACTTCACAGTAGTATGCAATACAGGTATGCCAACTACAAATGCTCCTAGTGCATTTTTATGACTTCACAGTAGTATGCAATACAGGTATGCCAACTACAAATGCTCCTAGTGCATTTCTATGACTTCACAGTAGTATGCAATACAGGTATACCAACTACAAATGCTCCTAGTGCATTTTTATGACTTCACACTAGTATGCAATACAGGTATGCCAACTACAAATGCTCCTAAAGCATTTTTATGACTTCACAGTAGTATGCAATACAGGTATACCAACTACAAATGCTCCTAGTGCATTTTTATGACTTCACAGTAGTATGCAATACAGGTATGCCAACTACAAATGCTCCTAGTGCATTTTTATGACTTCACAGTAGTATGCAATACAGGTATGCCAACTACAAATCCTCCTAGTGCATTTTTATGACTTCACAGTAGTATGCAATACAGGTATACCAACTACAAATCCTCCTAGTGCATTTTTATGACTTCACAGTAGTATGCAATACAGGTATACCAACTACAAATGCTCCTAGTGCATTTTTATGACTTCACAGTAGTATGCAATACAGGTATGCCAACTACAAATGCTCCTAGTGCATTTTTATGACTTCACAGTAGTATGCAATACAGGTATACCAACTACAAATCCTCCTAGTGCATTTTTATGACTTCACAGTAGTATGCAATACAGGTATGCCAACTACAAATGCTCCTAGTGCATTTTTATGACTTCACAGTAGTATGCAATACAGGTATACCAACTACAAATGCTCCTAGTGCATTTTTATGACTTCACAGTAGTATGCAATACAGGTATGCCAACTACAAATGCTCCTAGTGCATTTTTATGACTTCACAGTAGTATGCAATACAGGTATACCAACTACAAATCCTCCTAGTGCATTTTTATGACTTCACAGTAGTATGCAATACAGGTATGCCAACTACAAATGCTCCTAGTGCATTTTTATGACTTCACAGTAGTATGCAATACAGGTATGCCAACTACAAATGCTCCTAGTGCATTTTTATGACTTCACAGTAGTATGCAATACAGGTATACCAACTACAAATCCTCCTAGTGCATTTTTATGACTTCACAGTAGTATGCAATACAGGTATACCAACTACAAATCCTCCTAGTGCATTTTTATGACTTCACAGTAGTATGCAATACAGGTATACCAACTACAAATCCTCCTAGTGCATTTTTATGACTTCACAGTAGTATGCAATACAGGTATGCCAACTACAAATGCTCCTAGTGCATTTCTATGACTTCACAATAGTATGCAATACAGGTATGCCAACTACAAATGCTCCTAGTGCATTTTTATGACTTCACAGTAGTATGCAAAACAGGTATGCCAACTACAAATGCTCCTAGTGCATTTTTATGGCTTCACAGTAGTATGCAATACAGGTATGCCAACTACAAATGCTCCTAGTGCATTTTTATGACTTCACAGTAGTATGCAATACAGGTATGCCAACTACAAATGCTCCTAGTGCATTTTTATGACTTCACAGTAGTATGCAATACAGGTATGCCAACTACAAATGCTCCTAGTGCATTTTTATGACTTCACAGTAGTATGCAATACAGGTATACCAACTACAAATCCTCCTAGTGCATTTTTATGACTTCACAGTAGTATGCAATACAGGTATGCCAACTACAAATGCTCCTAGTGCATTTTTATGACTTCACAGTAGTATGCAATACAGGTATACCAACTACAAATGCTCCTAGTGCATTTTTATGACTTCACAGTAGTATGCAATACAGGTATGCCAACTACAAATGCTCCTAGTGCATTTTTATGACTTCACAGTAGTATGCAATACAGGTATACCAACTACAAATCCTCCTAGTGCATTTTTATGACTTCACAGTAGTATGCAATACAGGTATGCCAACTACAAATGCTCCTAGTGCATTTTTATGACTTCACAGTAGTATGCAATACAGGTATGCCAACTACAAATCCTCCTAGTGCATTTTTATGACTACACAGTAGTATGCAATACAGGTATACCAACTACAAATCCTCCTAGTGCATTTTTATGACTTCACAGTAGTATGCAATACAGGTATACCAACTACAAATGCTCCTAGTGCATTTTTATGACTTCACAGTAGTATGCAATACAGGTATGCCAACTACAAATGCTCCTAGTGCATTTTTATGACTTCACAGTAGTATGCAATACAGGTATACCAACTACAAATCCTCCTAGTGCATTTTTATGACTTCACAGTAGTATGCAATACAGGTATGCCAACTACAAATGCTCCTAGTGCATTTTTATGACTTCACAGTAGTATGCAATACAGGTATACCAACTACAAATGCTCCTAGTGCATTTTTCTGACTTCACAGTAGTATGCAATACAGGTATGCCAACTACAAATGCTCCTAGTGCATTTTTATGACTTCACAGTAGTATGCAATACAGGTATACCAACTACAAATGCTCCTAGTGCATTTTTATGACTTCACAGTAGTATGCAATACAGGTATGCCAACTACAAATCCTCCTAGTGCATTTTTATGACTTCACAGTAGTATGCAATACAGGTATGCCAACTACAAATGCTCCTAGTGCATTTTTATGACTTCACAGTAGTATGCAATACAGGTATGCCAACTACAAATCCTCCTAGTGCATTTTTATGACTTCACAGTAGTATGCAATACAGGTATGCCAACTACAAATGCTCCTAGTGCAATTTTATGACTTCACAGTAGTATGCAATACAGGTATACCAACTACAAATCCTCCTAGTGCATTTTTATGACTTCACAGTAGTATGCAATACAGGTATACCAACTACAAATCCTCCTAGTGCATTTTTATGACTTCACAGTAGTATGCAATACAGGTATACCAACTACAAATCCTCCTAGTGCATTTTTATGACTTCACAGTAGTATGCAATACAGGTATGCCAACTACAAATGCTCCTAGTGCATTTCTATGACTTCACAATAGTATGCAATACAGGTATGCCAACTACAAATGCTCCTAGTGCATTTTTATGACTTCACAGTAGTATGCAATACAGGTATGCCAACTACAAATGCTCCTAGTGCATTTTTATGGCTTCACAGTAGTATGCAATACAGGTATGCCAACTACAAATGCTCCTAGTGCATTTTTATGGCTTCACAGTAGTATGCAATACAGGTATGCCAACTACAAATGCTCCTAGTGCATTTTTATGACTTCACAGTAGTATGCAATACAGGTATGCCAACTACAAATGCTTCTAGTGCATTTTTATGACTTCACAGTAGTATGCAATACAGGTATACCAACTACAAATGCTCCTAGTGCATTTTTATGACTTCACAGTAGTATGCAATACAGGTATGCCAACTACAAATGCTCCTAGTGCATTTTTATGACTTCACAGTAGTATGCAATACAGGTATACCAACTACAAATGCTCCTAGTGCATTTTTATGACTTCACAGTAGTATGCAATACAGGTATGCCAACTACAAATGCTCCTAGTGCATTTTTATGACTTCACAGTAGTATGCAATACAGGTATACCAACTACAAATCCTCCTAGTGTATTTTTATGACTTCACAGTAGTATGCAATACAGGTATGCCAACTACAAATGCTCCTAGTGCATTTTTATGAATTCACAGTAGTATGCAATACAGGTATGCCAACTACAAATCCTCCTAGTGCATTTTTATGACTTCACAGTAGTATGCAAGTCAGGTATACCAACTACAAATCCTCCTAGTGCATTTTCATGACTTCACAGTAGTATGCAATAAGGGTATGCCAACTACAAATGCTCCTAGTGCATTTTTATGACTTCACAGTAGTATGCAATACAGGTATGCCAACTACAAATGCTCCTAGTGCATTTTTATGACTTCACAGTAGTATGCAATACAGGTATGCCAACTACAAATGCTCCTAGTGCATTTTTATGACTTCACAGTAGTATGCAATACAGGTATACCAACTACAAATGCTCCTAGTGCATTTTTATGACTTCACAGTAGTATGCAATACAGGTATGCCAA
The DNA here is from genome assembly GCA_036971475.1 of Prosapia bicincta. Taxonomy (NCBI): domain Eukaryota; kingdom Metazoa; phylum Arthropoda; class Insecta; order Hemiptera; family Cercopidae; genus Prosapia; species Prosapia bicincta. Next base: position 26,536,158 of record JBAIZL010000002.1, read on the forward strand.
CTACAAATGCTCCTAGTGCATTTTTATGACTTCACAGTAGTATGCAATACAGGTATACCAACTACAAATGCTCCTAGTGCAATTTTATGACTTCACAGTAGTATGCAATACAGGTATGCCAACTACAAATGCTGCTAGTGCATTTTTATGACTTCACAGTAGTATGCAATACAGGTATACCAACTACAAATGCTCCTAGTGCATTTTTATGACTTCACACTAGTATGCAATACAGGTATGCCAACTACAAATGCTCCTAAAGCATTTTTATGACTTCACAGTAGTATGCAATACAGGTATACCAACTACAAATGCTCCTAGTGCATTTTTATGACTTCACAGTAGTATGCAATACAGGTATACCAACTACAAATGCTCCTAGTGCATTTTTATGACTTCACAGTAGTATGCAATACAGGTATGCCAACTACAAATGCTCCTAGTGCATTTTTATGACTTCACACTAGCATGCAATACAGGTATACCAACTACAAATCCTCCTAGTGCATTTTTATGACTTCACAGTAGTATGCAATACAGGTACGCCAACTACAAATGCTCCTAGTGCATTTTTATGACTTCACAGTAGTATGCAATACAGGTATACCAACTACAAATCCTCCTAGTGCATTTTTATGACTTCACAGTAGTATGCAATACAGGTATGCCAACTACAAATGCTCCTAGTGCATTTTTATGACTTCACAGTAGTATGCAATACAGGTATACCAACTACAAATCCTCCTAGTGCATTTTTATGACTTCACAGTAGTATGCAATACAGGTATGCCAACTACAAATGCTCCTAGTGCATTTTTATGACTTCACAGTAGTATGCAATACAGGTATACCAACTACAAATCCTCCTAGTGCATTTTTATGACTTCACAGTAGTATGCAATACAGGTATGCCAACTACAAATGCTCCTAGTGCATTTTTATGACTTCACAGTAGTATGCAATACAGGTATACCAACTACAAATCCTCCTAGTGCATTTTTATGACTTCACAGTAGTATGCAATACAGGTATACCAACTACAAATGCTCCTAGTGCATTTTTATGACTTCACAGTAGTATGCAATACAGGTATGCCAACTACAAATGCTCCTAGTGCATTTTTATGACTTCACAGTAGTATGCAATACAGGTATGCCAACTACAAATGCTCCTAGTGCATTTTTATGACTTCACAGTAGTATGCAATACAGGTATACCAACTACAAATGCTCCTAGTGCATTTTTATGACTTCACAGTAGTATGCAATACAGGTATGCCAACTACAAATGCTCCTAGTGCATTTTTATGACTTCACAGTAGTATGCAATACAGGTATACCAACTACAAATGCTCCTAGTGCATTTTTATGACTTCACAGTAGTATGCAATACAGGTATGCCAACTACAAATGCTCCTAGTGCATTTTTATGACTTCACAGTAGTATGCAATACAGGTATACCAACTACAAATGCTCCTAGTGCATTTTTATGACTTCACAGTAGTATGCAATACAGGTATACCAACTACAAATGCTCCTAGTGCATTTTTATGACTTCACAGTAGTATGCAATACAGGTATGCCAACTACAAATGCTCCTAGTGCATTTTTATGACTTCACACTAGCATGCAATACAGGTATACCAACTACAAATCCTCCTAGTGCATTTTTATGACTTCTCAGTAGTATGCAATACAGGTATGCCAACTACAAATGCTCCTAGTGCATTTTTATGACTTCACAGTAGTATGCAATACAGGTATACCAACTACAAATCCTCCTAGTGCATTTTTATGACTTCACAGTAGTATGCAATACAGGTATGCCAACTACAAATGCTCCTAGTGCATTTTTATGACTTCACAGTAGTATGCAATACAGGTATACCAACTACAAATCCTCCTAGTGCATTTTTATGACTTCACAGTAGTTATCAATATAGGTATGCCAACTACAAATGCTCCTAGTGCATTTTTATGACTTCACAGTAGTATGCAATACAGGTATACCAACTACAAATGCTCCTAGTGCATTTTTATGACTTCACAGTAGTATGCAATACAGGTATACCAACTACAAATGCTCCTAGTGCATTTTTATGACTTCACAGTAGTATGCAATACAGGTATGCCAACTACAAATGCTTCTAGTGCATTTTTATGACTTCACAGTAGTATGCAATACAGGTATACCAACTACAAATCCTCCTAGTGCATTTTTATGACTTCACAGTAGTATGCAATACAGGTATGCCAACTACAAATGCTCCTAGTGCATTTTTATGACTTCACAGTAGTATGCAATACAGGTATGCCAACTACAAATGCTCCTAGTGCATTTTTATGACTTCACAGTAGTATGCAATACAGGTATACCAACTACAAATGCTCCTAGTGCATTTTTATGACTTCACAGTAGTATGCAATACAGGTATGCCAACTACAAATGCTCCTAGTGCATTTTTATGACTTCACAGTAGTATGCAATACAGGTATACCAACTACAAATCCTCCTAGTGTATTTTTATGACTTCACAGTAGTATGCAATACAGGTATGCCAACTACAAATGCTCCTAGTGCATTTTTATGAATTCACAGTAGTATGCAATACAGGTATGCCAACTACAAATCCTGCTAGTGCATTTTTATGACTTCACAGTAGTATGCAAGTCAGGTATACCAACTACAAATCCTCCTAGTGCATTTTCATGACTTCACAGTAGTATGCAATAAGGGTATGCCAACTACAAATGCTCCTAGTGCATTTTTATGACTTCACAGTAGTATGCAATACAGGTATGCCAACTACAAATGCTCCTAGTGCATTTTTATGACTTCACAGTAGTATGCAATACAGGTATGCCAACTACAAATGCTCCTAGTGCATTTTTATGACTTCACAGTAGTATGCAATACAGGTATACCAACTACAAATGCTCCTAGTGCATTTTTATGACTTCACAGTAGTATGCAATACAGGTATGCCAACTACAAATGCTCCTAGTGCATTTTTATGACTTCACAGTAGTATGCAATACAGGTATACCAACTACAAATGCTCCTAGTGCAATTTTATGACTTCACAGTAGTATGCAATACAGGTATGCCAACTACAAATGCTCCTAGTGCATTTTTATGACTTCACAGTAGTATGCAATACAGGTATACCAACTACAAATGCTCCTAGTGCATTTTTATGACTTCACACTAGTATGCAATACAGGTATGCCAACTACAAATGCTCCTAAAGCATTTTTATGACTTCACAGTAGTATGCAATACAGGTATACCAACTACAAATGCTCCTAGTGCATTTTTATGACTTCACAGTAGTATGCAATACAGGTATACCAACTACAAATGCTCCTAGTGCATTTTTATGACTTCACAGTAGTATGCAATACAGGTATGCCAACTACAAATGCTCCTAGTGCATTTTTATGACTTCACACTAGCATGCAATACAGGTATACCAACTACAAATCCTCCTAGTGCATTTTTATGACTTCACAGTAGTATGCAATACAGGTACGCCAACTACAAATGCTCCTAGTGCATTTTTATGACTTCACAGTAGTATGCAATACAGGTATACCAACTACAAATCCTCCTAGTGCATTTTTATGACTTCACAGTAGTATGCAATACAGGTATGCCAACTACAAATGCTCCTAGTGCATTTTTATGACTTCACAGTAGTATGCAATACAGGTATACCAACTACAAATCCTCCTAGTGCATTTTTATGACTTCACAGTAGTATGCAATACAGGTATGCCAACTACAAATGCTCCTAGTGCATTTTTATGACTTCACAGTAGTATGCAATACAGGTATACCAACTACAAATCCTCCTAGTGCATTTTTATGACTTCACAGTAGTATGCAATACAGGTATGCCAACTACAAATGCTCCTAGTGCATTTTTATGACTTCACAGTAGTATGCAATACAGGTATACCAACTACAAATCCTCCTAGTGCATTTTTATGACTTCACAGTAGTATGCAATACAGGTATGCCAACTACAAATGCTCCTAGTGCATTTTTATGACTTCACAGTAGTATGCAATACAGGTATGCCAACTACAAATGCTCCTAGTGCATTTTTATGACTTCACAGTAGTATGCAATACAGGTATGCCAACTACAAATGCTCCTAGTGCATTTTTATGACTTCACAGTAGTATGCAATACAGGTATACCAACTACAAATGCTCCTAGTTCATTTTTATGACTTCACAGTAGTATGCAATACAGGTATGCCAACTACAAATGCTCCTAGTGCATTTTTATGACTTCACAGTAGTATGCAATACAGGTATACCAACTACAAATGCTCCTAGTGCATTTTTATGACTTCACAGTAGTATGCAATACAGGTATGCCAACTACCTATGCTCCTAGTGCATTTTTATGACTTCACAGTAGTATGCAATACAGGTATACCAACTACAAATGCTCCTAGTGCATTTTTATGACTTCACAGTAGTATGCAATACAGGTATGCCAACTACAAATGCTCCTAGTGCATTTTTATGACTTCACAGTAGTATGCAATACAGGTATACCAACTACAAATGCTCCTAGTGCATTTTTATGACTTCACAGTAGTATGCAATACAGGTATACCAACTACAAATGCTCCTAGTGCATTTTTATGACTTCACAGTAGTATGCAATACAGGTATGCCAACTACAAATGCTCCTAGTGCATTTTTATGACTTCACACTAGCATGCAATACAGGTATACCAACTACAAATCCTCCTAGTGCATTTTTATGACTTCTCAGTAGTATGCAATACAGGTATGCCAACTACAAATGCTCCTAGTGCATTTTTATGACTTCACAGTAGTATGCAATACAGGTATACCAACTACAAATCCTCCTAGTGCATTTTTATGACTTCACAGTAGTATGCAATACAGGTATGCCAACTACAAATGCTCCTAGTGCATTTTTATGACTTCACAGTAGTATGCAATACAGGTATTCCAACTACAAATCCTCCTAGTGCATTTTTATGTCTTCATAGTAGTATGCAATACAGGTATGCCAACTACAAATGCTCCTAGTGCATTTTTATGACTTCACAGTAGTATGCAATACAGGTATACCAACTACAAATCCTCCTAGTGCATTTTTATGACTTCACAGTAGTATGCAATACAGGTATGCCAACTACAAATGCTCCTAGTGCATTTTTATGACTTCACAGTAGTATGCAATACAGGTATACCAACTACAAATCCTCCTAGTGCATTTTTATGACTTCACAGTAGTTATCAATATAGGTATGCCAACTACAAATGCTCCTAGTGCATTTTTATGACTTCACAGTAGTATGCAATACAGGTATGCCAACTACAAATGCTCCTAGTGCATTTTTATGACTTCACAGTAGTATGCAATACAGGTATACCAACTACAAATCCTCCTAGTGCATTTTTATGACTTCACACTAGTATGCAATACAGGTATACCAACTACGAATGTTCCTACCGCATTTTTATGACTTCACACTAGTATGCAATACAGGTCTACCAACTTCACTTCTTATATAACTCTAGTAACAAAAACGACAGACCGTGAAATAAATTTTATTTTTACCGTGAAACATTTAAAATGTTTCTTCTCTAAAGAAATGTAATCGCAATGTAAAACGTTAGATCCGTAGGAAATGCTTTAAAGTGGCCGAAAGTTTTTGCAACGTGCTGGTACTTTTTGCAGACAGACTTAGCCGCATGTTGTTTAATCCAGATAAAACAGGTCTCGCTTAGCTCCTTTCAAATGCACAGAACAATCTAGAAGGCCATTAGGGAATGTAAGTATTGTAATAAATTACGAGATTTCGTAATTAGGAAGAAAAAGTTTTTTTCTGGTAGTTTTCCAGGATTTTCGATTGTAGTCAACAACATGCGGTAATCTTTCAAACAGGCATTGTGGGAGAAGTTTCAGTGAATCCATTATTCATGGACACGGAATCCTTGTCAGAATCAGGGTCTGTATTTCTCCCTTGGTTCAAATTGTCAGGTTACAGTTTAACATAAGAATACTCTATTGAAGCCCGCCTCGAGATGATATCGCATAATTTACCCCACAAACTTCGTTGGCGTCAACTGTCACAACTTTGAAAACTTCGAGGGCTACATTTAAATAGGCTATTGAAAATATTTACCCAACAATAAATCTAAACTTTAATTATATGAAAAACAAGCATAAAAAACACCAAACGATTCCTACCTAGGTCGACAAAGAATAGTTTTATTTTAGTTAATTTTTAATAAATAGTTAAAATTAACATAAATAAAGTAACATAACCTATGCGTTAAAACCGCTGTTCTACAACTATTCTAATATATAACATAAAATCAGCTGTTTTATGAAATCATATGTTATCAGTTATTTTAAGGCAAATACGACGAAATAAAGTAACATAACCTATGCGTTAAAACTGCTGTTCTACAACTATTCTAATATATAACATAAAATCAGCTGTTTTATGAAATCATATGTTATCAGTTATTTTAAGCCAAATACGACGAAATAACTATATTGCATATCTTGCTCCTTTTGTAAAAAGTTTTTCTCTCATATAGAACTAAAATTAATTAATTAAATTTATTTCATGAATGATTATTTGAAAAAAAATGTATTAACGTCCTGTTATGTTAATGAAAAGTAAGAAAAAAATGTATTTGGACTTGCATCTCCAAAAATGCATCCACTTTGCGTACTGAGTGTAATGAGAGGCGGCCGACCCTAGAGTCACGTAGCGAGGAAGTCGGCAAGCCACGACCACTAATCCGTGACGCTTCGGCTGCGTCACGCAATGTGTTCAGCAGACAGCCCGTTCTAAACATTTAGGCAAGTACGTTTCGCTGATTCCGTTGGCTATGAATTGCTGATTAGCTTATAGAGTTTTTTCTAAGGTAAAAAGAAGAGTTTTTTTTATCAACCTTCAATTACTCCATCCAATCGGAATATTCCTTAGCAACAGTTTTCTGTTTATTATGGTCGGGATTTCTATTCTCCGTTCGATCTCAATATTTCAATATGTGACCAGAAAACATTTTAAAACAGATATTTCTCATTAAATTAGGTAAAATTTAATTTTAAAATAACTTATAAGTTGGCACATTGAAATCACAATTGTCAAGGCTTATGTAATAACTCATAGGAATATAACCTATAAATTAACACATTGTACAAGACATGTTGGACGAATCTGACATCAAAAGTACAGTGTATTACAGCCTTACGGCTGACTTCCTTGGTGCATAAATATTACGTCTGCCGTTATCATTCCCATTAACGTCAGCGATGTACAAAACTTCCGTCTGCCGTCAGCATTCCCATTAACGTCAGCGATGTACAAAACTTCCGTCTAACTCCAGCCGTGCAGCGGAGTTCCGTCTGACTCCAGCGGCGCACCGAAATACCGTCTGACTCCAGCGGCGCACCGGCGCGCGGCGTTCCGTCTGACTCCAGCCGTACAGGGGAGTTCCATCTGACTCCAGCGGCGCACCGGAGCGCGGCGTTCCGTCTGACTCCAGCCGTGCAGCGAAGTTCCGTCTGACGCCACTGGTGCAGCGGAGTTCCGTCTGACTCCAGCGGCGCACCGAAGTACCGTCTGACTCCAGCGGCGCACCGGCGCGCGGCGTTCCGTCTGACTCCAGCCGTACAGGGGAGTTCCGTCTGACTCCAGCGGCGCACCGGAGCGCGGCGTTCCGTCTGACTCCAGCCGTGCAGCGAAGTTCCGTCTGACGCCACTGGTGCAGCGGAGTTCCGTCTGACTCCAGCGGTGCAGCAGAGTTCCATCTGACTCCATCCGTGCAACGGAGTTCCGTCTGACTCCAGCGGTGCACCAGCGTACCGTCGAGAGTATTTAACTATGGCTCGATCTATGCAGAGTTAACAGTTACGAATAATATAAGTGAAATGTGTAAAAGAAGTTAAGCCCGTAACGCGTCACCCATTAAGCGTCGTTTTACCAGTTTTATTTACACAGAACTGTGTAATGCAACTGCAATGTCTGATGTATCTGATACTTGTGGTGTTATTGAATGAAACGATTGCTTGTAACGTAACGGAAGTGATCATATATCGTTACCATTTACAAACACTCTTCTTGAAATATTTTTTTATTGATCATGGGTGATTAGTGTTGATTGATTTAGGCCCTTATTAAGTTTCGAATTTAAGTAGATATGTTATGACCTGGTATTTGTTTGTATAACTCATAGGTAGATATGTTATGACCTGGTAGTTATTTCTATATCACAAAAGTAGGCATGTTATGACTAAGTAGCTATTTTTGTAACACATAGGTAGGGATTTTATGACTAGGTATTTTTTTATTACCCATAAGTAGGCATGTTGTCACTAGGTAGTTATTTCTATAACACATAAGTAGATATGTTACGACTAGGTACAAATTTTTGTAACACATAATTAGGGATGTTATGACTAAATAGTTATTTCTATAACACATAAGTATGGTTGCTGTGACTGGGTAGTAATTTTTGTAACACATTAGTAATCGTGTTATGACTACATTGTTATTTCTATAACACGCAAGTGGGCGTGTTATGACCTGGCAATTATTTTATAACACATAAGCAGGCATGTTATAACTAGGTAGTTGTATTTATAACCCAAAAAAAGGCATGTTATGACTTGGTAGTTGTATTTATAACCCATAAGTAGGCATGTTATGATTTGGTAGTTGTATTTATAACCCATAAGTAGGCATGTTATGACTTGATAGTTGTATTTATAACCCATAAGTAGGCATGTTATGATTTGGTAGTTGTATTTATAACCCATAAGTAGGCATGTTATGACTTGGTAGTTGTATTTATAACCCATAAGTAGTAATGTTATGATTTGGTAGTTGTATTTATAACCCATAAGTAGTAATGTTATGATTTGATAGTTGTATTTATAACCCATAAGTAGGCATGTTATGACTTGGTAGTTGTATTTATAACCCATAAGAACGCATGTTATGACTTGGTAGTTGTATTTATAACCCATAGGTAGGCATGTTAAGATTTGGTAGTTGTATTTATAACCCATAAGTAGGCATGTTATGACTTGGTAGTTATATTTATAACCCATAGGTAGTAATGTTATGATTTGGTAGTTGTATTTATAACCCATAATTAGTAATGTTATGACTTGGTAGTTGTATTTATAACCCATAAGTAGGCATGTTATGACTTGGTAGTTGTATTTATAACCCATAAGTAGGCATGTTATGATTTGGTAGTTGTATTTATAACCCATAAGTAGGCATGTTATGACTTGATAGTTGTATTTATAACCCATAAGTAGTAATGTTATGATTTGGTAGTTGTATTTATAACCCATAAGTAGTAATGTTATGACTTTTTAGTTGTATTTATAACCCATAAGTAGGCATGTTATGACTTGGTAGTTGTATTTATAACCCATAAGTAGTAATGTTATGATTTGGTAGTTGTATTTATAACCCATAGGTAGTAATGTTATGACTTGATAGTTGTATTTATAACCCATAAGTAGGCATGTTATGACTTGGTAGTTGTATTTATAACCCATAAGTAGGCATGTTATGATTTGGTAGTTGTATTTATAACCCATAAGTAGGCATGTTATGACTTGGTAGTTGTATTTATAACCCATAAGTAGTAATGTTATGATTTGGTAGTTGTATTTATAACCCATAAGTAGGCATGTTATGATTTGGTAGTTGTATTTTATAACAAATAAGTAGGCATGTTATGACTTGGTAGTTGTATTTATAACCCATAAGTAGTAATGTTATGACTTGGTAGTTGTATTTATAACCCATAAGTAGTAATGTTATGACTTTTTAGTTGTATTTATAACCCATAAGTAGTAAGGTTATGATTTGGTAGTTGTATTTATAACCCATAGGTAGTAATGTAATGACTTTTTAGTTGTATTTATAACCCATAAGTAGTAATGTTATGATTTGGTAGTTGTATTTATAACCCATAAGTAGTAATGTTATGATTTGATAGTTGTATTTATAACCCATAAGTAGGCATGTTATGACTTGGTAGTTGTATTTATAACCCATAGGTAGGCATGTTAAGATTTGGTAGTTGTATTTATAACCCATAAGTAGGCATGGTATGACTTGGTAGTTGTATTTATAACTCATAAGTAGTAATGTTATGATTTGGTAGTTGTATTTATAACCCATATGTAGTAATGTTATGACTTGGTAGTTGTATTTATAACCCATAAGTAGGCATGTTATGACTTGGTAGTTGTATTTATAACCCATAAGTAGGCATGTTATGATTTGGTAGTTGTATTTATAACCCATAAGTAGGCATGTTATGACTTGATAGTTGTATTTATAACCCATAAGTAGTAATGTTATGATTTGGTAGTTGTATTTATAACCCATAAGTAGTAATGTTATGATTTGGTAGTTGTATTTATAACCCATAAGTAGGCATGTTATGACTTGGTAGTTGTATTTATAACCCATAAGTAGTATTGTTATGATTTGGTAGTTGTATTTATAACCCATAAGTAGTAATGTTATGACTTGATAGTTGTATTTATAACCCATAAGTATTCATGTTATGACTTGGTAGTTGTATTTATAACCCATAAGTAGGCATGTTATGATTTGGTAGTTGTATTTATAACCCATAAGTAGGCATGTTATGACTTGGTAGTTGTATTTATAACCCATAAGTAGTAATGTTATGATTTGGTAGTTGTATTTATAACCCATAAGTAGTAATGTTATGACTTTTTAGTTGTATTTATGACCCATAAGTAGTAATGTTATGACTTTTTAGTTGTATTTATAACCCATAAGTAGTAATGTTATGATTTGGTAGTTGTATTTATAACCCATAAGTAGTAATGTTATGATTTGGTAGTTGTATTTATAACCCATAAGTAGTAATGTTATGACTTTTTAGTTGTATTTATAACCCATAAGTAGTAATGTTATGATTTGGTAGTTGTATTTATAACCCATAGGTAGTAATGTAATGACTTTTTAGTTGTATTTATAACCCATAAGTAGGCATGTTATGAATTGGTAGTTGTATTTATAACCCATAAGTAGGCATGTTATGACTTGGTAGTTGTATTTATAACCCATAAGTAGGCATGTTATGATTTGGTAGTTGTATTTATAACCCATAAGTAGGCATGTTATGACTTGGTAGTTGTATTTATAACCCATAAGTAGGCATGTTATGACTTGGTAGTTGTATTTATAACCCATAATTAGGCATGTTATGACTTGGTAGTTGTATTTATAACCCATAAGTAGGCATGTTATGACTTGGTAGTTGTATTTATAACCCTTAAGTAGTAATGTTATGATTCGGTAGTTGTATTTATAACCCATAAGTAGTAATGTTATGGCTTGATAGTTGTATTTATAACCCATAAGTAGGCATGTTATGACTTGGTAGTTGTATTTATAACCCATAAGTAGGCATGGTATGACTTGGTAGTTGTATTTATAACCCATAAGTAGCCATGTTATGACTTGGTAGTTGTATTTATAACCCATAAGTAGTAATGTTATGATTCGGTAGTTGTATTTATAACCCATAAGTAGTAATGTTATGACTTGATAGTTGTATTTATAACCCATAAGTAGGCATGTTATGACTTGGTAGTTGTATTTATAACCCATAAGTAGGCATGTTATGATTTGGTAGTTGTATTTATAATCCATAAGTAGGCATGTTATGACTTGATAGTTGTATTTATAACCCATAAGTAGTCATGCTATGACTAGGTTGTAATTTTTATAACACCTATGTGGGAGTGTTATGATCAGGCCGTAATAAATTACACAAGAATATATTAGCAAAGGACTGTTATTTGTACGCATTTATAGCTGACTTAATATTGTACAATTTACTCGCAGTAAAGGTCACTTCGTACATCTGTGATGTTGTGTTTTAAAAAGTATTATAAACATTTTGATTTCCTTAGGAATGTTTCAGAAACCCTAGAACTATAGACGGTAGTCCAAACCGCCGATGGTTAGTTTGCTTCTCTTGTCTATAGTACGTTTCGCCTAGTCCTTAAACTGCAATTTGCAAACACTGATTTAGTCCTGCACTTTTACGAACAACATTATTCACAGAGTACTTAACGTTTCTGGATTTAGTCCCCACAGTAACATCAACACTAATGTTTCAAATCAAATGTTGGGGTGTTTCACACATTTCTCATTATTTAATTAACTATGTCCATACTTAATACCATTCTGCTACTAAAAAACAAACAATAACTCTAGAAGTTGCTCTCTAAATTTAACCAAACTTTCTAGTGTGTAAAGTGTGATAAAGTGTAACTTTATTCAAACTGAAACTTTAAAGATTTTTAAAATGGGAAACATTCTGT
>JBAIZL010000002.1:26553566-26603566 GCA_036971475.1 Prosapia bicincta
TTCTGAGTTTAAATTATTCTGTACGTAGGGACCTATTCTGTAACTTATAACATTTACACAACTTTAAGCAGTTTAATAGTATAGGTTACACGTTCTGAAACTTAAAGAAATTTCATTTTAAGAAAAACTTTTGTTTTCTGTATTGAACCGTTTAGTTACTTAATAAAACTTTGGTAGCTTATAGACAATGTGTAAGCCTTTGTAAGGTTTTAAGGTGAATACATTGTTCACTGAATATACCGACGCATTAGAAGAAACGCGTCAAATGTATAGTTTTACATTGTATAAGTTTTTTTCACATTTTTATTCTTGTAAAAGGATTAAAAGTTTGAAAAAAACACATTTTTTAAAGTGGAATTCAAAGACAAAATTGGAAACACAAACATCATTGTGGTTTGAATAAAGAACAAATGTAACTTACTTTGTCACCATAAATATGACACCGTGAAAATTAAATTTTAGTTTCGGCTTTGTAATACTTGAGAAGATGACATGAGTAGGATAAAATGGGTTTAGAATAGTTTATTCAAATTGAACTTAGGTCAAACAACAGGCTACAAAATCGCTGAGGTGTATATCCGAACAGAATAAGAAACGTAGTATCAGAGACTTGGTTTCGGAATATGTTCATCAGGAGAAAGAGAGAAAGCAGGGCACTAGAAAAGCCTAGATGCTGATGAAAGATGGCTGAGCTTGTTATTGAAGACCAAATGGAAGACATATAGACAGTTTCAAAAGTTGTTTAGAATCAATCCAACCCAAAACCTCTCACCTTAAAGCTTTATGGTTCTATGGACAAGATCTAAGTCACATAAAGGTGACTACCGGCGTGGTATATATATATATATATATATATATATATATATATATATATATATATATATATGGCCTTTTCTAAGCGATGTTTTGAAGTAGTAAGGGAGTGCCTACCAGTATATAAAAACGAACTCAAGATTTGGGTGAAGAGTAGGCCTACATTAGAATTTTGAAAATATAGTGATTTCGAAATGCGTCAACAAACGAAAATATTGTAATGTTAGCAAAGTCATATATATATATATAAACCTTTTTGTTAAATTACGTACCTCGAGTAGGTGGAACATTAAGGCAAATATTGTTTTGAAATAGAGGAGGGTTAAGATTTTTTGTTTTTACAGTTAGTAGTGGTCTTTGCATTGTGTGATAGACCTAGTACCTTAGTGCCTTGCCAGTACGATCTGGACCGCGCAACAGATAGTAAATTACAGATCGGTAGTTGCTCCCGTCGCTACTATCACTATCGAGTCGAGTCGAGGAATTGAATACCGTTTCGATGTATGTCGTTCAACTAACCGAAACTTATAAAGCTACATACAATCCATTGGACTTTAAAACCATATTAGCCTCGATATGTTTATCGTCGTCGAAGTAGTCTGCTTTACAAATAGGGTATTTTTGTTTCAATTGCCTTGTTTGTCGTATTTTAATATACAACTTTCTTGATGTGTTTATGGCGGAGGCTTATCCTTTATTTTCCACCAGTGAACGAGTCTAGTAAATCCGCTTTTCACATACAAACCTTCTGACGTATTTTGAGGCAACATCTACCGAAGTCATTTTCCTTCGAAGAAATAAATAATTGAGGCCATTTCCAAAGGACTTTATGGTGTACCTTTTTGCTGCATTTCATTTCCCAGCTGTTATGTTTTCCAAGATCTGATCGTTTTCGAGCATTTCTCTGCCAGTGTTATGTTAAAATAAACTGCGACCGCTTGAGAAGCAGAGGGACGTTGAGGGAGGTATACTTTTCAGAAGCTAAAGATTTTTCTGAAGGGTAGGGATCGGTGAGACGTGGGTCATTCGTGGAAGGGTAGATAGTTTTACTATGGAAATAACCGAGTCCCCTCCTTATACAATGATGTTTTTGTTCCGGGATACTCAAGCAAACTCAATGGGAGCGTTTACATGTTTATGTAAAGTATTTTAAAAGCTTCGTCATCGGCTACTCGTCTAAATATGTAACGAGCCCTGTCTATTAGGGTGCATTACGGATGAGCAACCACGTTAATGATGGCAGGAAATTGAAACGTCACTCTTAATAACCCATTCTACCGCGACGAATCCCTTATACAATATTCTTTAAATTGACACTCTACTAATGACTTGTAGTTTTGTAGAAATTTCTGATGTAATTATCTAATTACAAACATAATTATCACTCGTAGCGAACGGAAAATACGGTTATTTTCTGCAAAGTTGTTCACTTTCTTTATTAATTTTCTTTTTCAGTTCCTTCTAATAGTTCACACTCTCGCTACATATATATATATATATATATATATATATATATATATATATATATATATATATATAAAGAACTAAGTCAAAATAGAAATACAAGAATTATAATTGAATTTACAATTCAAAGCTTTTCGTTGGCTAACAGTACCAACATCATCAGGAATATTCTGATGATATTCCTGATGATGTTGGTACTGTTAGCCAACGAAAAGCTTTGAATTGTAAATTCAATTATAATTCTTGTATTTGTATTTTGCCTTAGTTCTCTATTAATACACAAGAATACATATTGCGATATATATATATATATATATATATATATATATATATATATATATATATATATATATAATTAATAAATTTAAAATATTTCAAAAACAAGAATACTTTTAATGAATATATTCTTGTTTTTGAAATATTTTTAATTTATTAACTATATTACAAGAAAACATATCACCATATTTAATATTATATATATATATATATATATATATATATATATATATATATATATATATATAATCGTTAATAAGATACCTTTTTATTCATTTATTCAAGTTCATAAAAAAAATTTAAACTTGTAGTGGATCACAATTGTTAATACAGTGTTTTTTCAAATATTTATTCCTTTTAAAAGAAATTGATGTCTGCGAGTTGAATTCGAACTAAATTACTACATGTTTGATATCCAGCTGATTTTTTGTTATAGGTTATGTGTTGGAGCAGCTGTTTTTACGCGAAGGTTTTATTACTTTATTTATAATATTTGTATTGTTTACTAAAACGTAACTAAAATAAAATTGCTTTTGTTGACCCAAGTAGGAGTTCTATTATTTGTTTCTTCTTTGTTTTCCTAGTTTTATTTATTATTTGAAACACTTAAAAACATACATTTTGAATATTATAGTGCATATATATATATATATATATATATATATATATATATATATATACACTATAATGTACTTAAACAAGAATCTTACTTGGTATATATGCAAATTACCTTCCAAGAACTTTAATTTCGTGTTCTTATTTTCGAGCATCATCTGAGACTAAGTGCTTCTAATAGAACCAATCTACTAGAAGCACTTAGTCTCAGTTGTTGCTCGAAAATCAAGACACGTAATTAATCCTCAAAAGGTAACTCGCATATATACATATACCAAGTAAGATTGTTGTTTTAGTACATTATAGTGTAAGTGATAAGTGAATACAAAAAAAGTGTTGAAAATTGTATATGCATATATATATATATATATATATATATATATATATATATATATATATATATATATATATATATTAATTTTCCGAAATTTAAAAAAACGTTTTGCTTCATTACATCTAAAGTTGAAACAAAAACGAAACTGATATTGAGGTTACTTGTTCACTAAAAGTATTTTCCAAATGCAAAATATTTGACATGTAAATGTAACACTGGATATTTGTAAAATTAGTTAGACAATGAATGTTTCAAAGACCCATAACAAGGAGAATATTTCGTTTCCTCCTTTTATTAAGATCTAGTTATTTCCTTCCAAACACATAAACCTATTTCTCCTATACAAAACGTTTCTGTTCAAGAGTAGGTCCTACCTACCTACTGATAGGATTAGTTTTAATGATAAAAAAACTGAATAAAAATAAACTAGAATTCTACGAAATAATAAGTGGGTAGAGGGTTGGGGATTCGTCACCTTTGGGGCGAATACCAGACCATATTCTGTCTGTCCAATGCTGCCATCCTAATAATCCAGTCCGTCAGACAGTGCCATTGTGTAGCTGTAGTGAAGTCAGTGTTTTTTCTTGTAGTCTCTGCGCTTTAATAACTATTAATTTATTGAATATTTTCATGACCAATAAACAGTCTCTATCAGCACTGAACTGCCTCATTTATAATGGCTGAAATCTGAGATGGCTCTACGTAAGAATACTAACAGTCATTAAGTCAATTTAAAAACATTCTATTTTATTTTATCAACAAGCATATTGGTTTTTACCAACTAAATTAGCCAGCTGAGTTATTTAGTGATACCTGACTGATGGTTGTGAGTGACAAGTGTTCCAACTGGCAACCCAGCCTCCCTTCTCCGCCACAGCTCCAGTCTCACTCACACCATTTATTTTCTCTAATATTTTCCTTACTTTTAAAGGTTTACTCATTGTTTCTTTTCTGGCATTGCCTTTATCTATATATTTGGCCTTCGTGTTCAATTTGAGAGTTCTTTCCGCTACTCTATTTTTATCATTGCCATTTTAAAAATGTAGGTGGTGGCAAGGCGCAGTTTTACATAAACGCACGCTTACACATACACACACAAACACACACACACACCGTATCGCCGTCGCAGTCTATTACACCATTACACCACTTTTATCACATACTTGCGAGAACGCTCCTGTCTAACAGAATGTAGTTCAATCTGTCTTTTTCAACGCAGAGAAAATATTTTCGCCGCTCCAAATATGCGTTCGCTGATACATAAATTTCATTAGAGATGCTGCCACAGATTTCCTGTGCAGTAAATATTTACCCTTCACGTAATAACTTACAGTAGACATCACTGCGTATTGAACTTTGCAGCTATCTACAGATATTTAATGACAAACAGTTTAAATTAATTAAGAAAAATTGTATTTAATTCGTCTCTAGTAGGTTATAAATTATTCAACTTATATTTAATCGCTTACAAATTATTTAGAATATCTTTATTTGATTTCAAATTATTTATCTAACTTAGTATCTTTCAAGTTACGTAACCTACTTTTAGAGCTTACAAATCATTTAATATACCTTTAGTAGCTTACGCGTAGTGTAACTTATCTTGAGTAGCTTACACACACTATATAGTTAATTTTTATAGGTTAAAAATTTGTTAGGTTTATTTTGGAAGCTCATAAATTTTTTAGTTTACCTTCAATTGCCAACTAATCCTGTAGAACACCTTTAGGAGCTTACAAATTATTAGGCCTATTTTTAGTAGCTTATAAATTACGAGGCTTATCTTTGGTAGCTTACAAATTACCAGGCTTATCTTTAATAGCTTACAAATGATCAGGCTTATTTTTAGTAGCTTACAAATTACGAGGCTTTTCTTTGGTAGCTTACAAATTATAAGGCTTATTTTTAGTAGCTTACAAATTACGAGGCTTATCTTTGGTAGCTTACAAATTATAAGGCTTATTTTTAGTAGCTTACAAATTACGAGGCTTATCTTTGGTAGCTTAGAAATTATAAGGCTTATTTTTAGTAGCTTACAAATTACGAGGCTTGTCTTTGGTAGCTTACAAATTATTAGGCTTATCTTTGGTAGCTTACAAATTATTAGGCTTATCTTTGGTAGCTTACAAATTATGAGGCTTATCTTTAATAGCCTACAAATTATCTGGCTTACTTTTAGTAGCTTACAAATTACGAGGCTTATCTTTGGTAGCTTACAAATTATTAGGCTTATCTTTGGTAGCTTATAAATTATGATGCCTATCTTTAATAGCTTACAAATTATCAGGCTTACTTTTAGTAGCTTACAAATTACGAGGCTTATCTTTGGTATCTTACAAATTATTAGGCTTATCTTTAATAGCTTACAAATTATTTAGAATTTTATTAATAACCTAAGAATTAGGTAGAATACCTCTACAGTATTAGTTTACAAAGATTTAAGCTAATATTTATAACCTTATAAAATATCAAGAATATTATTAATATCTTACAAACATTTTAGCTTAGCTTTAGTAGCTTACAAACATTGCAGGTAGCCAATATACTATTTGGCTCAACTTTAGTACCTTACAAACACCTTAGGCTACCTCTATTTGTATACTAATTATTTAGTTTAGAAATTACTTAGTTTTATAATAATACAGTAGAACCTCTCTAATTCGTCACGTTCGGGATAGAGGGGGTGACGAATTTAAGACAAAAACGTAGTGAAATTAACATGTAAATATGGGTAAACATAGCACATAAATATGTAAATAGGTATGTAATGTAACTAATAGAATAGTTACAATATTTAGGTCGGTTGAAAAACTCAGCACTATAACACAACTCTACAAAAACACTGGAAGCCTACACTATAGCTCGTAATTACAAATACAGTATATTACTTTATTTTCATAAACGAAACACACAACACACATATTCCTTGTATACAGTACATTGTAAGAACAATAAAACTAACAACAAAAAATACGGTGTATTAAATCTATTTACGTTGCAGTTTTTAAAAAAGTTGGAAATTTTCTTTCGTAATAAATAATTCTTTTCCGATGGCGCCTATACTACGTGACAGTGCATACGCTGTTTGTTATAACTGTGACGAACTACAAAAGGTGACGAATTATAGAGGTTCCACTGCACCTTCTAAGTTCTAATAATATAAAAGGAGTGATTAGACTATTATTGTAAGGCAGACCTGATACAAGGATAGATAAAAGGGAGAGCAAGATTACACCATAAGCACCATATACAAATATATGCAGCACGTGTTAAATATATAATATACGGAATTCGCAATAAATAGAAATCACACAGGGCGGTTGGGTAAAGGTTATTTTAGTCGATAAGTCTCTGTAGCTTTGAGAGATGTGGTAGATACAATGATACATTAAAGCAGAATCATCCTACTTGGCAAGATGCCATCGAAAACGTCTTTGGCCCTCCCCCCGCATAGAAATACAAACTTAAATTATTTCATTAAATTTGACAAAAAAATGTATAAAGAAAACCGTTAAAATCTCTTAAAAAAGGGTATATTTTAGGAATATATATATATATATATATATATATATATATATATATATATATATATATATACATAGTCACACACACACACACACACACACACACACACACACACACACACACACACACACACACATATATATATATATATATATATATATATATATATATATATGATGAATAGTTATCCTGAGTACATCCGTTAATTTTTCAGTGCATAAAATCGCAGTTTCGACGATTCGCTAGAATCTCATCTAGCATTGATTCGCTCTTCAAATATTGTTGCTAGATGAGATTCTAGCAAAACGTTGGAACTGCGATTTTATGGACTGCAGAATGTACGGATGTACTCCAGATAGTAACTATTCATCATATTTTTCCATCCGTGAAGGAATACGTATCAGCATATTCACATATATATATATATATATATATATATATATATTTATATATATATATATATATATATATATATATACACGTATCACACACACACACACACACACACACACACACACACACACACACACACACACACACACACACACACACACATATATATATATATATATATATATGCAGTACATTTATATGACTATATGGATGCATAAAAGCGTGACATCCTCTAGAAGATTCTTCCCCATTCTGTTCAGATCCGCTAAAAGAAGTATTCAGTGTAATGAGGCAAAGTAGTAGCGATGAATAGTTAGACACGACTAGCGATATTAATAACGAATTACGATCAGCTGATATTATATAGAATTGACAATAGTATCCATATATAGGACCTAAGTCTCAATGAAAAATTAATAAATTCTTACTTAATAAACAAAAGTGTAGCGAACGCAAAATGGACTGTCGCGTCGTTTTTGCATAAGCAATGGAGTGGATTTAATAACAAAACTGGCATTCAGTATTAACTCACTTTATTATTTCCTATTTGAATGTCTACAGAACACGGCCTCGTGCTCTCCACGTAATTTATTGTTCTGTACAACATTTTATAGACATTGTGTGTCTACATGTTCTTACATTTAATAAAACATACAGCATATACATAAAATACAGTCGAATAATAAAGTATACACAAGATTTTGTACAGTTTCTAAAAATTTAACAAAATTGCCGTGCAAATACAACTGCAATAAAATTATTATTACCAAATTTACTTTTTTATACAGTTTACAAAGTTTTTTTCCAGATAAGGGCAATTATTTGAGATTTTCTTGTTTTCGTTGCGGTTAAATCTCACTAAAGCCAAGAAAACACGCGATTTAACAATCAAAACAAAACCAGTTAAGTGTAGACTACATATATATTCAATTTCTCATTAAAGTTGTATGAGCGGGCACAGCTTGCTCATGGAAGACCCTTCCCATGCGATGCCTTATCTTCCCCTATTCCCAGCACCAGGGAGAATTATGTCGTTCCCTATTTCTACCTAGTTCCATCTAGGTCCTTACTAGTTTCTTACATGGAGGTGTAAGAGGCTAACACCTGTATTTTGATCCCGATAAATATTATATTACGTTTGGGGACTCTGGACCATTGATGACGTAACATCACAACTTTATCCTAACCGGGGGGGGGGGGGGTTGTGCCCCTACCTTCACCCTATGTACAGTCGAGACCATTTGGCCTTGAGAGATCGCAGTAGAAAAGACGGGAGGTGGATGGCTGCTTTGAGTCAATATAAATACTTTCCTACAAACATGATTAGGAATGTCAAAGACTTGTATGAGAAGGTCAGTTTTGGATGAATTCGATGATAAATTAGCTTCGGTATGAAATAACAAACAATATTTAAATACGTGAATTCATATCGGATGCAGACATTGTTGTATAGAACATTCTGTAAATGTAATATGTTTTCAGAAGTGGTAGTACGCGAGAAAGCGGGATTGACCAAGTGCACTGTTAGCGAGACACAACTATATATAAGCAATCCTTTATCACAGACGCTGCCACCAAACTACCTCCTTCTCTGACAGACTGCCTTGTAGGCTATAGAGGTCGTGCGATTGTTTGCTTTGATACAACGGTTAATAAAGCTAGAGAAAACCCCGCTACGTAATACTATAGCACGTTTTCAACCGTGCTTGTTTCCGGAAACATGGCATTTTTAATTTTTTTTAGTATTAGACCGCCATTGAATGTCTAACATCTCTAAATGTCGTTAAGTGTGATAACATCATAGATACTAAAGACTTATTTTTTACAATTATAGCTGTTAAAAGTTAGGATCCTGTCAAGGAACTGTTAATAATACTGTAACGTCGCGTCGCTGCTAGCTGATTTAACTTTGATATAAAAGTGGTTATTTAAATTTAATAAAACGTATTTAATTCTAATGAAGGGTTTTTAATTTTAAGAAAACATATAACTTTGATAAAACGTTATTAACCATCAACAAATCGTTATATAAATATTATATAACGTTCTTTAACTTTGATATGGGCGTGGCTATTTAAATTTAATGAAAGGCTTTTAATTTTAATAAAACATGATTTAACTTAGATAAAACGTTATTTAACGTTGGTGAGTGTTGACTTGGAAAACAATTATTAAATGTATTAAAAACGTTACATAATTTTGATAAATTCTTATTTAACAATGATAATACGTTTTATAACTTTCACAAGTCCTTGCTTACCTTTCATAAAACGTTAAATAACTTTGATAAAATTTATCTTTAGTAAAACGTTATTTAAATTTAATGAAAGGTTTTTGTCAAAGATAGAAATCTTTACAAAGTAGGGATTATTTAAAGCCCATAAAGGGAGATGACTCAGCGTTTCTAAAACGAACTCCCCCCACTCCAAAAACTGACCTCAGAAACGTCTTTTATATAAGAGATGTAAGAATATTATTTGATTTCACATTAATTTATAGCTAGCATACGGAACTCTCAATTTAAAGCAAAGATGTTTTAAAAACTTTGTATAATACACAATTCTCTGCAAACTGTTAAAGTACATAACATTCAGGATTTGAGTACTGTATCACATGTAATTAAAACCTATATTTGGTAATACACATGCTGTCTGTTTTTGTTTCGATAATTTAATATGTTTTCGTGTTTAAATAAATAACGTGTTGTACAAATAATCATGAGTGGTTGTAGCGAGATATTCCCTA
This sequence comes from Prosapia bicincta, assembly GCA_036971475.1. Classification (NCBI taxonomy): domain Eukaryota; kingdom Metazoa; phylum Arthropoda; class Insecta; order Hemiptera; family Cercopidae; genus Prosapia; species Prosapia bicincta. The sequence goes on from JBAIZL010000002.1 coordinate 26,563,732, forward strand.
TGCTAAGTCATAATTTGGATCTACTTTCCACTTATCTCAACCAGGCTACTTCATAGTTAGTCCTAACAGTATTTTTACCAGATAATTGTACCAGGCTACTTCCAAATCAGTCCTACCAGACTACATCCCAGTCACTTTTACCAATCTACTACTCAATTAATCCTACCAGGCTACTTTCCATCCAGGCCTACCATGCTACATCTCAGATATTTCTGCTAGGCTACTTCCCAGTCAGTTGTACAATGCTACTTCACAATCAGTCATACCGGGATACTGTCCAATCAACCCTACCAGGCTACTTCGCAGTCAGTCCTAACAAGGTACAGCCCAGTCAGTTCTACCAGGCTGCTTTTCATCCAGCCCTACCATTCTACTTCCCAGTTAATCCTACCAGGCTATCTTTCAGTCAGTTGTACCATGCCACTTTCCAGATAGTGCTACCAGGATCTATCCCAGTCGGATTTACCAAGCTACTCCTCAGTTAACCAATATCTGGCTACTTCTCAATTAGCTCTACCAGGGTACTCCCCAACTACACATTCAGTTTTACCCTGCTAAAATCAGTTAGTCCTACTAACATACTTTGCAGTCAGTTTTACCAGATTCTTTTCTCAGTTAGCCTATATTTGGCTACTTCCAAGTTGACTCTAACAAGCCATAATATACTTTAGGGGCTTTTTTCCTTATTCCAGATAGGTCTCCTTATATTGTTCATCTCCTGATTATACTTAGATGTTCTAATTCAATAGAGAACTGTTTATCGTTACAATTGTACGAAGGTAAGTAAATGAATCAAGGAACTATAATAAAATTATAAGAAACAAATAATATTAATTGGCTGTCGTTAATATATTGCTAACCTCAATCCCATTCCCAGAGTTGTCTAAATATAAATGGTTTTAAATATGGGAACAAAACGTTCGCGATACCTCGCCTACTTTTCCCCGCAACGAAGAGATTCTACCGTCAAATAGTCCGGTGATGAGTCATTCATTTTTTCAGAAAAACAAATTCTGAAAATCCTGTTTGTTTTTATTGAACGTAGATGGCCCTTCTCAGCTGATACATTATGGAAGTGTAGAAAGGGTTGAGGTAGGGATGTAACCCTTGGTAGAGGAGGGAGTCTAGGTCATACCTGATGCAGATATCCATCTATAGAGAGCAAAGGTATATGTATGACCTTGTCACCTCCTTATGGGAGAATACAAAGTGATAGGCTGAAAGAAGGGTTATACTGATACCCTGAAACTGCGAATAGAGGAAAATTGTGAATGGAGGAAACTGCACCACCAAGGCAGAACCCGCTTACCTGATCCGGCGTGGTCCCCCCAGTTTAAGCAGCGATGAATGCCCGCTATACACTGTAAACGCCTACGCAGATTATGTTTATAAAGCTCTAAAAGTGATAATCTGGTACAGAACTTTAAACATATATTAGGAGACCCAAAAATAACCGGAATCATGCAGCCGTGAGCTCGCTAGTCGCAGTAGCGCCTTCAGCCGCATAAAGTAAACGTGACTGATTACTTGGTATGCAATCTGTCAGCCATGACAGGGTGCAGAAGCTGTTATGTGAAGGCGCTTATGTTTAATTTGACGGTTATAAACAATAGTATTTATAAAAGTTATTGTTTGTATTCATTCTCGATAGTTCCAGTTATTGATCACTGGCTTTGCTGGGTTCGTTGAAAATATCGTAGTTACAGAAACTGGTGTCGTAAAAAATGAATCTCGCGTGAAGATAAAATATAAAAAAACATTACTTCTGAATTCGTCTATTAAACGCAAATTCACACATTTAATAAGTTGAAATGTTTTAAAAGCAAAGGTGTTTCTTTTCTTGGATAAATTATTTTCATGAAATAAATTTAATGAATCTGATATTTTTGTAAGATTTGTAATTTTTTATCACTGCCGTTTACAACAAAAACAAGTTCACTTTATACAAAGAAAATCTAATAATTACACAAACAATATTATACACAAATAATAGTTACACACATATTTTACAGTTATTGCACAACAACAAATAAATAACAACAAAAAAACATTGCATAAAAAAATATATCTATTAAATACACATCATAGAAAACAAATCCAAGTGGAAAAGTGTTGTTATTTACACAATAGGAATAGTTTAATAAATGTATTTTCCCAAAACCGTAACAATTACATTAAAATACATTACATATACTAAATAACGAATTCATATAACTTACACATAACAAAATATTTCAAACTACTACTGTCAACGAATGTTGTAATACACAATCAATTATATATTTCAAAAATATATTTATCCGTAGAAATAGTTACATGAGTAAAGTTTTTACTTATATTTACACGTTTCATACACTGAAAGCGCTAATAGATTCTAGAGTGGGTTTTGTTCATTTTGATTTCAGGGTTTTTGATGTATGCAGTTTTAACATCGCACGGGAAAGTATTTTGAGCTTTATGTTTCGACTGAACCTATTTTAAAATAAATGTGTTTCAAATTGTGTCTTTTAAATATAAATATGGAATGTTTGTGTGTTTTTCGATTAAAAAGCATAAAATTTATTAAAGTTTTTAAAAGTAAAATTTAGTTTAAAAACAAATTTAAAATATTTTTTTTAATATAATTTGTTTGGAAACACGTTTTGTAAAAATGGCGTTAAAATAAATACTTTTAAACCTCAGATTGGAAACGACGTCTGTAAGATATGTTTAGTTTAAATCGTTTCAGAACAGCCTTTGCCTTCTACAGGGTCATATTTTCTTTAGTGCTGTACTCACGTAATAGTTGCTAGCGCTGTATACATCACGTGTGGGATATTATGCCATTATCTGGGTTCTTAGTCTTTGTAGTACATATGCAACCGGAATCTAGAATAAAACATACTGTTACAAGTCAAGGCAAGTGCCGGTAGTTTCACCAAGTCGGGGTGGATGCACCAAGTGCCGGTGAATGCCTAAAGTGCCGTTAGGTGAACCAAGTTGCATTCAGCGAGCCAAGTACCATTAGATAGGCCAAGTCGTGGTGGGTGCCAAGTGGCGGTAGTTGGATCGAAGGCCAGTAGATGCGCCAAGTGCCGGTAGTTGTACCAAGTGCCGGTAGTTGCCTCAAGTGCCGTTAGGGCCCAAAGTAGCATTCAGCGCGCCAAGTACCGTCAGATAATCCAAGTCGTGGTGGGTGCACCAAGTGACGGTAATTGCGTCGAAGGCCAGTAGATGCGCCAAGTGCCGGTAGTTGTACCAAGTGCCGTTAGGTGCGTCTAGTGCCGGTAAGTATACCAAGTTCTGGTAAGTTCGCAAAGTGCCAGTCGTAACGACAATGGGCGGAGATGCGCAAAGTCCCGTTAGGTGTGAATTATGATGAAAGTTGTGCCAGGTCGTAATAGGTGAGCCCCCCAAGAGAAAACATAGGATTGTAATTCAATGCTATTAGATTACACGACCTGTACAGTTGATGAATGCGAAAGCCATTACAATGGCTGTTTTCCATCCAACATTTTTCCATTTCAGGAATTACCTTTCGTATTTAATTTATTGGATACGAAAGAGTGAAGGCAAGATAAAGTGACTAATGCGGGAAAGTGAGTTTGCTGTAACAATCCCCTTGATAGAAGGATGTGACAGGTCTTCTGAAAACATGACGGAGCACTTGTAAATAATAAATAAGAACGATTTTAATGTGATTAAAACAGTCTTAGAAAGTATTTGTTTGGAATTTCATGGAATTACTGTGCAAATACAGTATTAAATATAGAACAGGAAATTTCAAAAACAAGCAAGACATTCTAAAACTTAAATAAACAACCCCGATGCCTTCGGATAGTATCATTACGGTCTTAAAACCTTGTCCAGAACTTCGTTTGAAAATAAATAACACTTAAATTTTGTAATGTGTTAATTTTAAATTTATATATTTCATATATTATATTTTATATGTTTATATTTTATATGCTCTATTATTGAAAACTAAAAAAATAAAATATATTTTTCTTCGGTAAATACATTTTTAATGAATACTTTTTAAATTGAAAGTTTTAATAGTTTTCCATTTTTATTTTTTATTAAAGGTTTTTATAATAATTTCCCAAAAATACATTTCTTTCCTCTAAAACGTTTTCAAGTGAATACTTATAACAGTTTGATTAATTTCATTAATATTGCCGCCCTACCCGGATTATACTCAGGAACTCTATATGTTCTTCTTTAAACCGGAAGTCTTGAAGTTTTAAAAGATGAATATTATTTAACGTCGCTTAAATCATCAGAATTCATTTGCACTGGAATTTGAAAAAAAACCAGCTCGTGCGCTTCGAAGTACAGCTGTCGAACGTTGAAAGAGTCAGAACAACGTAGCCAGCAATGTTCAAGTATCGCGCTCTTAGAGGGATTAGTTCTTAACTCTAGCGCCCAACACTTGTCACACCGGGATATTTTATAATTCTGTACAATTGCTACTTTGAAAACTTTCAAAAATATTTCAAGGCGTAAAGGATGTTAGAGTTTGTCGACTTTTAGTTTAGTGTAACTGTACCCCAAATACAAGTGTCTCAAACTTCCCTGATTAGACATATTACCGTTCGCAGTGGAGGGTGTGAGGTGAAGTGTGTAGTAAAGGGCCTGCCCGGAGAGGAAGATATAGTATTGAGTAGATAAAAATTTGCTGTTTATCCTGCCCTTGCCTTATGCAAATGCTTCACTGTCAAGGTCGGGCTTCACCTCATTCCGCATGGCATTTAGTCACATGTTTGATCGCTTCCTATTTCTCTGAATTACTTATAAAGTCTTTGCCTCTTTACTTTCAGGGGTTTTAAACGTATTTGAGACTAAGGAATGTCTTTTTCTATTAGATCATGATAAAGACAACGTGCTATAAAGTAGGAACAATAAAAAACAACAAAACAATCCAAGAATTTATGAGGAACGTCCTCAAACAACTGTAGGTATAACAACGAGCGATTTCTTTTTACAAATTATATATATATAAAACTGAAATATATAGGAAAATTTTTCAATTATTATTTCATATGGAATATGTTTCAATCCCCCACCCCACCATCACTCACTACTCACCTTTCATTCACCACTTACCTTTACTAACCCCCACCTTTACTCAACATTGCCTTCGCTCTACAATCACTTTCCCAAACCACTCACCACTAACCTTCACTCACCACTTCCCTTTACTCACCATTTCCCTTCACTTAACAATCACCTTTACTGACAACTCAACTTCATTCACCACCCAAGTTCACTCACTCCTCATATTCAATCGCCACATATTTTTACTCAACAATCATTTTCATTCATTACTTACCATCACTCATTACTTACCTTTACTCATCACTCACCTTCTCTCACTACTTACTTTCAATCAACATTCTCCTTTACTCACCACTTGCCTTCACTCTGCAATCGCTTTCACTCACCACTAGTGAGTAATGACTCACCTTTACTTGCAAATTTCCTTCACTCAAAAATCGCCTTCACCCACCACCTATTTTCACTCAACAATCCTTTTCACTCACTACTCACCACCTTGGCTCACCATTTGCCTTCACTTAACAATTCCCGTTATTCAAAATTCAACTTCACTCACCACTCAAGTTCACTCGCCACTCACATTCACCCACCTCCTATTTCCACTCAACAATCACTTTCACTTACCTTCACACACCACTTACCCTCACTCGACTCTCTAGTTCACTCAATGTTTCTAAGGACCACCTTGAGAGCGCTTTACAGACATTTGAAATACAATAATTTGACAATTGGACAGTCGAGTACCTAGAAACACTCCTTTTGACATTGAGCTCAGATGTGATATACAAATACTTAAAAATTATCTAAATTGAAAAATTGGAAAAGTATTACAATCTTATAAAATAATCCCTAGTTTATGTAAAATGGAATAGAGTAAACACATATAAAAGTAACCACTTAAACACAATGTTTTATTAGTATCAGTGTAATGTTGATGTGAAATTACGCAACCTCGTGAACATTTATAAAAGTAAATACAACCAAAAAAAGCAATGAAATATATGTTTTATAGAAGAAAACAGAATGATCTGTTTGAATTATACCGTACATAGCAAGGAACCGGCTTCAATAATTTAAATCAAAATTTTCAATCCAAATTATTGATCACACTCATTCCAATGAGGCAGACGTTTGAAAAAAAGTAAAATTGATGCAACAATTATGAAATATTACACTTATTTATAGTTAATCTAATTTTTAGAATGTTTTAAAAATATATCCAATGTACCAACAGTCGGTTTTTTTAAATAGACTAGATAGTTTACCGCCCTAAGAAATAATGTTGCCTTCCGGCATTGTTGTGAATCGGTGCTTTTGGTAGTGTAGCCATCATCAGAACTTTAATGTCTATTTATGTTTCTCTAATAGACTACGGTGGTCAGAAACGCGCCAAGAATTTTATCGAGACAATGCTCTATAGGGCAAAAACATATTGCACAAAGTCGTAAGTGGCAACATTTAGCACAGCGGGAAATGCTATTCTAGTGGTAAAAAACTTGACACAAAATTGTTTGTGCGTATTTAAATCGGACTTTTAGACCGAGAAATGTTGAAGAGTGCCGCTTAAACAGCACTCAAATGTCTCACGATGCAACATTAGAAACGTACTCCCCGTGCCCCTAAGGGGGGGGGATATACACAAACCAGTTGTACTCGACTTCACTCGCAAGCCCACACCTTCTCGCTTACCCTAATAATGCCTTGAAATATATTGCATTGCTAGTTAAAACAATGTTTATATAATCAATTAACCATAGAAGGGACCACGCGGACAGAATACAACTACAGACTGTTGCTAAAGGGGGGGGATGTTCGTAGAAATTTCATATTTTACGAGTAGCAGTTTTCAATTGCTTTATAAGTCAATTGCCTTCAACACAACACCGATAATAATAAAACATGTACAGTAAAGATGATACCAAACGTTTGAAACCTTAAAAATAATCTGCACCATAAATCGATTACAAGACCCGATTCTCACAGTAGAATGAAGCTAGTGGAATATGTTAAAACAAATGGGTTTTTAGTTTTCCAATGTTGGCATTGTTTGTAACACTTCATCGCCACTTTCTATGATCACAGTGTTTTCAAGCCGAACCACTTGTCGGAATTTCGGTTCTAAATGTACACCAGAAGAAGGCCGGCCACTTCGGGCTGCCCGCTCCTAAAGTCTTTATAAAACCGCGTGGTGAGAATAACGCTATGGGCTCAGGAGGAGTAGACAAACGCAGAATATGAGGCTGTAGAGGTGTGATGAGCGATGGTGAGCCTGGCCGCCGTGCTGCATAGCGGCCGGGAACTCTCCTGCAAAAGTTAAAAACAACTGTATCAATAAAAACACCTTTTAAGGGCAATGGAGGAAAGGAGAAGCTTTTTCATTTAGTTACTGAAGTTAGTTTAACCATTACTATCCGACAGTTATCAGTGGAGTTTAATTGCGCCGTGTTTTGTTGCTTAAGTCGACAGTGTATACATAATTGTTCGACCAGTTTTACTATTACGCCTGTTATATAAATACTGATTTTCTAACAATAAATTCTTACAGTAAATACGTTTAAAACACCTATATGAAAATATATATGTATATATACTAAGAGTTTATAAAAAGTTCTACGTAGCACCTTGTAAAAACATAAGTAAAAATTTTCTCAAGTTTTGGAAAATACAACTTTTATAACTCCGATGTTATTTTTGTTTTTTTAAATATTATTTTCAAAACATTCGATATTTTTAGAGGCACAATAGAGGTTGAGTTACAATTTTTACCATCACCTGGTTACTATTGAGGAAACAGCTGAAGAACTTACCATTGAGTACGTGAACATTGATGGACTTGGACTGCGCGTTGGATGGGTTACACTGGTACTTGCCAGAGTCCGTCGGCTTTGCTTTCTGTATGAGCAGGAAGCTAGTGGTTGTCTCTCCCTTCTCCGTGAGCACACTAACGCCGCCTCTTGGCGAGTCGTAGCTTATGATCTGCAAAGTGACATAAAAACATAGTAATTAATTTACTGCATAAATGCTCACTTCTTCGGGAAATCCGGCAAAAGAAACGTTTCCGAATCCAAGTTTAAATAAGTAATATTTAAACAAATTAGGTCAATGTCTACTTAGGTGAACAAAGAACAAAATTATTTTAGTTACTTTTTATCAAATAATTATAACTATTATAAATAAAATAACATAACATATGCGATAAAACACGATATTGCAGACTTTGCCTTTTTGAGAAAAGTTTTTCAAATGTAAAACTACAATTAAAAAATTATATTTAATAAGTATATTAATATTTGAAAGAAAACTATTAATATCAAGTGCCACTCACTAAAAAAATGTATTTAAACTTGAGTGAAGGAATAAATAGTATTTTAATTAAGATTGAAATTAGGAACAAGATATAGAGGGGTTAGAATCATAGTGGTGTGAGTAAATTTTTTATAATTTTGACCTAGGGTCAGATTTCTCTCACAAAACAACAAATCTATTTAGTGCAATATTGGTGAAAGTCATATTTCAAATTTTAAATGCTAGGTAACAGAGTTTCTTGAGAGCTATCAGAGAAAATATAAAAACCTTTCTGAGAGTTAAAAGAAAAAGCTTTCTGTTTTGAAAAATCAATAATTTTGACTTACATCACTATGATTATAAATTCTATTATAATGGCATTCACATTTTGATTTTACTATAGTGGGTTTTTGCCGAACTGTCGTCGCACATATAGAGACCTATTACTTACGCATAGTAGCTGTTTATATAACACAATACAAACAACAACTACAAGGAAAATACATAACAAACACACCACCAAATACAATTCCCTCGCGGGTGACTCTTTGACACAAGCAGGGGCTTGTCTACTTCAAGTAAACGGCACAACCCTAGCGCAGACTGGTTTTTTTTCTACTCTTGGTACAAAGCTAACTTTGTGGTCCTTCCTGAAGAACCATTATCCCTTCTCTTTATCTGTCAGGGGCGTACAACCCACGACCACCCCCCCCCCGACTAGTTTGTTTACGGTCCGCAGACAACTGTAAATTTTTGCTCATGAATTTAGAGAAACGTAATACTGTTTCATAGGGAAAGATATGAGCCAGAACAATATTGCTGTACTAGCAGTATTTGTGGCAATATTCAAGTGGAACTTATCGGTCTGCAGCGCATGATTCAGTTAAAGTCAACACTGTGTGCAATTTCATCAATTGATTTTTACTAATATTATTTACCTCCAGAAATGGTTTATATGCTAGAAGTATTTTTAAACCTTTCGTGTTTCTTCAGTAGTACTTCTATTTGTGAGCAAGTTTTTTCTTGAATGAAAACTATCAAATCTAAAGCTTGTACGCGTTTATCTGACAGTTACTTATAATCAAGTTTTAAAAATAGCTACCACAAACATTAAAGTAGAAACTAAACTGTATTAAAAAAACTGTATCAAATTTCCCACTAAAATAACCATTTTTCAGACCTTATTTTATGTTTATAACTCTTTCAAGGTGAAAATTGTTTTCATGTTTTTATTCTTGATGTAATATTAACATTATAAAGATAGGGAATTAAAGATATCGATATAATGTTACAAGTATGTATGCTGTTATGTATTATGTTAAATGCCTGTGTGTGTAGGGTATGTATGCATATTACAATATAAAACGTAGGATATATTTAATAACTATTTATTAGGAATATAGGCCTACTGTGGTTGAATTTAACAATAAATACACAAAAACCTCTTAACCACAAACTTTCTTTATTTTACCCTTATGTACATTTCAGTTACAAAGTAACCATCCTCAGAGAGATAACATACAAAAAGACTGATTAACGCTAGAAAAATACCTTATTTATAATCTACAGAACTAGTCACTCCCACTCCGACCGCCGCGGCCCCACCTGTTAAACAAGGCGTAGCCACGCCCATCGAGTGAAAGCAAAATATCTTAAGTCAACTTACTAAAATATAAATTAAAAATACAATAAATTCTAAATTAAATTTTTTTTGAAATTATAACCAACACAAAATTTAATATAAAAATCATAATCCTATTTAAAAAATTAATATAAAATTGAATGAGGAATCAGAAGATAATAAATTCTCAGGTTTATGTTTACCAATTTTTAAACTTTCGAAACTATTTAACAATTAATTTATTAGTTCTAACATTCTTAATTAACTTTACATTATTACCATCTAGATTGTGATTGGTCTCTAAAATATGGGCAGAAATACTAGACTTTGCAAATCTTTGGTATTTAATATCCCTAATATGTTCCCTAAATCTAGTTATTACTTTTCGTCTTGTCTGCCCAATATACATTTTATCATAATCCTTACAATTACCTTGGTAAATCCCTGATTTATCAAGTGTTTATACTTTATCTTTTACATTACGTAATAAATTTTGAAGGTTATTATGATTTTTATACGCAACTCCCAATCTAACATTCTTAAAAATTCACTCCGGCTTTTTTTTTAAATTTTTGTCAAAAGGTAAACTAATAAAACGGCTTTCTTCTTTAGTTTCCAAAGGTAATGTTGTTAATTGTTTCTGAAAAATCCTAATCCTTTGCTTCCGAAGGATATTATCAATAATTTTACGTTCATAACCATTAAATTCCGCTGTACTTTTAATATGTTCTAATTCAATATCAAAACGTCTTTTACTCAAAGGAATATTAATCAACCTATTAACTAAAGAATTGAAAGCTGCAAATTTGTGTTGGTTACAATGGATAGATTCGTTTGGAATAAATCTATCATTGGTTGTTGGCTTTCTATAAATATCAAAAAGTATTTTATCTCTATTTCTAATACAATAAACATCAAGAAACGGTATACGTTTATCTTTTTTAATTTCATAAGTAAATCTAATATTAGGATTTTGAAAAAAGAAGATTATATTAATAGAGTTAATAATTTGTTAGAAACGGGATAAATTGTCAAAAAATCCGTTAAATAAATTTGTTAATAAAACAGTAAATGTTATTAACACTCCAGTACCCGCGCCTATTATCGTCACGTGAGGCTCGCGTGGGGTCTTTTTCGACCCCACTCAGTATTCCGATCTTCTCGCCAATATAATTGGAACTGGTTCTTTATTTATAAGAATAATATCTACCAACATAGTATTGCAATGACTTGGTGAAATTTTATAGTTATTCCCTGATACCAGGCTGTCTACGCTCGCCTTAACTTACTAGCCAGAGTCTCTGCTCCTGAACCACCGTGGTTGGCGATAAATTCATACAGTCGTTCAAAACATGACGAAATGTGATAATTATTCGGTCAGTAGTATCGACTAGTATCAATATAATGGATAACTAGGGGACAAGGTAGGGATCGTTTTTTAAATACAATTAGTCTATTTCAATCAAATAGTTTCATTTATTCAAATCATATCCTTATAAATTGTTTCCAGATCAAACAATTTCACTTATAAAAACAAAAAAACAAAAAAAAGATTAGTATTTATTGTTTAAAAGCATCTCTCGCAAACAGTTTTTCGATGACTGGGGCACTATCATGTAAGCTGTAGTATTCTAGGAATATTGTCCATACTCGCCCGACGGTGAACAGCTGGCTTCAGTAACTCGATTGATAGTGTGGAGAGGTATTCCTGTCTGACAATATTATTGAATGGGTGTTTGCGCGGAAAATGTTAATTGCATTGAAAAAAAAGTGTCAATGGCCATCGTCTGGAATTCCTACTAACATCATATTGGTGACACATCTTATCGAGTATATCAACGCCGAATTTCGTGTTATTATAGTCTGTTATTATAATAGGTTTCCTCTCACTCGTTCTTGTTATTATCATTCTCGTTATAATTATCACCATCATCCAGCTCATCCCTCCTGGAAACATTCAGTCCTCTTCTGCTTCGTCAGGATCATCAGGTCCCAATATCTCCTAATTATCACTCATAGTTTCGTCCAACTAAATGCGTAATTGTTTTTGATCGCGTTCTGAACATACTTGTAAACTTTCTCGATCATGTAAAGACATTGCACAGGTTATCATCGATACAGGAAAGTTTGTGGTTAAGAGTTTTTTGTGTATTTATTATTATATTTAATAATTTAAGCACAACTAAATAAGTAGCATTCTAAATATATAACTGGGTAAATTTATTCCCGCGACCCGGTTCGAGAAAAATTAGTAATTAATTGGCCCGCCGTTCCAAAAGTGGTTGCGCATCCCTGTATCCTACAAATTGGTTCACCAAATTGAATCTCCCTACGACCTGGATAAAGAGAAGGTCTATTTAAGACGAGTAACCCACCATACGTCCGTCGCAATCCTTTGTGTCTCTGATTAGAGATGTTTAAGTCCTAACCTTCATATTCTTGTCCATGCATACATGTAATCCTTTTAATATACTTCAAACCCCGTAACCTTGACACTGTAAGAGTAAAAGTATTAACATTATTCGAAGCAATACTTACTGCGTCATTATGATTCCAGAATATGTAAGCAGGAGGCTCCGGGCTGTACAGCACCACGCACGTCAGGTTGATGGTGCTTCCTCGATCTATGTAGAGGTCAGGCCCTCCGATAATCTCAGTAGTGGGCTCTGAAACAAGAGTTATCCGCTAGTTTTAGGAACTCAGAGAATTACTTTCATTCTAAGGTAGAGTTGTCAAAGTATTACTTTGACTAGGAACTGATCTAGCTTTATTTTGTTTGACACAAAAGTAGTAATAGAAAAACGTTATTTAAGGCACTTAAGTATCTAGCAAAATATCAGTTCCTACCATCTACAACTAATACTTTTTATTAACGTGTCACTGAAGATTCAGGAGTAGTGTATCACTTATTAATTTCGTAAAAAGCCCTTTCATGGCGTATTCCTGATTCCTCAAGTAGCAGCGACTTAGTACAGTCATTATTTCTGCTACCACTTATTCTTACACGTTCTGACCCAATTCTATAATTCTGACAATTCCATTGTCATTTGTAAATAATTCATCTTCTTTCTTACTTACAACTTACTTAATAATTTGCAACAACTGTGGTTTAATTTTAATAAATATATAAATAAAAGTTTTTAAACCACAAAACCTTTCAATAATGTCCGGATGTACATTTCGATTAGGTTAGCAATCATCTTCATAGGAAATCACTACAAGACAACATACTTCGAAGTCTTGTAGTACTTTCCCCTGATGATGATTGCACTGAAATCGAAATGTACATCAGGAAAAAATTAAAACATTTTAGTACTGTAAGAGGCTTTATTTATTTATAATTACAAACTACTTACTACAAAAATATCTGAAAACATTTTTGTACTTGAAAATACTGTTACAAAATTTGGTTTCGGATCAAACTTATATATACATATAACGATATATTAAGTAGTGTCTAAGGTATGAAACAACTCTACTTAAATACCAGTGAAAGGCTGGCTGTTACTTGTAACAGGATCACTTACCGACTACGTTTAAGTGTATGTAGTGACTCATGTGAGGGGTTGTGCTGATCTGGCACTCGTATATCCCGGAGTCCCTGTGCTGCGGGTACTTCACCTGGAGAGTCCAATCCTCGGTGTTCTGGTGGTGGATCGCCCTGAACCTCTGGTCACTCGTGTAGGTGTACCTCCCCACAGTGAGCAGGTGAATGTCTCTGTGTCTGACCCAGGACACCTGGACATAAAGAATAACACGATAACGGCTGTAATAAAAAAAAGTACTTATCATAATAGGGGTGACGATAAGAAGGGTAACACAGAAAACAATGTGTCCAGCTAACAGTGCACTTCCTCATTCCTGCTTCCTCGTGTACTACCACTTCTGAAAACATGTTACATTTTCAGAATGTTCTATACACAACAGTTATGCATCCGATATGTCTACACATATTTCAAGGTTGTTTGTTATTTTATACGTAAGGTAATTTATCATAGAATTTTTCTAATATCGACCGTCTCATGCAAGTTTATTGACAGGCCTTATCATATATCCCCCTCCTGTTTCACCTATTGCGATATCTCAAGGCCAAATTCACGGAAAAATAGTCCCCAATATGATACATTTAAACTCTGAAAAACAGAAAATGTTGCTATATAAGGAACGAAATATCTGTTCCCTTTTTATAAACCTTCAAGTGTTGTTTCTTATTTCATTTCCACATTTTCTTTCTGCCGCTTTTTCTCTGTATCAATCTTACATACATAAGTTCTACTGCAAATGTTTTATTCCTTACATTTACCCTCGTCTTCCTACTATACGACAACGTAAAGAGAATTCTTCCCTTACATAACTTCGTCTGACCCGCCAAAACTTTCTCCCATTTCTACATACATATAACTATCACATGCATCCATCATACTGGTTTTCCTTTTAAAATTCTTTCATATGTTTCTCGTCGCTAAAACCTAATAAGACACTTGTTTCAAACGACTGAAGTTTCTCGGTATCCAACTTGTCATAGTGCAAGACCACGATGTTTGCATTAAGGATAGTAGAAGACTATTACTCTTCTCCACGAGTTGGACACGGCGGCCACAAGTTTCCGCAACAATCGTTTAGCTCTTTTTAATATGGTTTCGTTTTACGATATTTGCTTGTATCGGCGACACAATGTGAAGCTACATGCAGGGCAGCTATATATGCAGGATCAGGGAGTTTTGAAACATTTTAGTCTTATCTTTTCTCTACATTGAGTTTAATACATTCAGTGGACAGAATACCCCCTTTCATATTCACCGCAAGCATCGTTAAAGACAAGAATTCTCTTCTATACAACATCTGTAAATTAAAAGATGTTCTGTGTTTGTTCTTTCAGCGATATATTGTGCATATGTGTGACTATATGAGTGACTCACTCTTACACGTAGCTGTGACAGCAGGGTCAGTTCCTGTGTGGCACGTCTGTTAGTTCGAGTGATTTTACCTGTTAGCATGTATCATGTACGCTATTATGCTATTTAGTATGTATGCTATTTCATCATGTTAGTGTGTGTGTGTGTGTGTGTTAGTGCGTGTGTGTGTGTGTGTGTGTGTGTGTGGTGTGTGTGTGTGTGTGTGTGTGTGTGTGTGTGTGTGTGTGTGTGTGTGTGTGTGTGTGTGTGTGTGTGTGTGTGTGTGTGTGTGTGTGTGTGGTGTGTGTGTGTGTGTGTGTGTGGTGTGTGTGTGTGTGTGTATGTGTGTGTGTGTGTGTGTGTGTGTGTGTGTGTAAAAATTCAGAATAAGGAGGTGGGGGAAAGATCTTCAAAAGACACCCGATGTTATGGGTAGTGTCGGATTCATCTCAGTATGGAGCCGAGACGCCTACCGACTAAAAAACCCCCCTTCTCCTCTTTCCAAAAGCCTTAATTCCCCGCGGGACCGCCGCTAGGCACTACTTCACGGGGCGGCATTAGCGCTTACGCTCTCCCATCTTTTTCCTTCTCTACGTCCCCCACTAACTATTAGCTGGGTGTACTTTCCTTTTCTTTTCTCCCTTCCGCAGTTCTGTAATCACTTCTCTGGTGAAGTCCGTTGTGGCGTTCCATATAGCTTCTGATGCGAGCATTTGCTCTACTAAATTTTCTGGCGTAATCGCCACGTTGGTTAGCCTTTCGAATTCTCTTCGCTGTGGGTTAAATCTTGGACATGTGAAGAACACATGCCTCGCATCCTCTTCTGCTCCATGACGTACTGGGCAATTCGGTGAGTTCTCTTGCTTATACTTATATAAGTATTGTCGAAAGCATCCATGCCCAGTAAGTAGCTGTGCCAGGTAGTAGTTGGGATCACCGTGCTGACGGTTGGTCCATTCCGCTATCCGTGGGATGAGCTGGTGGGTCCACCTGCCCCTTTCAGAATCATCCCACTCCACTTGCCATCGTTGTAGACTCTTCTCCCTTTCCCTTGTTCTGGAATCTTTTGCCTCCACCGGCTCTCGGGTTCTTCGCCGATACCGTCTCCTATATTCCTCTGAAATAATCTCGATCGGCAGTAGTCCTGAGATCACGTGAGCAGCGTCCCTAGTGTGTGTGTGTGTGTGTGTAAGTGTGTGTGTTTTTTTTGCACGTGTCCTTGAGCTTACGCGTACGTGCTAGTGCGCGTCTGTTAGTGCGAGTGTGTCTGTGTATGCATGCATGCGTGCACTCGTGTAGTGCATAATATTTCTACGTGTTAGTATATTCGAACTTGCGTGTGTGCCTGCGAGTGTGTATGTGTGTGCCGACGATAGTTATGTATATTTCACTGAATAATAACTCCGGGAAGAGTTTATCCTTTACTCATTGGTCCATAAGAGTATAAGCCCCCAAATTAGGCTAGCCTACAATCGTGCCCGCATTCCTAAATTCACGCTGAAACCCGTCTCACTTAAATTTAAATTCTCATTCATTTCAGAGGCTTAGAAGCGAGGCCCAGCCGTCGCCTGTTCATATTGAACCAAATCCAACTTTAGCCCCCGAAAAGAAGAACGTAAGTGCGAAACAATAACTGAGACGGGGAGATATTAAAGTGGCGTTAGCGGCGCGACTGGATCGTGCGGGGAGAAATCTTAACCTCATTCCGTGACTGATCGTTAGCGTAAGATAAATCTCATCTGCTGACGTAACAACAATCTCACTGAAACTATTACAAACGCATTAATTAGTGTTTATCAACGATAAAATAAACAGACTTAAAAGTAGTTAAACAGAATAATCTTCAAGTTTTATGAATTTATTTCTCTCGCTCTCCCTCCTTCTGTCTATATTGCAACAGTTTGATCATTGTATAAACCAGAGAAATAATTTGCGAGTCTTAAGCATGAATTGACAGAAACGTAATTAGACCAATTAAAGAGCCATTTACTAATTAAGAAAATGTTTAGTTACAAAAACATACTAACCGTTTTGTTTCCAAGGTTTTTCACTTTACAGTTCAGATAAGCGGTTTTTCCCAAAAGAGCCGTGACATTTTTCGAAGCAGTCTTGTCAAAGTATGGCGATTGCCTGTTGGAGGTGTCCAGGGAGTTTGCGTTGGGCGGAGTGTTTTTTCCTCCTTTGGCCAATTGCAAGGCCGCTTCCGCTGAAACATAGATGCATACATTAGACGGCATGAAAGTTTTAATAAACACACCTTCATTTCTATAAGGAACGTTTGTAAATATTTGAGTACATTTTTTGCTTCATCTAACATTTCAATATTTTATTTTGTTGACACGTTTCAGAATGACTCTAATTTAAAAACTTAAATCGCACTTTTCCTAAATCGAGAGTACGATTAACGTTCTGAAAATGGAGTTATTCCGAAACGCGTCAACAAAAGAAAATATTGTAATGTTAGGAAAGGCAGAACAATATACTAAAATATATATATTAGACTGTAGTCTTATCATATCGATATAAGAAAAGGGTAGGCTCTACGTATTACACAAAGTTATGCTAAATTATAGTTTACTAAAACTAAAAGGTGAAAAAAATTAAAATATGTAAAACAAATAGGACTGTGTTTCTATAGAAGCTACAACTAGTCACTGACACTGAGTAGCATGTTTCGAGCCTAGAGTACCGTATACAGAATCGCACAGATCTGATAGGTTAAAAATAAAATCAAACATTGCAAACAAACCGGAGATCTATGGGTCATTTCAGTATAAGTGTTTATTAGATTTGTTTTTATTGTTTATTAAAATACAATAATTGTTGACGATTTCTTTACTTGTATATAAACAGAAATTATGTCTTATTCTTGTTTTAACATTCACTAATTTTTTAAGGGCAACTTTCAAGAAACCCTGTAACCGAATAAACTTACCAAATACTGAAATCACAGTCTAATAATAAAAAGTACGAAATAATTACAAAGCGACTAAGCTTGAGCTTGTACACGTTTCGTTCATATGGTCGTCATCCTCAGATTTTTACAACTCTATCTAGCAACAGAATATAACTAAGTGTGTTGAAATATGTCTATACACTAATTACTTATCTTTTTATTTTACCTTATTTTATGGCTTATGAATTTCGCTCTGTTTATAAAATAGTACATTAGAATATACACTGGTGAAAATTTGTAGATAAATAGAAATCGAAGTTTTTGGAATCTTCTAAAATCATATAAAGTCATGTTGAGTGAAATACAAAAATAAAACAAAATGTATCTAGAAGGTATTCCAAAAAACTACTAAACCTATTCCAAAAAAAAAAACATAATAACATTATAAGTTATCTATTCCAAATGAAACTGGTAGTGAGGGCAAGTAACGAAATTAAATTTACCATATTAACATCAAGCTTTTATAATCGAGAATAAACCAAAACCATAATAAAAAGATAAACAATATAATCAAAAATATTTTAAAGTCAATTCCTACTTTGTTCAATAAAGACATCTTTTACTTTAATTACTTGTTTTTAAATAATTAAATTAATATAAACATGTCCTATACAAGAATTTTTAAAGTAAATTCCTACTGAGGTCAAGAAAAATATTTATCAATGTTTGCTCATTTCCAGTTTGTTAAATTTATTAGTTTCATTCATTTTTAACCTTACAGCACTATATCTTTTGGTAACCATGGCAACAGTTTACAGTTGTAACCATGGTTGTACAATGGAAGTTTCTATGGTAACCAGATGGGGGGAAATTTCATATACGTATTTGAGAAATTTATTTCTTTATATTGGAAAGTTGGCGCAGTGACAAAGCACGCTAGACTTTGTGAACTTGAAGATTCGTAGTTCGAATCCGGATGAACTTTAATTATTGAACAAATATTTGAAAAATACTGTAATATCTTCAATTGTAATCCACTATAGGTTTAAAAAAAATGTATTGAGCTTGATTGGATGAATAAAAACGTATTTTATTATCGATTGAATATTTGTAAAAGATATGGCAGGAGGGTGTGAGCTAATAGAAGAAATTTAATAAAGTAACATAACCCACGAGTTAAAACAGTTGTTATACTACATAACCTATAACATAAAATCAGCTGTTTTATAAAATCTTAGGTTATCAGCTGTTTTAAGAAAAGTGGGATGAAATAACTCTATAGGCCCTACATACCTTGCCCCTTTTGTGAAAATTGTTTCTTCCATATAAAACTAAAATTAGTTTATTAAATCTATTTTATAAGTTAATAATGGAATAAAACTCTATTAACATCAAGTGTCATCCCCTACAAAAGAAGTGTTCAAACTTGAATGGATTAACAAAAAGTATTTATTAAAGATGAAATGTTCGATCAAGATATGTATAAGGAGAGTGTTAATTAATAGAAGGAATTGAAAACAGTTTGTCTTTATTTAAACTTCTCGCCTTGATGAGTAAAGGTATTAAATTTGGTTCCTGCAGGCCACACTGACGCACTGCAGGTCGTCTAGTTTCGTCACGAGACGGAACAGGTGTGCCGTATAAATCACCATGGCTATTACTGTACTCTCGGGCTTGTGAATGGCACATTCATAGCCGCAGTGGACAAATATAAACCTAGATTCTCCATTCACTCTAGTTTATTTTGCTCGAAGTTGTAAAGCCGCAACACTCGAGATATAAAATTAATTTATTAAACTAAATTACACTGGGACACTACCTCGTACATGGCCTAGCTTCAGCACGCATAAAAACAATCTCCGACAGCCTCGCAGATGCATTTGTTTCTAACGTAAAGGCTTCATCAACATAAACCTATTTTTCAACCTCTCCTACACTGCCACATGGTCTAGTTGCGTCCAGCTAACCGTGCACTTGCTCACTCCCGCTTTCTCGTGTTCTATCACTTCTAAAATCACGTTACATTTTCAAAATGTTCAATATACCAACAGCATCTTCATCCGATATCTCTACACATATTTCAAGATTGTTTGTTATTTCATAAAGAAGCTAATTTATCATCGATTTTTTCTAATATCCACCGTCGCATGAGAGACAGTGTTTCGACAGTCATTATCATGTTTGTAGGAAAGTACCTATACTGACTTAATATAGCCCTTCACCTCCCGTCTCGCCTATTGCGATTTCTCAAGGCTACGTACACTTTTGAATGGACCGTACTATACTTCACTAACCTAACTTGACCTAAATTACCTCACAGAACCGTAGTATCCAGGTTTCAGAGCACATGAGCCACTAAATTACAAATCTGCCTGCAGTGGTATACAGATCTTCCCAACTAAGGCTACTCATTATATATTTCTTGGTTTTTCTAAAATATCAAAGGTTTTACTTGGTGAACAGTTTTTACCTAGTTCCAAGATATCGAGGTATATATAAATAAGTAAAGACCATTGGCATTTTCTTATAGGTTCTTGTAATAGAGAGAACACAAAGAATAGCAGTAATGGGGATGAGCAAAAAAGAGGAAATAGCCTGGAAACACTGAGAATAGAGAAGGTTTTCTACCCCCTTCCCCGTACCTGGAGCGACATGAAGTGTTAAATGTAACATAAGCTTTTTGCCAGGATCTTCTACACCCTCCCCGTACCTGTAGGGACATGAAGGGGTAAACGTAATATAGGCTTGTAGCTGGGGTCTTCTACACCCCTCCCACGTACCTCGAGAGACATGAATTGGTAAATGTAACATAGGCTTGAAGCCAGGGTCTTCTACACCCCTACCGTATACCTGGAGGGGCATAAAGTGGTAAATGTAACATAGGCTTGTATCCGGTGAATTCTACACACCTCCCCGTACCTCGAGGGACATGAAGTGGTAAATGTAACATAGGCTGGTTGCCGAGGTCTTCTACCCCCTCCCCTTGTAGCACAAGTTTGTTGCTGGAATCTTCTACACCTCTTGCTATACCTGGAGGGACATAAAGTGGTAGATGTAACATAGGCTGGTTGCCGAGGTCTTCTACCCCTCCCCTTGTAGCACAAGTTTGTTGCTGGAATCTTCTACACCTCTTCTTATACCTCGAGGGACATGAAGTGGTAAATGTAACATAGGCTGGTTGCCGAGGTCTTCTACCCCCTCCCCTTGTAGCACAAGTTTGTTGCTGGAATCTTCTACACCTCTTGCTATAACTGGAGGGACATAAAGTGGTAGATGTAACATAGGCTTGTTGCCAGGGTCTTCTACCCCCTCCCCTTGTAGCACAATTTTGTTCCTGGAATCTTCTACACCTCTTCCTATACCTGGAGGGACATAAAGTGGTATATGTAACATAGGCTTGTTGCCAGGGTCTTCTACCCCCTCCCCTTGTAGCACAAGTTTGTTGTTGGAATCTTCTACACCTCTTCCTATACCTGGAGGGTCATGAAGTGGTATATGTAACATAGGCTTATTGCCAGGGTCTACTACACCCTCCCCTTGTAGCACAAGTTTGTTGCTGGAATCTTCTACAACTTTTCCTATACCTGGAGGGACATAAAGTGGTAGATGTAACATGGGCTTGTTGCCAGGGTCTTCTACCCCCTCCCCTTGTAGCACAAGTTTGTTGCTGGATTCTTCTACACCTCTTCCTATACCTGGAGGGTCATAAAGTGGTAGATGTAACATAGGCTTGTTGCCAGGGTCTTCTACCCCCTCCCCTTGTAGCACACGTTTGTTGCTTGAATCTTCTACACCTCTTCCTATACCTGGAGGGACATGAAGTGGTAGATGTAACATGGGCTTGTTGCCAGGGTCTTCTACCCCCTCCCTTTGTAGCACAAGTTTGTTGCTGGAATCTTCTACACCTCTTCCTATACCTGGAGGGACATGAAGGGGTAGATGTAACATAAGCTTGTTGCCAGGGTCTTCTAACCCCTCCCCTTGTAGCACAAATTTGTTGCCGGAATCTTCTACACCTCTTCCTATACCTGGAGGGACATGAAGTGGTAGATGTAACATAGGCTTGTTGCCAGGGTCTTCTACCCCCTCCCCTTGTAGCACAAGTTTGTTGCTGGAATCTTCTACACCTCTTCCTATACCTGGAGGGACATAAAGTGGTAGATGTAACATAGGCTTGTTGCCAGGGTCTTCTACCCCCTCCTCTTATAGCACAAGTTTGTTGCTGGAATCTTCTACACCTCTTCCTATACCTGGAGCGACATGAAGTGGTAGATGAAACATAGGCTTGTTGCCAGGGTTCTCTACCCCCTCCCCTTGTAGCACAAGTCTGTTGCTGGAATCTTCTACACCTCTTCCTATACCTGGAGGGACATAAAGTGGTAGATGTAACATAGGCTTGTTGCTAGGGTCTTCTACCCCCTCCCCTTGTAGCACAAGTTTGTTGCTGGAATCTTCTACACCTCTTCCTATACCTGGAGGGACATGAAGTGGTAAATGTAAAACAGATATTATAAAGGAACTACGGTTACACTGCGACTAGAGTGAAATGATACCCTGTGTGTGACTTTAGGCACATACAAAATTATTTGTTACTTCTGACGAGAGTTTGAAATACAAGGTTCTTTTTCTTAAAGTAGATTCCAATAAATTGATCCAATTTTAGGCTATGTATTATACACACTCCTAAAATTCTAGTTGCGTCGTGTGGGGTTGGTAATCCGTGATCCAAAACACTCGGTTATAAAGTAATCGATTACAGTGTGTTCAGTGTCTGTCCCCAATTGTAACGCTGCTATGGGATGAAATGGCAATTTAAATATAACTAATATACATTTGGAATCATACTGTTTATATTATTTAAATAACGCACAATACATTACAAAATGAATATTTAATCAAATTTATTGTAATTTGCATTGAAATAAATGTAAATAGCTTCCTCTTTCGATGAATTTGCATTGGTAAATATTTGGTTTTATTGTTTCAGATAACAGCTAATAACTATTAAACCCGTCATTATACGAGAGCTCCATTCTTTGCGTTTTGAAGTATTTATATTTATGGATACTAAAATTGCAAAACAAAATTGTCTCGTTGCTGGACACAATATTGCTGAATATAAAATACCTATCAACATACAATTATTATATTATCCTAATATAATATACCTGATATAATGTCCTAATTAATTATACTTAATATAATAAACTTAATATAATGTA
Source organism: Prosapia bicincta (assembly GCA_036971475.1). Taxonomy (NCBI): domain Eukaryota; kingdom Metazoa; phylum Arthropoda; class Insecta; order Hemiptera; family Cercopidae; genus Prosapia; species Prosapia bicincta. Next base: position 26,586,688 of record JBAIZL010000002.1, read on the forward strand.
CTAGCCTAATATAATATGTTTAATAAAATATACTTAATATAATAACCTAATATATGTTGCCTAATATTATATCCTAACATGAAATACCGAATATATTATACCTAATATAATATCATACAATATTATATCCAATATAATATTCCAATATAATATACCTAATATAACACCTCTAATATAGTGTATCTAATTTAATATCCTAAAATAATATACTTAAAATATTAGCTCAATATAATATCCCAATATAATATACCCAATATAGTACACTAATATAATAAACCTTATATAATATCCCAATATAATATACTCAATAAAATATCTTAATATATCACACCTAATAATATTCCTATTACATAATATCATATACCTAATATAATATACTTAATATAATATCCTAATACAATATACTCAATATAATATCCTAATATATTATACCTAATAATATCCCTAATATTTAATATAATACACCTTATATAATATACCTAATATAATATACCAATATATTATACCTAATAATATTCTAATACAATATACTTATTATAATATCCTAACATAAAATATCTAAAATAATATCCTAATTTACTACCAATTTCATATACCAAGTATGATATACCAATGTAATATACCATATATATATATATATATATATATATATATATATATATATATATATTAAATATGGTGATATGTTTTCTTGTATATATAGTTAATAAATTAAAAATATTTCAAAAACAAGAATACTTTTAATGAATATATTTATTCAAAGCTTTTCGCCGATTAAATAGTATCAGCATCTTCAGGAAAAAAAAAAAAAAAAAAAAAAAAAAAAGATTGATTTTGTCCTGAAGATGCTGATACTATTTAATCGGCGAAAAGCTTTGAATAAATATATTCATTAAAAGTATTCTTGTTTTTCAAATATTTTTAGTTTATTAAATATATATATATATATATAATATACCTAATAATATCCTAACATAAAATACTGTATAATATCTATATCATAATATCCTATGTTATATTACCTAATATTATGTCCTAATATAATATACTTAATATATTATCTTAATATGATACATCTAATATAATATACCTAATATAATGTCCTTAATTTTACTACAACTAATTAATATACCAATATGTTATACCTAATAATATCCTAATATACTGTATTACCGCTATAGTATGATATTCTATATTAATTACCTAATTTAATATCCTAATATAATAAACATGTATACTAAAATTTCTATTATTTTATTCTATCTTCTACTTTAGCTACACTAGTTTACAACTAAAAACTGGGTCATATTATGTGTCACTTACTATAGTAGCACTTACTTTCTTCTTTAATGAGGGCAGCCGTTTCGGAAACTTTATCCCATAGCCAACTCAGACCGTAGCTGACCTCTTGGTTGTTTATGTTTAGGATGGGGTAGGGTTATTAAGGGATGTTTTTAATATATAATATAATTTTAGAGTATTTGTTGGGTGTAGTTTGAAAAGTAATATTTGTTAATGTTCATTTGTTTGGAGTCGCCTGTTTTTGTTTCGGTTGTGTATAGTTTGTAGATTTTATATTACGTTTGTGTAGTTGTAGTTTGTGGATGACATAACATCAAACATAGAAACTCAACACAAACCTAGTAAAAAATTGCCAACCCCAAACAACCGAACGTACGAAATAAACAAACATTTCAAGCTACACCCAACAAACGAACTCCGCTCCCATTACATTAAAACTTATCAATCTTTTACCTCAGAGCCCCAAAACCTCCCTAAGAATTACCAAAGACCATATCCTAACCCACGCATCCCAACCTTAAACTAGAAAGGAATGACCTATGTCCTGGTTTGACAATGGAATACCACTCCTTCGGGATATAAAAGAGAAAGAGGGTGCTACAACAGGATAGGTGACACATGTTAATATATTTGCAAGTGGAAAATTCCCTTCTTTTCTCCTTCCAGTAAGATGTTGACCATTTATGTCTTATTAAACAGCATTCCCAATTTTGACTTCACTGACGGAAACCCCTTTAAAATGTTCTGGAATACAAGTCCCTCCGGGTAATATTGAAGGTTTTACTGAGAGAGTTATATTTGGTTCCGTTACAAAGAGAAGGCACCTGTAGAACAGATAGATGACAGCTACTTGTTGGATTGAAAAGCAAAATGATGCCCTTTTGGTGTTGTGCTTGTTTGAGAACGTTTGTGCGGATATGTGCTCCAGGGAAGCTGCCGTTTAGTTTTACATATTACAAGCATTTCACTTGATATGTTTGCTTCGAACTCAATATTTTTATAGCTCTTTTGTCAATAAAATATGGAAATTTCAGGTGTACACTTCAGTTCTAGTAAAGGATATTACAATCTCATTACAACTACTCTATTACGTAGCAAGTACTTAATGAGCCTAGAAGTGTATTCTGTACACCTTTAATCCCTTGCTTCCCTACCTTACAACACGCGATAGAGTAAAGGATATTACAATCTCATTACAACTACGCTATTACGTAGCAAGTACTTAATGAGCCTAGAAGTGTATTCTGTACACCTTTAATCCCTTGCTTCCCTACCTTACAACACGCGATAGAGTAAAGGATATTACAATCTCGTTACAACTACGCTATTACGTAGCAAGTACTTAATGAGCCTAGAAGTGTATTCTGTACACCTTTAATCCCTTGCTTCCCTACCTTACAACACGCGATAGAGTAAAGGATATTACAATCTCGTTACAACTACGCTATTACGTAGCAAGTACCTAATGAGCCTAGAAGTGTATTCTGTACACCTTTAATCCCTTGCTTCCCTACCTTACAACACGCGATAGAGTAAAGGATATTACAATCTCATTACAACTACGCTATTACGTAGCAAGTACTTAATGAGCCTAGAAGTGTATTCTGTACACCTTTAATCCCTTTCTTCCCTACCTTACAACTCGCGATAGAGTAAAGGATATTACAATCTCATTACAACTACGCTATTACGTAGCAAGTACTTAATGAGCCTAGAAGTGTATTCTGTACACCTTTAATCCCTTGCTTCCCTACCTTACAACACGCGATAGAGTAAAGGATATTACAATCTCATTACAACTACGCTATTACGTAGCAAGTACTTAATGAGCCTAGAAGTGTATTCTGTACACCTTTAATCCCTTGCTTCCCTACCTTACAACACGCGATAGAGTAAAGGATATTACAATCTCGTTACAACTACGCTATTACGTAGCAAGTACTTAATGAGCCTAGAAGTGTATTCTGTACACCTTTAATCCCTTGCTTCCCTACCTTACAACACGCGATAGAGTAAAGGATATTACAATCTCGTTACAACTACGCTATTACGTAGCAAGTACCTAATGAGCCTAGAAGTGTATTCTGTACAAATTTAATCCCTTGCTTCCCTACCTTACAACACGCGATAGAGTAAAGGATATTTATGCCCTTAGATAAACACCAGCACAAAATATTCCACTTTTTGACCAACGAGAGTTAATCTTACAAATTCTTCTCTCCCTTTCAACTGGTATGAAGTAATGCTTTAACGGACTGGAATATCTCACCACTGTAATTGGAAAGATGTAATTCTTTCATGGAGTAAGACCTTCCTTAACATAAATGGGGGTGAAATGTTGCTACCATGGAGTGAGACTTCCCTTAACAGAAATGGGGGTGAAGTGTAGCTGCCATGGAGTGAGTCCTCCCTTAACAGAAATGAGGGTGAAGTGTTGCTACCATGGATTGAGACCTCCCTCAACTGAAATGGGGATGAAGTCTTATTATCAGGGAGGGAAACCTTCCTCAACTGAAATGGGGATAAAGTGCTGCTTTCTTAAGGGAAACCTCCCTGAACGAACTTCCTTCCACTGCAACTGAAACCGCTGCTGCATTTATGAACAGAACGGTTATCGAATCTAACGAAGGCGTGTTGCTTGAAGGGACGTGCTCCTTGAAGGACGTGTTGTTCTTTACATTGTAAATAGGAAACAGGTCTCGTACTATGGAAAGAAACTTATGTCCTTGTCGAATGGAAAATAAACTAGAAATAAAACATAAAATTCCTATTTGGTCGGATATTTATGAGTTCTGAAATGAGTTGTAACAACTGTAATGAACGTAACGCCTAAGTCAACCTTTCATTGCTTTCCCCTGTTAGTGCAAGCACAGTAGCGCATTAGAACAAGATGTTTTCCTAGTCAAAACTCCGTACTGGTTACAGATGTTTCAAAACTACAATTAGCTAATGACGACAGCTGATAGAGTGCCCCCCCCCCTCGTCTTCCGCTTCCATTACTAATGTCAAACACTGTAAACTTTGCTCTGCTCTGTCGTGACATGACTCGCCGCCTGGATGTTAGACTAAACTTTCTAAATAAATAACATTTAAAAAAATTGTATAAAAGGGTAACCAACCCTTAATAGAAGCAAACTATTTTTAATTACAATTTCGCGTCCCTTCGTTAACAATGTTTCTGTTCTCAAATTTAAATACTTTAATAACGGCAACTCCTGGGCGTTGAAATTACTTTACTAAAATGTACTTGAAATTTTAATTAACAATTTCGCTAGCTTTTCTAACCCTAAAGGGTATATAATCAAATGGTAGGTTCTGCCTGACCCTCTAAAGGACACAAATAGCTAAAATTCTATCAATTTCTATAAAAATCAAATTATGTTTCTAATTTTGTAATACCGTTTCAATTCCATTACCACTGTTTGGAACTATTTACTGTGATTTAATAGTAATAAAAGATAAAACCCTCTAACTATAAATTATTTAAGTGTAACCTGATGTTAATGTATATTTCGCTTACTAGTAACCATCTTTAGAGGCCACAGCATACTTTGAGCATACATACAGAATTTAATGTGTCATACCTCTGAGAATGGTTACTAGTAACCAAAATGTACATCAGGCTAGAAACAAATATTTGTGGTTAAAGGTTTTTCTATATCATTTACTGTGTTATCCCTTATAGCATACTATCTGAGACTACAATATTGTGGCAAAGCAATACGGTTGCAAAAAGTGGAATAGGTATAGAATAGGTTTTAAAGTTATAATTGTGAGTTTTATGAAGAAACTTAAAATTATTCAATCGTGGCAATGAAACATATAAATTTTAGGTGAGTCATACAACCAAGAAGTAATGTATTAATTATTCAATAAACAACAATAAGATAGGCATTATCATTAGCCTAATTACATTATTAATGCTGTGGACTGATGTAATGTATTGCACGAGATTTTTCTATAAACTTGTAAACTACATTGTAAGCCATGCCATCAATTTGTAATGACCAAACTTTGAAAAAGAGCAATCATTTAACTCACGGAATTCAATCAGTTCATGGTCGCATCTCAGTCAGTTTGTCGTGGTCATGTCTTAATACGTTCGTCATGGCCATGTCTCAGTCAGTTCGTTGTTGTCAAGTTTCATTCCGTTCGTCGTGTTCATGCCTCAATCAGTTCGTCATGGTCATGTCTTAGTCAATTCGTTGTGGTCATGTTTCAGTCAGTCCATCGTGGTCATATCTCACTCGGTTCGTTGTTGTCAAGTTTCAATCCGTTCGTCGTGGTCATGCCTCAATCAGTTCGTCGTGATCATGTTTCAGTCAGTCCATCGTGGTCATATCACAGTCAGTTCGTCGTTGTCAAGTTTCAATCCGTTCGTCGTGTTCATGCCTCAATCAATTCGTCATGGTCATGTCTTAGTCAATTCGTCGTGATCATGTTTCAGTCAGTCCATCGTTGTCATATCTCAGTCAGTTCCTTGTTGTCAAGTTTCAATCCGTTCGTCGTATTCATGCCTCAATCAGTTCGTCATGGTCATGTTTCAGTTCGTCGTGGTCAAGTTTCAGTCAGTCCATCGTTGTCATATCTCAGTCAGTTCGTTGTTGTTAAGTTTCAATCCGTTCGTCGTGTTCATGCCTCAATCAGTTCTTCATGGTCATGTTTTAGGCAGTTCGTCGTGGTCACGCTTCAGCCAGTTCGTTGTGGTCATGTTTCAGTCAGTCCATCATGGTCATATTTAAGTCAGTACGTTGTTGTCAAGCCTCAATCCGTTCGTCGTGTTCATGCCTCAATCAGTTCGTAATGGTCATGTCTTAGTCAGTTCGTCGTGGTCATGCCTCAATCAGTTCGTCATGGTCATGTCTTAGTCAGTTCGTCGTGGTCATGCCTCAATCAGTTCGTCATGGTCATGCCTCAATCAGTTCGTCGTGGCAATGCCTCAATCAGTTCGTCGTGGTCATGCCTCAATCAGTTCGTCGTGGTCATGTTTCAGTCAGTCCATCGTGGTCATATCACAGTCAGTTCGTTGTTGTCAAGTTTCAATCCGTTCGTCGTGTTCATGCCTCAATCAGTTCGTCATGGTCATATCTTAGTCAATTCGTCGTGGTCATGTTTCAGTCAGTCCATCGTTGTCATATCTCAGTCAGTTCGTTGTTGTCAAGTTTCAATCCGTTCGTCGTGTTCTTGCCTCAATCAGTTCGTCATGGTAATGTCTTAGTCAGTTCGTTGTGGTCATGTTTCAGTCAGTCCATCATGGTCATATCTCAGTCAGTACGTTGTTGTCAAGCCTCAATCCGTTCGTCGTGGTCATGGCTCAATCAGTTCGTCATGGTCATGTCTTAGTCAGTTCGTCGTGGTCATGCCTCAATCAGTTCGTCATGGTCATGTCTTAGTCAGTCCATCATGGTCATATCTCAGTCAGTATGTTGTTGTCAAGCCTCAATCCGTTCGTCCTGGTCATGCCTCACTCAGTTCGTCATGGCCATGTCTTAGTCAGTCAATCATGGTCATATCTCAGTCAGTACGTTGTTGTCAAGCCTCAATCCGTTCGTCCTGGTCATGCCTCAATCAGTTCGTCATGGTCATATCTTAGTCAATTCGTCGTGGTTGAGTTTCAGTCAGTCCATCGTTGTCATATGTCAGTCAGTTTGTTGTTGTCAAGTTTCAATCCGTTCGTCGTGTTCTTGCCTCAATCAGTTCGTCATGGTCATGTCTTAGTCAGTTCGTTGTGGTCATGTTTCAGTCAGTCCATCATGGTCATATCTCAGTCAGTACGTTGTTGTCAAGCCTCAATCCGTTCGTCGTGGTCATGGCTCAATCAGTTCGTCATGGCCATGTCTTAGTCAGTTCGTCGTGGTCATGCCTCAATCAGTTCGTCATGGTCATGTCTTAGTCAGTCCATCATGGTCATATCTCAGTCAGTACGTTGTTGTCAAGCCTCAATCCGTTCGTCCTGGTCATGCCTCACTCAGTTCGTCATGGCCATGTCTTAGTCAGTCCATCATGGTCATATCTCAGTCAGTACGTTGTTGTCAAGCCTCAATCCGTTCGTCCTGGTCATGCCTCAATCAGTTCGTCATGGCCATGTCTTAGAAAGTTCGTCATGGTCATGTCTTAGTCAGTCCATCATGGTCATATCTCAGTCAGTACATTGTTGTCAAGCCTCAATCCGTTCGTCGTGGTCATGGCTCAATCAGTTCGTCATGGTCATGTCTTAGTCAGTTCGTCGTGGTCATGCCTCAATCAGTTCGTCATGGTCATGTCGTAATCAGTTCGTCGTGGTCATGCCTCAATCAGTTCGTCATAGTCATGTCTTAGTCAGTTCGTCATGGTCATGCCTCAATCAGTTTGTCATGGTCATGCCTCAATCAGTTCGTCGTGGTCATGCCTCGATCAGTTAGTCGTGGTCATGCCTCAATCAGTTCGTCATGGTCATGTCTTAGTCAGTTCGTCGTGGTCGTGCTTCAGTCAGTCCATCGTTGTCATATCTCAATCCGTTCATCGTGGTCATGCCTCAATCAGTTCGTTATGGTCAAGTCTTAGTCAGTTCGTCGTGGTCGTGCTTCAGTCAGTTCATCGTTGTCATATCTCAATCCGTTCATCGTGGTCATGCCTCAATCAGTTCGTCATGGTCATGTCTTAGTCAGTTCGTCGTGGTCGTGCTTCAGTCAGTTCATCGTTGTCATATCTCAATCCGTTCATCGTGGTCATGCCTCAATCAGTTCGTCATGGTCATGTCTTAGTCAGTTCGTCGTGGTCGTGCTTCAGTCAGTTCATCGTTGTCATATCTCAATCCGTTCGTCGTGGTCATGCCTCAATCAGTTCGTCATGGTCATGTCTTAGTCAGTTCGTCATGGTTATATCCCGTGCATACGTTAATGTAGGATTAAAGCAGACGTTATGGATACGGATATAGAAGACTGAAGCAAGGGTTGCGGGATACGTAAGTGGATGGTGAGCCAGGGTTTGGAGAGAGCAGGTTCGCTTAGGCAGAACCTATTCCCTGAAGTACAACCAAACCACTTAAAGAGGTAAAAACTGGAGTAGAAGAGCTTTTCCTTCAAAGATGACTTTCATTTACCAAGAAACAAATTGAATATTTCAGAGTACAATACTTGGTTTCCAGTTGGACACAATAGACTCGAATTAATATTAGCTATCTCTGCTTTGTAACGCGAAGAATAGAAATGTCAAACAGGACGCGGAGATTTTGTGTAGGTAATAGTTGCCATTCTTATTCTTTGCAAAGAGGAAATACAGTTCAGGATGTTATTAAGGCCATTGCAGTGTCAGCCTATGGTATTCAAGGGCGACAGTTCCGTGGTGACGAGTAGCAATGCTTTAGCATTAGCGGAAGATAAGGAAATAAAATGAAATTATTTAGTCCCACCCTTATCTATGTGTTCTTCCTTATCGCTGTCCTTATGGGGGGAGTCCAACGGGTAGACACAACCCTATAATACCAGTACAGTAGTTCTATGTTAGGTAGATTGACACTATACACGTGAACCATGATGTTTTTCACATCCTAGACTTACCTTGGACCCTATAGAAGGCACAATATTTTTCATGAGCAAATAGTTTGTAAAAGTGGAAATAAAATCCAGGATTAGTAATTATTTATTAAATTAGTTTGTCCTAAATTGTACGACCTTAGAGAAAACACAGCAAGAGTTGATGTGAAGCTATTGTGTTCAATATTTAAAATACTAGATTGCCTGATTTATTTTGGACAAACACAAATGCAAAATAAACTATAATTATGATAAACCATAGTTGTTTAAAGCACAAAACAATAACCAGCGTTTGCATATAACTTCGTGACGAATGACAGAGTGAAGCCACAGAAAATAGACTTACTTTTAATTTAAAATTATGATCTGTATTTGCAAACATATTCATGATGCGATCATTTTAAACATCTCTCGGTCTACTCCAATCAGTAAGAAAACCACCACGGCAAAACAATTTGCTCTAAATTTTCTACCCATTTGATGGACTAATTTAATTACTACCCCCCAAATGTAATTACATTTAAAGGAGAAGGAGTAATCACTGGACCAGGCTTAATGTTGCATTTGCGAAATTAGTTTGATAGGAGAGACTTAAACGGTCGACGTGAATGGTTGTCACGTAACACTTAATTGTCGGATAACACCCGCTACCTGTCATCCTTGATTCGATTTGTTGGAGGCTTCCTCAATTACTTTGTTATAAAGCTATCGTGTTGATCAAAGAGGCCGAATGAAAATCGCTCTGCAGAGGTTTATAAATCAAACACATTCATGGACGGAAAGCACTAGAAATTCAAGCGCTATAGTTTTAATTAAGCGTAATTACATTTTGTCTATATACCTATGATAAAGTTGGCGTAAAAACTTACAAAATAAATTTATTTTCCCGCTAACCGTGAAAATATATATCTGTTTTAGGCGATAACTTCCATGTTCAAGCTGTAGGACCATGTGCTCTCAAAGTTTCCCGTAATGAGTTTATGCCCGCCTAGGACCAAGTCCTGAATCACAGGATCCGGCCAGAGTCTTATTTAAGGTCAACAGTGGATAGTAAGGTCCGGTTGCAGAACTAATCTGGACCGAACTAATCAGACGGTGTATTGAGGTACGAAAACCAAGCTGTTTGGAAGGTTTTATTGATTCAGCTCTGACGCTAGTCCCCGGACATTAGTTTGATGTTGGATTCGTGGGGGTAACAGTTTCATATGCTACACTGGAGATGGCCATCATAAGGATCTGTCTTTGCGATCTTTAACAAGAAGGTGGAGTCGAAAGACAGGAACTCCTCGTCACCATTCTTCTTTTTTTACCATCTTTCTTCTTACACCTTTCCGAAGAACAAATTGCCGAATGTAAGGCCATATATGTCGCACGAAAACACAGATTGACGGAGAGCTTGTTGAGAAGTCCGCGCGGGGAAGTGCAGCTGTATAAATGTATCTTCCTATAAACTGAACGCCCAAACAAATGTGTGAGTATATGTAGTCGGAAATTATTTTGCCCAACCAAGGGTCTTTTCAATTTCCCGACTACCACTCTGTCGGGCCATGAAGCACCCCTCATCCACGGTGATGACTCGGATGAGTAGCCATGTGGCCCGTACAGATAGCAAAGAGGGTCTTTAACAGAGCCTCAGTGGTACAACGCACTGAGTAGCTCATTCATCTTACTGTTGTAAGCATGGTTCTGTAGAGGTGGATCTTTACCTGCCCAGCTGCTCGTGAGAGGACACCAAACAGGGCTCAGTACCAGGTAGGAACCTGGAAGAGACGCTTCCGCTACCAAGTGATTGGATCGGATATATAGAGGGCCTTTTTATGAGCTCCTTGGAACTTTGGAATGTGCTTCAGGGAGGTATGTCACCAAAATACGCAGGGGTTATTTCCACCTAATGTAAATAAATTGTCAGCGTAGAAAGGTTTCAGAGAATGAACTGCGATCGAAACACAAAATAATGAACTGTCAGATAGACGACCATGCTAGTAACTATCTCCAAGGAGAAGTGACATAGGCCTACATATGACGAGAATGTCTTTATGATGATGTTTAAAGAAGCCACATTAAATATTCTACCATATGCAACACATGCTAAATAATACCATTGCCATATATAAACAGAGTTGTTTAGACAGTTAATGTTATTATAGACAGCAAACGTTCGTTTACGAATCATAAAGAAAAAATGTCAAGGAACAGAAAAAGATCACTATCTATATATCCTACCTATATTTACTATTTCCCTTTCAACCCTACCAGGCGATAAAACAGTCAATGTTTTCTCGAAATAAAATAAAAATACTTTACCGTTAAAAGTTCTAAACGATACTTGGAAACTTGCAAACCTCATATAGACCCTCGTGCGATTTTATAATTGCAAACACAATCCCGGCCTAACCAAGCATTCACAGCACAGCTCTTGGTAAACAGCCCGCTTTGTGTTTTATATTTACGGCGCATTCTGGGCATACTTTAAATTCAAAACAACCCCGGAATACTGCAATATTCATTGAGCAGCATAGATCATCCCCTTTGCAAACGTAAGAACAAAAACGCAACCCTGAATCAGAAATGCGAACTCATTATTTGACGGAGCCTGGCGTGTTGCGGGGCTGTGAAGATAAATCATCTGGTTTCCCTTTGGTTAACTCACCCCTTTCCACTTCTAATACTTTACAAGGGTTCTGAGATTAATCTACGTTTAACATTTGTATTGTAAGCGCTCCGGTCTTACCTTTAATGTTGGTGTATATATATATATAAGTTTTTGGATGCAAAGTGAGAGATGGAGCACGGTATTAACGTCTCGTTACACGGTTGCTGGGCTTCAATTATACACGATTCTCAAGGCTTCCCTTTACGTTTCTTTAGTTACAAACCTTTTACGAGCTTCAAGTAGAATTTTATTAAAACCTATTTTACATTTATGGTGAAAAGTCTATCTCAGTTAAAGGAAACATTTTGAACATTTCTTACTACCGAGTTTCTTTCTCTCATTCTCTCTCTCTCTCTCTCTCTCTCTATATATATATATATATATATATATATATATATATATATATATATCTACCTACCTAAAAAAAAAACGCATAGCCTAGAAAATTTAACTAGGGTAACCTTAAAATGGTTAAATGTTAACAAGACTCTGATATAGAATTAAATGGTATTAAAAGGCATAGCCTATTGTAACTAGGTAGATTAACCTTAATATTATTAAATATTAACAAGACACTGAGACATTTAAAATTTAACTTTGATAAACAAAATTATGTGCAAAATTAATTATAATAATTGAATTTGGTTAAATGTTAGAATATATTATGAACTTTTGGTTTTTTGATATTATTAAGAAAGAATATGGTATATATAGTCTTTAAGTCAAAAATGTCTCTCAACTATTCCACTAGCCCGAAAGGAGCTTAAAAGGCATTAAGGAGGCCAATTGGTTTTTGTAAAAAATTCAGGGGTTTGTTCCCCTGAGAGGTTTATTTCTTGAGATACAGGTCTCGAACCAGAGTTCGTAGTCAAGGGATAAACCATTACTATTTAGAGGACAAGGAGAGTTCATCGAGGTGAGTAGAGGAGTTAGCCGGAGATAAGGGCAGAGACTAGCATAGTGAGTTAGGGTCCATGAGAGAGAGAGATAGTGTGTGTGTACTTTCAGCTCACGTAAACCACGTTATACGAGGAGAGCTACAATCCACTACTTCCCTTCAACCGGCAACAGCTGGAACCAACATGGGATGTAACTGACAATACACATCATATTTTTACGTTGCCTCAGATCAAGCCTGGGACTTTTGGTTAGTGATCCAACACTTCACTTATGGCAGCGCAAGAGCTAGTGTTTAATATAGTTATCACTTAAAACCATTACATTTGCATGGTTAGTGGGAAAAATTGTTTTTTTTTCAGTCTTATGAGAATCGTATTAGATAAATACAAACAATATTTACAGTGACTTTATAACAGCTTTGTTTAAAATTATAAGACTTCTAGCCCCTGAAAATGACCGGATCTCGATTGTTTTATAAACCGTCGCGTTGTTGAGCTTTATAACAGTTTAATACGAACCTCGAACGCACTTTGCATTTAACATCAGCCTATACATAAGTACAGCAAGCTGCCCCTGGGCGGCAGGAGGATAGCCTTCATTTGCAGGGGTTCACAAAACATAAACATTGCTTCGAAAGAAGCTTATTGACTTTAACCTTTCGTAAAAGGTTTTTCTCTCTGATCTAAAACCCCAACTGAGTGAGACTACCTTACTTGTCTTTGCCCGCATTGAAGTCACCAAAACCCTATTGTGTGAGACCAGCCTAAGTGTAACTGTCTGTCTTTATCCGCATCCAGTCACCAGAATCATTAAAACCCTACCTGTGTGAAACTACCTTACATATTTCTTTGCAGCATCGAAGTCACCGAAGCCACTAAAACTCCACCTATCTAAGACTACCTTACATGGAGCCTTTTGTCTGCCACATCACAGTGACCGAAGCCGTGACGTCTTCTTGCTGCTCTCCTCACGCTCCCTAAACACACAAGCTGTATCATGTTCCTATAACACTCTAGGTGTTCCTGTGCCGGTTTTCCGACTATGAAACCACTAAAAGGGTAAATACACCATACTGTGTATCCGACGTCCAATTTTAGGCGCCATAAGTAAATAACTCCCTGGCCTCGTCAACGTAGGGAGTTAATGGAAAACAATTTCGTGAAACAATGCTTCTCCACTTTTGAAACGTTTTTTCAACTTTTAATAAATAGTCTAATAGACTAAAGCGCAATTTTTCACTCTTCTCTCTCGGTTTCTATCTCTTCCTCTCTCTACCTCCCCTCCCCTTGTCTCTCCCGCTTGGTTACCAAAACAATAAACATTATAATTTAGAAGGAAAAGCTTTCTTGAGACTTAACTTTAGTAATATTATTATATTAATTATTTAATTTAATTAAATACTACTTTTAACGCACCTGAACAGATAATTGTAGGGAGAAAAATCTTCACGGAGAAAAATGTTAGCGTTACAGTAAAATTGCATGTTTTAATAAATTTATATCACCTTATATATGCACGGAAAATGCCTATTTTAGCATAAATTAATTAATAAATGGTTTCGCACAGCACCTGGTTTTATGTTGTAGGTTATGTTGTAGAACAGCTTTCTTGGATGAATCAGTAACAAATTACCTATTTACCTTATCATTTCAATACAAAAACAACTCTTTTATATCTTTCATTAACAATAACAATACTGACGGTTTAAAAATGTAGGGTATTGTTAAACATTCATGAGCTGTACATAATTTGTTAAGTGTACAACTCATCACCAGCTCAGCATTACGGAGACTTTAACGACTCACATTTATGCAACACTGTTACGCGGACGTAGTTTTGACAATTTATCTCCAACAATTTAAACAGTCACTGCCTTTATAGTGACGTTAAATACGCGCTCGTTTCGGCACTTTTATCTCGGTCGCAAAATGTATTGCGCGGAGTTTACGTGCAGTATGATGTTTCCAAATAAATTATCAGGCAAAAGTAAACAGACGAACTTGTGTAGATAAGCATGGCCATTTATATATATGTCAGTTGGAGGGTGCGAAGGGTGAAAGGTTTCGTCACTGGAATGCATCCTCTCTCGCGCCCTTATTTTCATGGTACACAGTTGAATTAATAATTCCTTAGCGACATCTTTATTTCCCGAGTCTGTAAAGTGAGATGAAATTGCCGAGTTTTAATACATCTCCATTTAAGAAAAACACTGTGATAAAATGTTTGCTTTAGAAACGCGAATTTCAAAATAGTTGTAAGAAGTTGTATGTTAATTTCTACATGCATCATTGTGTGTATTGTATTCTAATGTTGTGTATTTTATATTATTCTCATGTCTTTACTTTACTGTATTTTTTCTCTTGTTGTGTATAACATTTTTGTCCTCATGTATTTATTATGTTGTATTTACTCTCATATTGTCTATATTGTATCATTTCTCATTTTGTTTATATTGTATTCATTGTCATGTTTTATATGTTGTATTTACCACCATTTTTTTATTTTATTGTATTTATTGCAATTTTGTATATATTATATTTCCCTTCATGTTTTTATTATATTGTATTTATTCTCATGTTGTGCATATTATATTAATTTTCATTTTGTTTATATTGTATTCATTTTCATGTTTTTATATTCTATTTATCCTCGTGTCTTTATTACATTATATTCATCTCTTATAGTGTATAATATATTGAATTTGTCTATATTGAATTTATTCTTATGTCATGTATATTGTATAATTTCTCATTTCGTTTATATTGTATTCATTGTAATGTTTATGTATACTGTATTTGTCCTAATTAAACTGTATTCATTCTCTTATTGTTTACATTGTATTTGTCTTCATGCCCTTTTTATATTCTATTTCTTCTTATGTTGGGCATAATATATTCATTTTCATTTGGTTTATATTGTATTTATTCTCCCGTTTTTATATTGTATTTATTCTCATGTCTTAATTATATTCTATTTATAATCATGTGTACATTGTATTTATCCTTAATAATGTATTATATTTTATTTATTCTCATGTTGTGTATTGTAATTATTCTCGCCAACCTAAGTTGCCACCTAATCGTACACTCAAAGCGTACCCACACACTCTTCAAGTAGCTTGAACCCTGCGTTCACTTTGCGCACATGACGGTTGGTTACAAGAGCATAGAATCTCTGATGTCACACAGCTCCGTGCCACATGTTGCCGTCGGTAATTAGCCGAACGCATTTTGTTGACATCACGAAAGCTGGAGCCGTCCTTTTCGGTATATCGTTGATTACACACTTCCGACAACTTAATAAAAACACACTTCCCGTCTATACACTGGAAAGGTCCTTTAATCTGGATGCAGCCATATTGCGTACAGCTGTTCTAAAGGTAAGAAAATCTGATAGGAATAGGTGAACCCTTTTAAGCATACACGTTCTGAAGTAGCCTATAAATATTAATTAGAGAATTCCAAACGCTGAATCATTGGTGTGTACCCACACACATTTTACTTGATAAGTCGATGTGTGATTTAATAATTAATAATACACAAAAACATCTAGCCACAAAAAGTATTTTCATATAATAACAAAATTTAATAATATAAACATTTGTGCATCTTCAGAGCTTATTGGCTACCATAAATTCTTCTAAACCTACTCTTAGCCTTGTTCAGAGTTAAAATCTTAACAATATCACAAGCTGGAAGCACTCACACGAAACAAGCAAATTTTCGTTAAAACAAAGTCCCCTGGCGGTCATTTCAGCTGGCCAAAGGTCGCTGATAAACGCAACGCCAAATGGGCGTACATGCTAATGGCCGCCCTAAATGGATTATCCATTAACTTTCATCATGAATTTACACTTTAATAAGCCCTTAATGGAATAAAATATGAGAGGCGAGGAAACGGTAGACTGCTTAGTATGCATTTGGGAATGGATCGGGCATTAGGTTAGAACTTGTCGATATTTGAAGATAGGCAGGAGACAGGACTTTTACAGGAGAAAAATCCTTATTGTTAATATCTTTTACTTGGAAACAAACACAAAAATCTAAAACACTTCTTTGAGAAGTATATCTGTTATTTATTTATCAGAATAAATAGCGTAGTATATTTGTTACGTACTTTTCTTTAAATTAAAGATAATTTAAAAGACAGTGTAACTGCTTCAGAGAGGGACTCCTTATCGGCCAACCTTTGTCTCTTACAAGGTTCGGTACGGCCCAGTTCCTTTCGAATCGTCGGTTAAACGACATCTCTCCCGTCACTCTCGACGTGACGTAGTTTTTGTGTGTTCTAAACGAGGCTCGGTTTAGACCATTTCTCTCTCTTTGTTTCTCCTGTCGTGTGGCGAAGGTACTCTTAACATTAATAGTGACATTTTGAATATAAGTGATTTCTTTAAGTTCAACAGGTAATTGATAAGGGCGGGAAAGGGTGCACCCGAATAACTGTCCGACAAATGGTGGTACTTCGCCCAGTGAGGTATGTACAAAACGTCAATTTCATTCATTTAATT
>JBAIZL010000002.1:26606066-26643566 GCA_036971475.1 Prosapia bicincta
CGAGTGAAAGAAAGATATCTAACGTCAACTTACTAAAATATAAATTAAAAATACAATAAAAACATAATTAAAATTGTTTTTTGAAATTATAACCAACACAAAATTTAATATAAAAATCATAATCCTATTTAACAAATGAATATAAAATTGAATTAGGAATAGGACCTCTATCAGAATTTAATAAATTCTCAGGTTTATGTTTACTAATTTTTAAACTTTCAAAACTATTTAATAACTTATTAGTTCTAACATTCTTAATTAACTTGACATTATTAACATCTAGATTGTGATTGGTCTCTAAAATAAGGGCAGCAATACTAGACTTATCAGATCTTTGGTATTTAATATCCCTAATATGTTCCTTAAATCTAGTTATTACTTTTCGTCTTGTCTGCCCAATATACATTTTATCACAATCCTTACAATTAACTTGGTAAATCCCTGATTTATCAAATGTTTCTACTTTATCTTTTGCATTACCTAATAAATTTTTAAGGTTATTAGCTATAGAGAGAGCTACAGAGTTGCGTATAAAAATCATAATAACCTTAAAAATTTATTAGGTAATGCAAAAGATAAAGTAGAAACACTTGATAAATCAGGGATTTACCAAGTTAATTGTAAGGATTGTGATAAAATGTATATTGGGCAGACAAGACGAAAAGTAATAACTAGATTTAAGGAACATATTAGGGATATTAAATACCAAAGATCTGATAAGTCTAGTATTGCTGCCCATATTTTAGAGACCAATCACAATCTAGATGTTAATAATGTCAAGTTAATTAAGAATGTTAGAACTAATAAGTTATTAAATAGTTTTGAAAGTTTAAAAATTAGTAAACATAAACCTGAGAATTTATTAAATTCTGATAGAGGTCCTATTCCTAATTCAATTTTATATTCATTTGTTAAATAGGATTATGATTTTTATATTAAATTTTGTGTTGGTTATAATTTCAAAAAACAATTTTAATTATGTTTTTATTGTATTTTTAATTTATATTTTAGTAATTTGACGTTAGATATCTTGCTTTCACTCGATGGGCGTGGCTACACCTTGTTTAACAGGTGGGGCCGCGGCGGTCGGAGTGGGAGGAACTAGTTCTGTAGATTATAAATAAGGTATTTTTCTAGCGTTAATCAGTCTTTGTATGTTATCCCTCTGAGGATGGTTACTTTGTAACTGAAATGTACATTAGGGTTAATTAAAGAAAGTTTGTGGTTAAGAGGTTTTTGTGTATTTATTATTTTCAATTTTGTTTTAGAGAAAATTTTTATTTCCCTAGTTCATCTCATTTATTGGCCCCACACGTAATAAAATGTAGTTAAAATTAGAAACATTGTCGCGTTACCGCTCTCGTGCGATCGCCATTTTGTGGTTTCCATGACAATCAATTTTATAAGATATCCATCGATTAGAACTTAACCAGCTACAGTTCGAGGACGCTTTTCTCAAATTAAGGCAAAATAAAGCCTAAAGCTAGAAGTGTAAACACAGAGATTGATAATGTGAAAACTATACTTTTTGCCCTCAGAAACTAGGCAGGCCTTGTGCCACCCAACCTCTAACGAAGTGTCTCCGTCTTACGTGCGCATGCGGTTAGTAACCTTAACGCGCGTGAAGGAATCAGGGTAGATTGCCCATGTACCAAGCTAATGAGATCAATCCATGGAGAATCAGGAGATAGTGAAATGAAACGTTACTGTAAGTGTCGCGCTAAGAGCGAGATGAGATTCTAGCAAGAAAGAAACCCTGACAGGAAACTCCCCGCTATAGATCAAGCAGGGTCCCTGGGGTCTAGGATTTCTTTAAGCTAATGGATAAAGAAGGGTTTTCACTTTACAAATACCTTCTTAGTGAGGCTATGGTAAGAGTGGCATGCACTTCTTCTTTTGTAGCCTACTCGAAATTGAAGCATCCAAGTCAAAATTAGTACTTCCATTGGGATGTGATACAATAGACTACCCAGGTCACATCTAATTATACCAAATCCCCTTTCCAGAGTGAAAACATTGGTCAGACACAAATTTCTAGTCGAATGTACGTTATGGGCCCTAATTTAAGTGGAAAACCTAATATTTTTTTTAGCCGGAAAATCATAGGAAATTGGTTGGATTAGTTCATACGTATTTACAAAC
This sequence comes from Prosapia bicincta, assembly GCA_036971475.1. Lineage (NCBI taxonomy): Eukaryota > Metazoa > Arthropoda > Insecta > Hemiptera > Cercopidae > Prosapia > Prosapia bicincta. The sequence continues at coordinate 26,608,209 of JBAIZL010000002.1, forward strand.
CGCACTCTGAAGTATGGTTTATCTAGTTTTCAAATTTACGTTTTCATTGAATACTTTGACTTTGCTAAGACCTAGTTCAATAAGTAAAATACTTACAAAATTATTTTAATTTGATAAAAACCAAAATAAACACAAACATAAGAGTTATTCAATTACTTACTATTAGTTTACACTCTCCTCATAAATGTTTATATATCTTGTTCAAATTTTCAATCTTTAATAAAATACTTTTTATTAATTCATTCAAGGTCAAATGATTTTTTTTAACTTGTAGTGAACGACACTTGATGTTAATAAAACTACACAATAAAACTGCATTCAGTTTTTTCAGGTATTAATTCCTTAATTAAATTTAATGAAATAGTTTTAGTTTCATAATGGGAGGAAAACTTTTCAATGGGCAAGGTATGCAATATAGTTATTTCGTCCCATTTTACTTTATATAAGTTATAACATGATTTCATAAAACAGTTTATTTTATGTTATAGATTATGTGGTAGAATAGCTGTTTTAACGCATAGGTCATGTTACTTTATTTATATTAATTGTAGTTATTTAATGAAAAGTTAATAAAATATATATTATTTTTGCTGCTCTAAGTAGGATTTGACTTTGTTTATATTAATTGTTATAGAAAGCAGAATTGTTTATAATAATGCAATGCCTATTCTATTAGCAAGTATTGTCTACGGCAGACGAAAAGAATACATTATTATATAAGTGGCAGAGTAAAAGAGGCAAAAAGGTTTGCCCGCCTATCGTTCACGGGCGAAATCAAAAGGAATTACCTCGAGCAGTCGACTACGAAAATGGTTAATGTACCAATAACATGACTTAGCAACTACACGAGATTGCTCCTTGTACATTAACATATTTAGAGCAGCAGAAATGTCGAGGTTTGCGAGACACGCAATGCATATTGTACAGAAGATTGTTAAAATCAACCAATGGCAAGAGTGTGTTCTGTATAAACCTGCCGTGTGATGACTAGATAGGAACGTATAAGGGCGAACTATGGGTAACATTAAGAAACTACAATCTTAAGTCCTCCCAGGAAATTTTCCTAATTATTTAACATTATTTTTTAAAAACGACCTAAAATATATACGAAGAAAATGTTTGAAGGATCCTCTATATTAGCTGCTTTAATATCTGTAGCTCTTTAACTGCGTAACCTAATTGAATGGACCTTATAAAAACATTTATAACTAAACAAAACTTGTACATTTTCCTGCAGTAGCACTTACTTTTATAACTGTTCGTAAAAGTCGTTTCGGGAGATTTGTGTCCCATTGTCAACTCAGGCCGTAACTCAGTTGACAATGAGACACATCTCCCGAAACAATCGTCCGTTTAGTTAATAATTAATTAAATAATCCACACTGAATAACAGTTACTACGCACTTGAACGAGTTTTAATTTTAATGCAATCGTCAGTGAGTTATAAACACTGCAAAATCTACAGTACTCAAGTTTGTAGTAGTCATAAGTCTTTGTTGATGTTGACGTCTTTGAAACGCTTTTTAGTCAATTAATTATTATTTGAAATCAGTGTGTACGTGAGTGTATGTGCGCGCGCGCGTGTGTGTGTGTGTGTGTATGTTTGGGTATGTGTGTGTGTGCGCGCGCGCGGGTATATATATATATATATATATATATATATATATATGTGTGTGTGTGTGTGTATGTGTGTGTGTGTGTGTGCGCGTGCGTGCGTATATGTGTGTGTGTGTGTGTGTGTGTGTGTGTGTGTGTGTCTGTGTCTGTGTGTCTGTGTGTGTGCGTGTATGTGTGTGTGTGTGTGTGTGTGTATGTGTGTGTGTGTGTGTGTGTGTGTGTGTGTGTGTGTGTGTGTGTGTGTGTGTGTGTGTGTGTGTGTGTGTGTGTGTGTGTGTGTGTGTGCGTGTGTGTGTATTTTCACTCTCCAATGCTATACGGTAACAAAGTACCGTACACAAAAAAATACAGTCAAGGATTTCGTGGCTATATCTGCAATACACTGTGTGAATGATCACGCAAACCTAGAGGCAGACCTGGCTACACTAATTAAGCTCATGTAATTCTCTGGTATAATTCAAGAACTGCAGTATTGAAGCATAACCTAACTCTATCAAACCAAATCGTTAACCCTAAATCTATGTATATATCTTAAATGTAACCCAGATCAAATAAAGTTTTTTTTAAAAATAACTATGCAATCGAGATGTACATGATAATTTAAATCTTAAATAAAAATTGAAATTAAATATTTATTTAAGTAATAAACATATGTTTTTTAAAGTCCTACGTAGACCAACAGAAAAAAATTTGTTTGTTATTTTTTATTAAAATTTTATAATTAATATAAAGTGGCATAAGTTATGTGTTACAACAGCTGCTGTACCACATAACCTGTATCATAAAATAAGATGTCTTATGAAATAATATGTTATTACTTATTTTAAGCTAAATGGGACGAAATAGCTACATCGCATGTCTCGCCTCTCTTGATGAAAGTGTGTGTGTGTGTGTGTGTGTGTGTGTGTGTGTGTGTGTGTGTGTGTGTGTGTGTGTGTGTGTGTGTGTGTGTGTGTGTGTGTGTGTGTGTGTGTGTGTGTGTGTGTGTGTGTGTGAGTGTGTGTGTGTGTGTGTGTCCTGTTTATTTTTATTACACACTTAATTACCCTGTCTAGCGATGCGTACAGCGTTACTGCCAAGTGGCTCTGTTATTAAATGTTAGGTTAGGTATACCTCCAAGCAATATAAACAGCAACAGGCTTCTCAGAGTACGTAGGGAGATATCACCTGCATAGAAGACACTGAAGAATGTTGGAGTAGACGGAAGTTGAAAATAAATGAGGGGTATACATTTTTTGTAAATTTATTTCTATGTCAAACAATTTTGACTCAATGCAAATTTTATTGAGATAAAAACGCGTTTCAATTCGGCACAAACTCGTGTTTAATTTGTGGAATACAAATTTCCCCACGTCAAATAAACTAAGCACTCGCTGTTAGGTTTCCCAGTTGTTTATATTGGCACACCTGCAAATAGTTACTGCAATCGGAACAGTTCTGGCTTATAAAACGTGTTAATTAGAAAAATAAAAATAATCTTGTTTTTATTTAATCTAAATTTTTCAATTACTGGATGGAAAAATACAAACTGTGTAACCGGCAAAACTGTTTCCCAATCAAACACTTTGTTATTAAAGAACGTAGTTTAAAATAAATAAGCTTGAAATAATTTACGCCAGCAGTTAGTACAAACACACTAACGTGAATTGCGAACAGGTCCCGTATTTTGGAGCACGTTTAAAGATATATCACGATTTCTGGTTGTTGATGTGGTATTTCCTATATACAAGGTTACCGATTTTATAAATGACCGCAAACTATAGGTCAGGCTAATGATGGGGACAGGTAATATTTGTTAAAGATAATATCTGAATTGAAGAAACTGGATTGGTTTTACGTTCCAACTCTTTAGAATTACGACTTGCCGAGATTATACAATTGAATAAAACAGCAAGTGCCTCAGATACTGACGGAGAAGGTTAGGGCGTTCGAAAATGCCACGTCAGTGTGTGTGTGTGTGTGTGTGTGTGTGTGTGTGTGTGTGTGTGTGTGTGTGTGTGTGTGTGTGTGTGTGTGTGTGTGTGTGTGTGTGTGTATGTGTGTGTGTGTGTGTGGGTGAGAGTGTGAGAGTGTGTTTGTGTGTGTGTGTTTGTGTATATATTTAGCTTTGCAACACTCTTTTCTTGTATTCACTTATCACTTTCACTATATGTACTTAAACAAGAATCTTACTTGGTATTTATGCGAGTTAACTTTCAAAGATACTTGATGATGGAGATACTACCGATCTTTGAAAGTTAACTCTCATAAATACCAAGTAAGATTCTTGTTTAAGTACATATAGTGAAAGTGATATATATATATATATATATATATATATATATATCGCAATATGTTTTCTTGTGTAATTATAAAGAACTACGTCAAAATACAAATACAAGAATTATAATTGAATTTACAATTCAAAGCTTTTCGTTGGCTAACAGTACCAACATCATCAGGAATATTAAACAATTCCATTTAATATTCCTGATGATGTTGGTACTGTTAGCCAACGAAAAGCTTTGAATTGTAAATTCAATTATAATTCTTGTATTTGTATTTTGACTTAATTCTTTATATATATATATATATATATATATATATATATATATATATATATATATATATATATATATATATATATTTGCTATAATGTAGTCTATTGTTATTTTTTAACTTTATGTGAATAGGATTATGTTACAAAAGTAGGTAAATATTTAAATTCGTTACCCTCCCCTTTGATTGCACTCCAAGCCAGAGCGGCAACAAAAACGCCGACGTTTTATTAGGGCGAGGTGAGTGACGTGTACAAACTCCCCGAAGTGCCGAGAGTATTTCAAACTGTCAGTATAAAGTGAATACACCCTGAGAAGTACGGATTCCCAACGGTAGATAGCTATAGTGTAGTTGGATGTACGTTTTATTCATTGACAAGGGGAGATATTTGGGTCGCGAAATACTTTTTTAGTTTTTTCACTAAAACGTGTATCGTTGGCAGACATGTTTCGTTAGGCTTTACACTCCAATACTACGGGAAAATAGTCAGGCAAAGTATTAGTCTTTATCTAGTGAGGCAAAAACATTGCACATAAAGCAAACGATTAAGCTGTGAATACACTCGCCGGTTATATTCTCAAAGAGGAACCGTTGAGAGATCTGAATATTTTACATTTTCAATAACTTCTATTAGTTCACCCCCTCGCTATATATATAGTTTTTTATCTTGTTAAAAATTTCAATCGTAAGAAAAATACTTTTTATTTATCCACTCAAATTCAAATACATTTTTCAAGTTTGTAGTAGATCACGCTTGATGGTAATATATTTTTCTTTTCAAATATTAATTTAATAAAAAATAATTAATTATTTAATTTTAACAATTAAGTTTGATTTCTACTTTGCCAATTAATAGTGTGACTTTTTCATATGTAAATCCTACGTAATGTTTATATTAATTATAAATATTTAATGAAAAGTAACAAAAATATTTTTTTTACCTTCCTAGGAATTGACTTTACATTTTATATGGCTTGTTTCAATAAATCGTTTCAACGTTTGGAATATTCAAGGCACCTTAAGAAGATAGCAATTTTGTCGAAACGTAGTCACTTTATTGAAATAAAAGATTATTAATTCGTCTATCAAATGCCTTTTCCTTCATATCAAAAAAAAAATTATCAAAATAAGGGTACCAAAAAGGGAAATTTATGCTTCAAGTAAATTGTTCACCTGTTGACGACCTGCTCTCTGTCCGGGTCAGACTAAAGTGTTCTTCTCTTATTCACTCTCTATAATGGTGTTTTCTTGTATTTATTAAATGTGTGTTTTTTTACTAGAGTATTTTAAATAACGTCAACCCTTTGTCATAGAGAGTGGATAGTTCTGCCCACAACTCCGCGGGGAAGAAAAATTATTCCAAGTTTCTGCAACAATAGTAACTTGAACAACCTTTTTGAAAAATTTCATAAAATATAAAACAATTATTTCTCTTTAAAAACTACTCCATGGACAACTGTCTTTTTGCCATCTTAAAAAGAAACTAGTTTAACTTCAGATTGAAAATGATAATTTACCTCCTCCGGAGCCAGAGAAAATTAATTTCTTTCTAAACAAGTAGTACATTGTTTGAGCTTGGTTTCATTTTTCAGTGACTTTGCACTAAACGCAATTGCTTTACATTCTATGACACACTTTACCAGTTTAATATTACAAATAACAATGCTTTCAGAGTTTAGTTTTCCGAGAATGTCACTTCAGGTCAAACTCTGAAACACTGTTTGCAGTAATATTGCCCTTCTAAACTATTTATTGAAATATTTAGTTATTGACTATTCAATTGTAAAATTACAACAATTTGTCCAAAGTGACTGAAAAGTTAATCAAAATTCGAAAAAATTACTACTTGTTAGTTTATAAAAGAAATATCTTTTCATCTATTGTTATTTTCAATTTCAAAATAAATAAGTTGATTTTTAATATGATAATAAGACATTTTTATACGGACAATTGTTTTTAATCAGAAATAATATCTTTATATTTATTGGCGTTATGAAACAGATGGAGATAAGGTAAGGATATTATCAATTGGTACTAAGGGTAGAGGAAACGGGCCAGTTTAGTACCTTCCGCGATCACAGCGATGCTTGTAGGGGACCTGACGCTTCAGTTTCCCCTACGAAAACACCTGAGACACTCACTGTGTATTGAAGGGATGTATTACATCTATCGTGAGGGGGTAATGCCCTCTCAGTAGCTCTCATTCTACGATGACCCAGTTCCCGGATGTCTTTTCAGCTCATGCATGATATTGTTTTACCTCTGTACCACGATTACTTTCTATTCTGATCAGTTACCTATGCGTGATCTGATGTTTCCTTTTCCAAAACTATATCATAACCATCTGTAAGTTCAGCGAACGTTTGTAACCGTTGGAAACCAAGTCTAGGACGTTCACCAGGATTTCCTTTTATTTACCTTGTTTATCGATTACTTTACAGAGGTTTCATGGGAGTAGGGGTTTCATATGATGGTGTAGACTCTAGAGTAAATTTTCTAGTGGAGAGGTTAGGACGAAAGTCAGATACTCCTCACAAAATGACCCGCCATCTTCTCTTCATCATCATCCTCGTCTTCTCAGCATTTCATCTGCGTCGTCTTTCTTCTTCTCTAATACTCTACTACGTCTGAACGACGACCAGCTCTCAAAGTCCAAAGGGATTGGTTTATACTCACCAGTACGAGGGTCCGGCTCTTAAGTAAGGCCGACCGAGTGGACAGAGATCCGATTGCAATACCTGGACCGAACTAAGCAGACGGGGTATCGAGATACTTAAACCTGGCCGTTTGGAAGGTTCTACTAGTCCTGAGTAGTTCTGGAAGCGGTCGAACTGCTGTCACTGGTGAAGTTCCTCTCGTCTCAGCGGTAGGCCGGTGACCAGCCAAGGCCACACAGTAAGGTTGAAAGACTCTTACATACTGGTACCATGGGTCTTAAAACGCTGTCTCGGGCCTGACGTTAGTCACCCTGGAGGGAGTCACGAGTATGGGGTTGGATTTGTGGGTGTAGAGGTTCCATATGCTAGACACTTATGCTGGATACTTCCGCATCAAGCATCTATCTTTGAGTTCTTTGACCAGGAGGTATGTTAGGGAGGATTATGGTACCTACTCCTTGTCGCCATTCTTCTCTTTTCACCACTTTTCTTACTCTTCTACAACTTTTTACAATACACTGCCACACTTGTGTATAGCTCTCAAGGTCTCATTGGTTGCGTTTATGCCCGCCTAGGCCGAGTATCTAGTCTGAGGATCCGATCCTTAGGTAATGCTAGGCGAGAGTGGATAAAGGTCCGATTGCATTAATTGAACATTGATAGCACGTCTTACTGTGTTTGGAAGGTTCGAGTGGTTCTTCTTTTCCTGGTCTCAAGTAGTTCTGTAAACCCTTAGCGTCTGGTTAGAACGTTATTAGGCTATGTGGTAGGAATTTAACCCCTCGACGACGTTTTACCACAAACCTGCCCCTCTCCTAGCTACCGCTACGTATCTGTCTTCTGACCAGACCTTCGGGGTTGCCGGAATGCAAACCTTTCGATCCCCCGCTACTGCTTGTATCACTTAGTGCTAGGCTGCGCATACTCATGTTGTCGTCCTACATATGACTCGTCTAGCCGACAGCCACCAAACACAACATATTACTAATGCTCAACCAACATTGCCCTAGCGAAATATACTTACAGAGAGCCCTGAAAGGTTTATTTAATGCTTGATTTCGCCATTATTACTTAACAATGAACAACAGTTATGATTTTATTCGTCGATAAGGGACGTATTATTCATGACGTTGTCACAGAGAAGCAACGATTTGGCGAATAAAACTTAATTACGTCATCAATAGAGACATAATGAAGTAGGGACACGAAGTGCGACAATTTGTGCGTTCTGCATGCATGGCTTCACACTCCATGAATAATTTATCAGTTTTATCGATTTGTAGGCTTTCGTTTCACATATTTTTAGCATTCCTATAAACAGGAACAGTAAAGACTATTTAGACACACACATATAAAAGTGTTATATTCGTAACGTACATAGTTAACTTAAGTAAAATTTATTTAAAACACAATTATTTTGTCGATATTTTTTAATTCCTTCTATTAGTTCACAATCTTTATATACATCGTGTTCACATTTCCAGTCGATAATAAAATAGTTTTCATTCATCCAGTCAAGTTCAAATATATTTATTTATATACATTTTTTTTCAAATAATTATTAATTAAATATTTTAATTTTTTATAGGAAAAGGTTTCAGGAATGAGGCAAGGGATGCAATATATAGGGCGTAAAAAAAATCCGTGATGTATAAGGAATTAGGAACTTTGTCAGAGCAATAATCGTCGACCATATTTTTCAATTCACCCAATTGGTTCACACTCTCTTTATAAATATATTTTTCAAATTTTCCATCGGTAATAAAGCACTTTTTATTCATCCACTCAAGTTCAAATACATTTTTTTAAACTTATAGTGGATGACACTTGATGTTAATACAGTTTTTTTGAATATTAACTCATTAATTAAATTTAATGAATTAATTTTAGTTTCATATGGAAAAAACCTTTTACAAAAGGGGCAAGATATGCAATATAGTTATTTCATTCCATTTGACTTAGGTATAAGTGACATGAATTCATAAAACAGCTGATTTTATGTTATATGTTGTATGGTAGAACAGCTGTTTTAACGCATAGGTTATGTTACTTTATTTATAATAATAAAAAGTAACTAAAATAAAGTTTTCTTTTTTGGCCTAAGTAGAAATTGATATTATTTTTTTATTATTACTTGTTATTAATTAGTTTGTATAGAATTTAAAAAAATAAGTATTAAATCTGTGAACAGGTCTTGTTCCGCGAACACGCCTTTAGGTTAACTAAATCCCAAAGCGACGAAATGTGCACAAACGTTGCACAGTCTCGTAGATTCTGTAGCTTCGAAGTGATCAGCTATTACAATTACTATTGAATCTGAAGAATTAAAAATATCAGTAGGTAGGACGAAGGTAAAGGCACAGATCGCCGGGTGCAGGGTATGGAGGATAGATCCCCTGTGCAAAGAGCTAAAGCTACCCTCACTGCAGTAGCCTTAGCTGCCACACCTCTGGGTGAGGTGCTACAGAACTGGCCCGATAGTCAAAATATTCTAATGATATTTTTGTTGCTTCAGAAAGGGTCACGGGCGAAATGGTCCGATGGTTAGTAAGCAGGTAGAGGCTGGAAATCCCGAGACGGTTACGTAAGTACTGTCACGGTTGGTACATAGCAATATGACGTAAAATACTTGTGACGAGGGCGATGCGATTTACTATGATTGGCAGTACTGTGATTACAAGTACTGTCACCGGCGCACAAAAACAGATCTAGTGTAGAAATGAGTCATGCTCGGTTTTAAGTTCTGCGCATGCGCTGTAGATGTATTCCGGACCTACAAATATAACCTAACGGTACGGTAGTTTTTTAGTAGTTATATTTTAGTAACAAATATATGTATTTGCAGATAGTTAAAAGTACTAATTTTAATAAGAAAGGGTGCATAAAATAATTATATATGATCCGTTTTCTGCATTGTAATTTTCTGTAAATCTAAAGTTTTATGTTAGAAATATTTTTGTGAATGACCTTATCGTTTTAACCTACCTTGAGTCAGGGCTCTTCTGATACCCCTCAGCACCCCCACACTCTACACTCACTGCCACTAGCCAGTTCTCAAGAAAGTTATGTTGATTGCGTAATAAGCTAACATACCTTAAACTCCCCTAACTCAATATAATCTAACTTAACGTAATTTAACCTAATCTAATCTAACCTAACAACTATTTCTATAGTTTGTTCATGTGTGTTCCGGTCGGACCATCGGACCAATTCGACCTCCCTACTTGGTATGCTAACACAGATCGAACGAATTCGACAACACCCCCGGGTGAGAACAAGGTAAGGGAGTGTGAATGACGAGATGTAGAGCTTAATGGACTCTTGGTACTGGAAAAGGGGGACGTTGCGACATTGCGAGGGTACGTGAAGGAGATCAGCTCTGAGCCGTGAAGAAAGGAGCTTTTTACACTCTAGGGGCTTAACCAGTGGTTTTGTATAAATGCATTAACTCAATTGCGTGATAATCCTACGAAACAGCTTAGTTCATTTCAGAGGGTGAAAAACAATAGGGTGTAGATAAAAATGTTCCATACTCATAAGCAACCTTTGTTGAAAAATTGAAATTTAACTAAATTGATATGTTTCTGCCTCAAATTTCGTCTGATTTTAAAATTTGTTCTATATGATTAAACATATATATATATATATATATATATATATATATATATATATATATATATATATATATATTTCCTTTATTTACATGGAAACTAAGAACGCCACAAGGGAGTTTAAAAAATCAGGCATTTTGTCTTATTATTTACAAAGGGAGGAACGGTGGCGCAAGTGGACAATGTCTCAATAGAAAGCCTATTCTTCATTGGGGTCGTAGATTAGCGTTTACTCATTTCAACACTGTTTAAAAGTATTAAGATTGCATTAGCGTATCTAGTATCAAGGAAGGAATACACGTTGGGGTGGATATTAAGTGTATAATGTTGTGTTCGGGTAGACCTCCCTTCTATCTACTCCCTGCCACCCTGTATAAGAGTAGAGTTGTTATATCTGTTACAATTGTAGGGGGAGTATGATTGCTTACGTAGCCAGATCGGCTTTCCCGAAATATATTGTCCCTCTACATTGACCGCGACTCTATAAAGGTAGACAGAAGATAACAATTAAATGAAGACTGTAAAAACTACGCGAATAAAGACATTCTCTTCTGTCTTTGGGTCCTAGAGAAAAATCGCTGGGAACAAAGTAACAAAACACAATTTTCTATAAAAGGAAGCAGTTTTTACGCAGACTCGAATTTCCTACTTTTTGCTACTGAAGTCGTTATTTTTAAATTTGATAACGTTTAGCGAGCGGACGAGCTCAGGGGCGGCTTTACGATCGAAAATGAATTTCATAAAATTAATAACGCCCACTTTATTCCCGAAACATCTCTTGGCCAAAATGCAATCGCTCCAAAGAGCATCAACAACGAAATAAAAAGAGAATTTATTTTACAAATGCTGCGGCAATTTTAGATAATGGCAACAATACATCCCGCCCTCGCGATCTTTTATTCTCCGGCATCCACTCTATTCTATTGCCGACATAAAATCAATCTTACAAATGCTTCACGGGAAGAAAACGCAGTTCTGAAACAAGTTGTAAATTTAAAGACCACGCGTGACAATTAAGAGTTAACGATTGGTAGTAAACCAAGAACTCGAGCTGTTTCAGCCGTTTTGGTAACGTTCTGGCCCCCCAAATAAACGTTGTGGGTAAAAAACATTTTTAATTTTTAAGAGTTTTGAGTAAATTAATTATTATGATTTTTTGAATACGTTTAAATGCTGGAAACCATTTATTCATGAAAATATTGAGTTTATTGCGGCAGCTGCTCTTTTAATCACTCCACGATGTTGCTTTGTTCTTTGATTTTGAAAAAATCTCTTTCATGAAATTCAGGTCTTTCGCACTGCTCTAAATCGACTCTGACTCCAGGAGTAATGGTTACTGAGCTTTACAGTATGTCTGGACTGTTATAAGTCTGAGCTTAGACTAATTACTTTCTATTCTTCCATGTGAGTCTTGTGTCTCTGCTTATCTTAGAACCACGAACCGCTCTACTTCTGGAAGGAGGGCCTAGCCACATGAATCAAATTATTTCTGAATTTAAGATTTATAACCCTTACTATAAAATCATGAGTCGCTCTATGACTGAAAACGATTTTAGTACCATTGAAGATCCATGTTTCTTCTTTAATCTTCATATATGTTTCTTTACATTACACATTGCTAACCTCATCATGGGAGTGCGGCAAATATATAAATCTCTTTAACCTTGGTCTACCTGAGCTGCGAGCCTTCAAACGCGAGCAAAGTTTGTTTTTTTTCTTCCAAAGCATGGCATATTCAAGTCGCCAGCCTAATCCTATTCAATGTCCCAAAAAACTATTTAAAACTTTTCCAATGCTATTCCTATTTAGAAAATGTTAACATTTAAATCTGCTGTTAGAGTGAAGTAGCCTAAGTCGTTCTGCCCGCTTTTAATTGGATTTTGAAAATCCAATAAAAACTGTGTTTTAACAGGGGTTGAAGTTACTTCAAAATTAACTTTCCCAAAGCGAAATCTCACAATGCCAAGTTTACGATTGCAATTAAAGTCCATTTGAATTTTAAATTAAAGTATTTGTTCACAAATCAATGGTGTCCAGATTATGAAAGGTTAAATTATTTATTCATTTTAAAATATAGTTCCGAAAATTAAGAGATTTTTACGTGAATTTTCATAATTTAATAAAATATTTTAAAAAATAAATATAATTTATTTCTCTATGGTTTAACCCCGAGGTATTCAACCTACGCCTCGAGAAAAGATTTTTTCCGGCCCGCAGACTATCACACTGGAAAAAAAGTATTTGGTAATATATTTCCTAAAGGTAAAAGTCAAAATAGTTAACTCAAAATTCACCAAAAATTATTTTTAATAAACAAACACGCTAGTTCACAAGAGACTAGTTTCGGCAGCGATGTCACCTTCCTCAGTGCTTGGTTACTACTGTCGTACTACTACTTTGAGTCGTAACTAGTTATACTTCCTTTTAAGAATTTTTACCATTAAATATGAATACAGTACTCGTCTCGCACTTGCCACTTGTTTTCTCTATAAGTATAAAACTAGCTATAAACAAGTAAAAAGCTAAGCAAGTAAATCTCAAAAACCACCACTGAGCTCTTGATTAGAAAACACGTCGTGGGTGTATGGGGGGGCTCGACTTTCTACCCTGAAATATTGCCGGCCCCACTTTCCTCCAAATGTTTCGGATGTGGCTCTTAAGCAGAAAACGTTGGGAGATACCTGGTTTAACCTATAACTTCGAGACATAGTAAAAGGCTTAAATACCTAGAGGGAAGTTAATTGACTATTGGAGGTGGAAGCCTGGCAGCTGACTATCTCTCTCCCCCTCTCCCTCTCCATCCTCTCCCTCTCCATCCTCCCCCTCTCTTCCAAAGCGGCAAACACTGCGGTTTTTACAGATTTTTTAGACGTTTCGGGGCCAGTATAACCTTCCGAATGGTAACTTTTTCGTACCTCAATACTCCCGACTTATTAGTTCGCTCCATGTTGTGAAATCGGACCTTAAACCATTCTTTATTGGCCTTATCTAAGAGCCGGAGACGTCAGAGTAGGGTTTGGCCCTAGATGGGCATGAAGTCTTCAGAGCAGTTAAAATGGACAATATAGAAAGTTTATATTATTACAAACTAGACTGACGTTAACAATTATTGTTGTTTGCTTATTTTATCTGCAGTCGCTATATATAACCATTCGTTAAGTTCTACAAATTCTCCACCTTCAACCAATTAACAGCGTTCGGCCCTCTTGACCGTCAAGACCACGTCCCCAAACAAAAATAATAAGTACAAGTTTATCTTACACTTGAAACAATTAGTATGGACTTTTAAAAAACTTTTAATCAATTCCTACTTAGGTCGACAAAGAAAAAAATTATTGTATTAACTTTTATTAAATAATTACAATTATTAAAAAATAAAGTAACACAGTTTATGCGTTAAAACTGCTGTTCTACCACATAAAATCAGCTATTGTATAAAAGCATACGTTATCACTTATTTAAAGCTAAATGGGACGAAATAACTATATTGCATTTCTAGCCCATTTTATGAAAAGTTTTTCTTTCATGAAAAACTCAAATTAATTTAATAAAATTAATTATTACATTATTATTTGAAAAACCTGAATTAACATCAAGTGCCATCCACTACAGGTTTAAAAAAATGTATTTGAATTTGAGTGGATGAATAAAAATGTATTTTATTAATGATTGAAAATGTGTATAAGGAAAGTGAGATCTGATAGCAAGAATTAAATAAATGTGTTACGGCAAAAAATATAAAAGTTAATTACAGATAGGTCATTTATTTATGTCCAATATTTCAATATTTGTTTCATTTATAAATGTTTTTATAACTATTGAACTATTTTTTTTAGTTAATACTTAAGCTTCAGCCGACTGTCCAGTTTCCCAAGTTTTTTTGATTTAAAAACGAAAATTACAAACTAGAAAGCTTGTAATACAAATTGACGGTAAAATTATTTTAACTTTATCGCATAAAACCCTTATTGTATTTTTTCAAACTATCGTGTTGTAATTTTGTAATAGAACCCTCTGATGATGATGACATGTTCATCTAAATGTCCATAATCTTTATTCTTAGATAACGTTTGTATTAGCTATTTTTGAGTGATTTTGTGTTATTGGTGATCGTTAACAGTATTTGTATTGCAACATTACTCTTTGTATTGTGTTTGATAAACATATTTAGTATATATTAGTGATTGTATTGGTGCAATATAACAACAATAACTTCCACGCATTACTCATAGCATAGTAAGTGTCCAGGATTTGTATTGCAACATTACTCTTTGTATTGTGTTTGATAAACATATTTAGTATATATTAGTGATTGTATTGGTGCAATATAACAACAATAACTTCCACGCATTACTCATAGCATAGTAAGTGTCCAGGATTTGTATTGCAACATTACTCTTTGTATTGTGTTTGATAAACATATTTAGTATATATTAGTGATTGTATTGGTGCAATATAACAACAATAACTTCCACGCATTACTCATAGCATAGTAAGTGTCCAGGATTTGTATTGCAACATTACTCTTTGTATTGTGTTTGATAAACATATTTAGTATATATTAGTGATTGTATTGGTGCAATATAACAACAATAACTTCCACGCATTACTCATAGCATAGTAAGTGTCCAGGATTTGTATTGCAACATTACTCTTTGTATTGTGTTTGATAAACATATTTAGTATATATTAGTGATTGTATTGGTGCAATATAACAACAATAACTTCCACGCATTACTCATAGCATAGTAAGTGTCCAGGATTTGTATTGCAACATTACTCTTTGTATTGTGTTTGATAAACATATTTAGTATATATTAGTGATTGTATTGGTGCAATATAACAACAATAACTTCCACGCATTACTCATAGCATAGTAAGTGTCCAGGATTTGTATTGCAACATTACTCTTTGTATTGTGTTTGATAAACATATTTAGTATATATTAGTGATTGTATTGGTGCAATATAACAACAATAACTTCCACGCATTACTCATAGCATAGTAAGTGTCCAGGATTTGTATTGCAACATTACTCTTTGTATTGTGTTTGATAAACATATTTAGTATATATTAGTGATTGTATTGGTGCAATATAACAACAATAACTTCCACGCATTACTCATAGCATAGTAAGTGTCCAGGATTTGTATTGCAACATTACTCTTTGTATTGTGTTTGATAAACATATTTAGTATATATTAGTGATTGTATTGGTGCAATATAACAACAATAACTTCCACGCATTACTCATAGCATAGTAAGTGTCCAGGATTTGTATTGCAACATTACTCTTTGTATTGTGTTTGATAAACATATTTAGTATATATTAGTGATTGTATTGGTGCAATATAACAACAATAACTTCCACGCATTACTCATAGCATAGTAAGTGTCCAGGATTTGTATTGCAACATTACTCTTTGTATTGTGTTTGATAAACATATTTAGTATATATTAGTGATTGTATTGGTGCAATATAACAACAATAACTTCCACGCATTACTCATAGCATAGTAAGTGTCCAGGATTTGTATTGCAACATTACTCTTTGTATTGTGTTTGATAAACATATTTAGTATATATTAGTGATTGTATTGGTGCAATATAACAACAATAACTTCCACGCATTACTCATAGCATAGTAAGTGTCCAGGATTTGTATTGCAACATTACTCTTTGTATTGTGTTTGATAAACATATTTAGTATATATTAGTGATTGTATTGGTGCAATATAACAACAATAACTTCCACGCATTACTCATAGCATAGTAAGTGTCCAGGATTTGTATTGCAACATTACTCTTTGTATTGTGTTTGATAAACATATTTAGTATATATTAGTGATTGTATTGGTGCAATATAACAACAATAACTTCCACGCATTACTCATAGCATAGTAAGTGTCCAGGATTTGTATTGCAACATTACTCTTTGTATTGTGTTTGATAAACATATTTAGTATATATTAGTGATTGTATTGGTGCAATATAACAACAATAACTTCCACGCATTACTCATAGCATAGTAAGTGTCCAGGATTTGTATTGCAACATTACTCTTTGTATTGTGTTTGATAAACATATTTAGTATATATTAGTGATTGTATTGGTGCAATATAACAACAATAACTTCCACGCATTACTCATAGCATAGTAAGTGTCCAGGATTTGTATTGCAACATTACTCTTTGTATTGTGTTTGATAAACATATTTAGTATATATTAGTGATTGTATTGGTGCAATATAACAACAATAACTTCCACGCATTACTCATAGCATAGTAAGTGTCCAGGATTTGTATTGCAACATTACTCTTTGTATTGTGTTTGATAAACATATTTAGTATATATTAGTGATTGTATTGGTGCAATATAACAACAATAACTTCCACGCATTACTCATAGCATAGTAAGTGTCCAGGATTTGTATTGCAACATTACTCTTTGTATTGTGTTTGATAAACATATTTAGTATATATTAGTGATTGTATTGGTGCAATATAACAACAATAACTTCCACGCATTACTCATAGCATAGTAAGTGTCCAGGATTTGTATTGCAACATTACTCTTTGTATTGTGTTTGATAAACATATTTAGTATATATTAGTGATTGTATTGGTGCAATATAACAACAATAACTTCCACGCATTACTCATAGCATAGTAAGTGTCCAGGATTTGTATTGCAACATTACTCTTTGTATTGTGTTTGATAAACATATTTAGTATATATTAGTGATTGTATTGGTGCAATATAACAACAATAACTTCCACGCATTACTCATAGCATAGTAAGTGTCCAGGATTTGTATTGCAACATTACTCTTTGTATTGTGTTTGATAAACATATTTAGTATATATTAGTGATTGTATTGGTGCAATATAACAACAATAACTTCCACGCATTACTCATAGCATAGTAAGTGTCCAGGATTTGTATTGCAACATTACTCTTTGTATTGTGTTTGATAAACATATTTAGTATATATTAGTGATTGTATTGGTGCAATATAACAACAATAACTTCCACGCATTACTCATAGCATAGTAAGTGTCCAGGATTTGTATTGCAACATTACTCTTTGTATTGTGTTTGATAAACATATTTAGTATATATTAGTGATTGTATTGGTGCAATATAACAACAATAACTTCCACGCATTACTCATAGCATAGTAAGTGTCCAGGATTTGTATTGCAACATTACTCTTTGTATTGTGTTTGATAAACATATTTAGTATATATTAGTGATTGTATTGGTGCAATATAACAACAATAACTTCCACGCATTACTCATAGCATAGTAAGTGTCCAGGATTTGTATTGCAACATTACTCTTTGTATTGTGTTTGATAAACATATTTAGTATATATTAGTGATTGTATTGGTGCAATATAACAACAATAACTTCCACGCATTACTCATAGCATAGTAAGTGTCCAGGATTTGTATTGCAACATTACTCTTTGTATTGTGTTTGATAAACATATTTAGTATATATTAGTGATTGTATTGGTGCAATATAACAACAATAACTTCCACGCATTACTCATAGCATAGTAAGTGTCCAGGATTTGTATTGCAACATTACTCTTTGTATTGTGTTTGATAAACATATTTAGTATATATTAGTGATTGTATTGGTGCAATATAACAACAATAACTTCCACGCATTACTCATAAGTAGAACTGTCGATACTTGGGCGCGCCCACCCCTAACTCGGCCGCTACGTAACCTAGGACTATAGGGGTAGTTTTGGATGATGCTCAAGGTCATCCCGGCCTTGACCCTAGACCAAGGGGTGGTTTCAACCACGTTCAGGGGGGTAGGGGGTAGTTTTTCGAAAAAAAAAAAAATCGGCCGCTACGTAACCTAGGACTATAGGGGTAGTTTCGGATGATGCGGGAGGACGTCGCGACCCTAGACCAAGGGGTGGTTTTGAACACGTCCAGAGGGGTAGGGGGTAGTTTTTCGAAAAAATTTATTTCCAACACACTGACCCAAGCCAGCCAAAATGGATCTAACCTAACCTAACCTAAGTGTTGGGGGTGACCTCGGCTACGTTCAGGACCATCACCGGGGGTAGCTCCGGGGGTGGATTGGGGGTGGGGGGTAGTTTTCGAAAAATTTTTGGAAAAACGTGCCTTGACCGATAGGGTATGTCTAGAGTGTATTATCGCGTCGGTAGGGGTAGTTTCACCTAGGGGTAGTTTTTGAATAAAATACGAAAATGCCGAAAATCGATCGGTTGGATCAACAGACAGTACGGGATACGTGCAGAGGCTCATTTGGGCCGTTGCGGGGGTGGTTTACCTAGGGGTAGTTTTTACAAAAAATATGAAATTGCCAAAAATCGATCGGTTGAATCAAATGACCGTACGGGATATGTGTCCATTATGGACGACTGTGGGGGCGGGTGCACCTGTAATCAGATTGCCAAAAATGATCGGTGACCTAGGTAAAAGTCACCACCGAACCCGCGCTCGAGGTAACACCGCCTAAGAGCGGGTAAAGCTAACACGGAGCACGGTCTCGGTTAAAGCCAATCCAAGCCTAGCCACCCAGCAGCTATGCCTTAGGTAAAGCTAACACGGAGCAAGGTAAAGCCAAACTAGGTAAAGTAACCCCGGAATCAGGCCATACCTAGAGACCCAGGAGCCGGGCCTTAGTTAAAGCAGTCAGCCTTTAAGTAAAGCTACTCAAGAGCCGGGCCAAGATGATTGCTATATCAATTACAGCCTATCGACTAAGACAAGTACCTCCACCAAGTCCTAGGTAAAGCCATCACGAGGCCGACCCCTCGGTAAAGCCACCCAGGACATAGGAATAGTCTATACGGAGCATGGCCTCAGGTAAAAGCCATCCCGAAGACTGCCCATAGGTAAAGTAACCCTGGAATCTTACATTAAGTGAGGGTGGTTATCAAATGAAATTACCAAAAATGATCGGCTAGATCAAACGACCAACGTTCCAACTAAACACTAATTTTAACCGACCAACAATTATACACCGAGTGCAAATAGTCAACAAGTTGAATCGACCAATCACATTGCAGGGGCCCGGTGGGCTTACGCAAACGGTCGCAGTAAGACGTGAAAGCCCATATACCATGTTAAACCAATATATATGATAGTCCACATAATGTGTTAAACAAATATGCAGGCCTAGATACATACTATGCTAGGCCGACATACAAGGGCCTACCATGTCTGTAAACCACAGGCCAAACCCCGTATGACCTGAGCTATTTTCACCTCCTCTATCAGGTCGATCCTGGCAACCGTATAATATGGGAGGTACTATAGGGTACATCTACCAATGCATAACCTATCAAGCCCACGTAAAGATTTATGACGTATCGGCGATCGAGCGACTCAGGTATTAGGCCCTCCAAAACTAGAGGGGGCAAGGGTTATGATTGTCAAAATTTGTCTATGCTACAAAATAATAAACAAAACAACAAAGCCCCGTCGTTTCAGGGAATACGCTTGACCGTGTGTTAGACATGTACAGACATGCAGAGATAACGCATTATCTAAAAACCGCAACGGCTGCCGGCGACCACTATAGCAGGCATAAAAACCCGCACGGCTGTGTCGTTGTGAATTTAGGCACGTGTTTATGTTTTGATTACTGTATCGATTTATTATGTACTGTCGGCATACCAAGGCCTACATATAATCAGAAATCAGTGTAAATAATCAAATAGCCCCAATGGACATCTCCTATAGCTGTAAATGTATCTAGATATAAAGGTATATATGGAGAACACTAATAATGAGGCCTATCACAAAACGTGAATAAATATATGATATAAAACGATGCTAAGCCAGCATGCAAGCTATCATACATGGGCTTGTTAAGCCTACATACATGATAGTACACATATTGTGTTAAACAAACATGCGTGTAAACCTGCATACTATGCCAAGCCGACTTACATGAATCCCTAAATGCGCCTACTATGTCGGTAAACTACTGGCCAAAGCCTATATGATCTGAGCTATTTTCACCTCGTCTATCAGGTAGAACCTGGCAACCGTATAATACGGGGAGTACTATATGGTATAGCTAACAATGCATAACCTATCATGCCCATGACGGTCAACAAATATTACAATATAATTTAAAAAAGTTAAGCAATCTATATACATACAATGCTAACCAATATAGGCATATATACTATGTTAAACCGGCATGCAATATACTCTAAATAGCCATATATACGCTGTTAAACAAATATGCAGGTTAACCTATATACATCCTGTATTAGGTAAATATCCCCGTTACCCACATAGGCCTATGTTAAGCCAGGATGAATGATAGCTTATATAGTGTGTTAAACAAATATGCTTGTAAACCTACATAAATAATATGCTAAGCCTGTGCTAAACAGATATGCGTGTAAACCCACATAAATACTATGCTAACCAACATGGATGCTATCCTACATAGGCTTATATACTATGTTAAACCAGCATGCAATATACTCTAAATAGCCATATATAAGCTGTTAAACAAATATGCGTGTAAACCCACATAAATACGCCAAGCCAATATCCGTGCTATAATAGATAGGCGTATATACTATGTTAGGCCTACATACTGCGTTAAACAAACATGTATGTAAGCCGACAAGGGCCTACAAATTATATCCAATGCATAGTTTAGCTAAAGGGCTATCACACACTATCCTAAAAGCGGCCCTCAAATTACCACATAATACCTGATACATAGCCTGGCTAATCATTAACACATAGTATGACCCAACACATAATATCCGGTGCATAGCCTCGCTAAATAAGCATAAACCCCCCAAAATTGGCTTATCAATTATGTATGGTCTAGATACAGTCACACATGTCATTTCAAAAGTCGGCTGGAAAGAAACACTAGACTGGTATATACTATGTTAAACCAGCATGCAATATACTCTAAATAGCCATATATACGCTGTTAAACAAATATGCGTGTAAACCTACATAAATACCACGCAGGGCCAACATCTATGCTATCATAGATAGGCGTATATACTATGTTAGGTCTACATACTGCGTTAAACAAACATGTGTGTAAGCCTGCATGCATATTATGCTAAATCGACAAGGGCCAACAAATTATAACACATTATATCCAATGCACAGTTTAGCTAATGGTTATCACTCAGTAGCCTGACTACAACTTGCTCACATAATACCTGATACACAGCTAGACTAATCATTAACACATAGTATCCGATGCATAGCCTGACGATGGGTTAACATATAGTATCCGATAAGTAGCCTGAGTATGCCCCAACACATAATATCCGGTGCATAGCCTCGCTAATGGCTAACACATGGTATCCAAAGCATAGCTAGGCTAGTGGATAACTAATGGTTAGTTTGACTATGGTTAACACACACAGTACCTGTTGCATAGCTAGGCTAATGATTAACACATAGTACCCGATGCATAGCCTGACTAGGGCTAGCACATAGTATCCGAGGTATAGATTGACTATAGGTTAACAAATAGTATCCGATGAGAAGCTTGAATACAAAGTAACACACAATATCCACTGCATAGTCTGGCAAATGTTCATCATATAGCACCCGATGTATAGCTTGACTATGGGCTAACACATAGCAATTGATGAGTGGCGTGATATAAGGTAACACATAGTATCCGGACCGAATATGACGTCATCCAGGGCGGAGATGGTGGCTATGTTGATACCGTGATGGCCAGTGTAGGCTAGATCAAATAACCAAACCACTGCCTTAGGCTAAGTTTAGCCGACCAACATACACGAAGTTCAAACGAACAACATTGACACCATGTCCAAATAGGCTACGGCTTGTGAAGGCCAGATCAGCGTTTCCCGACCAACATACACGAAGTTCAAACGAACAACATTGACACCAGGTCCAAATAGGCTATGGCGGCTATGCCCAGATCAGCGTTTCAGCTAATCAAAATGAAAAACTTACGCAGGTCCAAATAGGCTATGGCGGCTATGCCCAGATCAGCGTTTCAGCTAATCAAAATGAAAAACTTACGCTAATCAACCAACATCTACACCGAAGTCAAATGGGTTATGGTTAGTGAAGGCACCGGCAAAAGCTTTAAGCCCTAGACATAATTATAGCTATCAACGCGTACCAAAATAGCCATGCAGAAACCGTCAAGGCCATTACACATATTGTCCAGGTATGTTCTCCATCAAACCGAGACTTTAGACACCATCTCTGTAAAACAGCTAACAAATTATACTCCACCACAATAGGTATGTCAAAACTGTTACCGGCTCATAATCTAAGACAATGGTTACGTAACGCCCTTTATCAATTTAAGACCTTAAGCGATATCTTCGTAAAGACAGCCACAATAGTTACGTTAGAGCTACCGCTGCTCACCCTACCATAATAGCTACGTACAGACGGTTAATATTGTATAACCTATCACAAGACTTATGTAAAAACAGCTATGCATAACCTGTCACACAATAACTGCGTAAAGGCAGCTAACAAGGCCTACCCCATTAAAATAGCTACGAAAAGATAACATCCAATACATACCCTATCATATTAGCTATGTAAAGACAATAAATGCGTAAAGGCAGCTAAAAATGCCTACCCCATTAAAATAGCTACGAAAAGATAACAACCAATACATAACTTATCATAATAGCTATGTAAAGACAGCTAAAGATGCATAACCTAACTCAGTAATGATTGCTATTAAATAATGAACCATTACATTAGCCACGTAAAAACAGTTATCGATCCGTGACCAAGATAATACTTACGTAAGATCTATATCAGTGCTAAGACAATAGCTCCGTAAGGAAAACCTACCACTTCATGAACTACGACAACAGCAAGGTGTGGACGGCTACCAATACATTACTTATCACAGCTACCAACACATAACTCGTCACACTAGCTAAGTAAATAGCGCTACGACTGAATAGCCTATCACACAGGCTAATTGAGGGTCACTAACTAAACCATCACAATATCTCTGTACATGGCAGATGGCGTGATGATCCTCATCTTTATCGCACACCTAACAGTAGGTTGGGTTAGAAGCACTCTGGCTAGCTTAGGTTAGTGGGCTGAAAATAATTTTTTCTAAAAACTACCCCTCTAGACGTGGTTGAACACCCAACAGTAGGTTAGGTTAGAAGCACTCTGGCTAGCTTAGGTTAGTGGGCTGAAAATAATTTTTTTTAAAAACTACCCCTCTAGACGTGGTTGAACACCCAACAGTAGGTTAGGTTAGAAGCACTCTGGCTAGCTTAGGTTAGTGGGTTGAAAATAATTTTTTCTAAAAACTACCCCTCTAGACGTGGTTGAACCCTCCCCCAAGGCTACGATCAAGGTCACATCGACCGCCTGCATCATCCAAAACCACCCCTAACTTCTACAACCACAGGTCAGTGATGCCCGTGATGGAGATACGACCAACCTTTGAAAGTTAGGGGTGGTTTTGGATGATGCAGGCGGTCGATGTGACCTTGATCGTAGCCTTGGGGGAGGGTTCAACCACGTCTAGAGGGGTAGTTTTTAGAAAAAATTATTTTCAACCCACTAACCTAAGCTAGCCAGAGTGCTTCTAACCTAACCTACTGTTGGGTGTTCAACCACGTCTAGAGGGGTAGTTTTTAAAAAAAATTATTTTCAGCCCACTAACCTAAGCTAGCCAGAGTGCTTCTAACCTAACCTACTGTTGGGTGTTCAACCACGTCTAGAGGGGTAGTTTTTAGAAAAAATTATTTTCAGCCCACTAACCTAAGCTAGCCAGAGTGCTTCTAACCCAACCTACTGTTAGGTGTGCGATAAAGATGAGGATCATCACGCCATCTGCCATGTACAGAGATATTGTGATGGTTTAGTTAGTGACCCTCAATTAGCCTGTGTGATAGGCTATTCAGTCGTAGCGCTATTTACTTAGCTAGTGTGACGAGTTATGTGTTGGTAGCTGTGATAAGTAATGTATTGGTAGCCGTCCACACCTTGCTGTTGTCGTAGTTCATGAAGTGGTAGGTTTTCCTTACGGAGCTATTGTCTTAGCACTGATATAGATCTTACGTAAGTATTATCTTGGTCACGGATCGATAACTGTTTTTACGTGGCTAATGTAATGGTTCATTATTTAATAGCAATCATTACTGAGTTAGGTTATGCATCTTTAGCTGTCTTTACATAGCTATTATGATAAGTTATGTATTGGTTGTTATCTTTTCGTAGCTATTTTAATGGGGTAGGCATTTTTAGCTGCCTTTACGCATTTATTGTCTTTACATAGCTAATATGATAGGGTATGTATTGGATGTTATCTTTTCGTAGCTATTTTAATGGGGTAGGCCTTGTTAGCTGCCTTTACGCAGTTATTGTGTGACAGGTTATGCATAGCTGTTTTTACATAAGTCTTGTGATAGGTTATACAATATTAACCGTCTGTACGTAGCTATTATGGTAGGGTGAGCAGCGGTAGCTCTAACGTAACTATTGTGGCTGTCTTTACGAAGATGTCGCTTAAGGTCTTAAATTGATAAAGGGCGTTACGTAACCATTGTCTTAGATTATGAGCCGGTAACAGTTTTGACATACCTATTGTGGTGGAGTATAATTTGTTAGCTGTTTTACAGAGATGGTGTCTAAAGTCTCGGTTTGATGGAGAACATACCTGGACAATATGTGTAATGGCCTTGACGGTTTCTGCATGGCTATTTTGGTACGCGTTGATAGCTATAATTATGTCTAGGGCTTAAAGCTTTTGCCGGTGCCTTCACTAACCATAACCCATTTGACTTCGGTGTAGATGTTGGTTGATTAGCGTAAGTTTTTCATTTTGATTAGCTGAAACGCTGATCTGGGCATAGCCGCCATAGCCTATTTGGACCTGCGTAAGTTTTTCATTTTGATTAGCTGAAACGCTGATCTGGGCATAGCCGCCATAGCCTATTTGGACCTGGTGTCAATGTTGTTCGTTTGAACTTCGTGTATGTTGGTCGGGAAACGCTGATCTGGCCTTCACAAGCCGTAGCCTATTTGGACATGGTGTCAATGTTGTTCGTTTGAACTTCGTGTATGTTGGTCGGCTAAACTTAGCCTAAGGCAGTGGTTTGGTTATTTGATCTAGCCTACACTGGCCATCACGGTATCAACATAGCCACCATCTCCGCCCTGGATGACGTCATATTCGGTCCGGATACTATGTGTTACCTTATATCACGCCACTCATCAATTGCTATGTGTTAGCCCATAGTCAAGCTATACATCGGGTGCTATATGATGAACATTTGCCAGACTATGCAGTGGATATTGTGTGTTACTTTGTATTCAAGCTTCTCATCGGATACTATTTGTTAACCTATAGTCAATCTATACCTCGGATACTATGTGCTAGCCCTAGTCAGGCTATGCATCGGGTACTATGTGTTAATCATTAGCCTAGCTATGCAACAGGTACTGTGTGTGTTAACCATAGTCAAACTAACCATTAGTTATCCACTAGCCTAGCTATGCTTTGGATACCATGTGTTAGCCATTAGCGAGGCTATGCACCGGATATTATGTGTTGGGGCATACTCAGGCTACTTATCGGATACTATATGTTAACCCATCGTCAGGCTATGCATCGGATACTATGTGTTAATGATTAGTCTAGCTGTGTATCAGGTATTATGTGAGCAAGTTGTAGTCAGGCTACTGTGTGATAACCATTAGCTAAACTGTGCATTGGATATAATGTGTTATAATTTGTTGGCCCTTGTCGATTTAGCATAATATGCATGCAGGCTTACACACATGTTTGTTTAACGCAGTATGTAGACCTAACATAGTATATACGCCTATCTATGATAGCATAGATGTTGGCCCTGCGTGGTATTTATGTAGGTTTACACGCATATTTGTTTAACAGCGTATATATGGCTATTTAGAGTATATTGCATGCTGGTTTAACATAGTATATACCAGTCTAGTGTTTCTTTCCAGCCGACTTTTGAAATGACATGTGTGACTGTATCTAGACCATACATAATTGATAAGCCAATTTTGGGGGGTTTATGCTTATTTAGCGAGGCTATGCACCGGATATTATGTGTTGGGTCATACTATGTGTTAATGATTAGCCAGGCTATGTATCAGGTATTATGTGGTAATTTGAGGGCCGCTTTTAGGATAGTGTGTGATAGCCCTTTAGCTAAACTATGCATTGGATATAATTTGTAGGCCCTTGTCGGCTTACATACATGTTTGTTTAACGCAGTATGTAGGCCTAACATAGTATATACGCCTATCTATTATAGCACGGATATTGGCTTGGCGTATTTATGTGGGTTTACACGCATATTTGTTTAACAGCTTATATATGGCTATTTAGAGTATATTGCATGCTGGTTTAACATAGTATATAAGCCTATGTAGGATAGCATCCATGTTGGTTAGCATAGTATTTATGTGGGTTTACACGCATATCTGTTTAGCACAGGCTTAGCATATTATTTATGTAGGTTTACAAGCATATTTGTTTAACACACTATATAAGCTATCATTCATCCTGGCTTAACATAGGCCTATGTGGGTAACGGGGATATTTACCTAATACAGGATGTATATAGGTTAACCTGCATATTTGTTTAACAGCGTATATATGGCTATTTAGAGTATATTGCATGCCGGTTTAACATAGTATATATGCCTATATTGGTTAGCATTGTATGTATATAGATTGCTTAACTTTTTTAAATTATATTGTAATATTTGTTGACCGTCATGGGCATGATAGGTTATGCATTGTTAGCTATACCATATAGTACTCCCCGTATTATACGGTTGCCAGGTTCTACCTGATAGACGAGGTGAAAATAGCTCAGATCATATAGGCTTTGGCCAGTAGTTTACCGACATAGTAGGCGCATTTAGGGATTCATGTAAGTCGGCTTGGCATAGTATGCAGGTTTACACGCATGTTTGTTTAACACAATATGTGTACTATCATGTATGTAGGCTTAACAAGCCCATGTATGATAGCTTGCATGCTGGCTTAGCATCGTTTTATATCATATATTTATTCACGTTTTGTGATAGGCCTCATTATTAGTGTTCTCCATATATACCTTTATATCTAGATACATTTACAGCTATAGGAGATGTCCATTGGGGCTATTTGATTATTTACACTGATTTCTGATTATATGTAGGCCTTGGTATGCCGACAGTACATAATAAATCGATACAGTAATCAAAACATAAACACGTGCCTAAATTCACAACGACACAGCCGTGCGGGTTTTTATGCCTGCTATAGTGGTCGCCGGCAGCCGTTGCGGTTTTTAGATAATGCGTTATCTCTGCATGTCTGTACATGTCTAACACACGGTCAAGCGTATTCCCTGAAACGACGGGGCTTTGTTGTTTTGTTTATTATTTTGTAGCATAGACAAATTTTGACAATCATAACCCTTGCCCCCTCTAGTTATGGAGGGCCTAATACCTGAGTCGCTCGATCGCCGATACGTCATAAATCTTTACGTGGGCTTGATAGGTTATGCATTGGTAGATGTACCCTATAGTACCTCCCATATTATACGGTTGCCAGGATCGACCTGATAGAGGAGGTGAAAATAGCTCAGGTCATACGGGGTTTGGCCTGTGGTTTACAGACATGGTAGGCCCTTGTATGTCGGCCTAGCATAGAATGTATCTAGGCCTGCATATTTGTTTAACACATTATGTGGACTATCATATATATTGGTTTAACATGGTATATGGGCTTTCACGTCTTACTGCGACCGTTTGCGTAAGCCCACCGGGCCCCTGCAATGTGATTGGTCGATTCAACTTGTTGACTATTTGCACTCGGTGTATAATTGTTGGTCGGTTAAAATTAGTGTTTAGTTGGAACGTTGGTCGTTTGATCTAGCCGATCATTTTTGGTAATTTCATTTGATAACCACCCTCACTTAATGTAAGATTCCAGGGTTACTTTACCTATGGGCAGTCTTCGGGATGGCTTTTACCTGAGGCCATGCTCCGTATAGACTATTCCTATGTCCTGGGTGGCTTTACCGAGGGGTCGGCCTCGTGATGGCTTTACCTAGGACTTGGTGGAGGTACTTGTCTTAGTCGATAGGCTGTAATTGATATAGCAATCATCTTGGCCCGGCTCTTGAGTAGCTTTACTTAAAGGCTGACTGCTTTAACTAAGGCCCGGCTCCTGGGTCTCTAGGTATGGCCTGATTCCGGGGTTACTTTACCTAGTTTGGCTTTACCTTGCTCCGTGTTAGCTTTACCTAAGGCATAGCTGCTGGGTGGCTAGGCTTGGATTGGCTTTAACCGAGACCGTGCTCCGTGTTAGCTTTACCCGCTCTTAGGCGGTGTTACCTCGAGCGCGGGTTCGGTGGTGACTTTTACCTAGGTCACCGATCATTTTTGGCAATCTGATTACAGGTGCACCCGCCCCCACAGTCGTCCATAATGGACACATATCCCGTACGGTCATTTGATTCAACCGATCGATTTTTGGCAATTTCATATTTTTTGTAAAAACTACCCCTAGGTAAACCACCCCCGCAACGGCCCAAATGAGCCTCTGCACGTATCCCGTACTGTCTGTTGATCCAACCGATCGATTTTCGGCATTTTCGTATTTTATTCAAAAACTACCCCTAGGTGAAACTACCCCTACCGACGCGATAATACACTCTAGACATACCCTATCGGTCAAGGCACGTTTTTCCAAAAATTTTTCGAAAACTACCCCCCACCCCCAATCCACCCCCGGAGCTACCCCCGGTGATGGTCCTGAACGTAGCCGAGGTCACCCCCAACACTTAGGTTAGGTTAGGTTAGATCCATTTTGGCTGGCTTGGGTCAGTGTGTTGGAAATAAATTTTTTCGAAAAACTACCCCCTACCCCTCTGGACGTGTTCAAAACCACCCCTTGGTCTAGGGTCGCGACGTCCTCCCGCATCATCCGAAACTACCCCTATAGTCCTAGGTTACGTAGCGGCCGATTTTTTTTTTTTTTCGAAAAACTACCCCCTACCCCCCTGAACGTGGTCGAAACCACCCCTTGGTCTAGGGTCAAGGCCGGGATGACCTTGAGCATCATCCAAAACTACCCCTATAGTCCTAGGTTACGTAGCGGCCGAGTTAGGGGTGGGCGCGCCCAAGTATCGACAGTTCTACTCTCATAGCATAGTAAGTGTCCAGGATTTGAGGCTAATACAGATTGGTAATCACAGTCGACAGAAAGAAGACGGACAGCATATTCAGATGGAAAAGCAACAATGGACGGAGAGAACTCTGTTGAAAAATAAAGAATTGGTAAAATATCGTTTTCTGGATAATCCGTTGATGAGAGACTGAAATGCGGAGATTTGGGGAGTGTAGGTGGAGGCCTGGCCCTCTTGGACTGATGAAGACAATCATCACGTGAACTGGCTAGTAGACACAGAAGGGGGGGGGGTTAGAATAGCGATAATAAGAACATGCGAATTGGGCAGATGGCGTGACCTAAACTCTCCCATATGTTTTGGCATAAAAATTAAGGTGTTCAGTAGCCCTTTAGTAATTTCAATAATTTAAAATTGTAAAACCTTTACTACTCTATATAGCTAAAATAGACTTAATATAACGGGTGTATTGTAGCAGACGTAGCAGACTACAATTAGGGATAAAACAGTTTGTTTAGATTTGAAAATAATCTTTGCAATGTCATCAAAACATGACTACAAATTATATAGCTCACGATAATTTTGACATATTTTTACTAACTCACTTTCTTATCTGTCTGTCAGGTACAAATTTTATAATCGATTTAAAACTAACGTCCCAATGACGTAGAGACTTGAAACTTTAAACCAATGTCAGATATAGACGACAATGCAGTAATTTATAATTCACGCATATTATCTATTAGTTTATGCATAGTTATATATATATATATATATATATATATATATATATATATATATATATATATATATATATATCGCAGTATGTATTCTTATGTATTAATAAAGAACTAAGTCAAAATACAAATACAAGAATTATAATTGAATTTACAATTACAAATAGAATTGTAAATTCAATTATAATTCTTGTATTTGTATTTTGACTTAGTTCTTTATATATATATATATATATAGGGGAGACCGGGGCAAAATGACTATATTAACAATTTTTGTTAATTACTCATTTATTTTTAAGGATAGTAAAAATAATTGAACGGCAACTGTAAGAGCAATCCTTTGTGGTATTAAATTTATTACCATTTATTTATTTTTTTAAATAAAAAAATAAAGGAGAATTTTATATTTTTCATAACCTTAACAAAGTGTCATCTTGCCCCAGTACTGGGCCTTGGGGCAAGATGACAACACTGAAAAAGGTTTAACATATTTTATCGTTTGAATATGTTACATGGTTTAACAAATGATAACTGTGTTTTCACATCTTACAAAGTATCAAACTAAGCGTAACGCATTGTAACGTAATGTTAAAGTGTTCAGTTGGGAAGCAAACCATAGTCACAAATAAAAATGCCATTTTAATTACTGGAACATTGCTCATGCCACCACTCTTGCGATTTGCAGCACTGGATCCATTGTTCTATTGGAGGGTTACAATATTCCTCTTTACAAGCAGGACATCTTATAAACCCATCCTTTGAAGTTGATGCAACTGGACTGTTTGTCTTGGAGTTTATAGACTTAGGCCTACAGGAACTTAGTTTGAGTTTTTTTACTCCCTTTTTAGCTACACAAGCTTCTTTTCTCTTATGTTTAAAACGTTTCTGTTCTTCCTTCTGTTCTAACATTTCCTTGATAGGTGTGCTTGAAGATTGCTTGAGCTTAGTTTCTTGCTTTTTCTTTTTTTCACATGGTTTTGCTTTAGGTAATGGTTTGAAATCTAAAACACTAACAGGCTTCTTTGGTACATCGGAATCAGCATTTACCATAGGTTCTGGTTTTTCTAGAGGGTTTATATGTTGGTTTTCTACCAAGGATTGCGGATTAGCACTTTTATTCTCAATTTCATCGCCAACAACATCATGGTCAGTAGTTTTGCAGCAGCAAAGTTATGTTCCCTAAACACAAGAGGATTATGAGGCTCGATTCCACATTCTTTAAACCCGTTAACGGCATTTCCAACTGTAGCTACATTGAAGTAAGCGGGGCTCAAAAGCTCATCAATATTTTGGCTTTGATAAGTTGTCCTGGATGAGTGACCATAAAGTTGTCGCATGCTTGGCTATAGTAATTTTTTAACGCATGAGAGGCTTGAGGTGATGTGATGTGTGGGGCGGCAACCTAACCATGATGATGTTTTTCTCTCTGCAAAATAGGATATCCTCCAAAATTATGTTAGTTTTGTGGTTGTCAATAATCAACAGAGCAGGAGAGTCTTTACTTGGTTTCACGTGAAGGTAAAAGTGTTTCGAAAAGGTCCCTACAGTGTACAATGCCCTACATTGTAGCTTCAGGTACGTTAAACTCATTTGCAGCAGCCAAGCAGTTCATACGTCTTTCTTTAACATTTTCTAGAGCAGAGGCAATAGATTCTTTGCTGTATTCTCCTCTTGAGGATTTCTTCTCATAGTGTCTAGCCATATCTTAAATATACTTATATATATATATATATATATATATATATATATATATATATATATATATATATATATACTATAATTATATATTATATGATGTTTATAGTTAACTAATACTTAATTAAGCCAACACAACAGCTTCAGCACCATAATCATAGTTAGTTTAATAAGTTCCGAAACAAGGGGGCAAGATGACGAGCTCTCCATCTTGCCCCCTTCATCTTGCCCCGGATTGCCTGTTTAAAAATATTCGTTTTCACTGGCATGAAGAAATGTGAATAAATGGCATTTATTTATGATAATTATGTAGTATTTAAACTATGCTACTGATAAATATTATAGAGAAACGAAATACCTTACCTATATCTTTAACAGAGCTTATATACACGTGCATAAAAGTTATAGAGTGGCGGCGATAAACCATCAAAGCTTCACAACTAACTCAAATATGCCGATTTCAGCGTCTCTATACTATTATTTACCGAATGGCCGATAGGAGAGACAGTAGTGTCTAGTTGATGGTGCCACCTACTTGAAAACTGAAAAATAATAAACATTCGTCATCTTGCCCCGCTCTTCATCTTGACCCGGTCTCCCCTATATATATATATATATATATATATATATATATATATATATATATATATATATATACGATATATAAAATAGACCTTCTTCTATCTAATGTTACAAGGATAATTCATGACAAAAGCTCAAAGAAAGATTATTTAAATCGATTCTGTCCGTTTAAAACCAAACTTTCATTCTATTTATATGATTATTAAATATAAATACAGCAATGGATGGGACAATTGCTAACAAATGAATCTTTCTAGAGTTTATATGTATATTAATAAGGCGACCAAACGAGTAAACCTTTTCTACGCTCCAACGAACGTCCTTAAGGTGAACGTCGAACTATACAATACTTGTACTCCAGTGGAACACAATAGACTTGGATAAATAAAAAGCGGCTTTGTATTGTAGTACAAAGAATAGAAATTGGAAACCGGAAGACAAGATACTCCAAAGGTAACTGTTGCGAATGTAGCGCCTATTTCAGCGGGCAGAGGAGAAAATACAAGAATTCTGTTGCAGAATATTGTATAAAGAGAAGGATTTAAATTCTTGAAATAAATAGAGCTGTTTACGGGTATGATATGTTTGTTGAGATATCTGGAGTATTTTAGGACTACATCCACGCAAAGAGATTCAAGAAACTTATAATATATTTAATAAAGTGATACGCACCAATAGTCAAGTCTTTCTGACGTAACACATGTCATCTGAGGCACTGTTCGAAGAGAGGTTAAAAAACAACCGATATCTGGAGGTGAAGGGTAGCTATGAAATATCCGCGATAGAAGGTAGGTGTCATCGTACAACCCTGATGTCAGTGAATATAATCACGCAAGTTTCAAAGTACAACTATACCTACATGCTTAAAATGCAGCTTAGAATTAGTGTTGTCATTCTCGCTACTGATGATTTCTTTAATAAAATGGAGAACTTATTATCTAAGCTAGAAAATGAAACTGTTTCTTTAATTAACCGGTATTCGCTAAGTTTGTTTCCCTAAAGCACTGCATGCAGCCTCCTTCACTAATGAGAGGCCAACGTAAAGCCGATCGGTGGCGCGTCATTGTTACTCCGCCTAGGCGCACAAAGGCCATTGTTGGGGAAAGGTTTTTATGGCATTCATTATTTAGAAATCCCTTTAGAGCAGAGATCAGAGTAAAGTCCGTCGTATATATTCTGCGATGCGCGGCGCTGCCATCTGGCGGGTAACGACGCAACCCAAGTGCTGGGTTTGTTCTTTCGGCGCTATCAAAGTTTCAACGTTCAGCCATCCGTTCACGGCCGTTACCAAATCCAAAGAATCCTATTTAAAGTCTAACATGTTGATGGATTCCCGTATTTTATTAACGATTGAAGATATATATGAGGAGAGTCTGAACTAATAGAGGGAATTGAAAAAAGCTAAGTTATGAAAAAATATTTTAACAGTTATTTCTGAAGTTTTTGCAAACAAAAAAATTGGTTTTACGAGGAAAGGTTAGGTTGTACAATGCGCAACAAGTACTAAAAAATGTTTTATTTTTAAAAGAAACATGGAAAGCTAGAGATTTCAATGCGACGTTTATTCCATGAAATACTTAAGCAAACAAAAAGTTAACAAAATCCGTTTTAGAGTGTATTAACAAGGAATAAAAATATATAACTAAAACATTTAAACATACACCTTTATTAGTTTAATAACAATAAGCACCAAAGGGTTGCCTTAAAATACTACCAAATGTTTATTTTCTTATGCGCGTTTCAGTGTCAAAATTACCATAATCATTAGTGAGTAGCCTTTAACTACACAAATTCTAAACAATAACTAAAATAATAGTAAATAACACACACTAAATCACAATCAATAACTGTCTTAAACTCATTTCGATGACAATTTCATCATAATTTTACAACAGCTGTAATTTCAGATGTAGTTGTTACATCTAACGGATGATGATACCTTTGTTTTTGTTTGAGTCAAGAAATTATTAATAGTCAGGGTTCTTTGTTAGTCTTCATCTCACAAGTTAATGTCAAAAAGATGAATAAATGTTGCTACAGTAATTAAAAAGACAAAGTAGCATCGTATAACCAAACCGTGGGCGTGGACAATCCCGGCGGTTAAGACAATGCTAAAAGTTACTATCAACATAACAAAGATCAAAATTATAATAATTTATAATTTTAATAAAATCTAAATTGTTATACACAATACACATTTTGTAAACAATACATAAAATTTTCTACGCGTTTAGCTCCTTAAATCTAGTCACAATTTTGAGCCTGCTCATAGTTTAGAATTTGAACATTAGATGAATATTACTTCTCACTTAAACGCGTTACCAGACAGATAATTTTTTTGTTACGTAGTTGTTATTATTTAATCATTGACAGAAGTTGAAATCCAAATATTTCACAATTATTACTTAGGCTATATAAGTTCCTACAGAGCAATAGGGTTTTGCTTACAATTTATTCAACGAATAAAACCGTCATAGACAATTAAAAAATGTTTATTCCGAAAACCTATAACTGGCCAGTTCGCCAGAGGCGGTCATTAGTAACTTATGTTAAAACTAACCATAGCCTGCATTCTTCTTTGCCTCCGTTTTAACGATGAGGTTATTCTTGCCCATGAAGCCAAAATGCGAAGGATTGTAAACATGACTAATCTGGGTTGCTATCACATCCTGAAACCCCCTATAAAACTAATACTTTTTGGTGGATCCCACTATATATCTATCTACTTATCTCTCTATCTATCT
>JBAIZL010000002.1:27246066-27623566 GCA_036971475.1 Prosapia bicincta
AAATTATGCACTGAATGTTTGTTGTAAAATTAACTTTCCATGACAGAATTGAATAGATACAACATTTTGGCCTAAAAGGAATATTTTTGCAACTTACGCATCCCTCTAGAACTCTAGTATTACAAGTAAATTGTTTTCATAAAATAAAACCCAGTATCACAGCACATTTAATATTTTCTGCTCACCTATGTGAATTTGTAATTACAATTATCATCAATTATAAATGTTTAATTGTTTTTATCTTATTAACACATTTGCTGTGGATTGGATACCGCCTGCATAGACTTCAAGGTCGGCAGGCATTTAAATGCTTCCTTTGTCAATGTCTTTATGTGCACTTGGTACATAATTTATCTGAGGTAGTAATTTTCTCATGACACGTTTAGAAATACATTACTTGTTTTTTGCACACTAGTTTTTATTTTGGATTCATATAACTGAGTACAGGCCTAAATATTTTTATTTTTCATTTATATGTGGTTGGTCGAAATGCCTGGGACTATTAGTGTTCCAAATGGAGACACAACTGATTTATGCGAAAATTATTGATATGGAGGTGATGGCAGAGAGCTGCTTTAGAACTGCAGATCTAATTTGAGTTTATAACTATTTTAGAATAAAACATATTATGTGTCTATTTAGCAGTAACAAAGTAGCTTATAAGATACCAAAATTATGACTATACAATTTATTTAAATTTTTAAAAAATATTTTCCAAACACTTATAGTGATTGTCTTGTAGTTACAAAAAGATTTATGTAATAAAAGATATTCAGGTTAACTAATGATTATAATTGCACTTATTTGTATTATCTTGGCAAAAAACCACTACTTTCTGATTTATTCAGCACTTTATTTTTGCTGAATAAATCAGTAAGTAGTGGTTTTTTGCCAAGATAATACAAACAAGTGTAAATTCTATAAAAACCTTAAGATGTAGAACACAAAAACTGCAAGTTTTAATGATTATAGTTACTTCTGAATTCACTGAGCTTACTTGCTGACGTGTTTCAAAACAATACTTCCTTTTATGAAGCTAAGCATCTCTAAAAGCGGCCAACGCCCATCAGTAATCAACTTCTACAGACGAAGCTTAGCTTCGTAAAGGAAGGATGGTTTCGAAACACGACAGCAAGTAAGCACTTAAATATTCACTTAGTTATGAATTATTTAATTAGATAATACTTGTATACACATTGTTATTAATTATGCTTTATAAACAACAAATAGGAAACAATATACAAAACCTAAGCTAAAGAGCGATGAGGGATAGAGTATTTAAGTGATTGAATGGCTGGTGATAATTGTTGATAAAGTATTTATTACTAGGCTTAGGGACGAATAAAATGGAGATTTCTGTGGGTTAGTTAACAGATGCTTATATGGCACAGGTAGGGTTAATTAAGAAACTATTGGGACATATGTTTTAATGAAGTGTAGGTAGGACGTTCAGTGTGGGATCTATGGATTAAATTTGTCCTGGGTTTCTCATTATTTTGAGAAATTATGTTTTATTTTATTATTTAGTGGTTAAGCCATCTTTGATTGTGGTGATATTGTGGTTTTTAAAAATGACCCCCACGTACTAAAAACAATAACCTCAAATCTTGCCAAACTCCTAAACAAAATATAAAACCAAATACATTTCAACCATAGTAAAAAAATCATCTAAATTTAACTTAAAAAATTAAAATTGTAAAAATCCCACACAAATCTATGTTAATTCCATTGATATCATAAGCCTCTATAACTATAATCCCATTAAAAAAACCATCAACATTATTTAAAAAATGTTCAAACAATAACAAACCATAAACAAGCATCAACAAAATCATCAGCCTAACAAAACCAATCAGTTCACATAATTGTTTCACATACAACACTTCTAAACTCAGAAATAATTAAGCATAGTTACGTCATAGTTACACAGCAGAAATGTTCATTTACCATATTGAACAAAATCATATTTTACACATCAACAAATACACTGACATCATCATAGAGAGGTATAGATACATTGATGACTAGGTAAACTAATGCCGAACACACATACTTTTAGAGCACCCCACTCTCTACACAGTGATACATAGTGCAGTATATCAAAACCAAATAAAAAAATACCCTTAATGTTGTTTCCTTGACTCAACAAAAACAATTACAAATAACATACATTCAAAATCAGCTTATATTTTAAACCTGCCGACACTAGTATCACTATACACAATTCTTCCAAACTCGCCTTACAAGTACAAATGTGCTCCTACAATAGAAGATTTATTGACCATTAATACTTTGAAAAAAAAGAACTAGAATACCATCATGAATTAATAAATATTAAATATAAACCTCCAATCAATTGATACAACACAATAATAAATAAACTATACCAAACTAAAAATCCTTAAACAAAAAAAACCCTTGATAAACCCACGAAGTATGTTAACACAACCTGACAGATCATCTAAAACTCACCGACACTGTTTGTAAATATAATTGCTAAATACTATATTTCCCACACATAAACTTCAACAAATAATTTTAACTAAACAACCCATACAAAAACATATACAAATTCTTTGGAGTACATTCACAAACATATATTCCATGACCCAGTTTCTAGGCAAGCCAAACACGAAGATCATTTCATAAACATTATCTCAAGAACACATGAAAGCACTTACAAAACGTTTTACTCAAACTACAGATTATAACTACACAAACAAAAATATAATAAATTTAATAACATTTACAAATTCTGCACAAAACTAAAAGAAAATAATATACTATAATTGAGTGAACCTTATGAAATACATTAATATTTCAAATTACCCATAACACACAAAATCAACGTAACATTGTATAATAATTTACACCCTTTATGACATCATCAGCACAAAAACTCTTTTAAAATCATTGTACATAGTCACCTCACGATTATATAAATTGAATTACCAAGAGAATAGTTACAGTCTGAGATTATAATGAGACACATCTCCCAAAACTGATTTATACAAAAAGTAAGTTCGTCTATAATCAAGTATTTACATATTAATATACGTTAAAATATACAAGAGTAAAATTAGCAACTCATTATAAAGATACAACAAATAATTTTAATAATTACCTGATGTCCTTATACCTCCATAGTATTTCCTGCGGATGAAATACTACGGAGGTATGTTGACATCTGGACTAATCACAAACTTTACCTTTCTTGAATATCTAAGACCTATTTATGATTTCTTAACTAGTCATCAAGGTTTTAACACCCTATGTTACAACATACATCTGTTTCTTTTAACCTGTTACAACTCAAAATTATCTCAACTCAAAACTTAATATACTTACACCCAGAAATCATGTTTTACCTAATTACTTTTTCAGTAAGATGTAGATATTCCTAACTAAGAAGCATCTGTAAGAGATCAGGATAACTAAAATGGTCCACAGACGATGCAATTTGTTGTACTACCAATTGTACAATAAGTTACACTATAAATCATAAAGATAGATCGTAGAACGATTTTTCCAGAGACGTGAAATATTTTCGAGTGATCGGTTGTAAAACTAGTTCAGTTTATTGTTCATCATTGCACCTACTGTTTTGAAAAAGGTTACAGCTGCTGTAGTAGTTGGATGATATCAATTACAACATTTATGTTTGTTGGAATATGCTTTAGATGTAACATTCCATAAACAAAAACGCTCTCGATAAATTTCTATAAATTCCATCAAAAAATGTCTATTACAGGGTGTCTAGTAAAATAGCTTGAAGAAATTCCCTGAGTTTTCCCTGACTTTTCCTCTTTTAGATGTGTATAGAAAGCCCAGTTTACATTGGGCCCATCCATTGATATCTGAAGGATCTTGGATAAATCCAGACTTTGAACACCTTTTAAGAACGAATTGAGTAACTCTTTTGCTTTTGTGTCTTAAGGAACACAGAACCAAAATATCGAGCTTTCACTTCATCCGTCTCTGCATCCCAATACCTAACACTCAAATCCATTTGGGCTCTTTGTGATATTTTGTTTAAACTTTCATCAAAGCCAATTACATAGTTAGAATTTGAATTTAATGATGTCAGTAACAGGTCTTTAAAATAATTTGATAAACCAAATACAACACTATAGGAAATTTTATCTTTCCACAATCTAATGTTCTGTGCATTGGTGCTATCAGGGAACATCCTTGGAAAGAGGCACACAATACCTTCTGCATTGCGTAAAGAAATGTTGCATTACTAAATTCACGCACCATATAATCTCTGCTTCGGTCACTTCATCTTTTAGTTTATATTTATCCTGAGGAAGAAGGGGAGGTAATGATGACATCTGCATGACGCCATTGCCCGCTACGGCAATGAAAACCAGAACCTTCCATGTTGAAATAAACAGTGAAAAAATAATCACCGTCAAATAAAACACATACTATCACGAGTCTAGACAAATAGCTGGCTACGAATGTTTACACAGCGTTCTGTGTGGTCAGAAACAGACTGAGTTATCAGTTATCCCCACCCGTCCATATGATGACAGAACCACTGCGCACCCCAAGGCCACGGTCCAGGCTACAACTTCCCAGCTGTACCAACTCGACACATTTAATATTTATTGACATAAGTCCTGAAGTCATAGCAATGGGCTTATCAAATAAATAATGGGCATCTAAATAAAGAAGTTTTATTTCCTGACTACCCTGCCCCTAAACCAGCCCGCTGGCTTACAATACCAAATATTCGAGAGCAATGGCCACTAGTTTTGTTTCTAATCAAAATAAATATTTTCCCAATTTTTTAAAATTTTCCCTGACTTTTCCCTGAATTTTCCAGAATCTTAAAATTCCCTGACTTTTCCAGGTTTTCCCGGTTTTCCCTGTCACTAGACACCCTGTATTATTATCCATTATTATTTTACTTGGGTAGGTTATAGGAAAATATCACAACACAATGCTACACTACTTACTGCGATGAAATCGTATCGACAAAATACATATATGTGTATAAACTTATCGTATATTCATCTGAGTTGTACGACAGATATTAAAGCCTGCTATACTTTGCTATGACTAAACTGCATCGTATGACTGGTTTAACTACAACAGCACACATGTTGCGAATATCATTCAAACAGTTGAATTGACTTGAGTTGTGGAACATGTTGTGTGATGAATCGTATTATCTATGAGTCGGTTTAGAGGTTAAGTATTGCAAGTGACAGCTGAAATACGATGTCAGGTATAGGAATTAAACCTTCCTTTCACAAGTCCTCATGGTGGAAATTTCTAACATAAACAATCTATTTCTTCTAAATAGCAACACAGTTCTAAACAGAAAATGTATAATTAGTTGATTCCATCTTCAAGAGATACTAGCTTTTAACTAAAAACATTTGTACATATGTTACACTGGCCTATAGCAGTACTTACTTTTTTGATTGTTGAGGGCAACCGTTTCGGGAGATGTGTCCCATTGTCAACTCAGACGGAGTTATGATTTGAGTTGACAATGGGACACATCTCTCACAATGCTCGTTTTAAACAATAAAAAAAAGTAAGTGCTACTATTCTCAACTGTAACATATGTACAAATATTTTTAGATACAAAATGTATAGCTATTTTGAGTCATCTGACGACCAGAACTCACACTCTCTATAAAATGTTTTAAACTCTGTATTCTTATTTTGTACACAGACCATCTAAATGTTACAGGTTAGTCCCTTCAGTATAAGGAATATCTTTATGTCTATGAAGATTGGATGCTTACAAGACTGTCAACCCTTCTAAACGAAAAAGGAAAGGGAAGGATTGATGTAAACAGGATAGATCAAGGAATGACATCAATCACTTTAAACCCACTGCGGTTTACAGACTAGGGTAGCTAATTATGACAATTTATCAGTAGCAACTATAAAGAATATCACAGCTAGTCATGAATGTTGTCATTGTTCATCTTCAAGAGAGTTTATTATCTGATGTGACGCACAAGACTAGACGCCTGTGGTTTCTAAGGGATATTTATCGACTCTCAGAACTTAAAGCATAAAAAAGAAAGATATTTATAACCCATTGACTTCCTGTCAGACATCTAAAGATAATAGAATGCTTCAACAGTTTTTATGTCAACTGGAGTGATAAGCTCAGTATAGCTTTTAATCGGTGTCGGTCAGTAGCTGTGTAAAATTGTGCAAATATTTTTTGTAATTAGAGTATTCTTGTGTGCATACGAAATAAACAATAATAGTGAGAACGTAGAATCTAAAACAAACTACAAACTGTAAATTCAATCTGATTTTACTAATTATAATTACACCTAATAATCAATTAATAAATAATAAATTAAGGAACAAAATAACAAAAATAAAATTCACCCGTATAAAAAATATAATATTTAGTCATTTATAAGTGAAAATATTTTTGTAGTAAAATACAACTCTATTGACACGAGGAATTAATTCGTACCCGCTAGTGTTTCCACAGCGCTCATGTAATTAGATCCATAATGGATTAAGCCTACTCTCAAGTAGAAGGTGACAGAAGCTACAAAAAATTTGAAATATTTCTTTATTTACAATATACTGAGGGTAGTAAGAAATAGGACGTTTCTTCAGTTGTTCCACACCACAAATTGGAGGTCTCTGTCCACAGTATTCTGAAACA
This sequence comes from Prosapia bicincta, assembly GCA_036971475.1. Taxonomy (NCBI): domain Eukaryota; kingdom Metazoa; phylum Arthropoda; class Insecta; order Hemiptera; family Cercopidae; genus Prosapia; species Prosapia bicincta. The sequence continues at coordinate 27,252,725 of JBAIZL010000002.1, forward strand.
TACATTGAAAGTCTGATGTGTAGATTGACCAAACATCAAGCCAATACAAAAATAAGGTTATTTTTTAACATAGTTAAACACTTCAAATAGTTATTACATATAAAATTTCAACACTTTGTAAAACTAGCCAACGAGCTTGATATTTTTCATTAAATTAAAATTTACCTATTTTTCTACTAAGAAAAAAGCCTAAGATGAAAATTAGTTCACACAAAATACCAGTCATCAAATAGCTTTTATCATGATAGTTAAATTTACTATCGAGACGTATAATCCTCAAAATAAGAGAAGATGTGATAACCTAGTATAATAACCCCTTCATCTCTGTTGAGGCAGCCCTAAATTTTTAAAGTCGGGCGTATTGGACTTGGATTCTATAATTAGAAACTTAAACCAAGACGTCATGTGCTTTATATTGTTTAAAATCTCTACTGTAGATTAAAAACCCAGTGTTCATAACAAAATCATAAGCATCTACACATTATAGCATATTGTAAATCATTGCATTGTTTCTTGTCTTATGAGTTTTGGGGATTTTATATGATAAACTGTTATTTATTCAGTGCTCAGGAGTAGAATATTTCCCACTTTTATAATTTGTATAAGAATATAAACATTAGTTTCATTTTACATAATATTTCAACCTGGAAACTACCTACTGATTTTAACAGTTGACATGGTCAAGTGAATCCATCCTTAAAGCATTTCGTTTGTTTATTCCAAATACAATTTTGAGCTGCTGTTTAAAATTGATGATCAAAAGGTTTGTGACATGCTTCACAAAATGTACTATAAGGAGATGCTGTTGCAAACCTTGTAGTAGTATTAGCATAATCTTTATAAAAGAGAGTAACAATCTTTTTCTCAGTGATTTCCCCAACACTGGGTTTCTTAGCACCAATGTAACGCTATCATATCTATTATAGAATCCAGATCTAACATATCAAAACTCTCAATATTAGATGTCATTATGTTAAGTATGAGTTCTTAGTTGTGTGAGAATAGAAATGAGTCTGAGGTTTTCAATCTCGGCTGTTATATGTTCTGTTTTTTCGAGGGTAGGCTGCTGGGGAGTAAATTTCATTATCTTAAGAAAAGCCATGGATGACAGGTATATGTTTTGCTTGAACTTCAATCTATCCTAGTATTCTATTTAAATAAATCAATAGATAAATTATAACTTATTTGAAAACATCTATTTAATTGGCTAATTGGCAAGTGTTGAAATTTTAAATATAGTAACTCTTCAAAGAATGTTAACTTTACCTAATTTATTTAAAGTTTCTTGTAATAAATTTGAGTTCACTGATTAAACTATAATTAAATAATACTTAACTACGTGAATACATTAAGGCTTACTTGCTGACGCATTTTGAAACAATCTTTCCTTTTATGAAGCAAGGAATCTACTGGCGGCGTCGCGCAATGTATAAAGGTTGTCAATATGGGATTTATGAGTGTAGTGGGGGTAGGTTAAGTTGGTTGTTTACTATGTAATGGAACAGGGTGTTGGCTTCAAAGTGTGTGTGGTCATTTAATATGTTTTCTTTATCTGTTGCGTGGTCTTTGTATATGTAGTATTTTTTTTTAAGTTGTTATACATTTTTTCTAAAAAACTAACAACTTTAGAAAAATACGAAATATACAAACATTACAAAACAGATAAAGAAAACATATTAAATGACCACACATCCTTTGAAGCTGACACCCTGTTTCATTACAAAGTAAACCATCAACTTAACCTACCCCCCCCCCTATATTCATAAATCTCATACTGACAACCTTTATACCATGTGGGGGACACCGCCAGTAGAGACTTTGCTTCGTAAAAGGAACAATTGTTTCAAAACGCGTCAGCAAGTAAACCCTTATGTTTTCATGTAGTTAAGTATTATTTAATTATAGTCTAATTTATTTATAAGTTTGATGTTTTGAGATGTTCAGTCTGTTTACACAATCAGAACTTTAATCTATGTCTCAGAATATTGTCAGAAGGATTTTCCAAAATGTTATAGTATGAAGATACTTCAACACAGAATATTGTAAATAAAGAACTGTTATACATTGTTAGTAGTTTCTATAGCCTTTTACCTCTAAGAGGCTTCAGGATTAACGGTTTTGTAAGCATCCAACTTCAATACTGACACGGATATTCTATCATCTGACTAACCTGTAATGAGATGATGGTCTTTGTAGAAAATGATAACTCAAATTGGAAGATATGGAGAGTGTTTGACTGTAGGCCTTCATATGGCCGGAGTAGGCTTCAGATACATAGTCCTGTAAGCATCCCATCTTCAGTTCAGACAGATTTCCCCTATAGTCACAGAGCTAACCTGTAATGTGGTGACAGTCGGCGTAGAAAATAAAAACCAAAAGTGCAAAAAATCTAATACAGAGTGTAAGAATGCTGGTCTTTATATGACTATAAATACCTATGTGTCTAAAAGGTATTTTATTTATTAGATAAACCATGACTTTCTGGTTTTAAAGTGTGTTACAGTACCAACAGGTTCAATAAAATTGAAAGTAGAAGATAAATGTGTGATAAAACAATTTATAAACACAAAAAATAATATCACAAACAAACAAATAATATCAAAAAACGATAAATTATTGAACTTAATAGACATAATTAACTTCAAAACAAACTAAAAACTTTCCTACAGTGCAGAGAATCCGAAAATACAACAATACCGGTATACCACGTGACAACAGAAATCCCACACACCTAGCAATCTACTAGAAGGACTTAGTCTCAGTGGTAAATGTATTATATTTTTTAGTACATGTGTGGCTAAATTTGAGTTATAAATGTTTTGTTTAATGTACGGCTCAAGGTGTTCCTTATATATGTTTTGTAATTTATTTTTTTGTTTGGCCAAAGTGTAATTCATTATAATCTATTATAATTGTATCTACTGTGATTCTATTTTATAAATTCTGCTACTAAATGTGTGATAAATGTTTCCAGTTAGTTTATTTTACGGAATGTATTTTCTTTACTTTTATGTTATTTTAAAAAATTTTTGTTGTTTTTTTAAAAATTTTATGTAAGTGTAGCCCATTGTTGTTGTTTGTGGTTCGAGTAGCAGCTTATTGTTTGTTTTATATTATTTTTTCTTTTTCTCTCTCATAATTAACCACAACATATATTTTCAATAAACAACGATAAATTAACATAACAAATATGCCACAACACCAAATAACATCAATAATTATAAAAATCAAACCCGAAGCAGTACAAAAAACCTATTAACCAATCAAATATTACACATAAAAAGTAAAAAATGAAATTCATTATAAAAAGAAAAATAAATTAACCACTAAACTTTTCAATATACTTTTAGAATCAACTAACAAGCTAACTTTAGAATTAACTAACACCCAATTTTTATAAGCCTTTCTAAAACCAATTTTATAACAGAAGAAATAAAAATACTTCTGTACTTTTAGTAATAACCAGCTCAAACCACAAACACAGAACACAATAGAAAACCTCATAGTTGATACAGAATTCACAATCAACCTCATGAATCATATAAACTAAGAAGACATGAGAAACAGTGCAGCATACAAAATCAATAATATTATCAATAAGGAAAATATAAAAGAACACCATATCTAAAACAAAATACAAATACACTAAATAAAAAGAAACAAACCAAAACTATAAAAATATGAAATAAAGCCGGCAATATTAATTTCAAAAACAAAAGACTGGAGACTACAATTCAGTAGAGGCTTTGATTCGTAAAGGAACAATTGTTTCAAAACGTGTCAGCAAGTAAGCCCTTACGTATTTACTAAGTTAAGTATTATTTAATTAAAGTTTAATCATTGAATTCAAGATGATTACAATAAGCACCTACAATAAAAAAAAAACAAGAATTTGTAAACTCCAACAATTGCACAGAACTAAATAGAGATTCCACTAACAAATATAAAAGTAAAATCATACAAATATCAAAAACAAATGACAAAATACTATACTAAAAGAAATTAACAACTTACACTCAAATATAAAATTTACCATTAATAAACAAAAAGATAAACTTTCAGACATAAAAATTACAAGAAATACAAATAATATTAAATACTCTATTTTTAGAAAATATTCACAAACTATAAACTCAACACCAAACTACTCTAATTATCCACAAACACAAAATAACTGCTAGTAACTCACTTTTTACAGAATACATAAAATCCTGCTAACATATAAAGAGAGAAAAAAAGAAAAAAAACATTAATATACCCAAAAAAATGGCTACACAAATAGCCCAAAAAATGGACAGAACAAAAACCTGATAAATTAAGAGTATACAATTTTAACAAAAGCACTTGACATGAACCACAAACAACAACAAAAAATAGGTCACATTCACATACACAGGACAAAAACAATATATAAAAAAATTAATGAAATCCTAAAAAATAATAATAATATAACATACAAAAATACATGAAATGTAGCGAAGAAAGCAGAGAATATTTGTCACACACTAAGTAATAGAATTTATAAAATAGAGTTCCTAGTTTGTAATACATTAGATAAACAAAAAGAAATTAAAAGGCAGATATGAATAACACCTTAAAGATCGCTTTAAACCAGACATTTACAACTCAGACTTAGCCACACATGACATAAAAATTATTTTTTACATTCTCCATAATAAAAAAATATAGCATCTTATCAGGCATGAGAATAACGTTTCAGTTGCTACTAATCCCACTGTAACAGATCAACAGCGTTCTAAACCCGTATACAACGAGCATGATAGCTGTTTGGTAGCTGTTGAGTCCTGAATCTGTGCTGTACATTTCTTGCGCCATGAGACTACTTTAGTAGTACACTGTCTACTGTTTTAATGTTATTTATCTTTATAAATTAAATTAATATTTATATTTTATTTTGTCATGTTGTGAATTGTGAACTAACTTATGTTATGTTAGTTATTTTAAGTAAAAACATAAATATGGCTCTTAGGCGACTGTCATTAACAGAATTGGCAATGTTTGCTGTTATTTTGAATGACAAAGGGTAAAACGAAAACAAGATTCGAGATGCTGTAGGATTCACAAATGTCTAAGAAAAACTAAACACTTTTAAATGTTTTTAAACTTGCCTATAGTAGCACTTACTTTGCTTGTTGAGGGCGGCCGTTTCAGGAGATGTGTCCCTTTGTCAACTCAGATCGTAACTGATCTAAAGATTTACATAGGTTAGGGTGGGGGTGGGATATTTTGGTGGTGTGGGTGTATTATGTGTGTATTAGAAGTTATGATGTCAAAAAGTGTGTGTGAGTTGTAATGTAATTGTGTATTGAGTATGTGTGTAGGGTGTAGTTTGAAGTGCCTGTATATTTCGTATTGTTCGGTTGTGTAGCGTTGGTTATTTCTGTGTTGTTTATGAAGAATTTGTAGGTTAGATGTTATGTCTATGTAGTCATGTTTTGTGGAGTTGAGATGATCGGCGAAGTTTGGTAGGCAGTTATTGTTTTTTAGTGCTTTTATATGTTCTTGGTAGTGTGTGTAGAATGACCTCCCTGTCTGGCCTATGTAAAAACTGGGGCACGAACTGCAAGTTAGTTTGTAAACTCCAGTGGTGTTGTAAATGTCGTTGATTTTGTTGTTGTGTTTAAATTGTTTGTTGAGAGTGTTGTGTGTGGAGTAGGCTATTTTGTAGTTGTATTTTCGTAGTGTGTTGGTTAGATTGTGGGTTTTGGATGATCTGTATGGTATTGATAAGTATTTTATGGGATTGTCATCTTGTGTGTTTGTATTTGGGTTATTATGTTTATTTTTTAGGCGGTTGTATAATTTGTCAATCATTGTTGGGTTGTATCCGTTTGTTTGTGCTATATATTTTATGGTGTTTAACTCCTGGTAGTGTTCTTTTTTGTATAACGGTGTTTTAAGCAGGCAATATATCATGGTGTTGTAGGCAGCTAGTTTATGTTGGTGTGGGTGGTTTGAGGAGCTGTGTATGGTCGTATTAATACTAGTGGGTTTTCGGTATATATTGAATTTATGTGTTTGTTTGTCTGTTCGTTTAATTGTAAAGTGTAAGAAGTTGAGAGAGTTTTGTTGTTCTGTTTCGATGGTGTATGTTAAGTTTGGGTGTATAGAATTAAGGTGTTTTAGAAATATATGTGCTCTGCGTGAGTTGCCTTTATATAACGTTATGATGTCGTCGACATATCTGTACCAGTAAATTATGTTATCTGAGTATTTATTATTGTGTAAAATGTGGTTTTGTTCAATATGGTGTATGAATATTTCTTCTAAGATGCTAGCTATAGGGGAGCGCATAGGTAGTCCATCTTTCTGGTTGTAGAATGTGATATTATAGGTGAAGTAATTTTGAGATGTGATTAATCTTGTGAGGTGGATGATTTCGTCAATGTGGTGTATTTGTGTCTATTAGCATGTTTTTGAGGATGTTGATGATTTCTGGAATGGGGATGTTTGTATATAGATTTGATATATCAAAAGAGACTAAAGTGGGATTGTATGGGATATTTACGTTTTTTATTTTGTCTATTAGAATTAGGCTATTTTTTATGCTACAATGATTATTAAATTTTATATGGTTTCGGATGGTTTTGTCAAGGAATTTGGCTAGAAGATGAGAAGGGGCACTTGTATGGTTGATTAGTGGACGTATTGGCATGTCTGTTTTGTGAAGTTTGGGCAGGGCGTTTAGTTTAGGGGCTATTGGCTTTATTTGTTTTAGGTGCTTTTTGGTGTGGGATTATAAGTTTTGTTTTGTTGATTGCTTCTTTGATTTGAGCGTTGTATTTTGTTGTTGGGTCTTCTTTTAGTGTAATGATGTTGTTATTTTGGATGAAGCTGTGTACTTTTTTGTTGAGGTTGCTATTGTTAATAATTACCGTTATGTTTCCTTTGTCAGCTCTGGTTATGGTTAAATTTTGTTTTTTTATTTTCTTTTTGATGGATTTGGCTACTTTTAATTCTTGGGTGTTAGTTTTGGGGGGTTTAATTTGGGTTATTTTTTGTTTTATTTGGTGTCTGATTGCATCTTGTTGTTCTACAGGTGTGTTGTGTTGGATTGTATTTTCAAGATCTAATATTACAGTTTTGGTGAAATTTTGTTGGTTGTACTTAGGTGTGATGTTATGTTTTAAGCCTTTGTCTAATAGGTTTAATTTATTAATTGAAAATGTTGTGTTGGTGATGTTTATAGTTCTGGGGTGAAAAACGTGTGTTGTGTTAATAACCTGTTTTGGGTGTTGTGCGTTTTTGAGATTATGCATTTTTTTGTTATGTATTAGTTTAATTTAATTTTTTTTTGTCTGTAATTAGTGTGTTGGTGAAATTTACTACTTCTTGCAGTTCGATGTAGTGTAGTTCTATTGTAAGCTGTTGGTATAAGTTATAAGCAATTTTGTTAAGATTGTTTTTTTTTTGTTTGTATAAATGTTTTATAGTGTTTTTAATGTAGAGTGTTTGAGTTTGGTGTGTGGTTTTTATGGCAGCTGGGTTGTTATTTTTGTTTTTAATTTGTATTTTGGCATAATTGGGTGTGATTTTATATTTTAGGGACTGTATGTTGAAAGAGATATGAAGGGAAAGTTTTGTTACCTTGAGATGTATGGTACGGTATCTAAGAATAGGGTAAACTGAGGGAGAAAATCGGACGTAATATAGGTACCTAGTTTGATAATGAAATAAAGTTTTACCAGTCTTTTCGTATGACGTCATTCCAGTTTAATGAAATAATTAAAAAATTCATTGAGAAATTCTTTTTTCTAACCAGCGCACGTGTTTAGTATGATATGTTCTAGTGGGTAAGGACCTTAAGAGACAAACTTAACCTTATCATTGACCAGAGTAATGAAAGTAAAAATAGAACAATACTGTTACACCACATGAAAATTGAGAGTCTCTCATGCCTAACCACTTCCAGAACACCACAGTCTTCTAATGCTTGAAAATGAGAGTACCTATAGCTACAGACAGTCCACTTGCAAAAAATATCAAGTAAGATTCTTGTTTGGGTACATCAAAGTGTAAGTGATAAGTGCACAAGGAAACAGTGTTGCTATAATACATATAACAAGAATATTAGAGGAAACACAAAAAAAATATATATTACGGTAAGAGGAACTGAGTAAAAAGGGTTAGGAAATTGGTAAACTATGCGAAAGAGGGATGCATTAATTTGCAGGAATGGTAGCCATCTGTAGTGATGATGGTACAGTTCTTGCACAAGATTAGATAGAGAACTCACAGCTTATGAAAAAGAGTAGGTATAGATGCTTAAATGATAAGAAACTAATTGAAACATAATTTAAGGGATCAGTAATATCAAAAATTATTATTGGAATAATAATAGAAAATTATGAAGCGTTTTTGTTAATGATGATATGCTAAATAAACAAGACGGGATAAAACAAATAAAACTTATGGAAAGAACAATAAATAATAAGCTTTTGAAAAGATAAGAGAACAGTGAAAAGTTATGTGAAATTGCCCTATTGTAGTTAATGGTGAAAAGATTAGAAAACTCTATAGTGAATGTGGATATTCTTTTAAAACAGATTAGATATATAATTTAATTAACAATTTATAGAAAGCAGCAGTGAATTGCAATAATTTTTGTTTAATGGTTAAGAGATGTGTCTGAAATGTTTAAAAGATGCATTCAAGTGCAAAAAGATAAATAAAGTGGTAGTTGGGTATTGTGAATGTTGATATACTTTATAAACCGAAAGAATAGAAAGAAATAAACACACAAAAGTAATGGATATGAGCAATCGGGTAGTACTAAGTGTTTTAATAACATATAGAACTAGTGAAATGATTAATAAAGATGTATTATTTTTCTTAGTAATTAATAAAATGACAATTGTCTATTGTAAATGATGATAAACTGGTAACTATGATTTCATATGTCACTGATATAAATAAAATTATATCTGATGATGTATATATCCTCAAGAATAAGAAAAAAAATTATTAAAACTTTTCAGTGATGTACCAAAAGTAAGACTTGTTAGTGGTGCGTGAGTGTGGTATATGTGTGGTGTGTGTCTTCTGTGTGTGTGTGTGTGTGTGTGTGTGTGTGTGTGTGTGTGTGTGTGTGTTTGTGCATGTATGGTGTGAAGAGAGGTTTAAGTGTATTTTTTTAATGTTTTAAATGTCACTGTTCAGGTTAATTTTTTTTGTGCTTATGAAGCCTTTATAAAATGTCAGTCATAATTTATTTTTACAAATCCAGCGACATGTGGGACTGATATAAATACTGATACATTTCCCAATAAAGGATTAGAGAAAGTATACAAAACTCATGGAAAATATGAGTACATTGAGAGATTTAATAGGTGTACAGTTATTGAATTATAATAGTTGGAGGATTAGTTCAAACTTGCAATAGCATGGAAAATAATTTTGGAAGTGCTTGTGTTTAGCATTTTGTAGGCAATTCTTGTTTTGCTGAGAATAAATGAATCTTTAACCAGATAAAATCAATGGTTAAAACCCTACTAAAGACTGTTAAACGACTGAGTTAGGTTAAACTGACATATTATTAAAAACATTTTATAGCAGGCTGAGTACCAGGCAAACCAAACCTGAAACGATTTATAATTTTAAAGCGAGTTGCATGAATTCCACTCTTGTTCTATAGAATATCAATAGATCTAAGGATAATAAATCCATGGTCAATGTATCTAACACAACTCTCTTGACCATTCTTGTCATAGTCTGTTAAATCTTCGCTAGGGATAATGTTTAGTTTTAATGGGATACCAATGTTCCCATTTATTCTGCTTACAGAGACTGAGTAAACTTTACCTTAAAAACCATGTTTAATTTAATGTGACTGTTGAGAACAGCGACTAGATCAAGGAACAGCTGACATTGAACTTGCCTGCTACACGTAAGCGTTTGACCAATGGTTTTCTGGTTCTGTTTTCCTTGTTCCTTCAACGGCAGTTGCATTAGCCCTATTGCGTTGGTAACGCATTGCCTGCGTTTCTTATGTTTGTGACCGATTTGTTAACTGCGGTGAACCGCTGTAATACGCAAATATGTGCTCTAATTAACTATAATTAATCGTGTAACAAGTACCTAGTGTCCGACAGTTTTTTCAACCGCGCTTTGACTTTATACAAGTGTTTTAGTTAGAACCCCATTGTGTTATGGTATTCAGTGTAACATTGTGCAATCGCCCGCTTTAGTGCAATACGTTCGGTAAAAGGAACAATTATACCTTGGACTTTTCTTCCACTAAAGTGTAAACTAGTTGACAAGTAAACTTTGATTAGTCATTTTGGACGTTATAGGACATTGTTTTAAAAGTGAATTTTACTTATAAGTTGATGCACTCATGTTAATGACTTTGTGTTAGCCACCTTTCCTTATTAAAGTTGAAGTATTCCAGATACCTTTCAGTTACTGCTTTGAAGTGAAAGCACGCCCCGCTGCCGCTATTAGGTAAGCTGTAGCGATTAAGGCCTATTCTTTGAAACCAAATGTTCTTTGAATCATAGTTTAATATAAGTTTATATAAGTCATATTTCTTTTCGGCTCCAGGTCGATGGTCCTCCGGTCTAGATTATTAATTATCATCCGCAATTCAGTTTAATATAAATTTAATTTAGTTACAATGCCAACAGTGACTGACAAAATTCCTTAGAGATATGTATGAATTAACCATTACCAAATGCAATTTTAGTCATAACGTAACTCTCATAAATTTTGTTGGGTAATTATACATTAAACAGAGTTGGAAATGATATTTATTTTAATTGGCATAACTTTCCAGAAACATGACTTCTTCTGATGACTGTCAGTAAACCATAGGCAACCAGTACAGTATTCTGGGCATCTATTGTGTTAACTTCACTTGTTCTAATTCTAACGAATCCAATAATGGTACCAGAAAACAAACTATGGCAATAACGTGACACATTTATTTTCAATGCAATTTTTGTAATCGAGAGAATAAATTAATCATAGGCATAAAAATGAATAGTATTAATGAATTGCATTCATTTTTCAAGCCCTTCTTGATATGGCAAGTATCAATTTACTAAAGTACAAAACATGTATCATTAAAGTGATGGATTAATTCTTCAAACATTTTGTTTTTCAAAGTATCAATGTATCATAGTCTGAAACAACATGTAGCATTAACTCCATCCATTAATTCTCAAAGCCTTTCTTGTTTTTGAAAGTATCAATGTATCATAGTCTAAAACAACCTGTAGCATTAACTCGATCCATTAATACTCAAAGCCTTTCTTGTTTTTGAAAGTATCAATGTGTCATAGTCGGAAAGAACCTACACAATTAACGTGATATATTAACTCTCAATGGCTCTTCTTTTAAAAAGCACAGTAAGTATAACGTTACTCCAGTTTAAAGCAATGTTATAAATGTAACCACCATTATTTCCCAAGCACATTTTTGGCTAGTTGAGTGAGAAATTAACTCCTGCTGTAACAATCTGTGTTAATTAAAATGCCAATAAATTCCAAACAAATTTTTGGTCTGGCTAGTATAATACACCCTTGTTAGAAAAAAACTAAAAATGATTGGCACAACAATCTAATGTTGACTAGTATTAATAAGTAAGCCATTTTCATTAGTAAGAATACCAATTATTTGTAGTCAAAACAATATTTATGCTAATTTGACTGGAGTAACCTAGCAAGGTGATGCTTGTTCTGGCCAGTATAAAATCATATTAATCCAATCTCCTATAATATCACTAGTTTCAAAATTGTCTTGTTATTTAAGTAAAAATTTACTTTGTCTGGTAACAATTACTTTTACTATAGGTGTATTTTTCTACGCTCATTCTTGGTCTGGATAGGATCCATCGATGTTATCTGGAATGTTAAAATTACTGGCAAAAATTCCTTTTACCATTCTTCATATGGTTAATACCAATTAGGCTAACCCAAAGACAATATACAGTGTTAATGTGACTGGTATACATTTTGAGGTTCATACTTTGAACACGTTACTAACAATAAACAATTATTGCTTTTCTAAAAACATTTATTTGAGTCAATTTGAATAGAATAAATTCCAAACATTCAAATTCTGGCCTCTTTCAATCCTAGTTTTAGCAATAATTTTATCTTAACCAAACATCTTTCGTGTAATTGTTATTATGGTAACCATCTATGCTTAATCTCCATAGCACATTACGATTCTGGCAGGTATTAACACTTTCAAGCCTATGCCAGAGAATAGATCGGGCCATTTGGTTAACGGTAGTTGCCTATGCCCGTGTATAGCTCGGGTTCCCGTATTTATTTCTACAGCAACATAATTCCCGTGTATTCTCAGTTTCATCGATATTGTTCTTTATATTGGTTATTCTACTTTACATGTCTTTACCATTATGCCATTCAGAGTTTATTTTTCGAACAAAAACGTATTTGGATAAGTGTGGCAACCAAGAATTTTTTGATAGATGTTGGTTTGGTCAGACAGTGAATGTTTTATTAGGGGATGTTGGTTATGTTATAAGTTTGTTGTTGTATATTGTATCCTTGTTGTTGTATAAACTTGATCTATCTTTCATTTAATGTTAGAGATATTACGATATCGATATAATGGCTAAAGATACTATGGTAAGCAATTCCATATTAGATATCTTGGTTTTGGACAATAACAGTGACAGTGTAACTGAACTTGGCCGAGGTACAAACGACATGTCTTTTATTGATGAACTGAATGGAAATGCCCGGTTTTAGAGAGTTTTCTAAGTTTTAAAAGAAATGTTTCTGAATTACATATTTTAAGCTTTAAAACAACATATAATATGTAATACTTATTTCATTCCAATGTAAAATATGTGTAGCGAAGTGCAGGGATGCACAGTGTTGCTATTTTATTATATTGACTTTTTTATTCATTTTTCAAACAAGCATAACACCAACTATACGTAAGTAATCAATTCATGTGTATATATTTCCTGAAAGCTTGTTTCATTCCCTTTATAACAATGTATATGTTGTTTGTAAATATGGTATTTATTATGAGTCAGGAATTTTTTATATTTTACCTAAATACCTCCGGGCGCCTACTAAGGGGCTAAGCTTCAAAGTTTTAATAAACCTTCACAGGATCTATCTTTAGGCCCACTTTTAATCTCGTATTACTATTACACTGGTGAGTATCAAAAAACATTAGCAAGAAAAAATCTTCAATTCTACTCAGACTGCTGTAAGCATTATTGTTTTATTCTGACTGCTAGAAACATCGCAAGATCCATTCACGTCTTATGTTTTGACAAGTAATAATAAATCATCACTGGAAATTATCTTTGGTAATTTTGTCCGGAATCTAAACGATTCTTTAGTCTTAAATAAACGATAAACCAGTTGAATATTGAATTGCGAAATTAGAGCAACATTTTGGCAATTAATTCATTACCCTAATGAAGTCTGTGGTGCTATAAAAAACAAAGTCCTAACATTCAACGTTCAAATGAGTAATGTGAGGAGGGAAAACATCAAACTCACTACACTTCACTAAAGTGAATTATAATTTTATTTGAACATTGTAATGTTATTTTGTTATACCACCTAAATAGTCTAATTCGACAGGATAATTCTAATTGCGAGATAGCAACAGCTGACCGATAGTAAAACAGCCAGTAAGTAAAACAGTTAGTAATTCGTACATTTATTTGAACGCACTGTCCATGGCCCCCGGAGGATTTTATGTCACTTATCTGTGCTAATTAAAATTAATGTCGAAGATTTGCTGTTTTATTAAATCCTCCGACGGCAGTGACATTTCAACATTAAACATAAGGACTTTGTTTTTTATAGCCAAGAGGCTTGATGAGGGCAATGAACTAATTGCCGAAATGTTACACTAATTAAATAAACTCCTTTGACTCGATATTCAACTAGTTTATCATCTATTTAATACATATTTCGAGGGCTCAAAAAAACATGAATCATTAGTCTTATTCTAACTTCTGTATATTATTTGCAAATACTTTTGTATATTTGCAAATATCAATTGTCAATTAAAATTTATACTCTTTCCAAGAGGAATCACGTTGGAGAATAAGTTGTGTTTAGAACCACAAGTTTTATAAACTGAATTTCAAAGGCAGAAATTATTTAAAATAATTTATTGGATTGGATAAAATATCTGAGATTTTTATATTTGGAAGCATTACTGAGTTTGGATCAATTTGAACAACATATGTTTTTCAGTTTTGGACAAAACTTTTCTTGTTTGCTTACTTTCCATACTGACAGCAGCTACAGTTATTCCCATTAATCAATTGGCTTAAGCTATAAAACATTTAGAATACTGTTAGGAAAATCTTAATTTATGTTCACAACATGCATATATTTACAAGAGTATATTTATTTTACAAAACAAGTACTATACAATCTTATATACACATTGAAGTTATGAAGGAATAAACAATATTTTTTGTGGATTTTAAGTCATATTTATTGGGAAGTATATTTAAAAAATATTTGAATTAAAAATTTAATATGTTTTTTTTAGAAAGGAGTTTTATTAATACTAAGAAAAATTGATGATCAAAATATTATTCAACTCATTGCATGTAAATGTATTGGACCCAATGCATCGGCAATCTAGCACCAGGAGCATATGCGTTAGTCCAGATCCATAGTCCAATCCATATTGAAAAACTTAACCTTCAATATGAGCTGAGCTACTAATAAAAGTGGTTTGTGTTTATTATCTGTTTGTACTGCTTGATTTTTACTTTAATTGAGTATTTCTGTTTTTTAACTATTATGATTGTTTCAAATATTGTGTACCTATTTATGTCTAGTATTTCACTAGTTCTCTTTTTTATTTCTTTTTCAACTCCTATTAGTTTACACTCTTTCTAATATATATTTATATATCTTGCTCGAATTTTCAATCTAATAAAATACTTTTTATTCATTCACTCCAGTCCAATTACATTTTTAAAACTTGTAATAGGAGACACTTGATGTTGATACAGTTTTTTATCAAATATTATTCATTAATTAAATTTAATAAATTAATTTTAGTTTTTGTGGACAAAAAACTTTTCACAAAGGTCAATCCTTCCCATTTAGCTCAAAATAAGTGATGACATAAAACAGCTGATTTTATGTTATAGGTTATGTGATAGAATAGCTCAATAATTAGTTGTAATTATTTAATAAAAAGTAAATAAAATACAATATTACTCTGTTGACCTAAGTAGGAATTGAGTTAAATTTTGTTTTTTTACATTCTTGTTTGTGTTTTTTGTCTGCAAAAGTAAAATAGCACAACCACAATAATAAGCTGACTGCCGTGAAAAGTGTTTTGAGACTTAACAAAAAGGGTATAAACATGTCACAAGTAAGTTAATGATAATAAATATGTAGAACTAAAGCGTAAGCATATTCAATCTTTTATATAAAAATATTTATAGTGTAAATAGACATGTATGTAATTGCAAATGTGACTTTCTCAACGTAGTAATGCCTCAGTTCCAATAAACGACATACAGGCAACTAACACAAGACACTAATGTCTCCGATACAATACAATATTTATGACATCACAATGGCAGCTATTATAGACAATAACTAACTTCTTCATCGCCTCTTAGATTATTGTTGATAATTTTAATTAAATTTACAAATACTGTAATTCAGTAACTATGGGTGAGCTGATCCTATCTATGCCACGACTTGTTAAGAGGAATTACCCGTGATCTGAAGTTAGTTTTTTACTGCTGTAATTTTATATATAATACTGATCTGTTATATTAACATTTTTAGAAGAAATGAAAATTGTGTATACTCTGAAATTAAAATAATTATTAATACCAAAATTCATAATTTAAATATTTGTAGTTTTATTGTTAAATAGAATAATGTTGTTTTACAATTGTTCTTAAAACAAAAATACTTATTACATTGCTTGTTTCCACAGTGAACTTGAGCTACTAGTAAAAACTTTAATAAATAAACACACTTGCCTAAACATGCACTTACTTTGATTCTTATTATGGACAGCCTTTTCTGAAGATGTGACCCACTGTCAATTTGAACAGCAATTGCTAATAAATGGCCATCTTCAATAAAAATATTTCTATTTGGTGTTCAACTGCTTAAATTTTATAAAGTACACATAATTGAAAGTATATTTAAATTAGTAAAACAAACAGTTGAGGGTTTGATCATTTTTTTAAATTTTAACTTTCTTGTTTAAACAACTGGTTATATATTTACATTTGGAATTTTCTGTATTAATAAACAAAAATAGATTAGATTTTGTTTACTCGCTTAGTTATACATGACATAAAACATTTTTAGAAACCTGAATAACTAATACAATCAAGACAATTATTTTTTTAAACTATTATTTTGTAATAAATTTTAAAAACATTTCTTCACAAAAATTTGTCTAGTAAAACACTTTTCATTCATATTATGACTGTTATATACAGTAAAAACTTGTTTAACCGTCATTGTCGGGACAGTTGAGCAAATAGGTGTTATATCAGAAACACTGTATTATTCCTCCAAATAATAACCTCAATCAAGTATATTATAGACAGATATCACTCTAACAGTAATGTAATATTATTTCGGAACGAAAAAAAAATACGCGATTGTAATAGCAAATAACTATTTTATTACATGACAAAAACATCCGCACAGTAGCTACAAATGTGGCAAAATAATGTACAGTAATATAAACTTACAGGTGAAACAGTTCATGTAGCTTAACAAACAAAGCGAACACATCACTACACCTTAAAGCACTTTGTTATTACAGTATTATTATGTTATTACATCAATGATGGTTAATAGAAATTGACGCTTTAAAGTATGATGGTTAAACGAAGTTTTACTGTATCACATTTGCAATACATTTACATACACTCAATTGTTAAAGTTGTGATTTTATTATAGTATTTAGTAATTTCGTTGCAACTTATTTAATTATCTCATTTTACAGATGTATTAAACCACGTGAAATGTAAAGATTTAATTTTGACTAATTTATAACTGTAGTGTGTTATGTAGGAGTAACATTACAAAAATAGAGATTCAGGAGGTAAAGAATCTAGGCTCCGGAGAGATATAGATATGAAAACCCTAGAAATATAAAAATGTATATCCTTACTAATATGGTGTAACATAATCCTAAAAACAATTTTGAACTTTGTTTCTTGTAATCACCTTGAATTCACCAAATAAATCAAAAGTAATTATTGGGTAACTGAGTGAAAACAGGTAGTGGGTTGGCTTTGGTTGGCCAATGAAACGATTGTTTCGAAATGAGTTAACAAGTAAGTTAAAAATTTTCACTCAGTTACACAATAATTACTTATAATTTTGAATAGTTACAAATAACTTTTAACTCCTTTCTTTTCTCTGTAATTCATGTTTAAAACAATATATCTCTTCTAAAAAACAAATGTAGATAATGAGACAAAGTCAGAAATTTCTTAGGTTGTATAAATTTTGCTCAAAAACTTCTATTGAACTATCAATAGATAAATCAATTATAAGCACAAAAACTAGATTTTATTATACCATATGGTATACATGCCAAATATAACAATGTAAAGGGGGAACTTTTAAAGTACTATCATTTCTATACTGCACCCTGGTAATAATCCAATCTGTTTTCATGATACTAATACACCAAAGAAAAAACAGTAAAACATTTTATATACTTTTGATGATAAAAAAAACTTAGTTGCTAGAACGAAATTACCAAACACTGATAAAATGCACTTCCGTCACAAACTTAGCAGTCGAATGTTACATATTGTATCTGCAATAGTGACTGTATAGTGCTTGACAAGGTTATTGTTTGTGAAAATACAATTTTATAAAATTTATTATTTTACACATAGTTTAAAAACAGTAGTTGTTTTGATTATATAAAATTTCAGGAGTTTAAAATGTTTAAATTTTAGCTAATATATAACTGAGTTTAGCAAGTCTGCTCACCAAAACAAATAAGTCAAATTCCTGCTAGGTGTACATAATTATTGTATGTATACAACATTGGCTCAATTACAACATTTAATTACAAATATTATACATATATTGTATCTTTCATTTAACTAAATTCTTATTTTTAGAGAAATTTGAAAGTGGCTTATTTATTCTTAGATTTTGTATATATTTATGAATACTCAAACTATCAAAATAATAAATTAAATTTTTATATTATTTTTCTAAAAGGTTTAAAAAAAATCCTTTAGGAATGGCTTTCGAATTTATATAGAGGGTTAATTATTTGATTTTAGAGAAATTCTGTATTTTTAAAGCAATGTCTTATATATACGCTGAATAGTTTTAATTCAATTAAAGTGACTGTACAAAGTTTTGTAGTTCTTACCTCCATGATCAATTCCTCTACTCTGCCGTCCAGCGGCTTGTTCGATGATATCATTTAGCACCATCACATCTGAAAGCATTACAATGGAGATTAGGGTACATCTCATGCGCATACTGTATGTGTACATCATACACACAACAATATACATGTTGCATATTTGTGGAGCACAACGTTATCAAATAGGAGTGTGTGTTCTAAAATAAACAAATACTTTGATGTAAATTTTAAAATGAATAAAATTATAGTTTAGAAAATCATTTAATTCAAAATCTTAAGCAAATACAACATATAATCTTATGGATTTTTTTGTCCATGAAGATCAGCAAAACCTTAACATTTACACTTAGCTGAAATTATGATTCGTCAAACTAATAAGTCAAGTTTATAAAAAACCTTACTTATAAATTTTAAATAGATATAATTATATATATATTACACGTAAGTAACAATAATTAAACACAACAAAATCAGAAAAAAAATCAAAACTTGCCTGCAAGGAAATATACCTGTTATGTATTATTCCTTGTAAAGTAAAATTAAATATTAAGTTTTAATATTAAAGTTCTAAATGAATGTAAATGATTCCGAGAGGGGTTTACTCTTAATGGCTGATCTTTGTCTCTTACAAGATTTGGCAAGAGTTTGGTGCAAGCATCCTTGTAGGCAAGACGTTGATCGACTCGCAAATCTCACCCGTTATATTCAGCGTTATGCAGTTTTCTTTTGTTTTTCTTCCGACGTGTAGCGAATATATTATTGGACAAAAAGACATACTATGTTGTGAATAGTGAACAAGACATTTCAAGGTTCAGGTATGTGAACTTTTATTTGTATCATTTATTGTGTATATAAACACTGTACAAAATCATTTGTGTTCTTACCACTTGCAGAAATTTAGTATGATTTTATCTCAATGGTCCTCTGGAAAATCTAATAGAACCATACAATACAATACATTTTTTGGTATTCCATGCCAGAATACATAAAATTATCATCAACTGCTAAATAGGTATTACTATAATATATACAAATTAATTGACAATAATTAAATAAAAAATATTTATAAATAATTATAAATTAGTATCAATCTATCTATAATGCCGGTAAATAACAATAATAAACAGAAAAACCAACTGTAGCAAAATGAATGCTACAACTTAGTAGTAATTATAATATATTTAGATTATATACTTGTTAGTGAGAATCACTGAACCATGTTAATTCCAGTATCTCATTATTTATAGGGATATGGACTAACCACTGAACACATGGTTCTGTTGCTCCTTCATCCCGTCCATCAGGCAATGATTCTGTATACATAATTACTACATTAAAATTGCAAAATTCATCAACCCCCTTGTTGTCCGCATTCCCTTAGCATCTATATCACAAGATTATCAGACTTACCTTTCATGTCAACCACAGTCTGAGTCTGAGCTGGTTCTATAAATGGATTGTTCTGGTGTTTTCCTTTACATGATCCATCTTCTAAATCTACTGACACGTCCTGTAAGTACAAATTGTTTCTTATTAATTGATTCCACCTTCATGTGAGCTACTAGTTTTTTTTAACTAAAAGCGCTTTTAAATATGTTACACTTCTCTAAAGTAGCACTTACTTTTATGATTGTTGAGGGCGGTGATTTCGGGAAATGTGTCCCATTGTTAACTCAGACTATAACTGACCTCTTGGTTGTTATATGTTACGGTGGATGAGATATTAGGCTAGGGATTTCAGAGAGTATTGGAGTTTATGATGTTAAAAAGTATATGAGAGCTATAATGTAAATGGGTGTTGAGTATGTGTGTAGAGTATAGTTTGTATAACTAATATTGTTTAGTTGTGTATCATTGGTTATTTGTGAAGAATTTGTAGGTTAGATGTTATATATGTGTAATCATGGTTTGTGGATATGGGATGTTCGACAAAGTTTGGTTGGGCGTTTTTGTTTGTCAGTGTTTTTAAGTATTATTGGTAGTGTGTGTAAAATCCCCTTCCTGTTTGGTTTATGTAAAAATTTCTTGACATCATAACCTCCAATACTCTTTAACATTCACCTACATTTTATCCTAATATCCCACATGTTTATACACAAGTCTATCTGATTTAGCTTCTCCTTACTTGTATGTGTTTGTCAAACTATGTAAATAAAATAAAATCTTACAACTGTTTCAGTACTGTTTATTTCGGTACATAGGATACTTGGTTGCAACTAAGGTGTAACACAATTTAGGTCACTTTTGAGGACCCGCCTTGTTTGATATTGACTTGATGTATGTAATAAAGAAAATCTAATTTCAAAGAGAGGCATTATAATCTTTTTATAACTGACTAATTGGAGCTAAGGGTTGTCCATTATAAAACTAAAAGTTGTAGTAAAGTAATTAAAATGCAAATAAAATGGAGAAAAAACTATAAAAGTTTATATTTGTTGAAGTTGTGTAAATACCTCAATTTGTTAGTTACAATGTATTTTACCATTATTATAAGCTTTTTTTATTGTAAATATTATTTGTTTTGCTTATAAATTAAAAGGATTCTCTTGAAAAACCTTTTAGAAACATCTTTGAATGGTGAATGATGATCCAAATTATAAAGCTGCCCCTATTCACAACAAAAGTAATAATAACCAAATTGAAAATGAAAAGACTCAATTTCCATATCACATATACAAATTTATGTATTCACATGTAGCTCAAGTATATATAGAAAAGACAAAGACAATTATTTATTTTATTGATTGTATTTAGTTATTTTGCTTACAATACAAAACTTTGCTTAGTTACTATTGCAAAATATAAATAGTGATATTCGTAACCGTATATAAATCAACTGTGAACCTCTATACAATAAATAACTTTTTCATTTATTTAATACCTTATGTATATTTCAATTGCATAGGAATCATCCTCGGAGGTAATTTACAAAACAACTAGTAGTTGTACAAAAGTCTTTGAAACATGTACGACAATAAATTATATTGTTTTGTGAGTTCGTGTGCACCTATTTATTTGCCTATTTATTTAGCCTTAACTCAGAAGCCAGCTCAAATATTACTTATAACATTATTACATTTTTCTCCTTGTCCTGAGTAGGATAATGGAACATTTCATGTAGCAATATGATACGTTATAAGTGAAGGTACTGTTGAAAAAAGAAAAATAATAATAAAGTAGAGCCTCGGTAGTCCGGACATCAAAAATCCGGAGCGTTGCGAATCCGGATCGTGATTTTGGCTTGTACTGCACTACAATACATACTAAATTAAGTGTTATCTTTAATTATAAATGCAAATAAAAGAAACAAATTTTGAAGAATGCGTCATAACTAAATTTAAAACACAATATACGGTATATTTAATCATGATTTAAATAATTTATATTTGTATGTTCTACACGCTAATCAATAGCGTGTATTGTAACCAAACAGCAAAATAATAAAATGTATTATTAAACTCAATCTTCAGCTAATATGTCATATAATATGCTACTGTTCAAAAAACTATATAATCGTTTTTCATTCAACAATTTTGTACTGGCACGTTTTTTGGCTTTACGTGCTATGTATTAATATACACATTATATATTCTTTCACTAAATTCTTTTTTACTTTTTAAGCCCTATGATGTATATTTTGTAATAGTTCCTGGTTTAATTAACCTACACTATACTTTAAGTATTAAAATAGATTATAGTTCATGAAATATCAATTATACCCAAGAGTTTAGAGATCTTTTGAAAATTTGGATAAATCAATAGTCCGGATGGGTCCCGGTCACAATTGATCCGGATTTTTGACGCTCTACCGTACCATCATGATATACTGAAAATGTTACTTACAAGCTCCCTGTAGTGCTTTTCATGGTAAGGTTGGTGCATGACTGTACTGGTGCTGTTCCTGCTAGAGCGCGATCTCAACCTGCTCTCCTTAGTAACAGCACGAGGTCCAACCAACAGGTCCGCGTGAGAAGTGTAGCTTATCCTAGACGTGTGGGATGTGTAAGAAGAGTGTCTACTTCCAAGGTTAGTATAGTACATAGGCACCACGATTGCACCATTTTCCTCGCTCATTGGAGTCACTGCATTGGAATCGTCCGCATAAGGCAAATGCTCCTGAGAACAATTTAACGCACTCACGCACAATATCCTAAATTACAACAAAAATTAATTCCCTATATGAGAGTCTAGGAAAAGCATTTGCATCTTTTAAAATCTGAAAACATATAAAAAAAATAGTTCTCAATAGCTACAACACAAAGTAAAGACTTAGATACATTTCTTATAGCTTTAAGAACTTGTATAGCTATAATTAAATCAACCACATCACATAATTCATTACTCAATATAGTTCCACTAGTGATACTATATTTTAGAATGAGTTAATGTTTGATTAATAAATAAATAAACTCAATAATATGCTAACATAAAACAAGTCACATAAAAACAAAATCTTTAAGTAAATTCCCATTGATACAAGAAAGACAAATTTTATCATTGTTTGCTTATTTCCAGTTTGTTTGTTTATTTTATTTGTTTAATTAATTTTTAACCTTACAACACTATATACGATATTTTGTGGCAATCATGGCAACAGCTTAAGGTTGTACAATGGACATTTCAAAGACAACCAGATGGGGGGAAAAAATCATATAGGCCTATGTATTTCAGAAATTAATTTCTTGGTAATGGAAATTTGGCGCAGTGCTAAAGGGCGCTAGACTTTGAACATGAAGATTCATAGTTCAAATCTGGATAGACCCCCAAATTTGAATAATTTAATTATTGAATAAATATTTGAAAAACTTTGAAATTGAAATAATATTTGAATATTGAAATTGATTGAAAAACTTTATTAACATAAATTGTCATCCCCTATAGGTTTAAAAAATGTATTTGAATTTGATTGAATGAATAAAAATGAATTATATTATTGATTGAAAATTTGTACAAGATAGATATCAGGAGGGTGATCTAATAATAGAAGGTATTTAAAAAGGTAATGTAAATTATGAGTTTGAGCAGGATACAATTAATGCCAGTTTGTATTATTCTGTTATTATTGAAGAATGTTAGTATATTATTTCAGAAAATAAGTAAATAAAATAGTGAATAAAATAAATTTAATATAACTTTTAAGATTAAAAATTATTTCATAAACTATAATTAAATGATATGTAACTAAGTGAGTATGTAATTGCTTACTTGCTGACGTGTTTCAAAACAATCGTTCTTTTTACAAAGCAAAGCCTAGTTGATTACTAGAGGCTTTGCTTCGTAAAATGAACGATTGTTTCGAAACACGTCAGCAAGTAAGCCATTATGTATTCACTTAGTTGCATATCATTTAATTATAGTTTAATCAGTGAATTCAAGATGATTACAAGCAAGATGTCATAAAGTTAATGTCTCCTGTTATAATATGCCATCTGTTGTTATTATCCAAGAAGTGTTATTAAAATAACCACTCTAGTAATATAAAAAAGGTAATTTAAAATATGAGTTTCTTTTCAGTTTTAATATGTCAGTTTGTTTTATAATGCAAATAAAATTTTAAATGTTTTCTATAAATTAAATTTACTTACAATTTTCAATTTAATTATTATTTTTGTCACTAGTGTTCTCCTCTAGAATGAGCCAATGTTTTACAATAGTATTTAATTTTCTAATATAATTTTTAAATATTGCTTTTGATCTCATACTTAAAGTACGTATATTCATGTTTACTAAAAACTGAACTGTTTCTTAATTTTTGAAATTACCAAATGAAGGTAAGTTATAAAGTGTCAGCTACTGTTATAATCTAATTATTGCATTAATAAACAACGGGGTTTCATTCCTTACACTTATGTCAGTTTGTGTTTTTTGTCAGATTACTGAACAAGTAATTGTCAAACCTGCTAACAAAAAAAAAAAATGAAACAAAAAATGAATTTCTTAATATACTCCACTTTTGTTATTAATATTTATACATTTCAGTACATTTCTCTCCTTTTCCAAACATTACAATATTTTTTTTTTTGGTTGACGCGTTTCGGAATAACTCCATTCTCTAAATTTTAATAATACTGTTTCCCCAAATCTTGAACGCATTTTTATATATTTTTAGCCCTATCCCATAATACTTGGAAACCTCGCTTAATATTGGTTCACACTTACTCTTGACTCCTCCCATTTAACTACTTAACAATCAAAATATCATTTTCAAAAGTTTAATAATGTTAAGTAGTTAAACAGTTGAGTCAAGAGTAAACCAATATGAATCAAGGTCTGCAAGTGGTAGGGGTAGGGCTAACAATATAATAAAGACAATTTCAAGATTTGGACAGTACTAATAACATTTTTAGAATGGAGTAATTCTGAAACATGTAAAAAAAAAATACTACAAGTTAGAAAAGGCCTAAAAATATACTCAAATGTATTGCAGAATTAATTTGTCATTGGTTACAATAAAAGGTTGTAATATCCAACAATTGAATTTAAAAAATTAATTAATTGGTTGTAATTTTGTTTATTGTTTGATAAGATATATACTATGAAGGAGAATGTATACATAGATCATATCTAATGTTAGGTTTACTTACATACTGTACAAATTGAATTTAAAAAACATGTATTTGTGTGTGTGTGTGTGTGTGTGTGTGTGTGTGTGTGTGTGTGTGTTGAGGCGGCCAAAACCGTCTCAAGGGAAATGATTGAGGCTAGCCCAAAATCTTTACAAACATTGTTATAAGAAAAAAGTAATAAATTGTTAATCAGATTAAATAACAAACGTAGCAAATGTAAGTATACGATTTTAGAAATGAACCACGGAAGCTAAATATAAAATTAGATAAAAGATAATTGTGTTAAAAGCAAAATTAATGAAAAGGATATAATTGAAATTATGTACTAATAGAGTAAAAGAAAGAAAGGTCGTGTAATTGCCCCAAAAACGATAAACTGTCGAGGGAAGAAGAAATATAAAGTAATGCAACTCACAAAAGGAAAGGTTAGAAATGTCAATCAAGTTTAATCAGCATCTCAAATCATGATAATGGACCATGGTTTAAGGAATTATCTAAATTCGCACCGCAAGGAACACTTACGAGGTCTAGCTAAAATCGAACCAAAACAAAAAGAGAAAGTTTAATAGACTACCACCCTTGCAGGTCTGAACTGGCTTGTCTAAAGTGAATAAAAAAACAGCTTGTAGAAGGGGTGGAGAACCGCCCTTGGAGAAAGCGAGTAGATGGACGTATACAGGATTTAGTGAGAATGGATGTATTTTTAGCAAGGACATCCAGAGACGTTTCCAGGATGATGTTCCGTGGCTAAAGAAAACAACTAGCCCCAGATGAATGTGAAGATTGTCTGCTTTGCAAGCTTCCGCGAAAACAAATTTTTTATTATTTTTGTAAAATGTAAATTAAAGTAGAAAGTATTAAAGACGGCACTTAAACCAATTTAGTGCGATTACTGCCCTACCCAAGGACTCCAGGACAACATCCGAGGGGGAAACAAAGATTTCCAGGACAACCTCCGAGGGACAAGAGGAACAATCACAGTGAAAGTTTTGGGGCAAGTCTAAATTTTAATAGTATAAACCAATTTTTAAAAATTTATAAATTTTCTAAAGAATAATTACCAGATTTTGAATTAACAGTAAAATCATCAACTAATAAAAAAAAAATTAATTAAAACTAAGAGAATATATAAGCAATTGACTTATTTTCAAAAAGCTACATAAAAGGTGGTCATAAAATAAAATATTGTTCCAGTAATTAATATCAAATATCGAAAGCAAATGATTAAAGTTACATTTATTTAACAAATAAATTAGTCTATCCACTTGATATTCAAAATAAGAAATAAAGTAATGTATATAAATGATAATGTCATAAATAATAAGAGAATCTTGAAACAAAAGAATATGAAGTGAATTACTTTATAATCACAGTTTAAAATGTTCTATGTCCATATATCAGATATGAAGATAACAGGATTAGATAATTGATTAAAAATAAATCAAGGGAAATACTTACTAAAGTCCAGCAGAATTATGTGTGGGAGCACAGAAATAATTAAAACACAGTTTTACTAAGAAGTAATTTCACCTGTTGCTTTCATGAAAGGGTTATATAGACATGCAATAAAACAAATTAATATAAATTATTTTCTTTGTCTAATTGAATATGTGAGTAAATTTAAGGGTGTAATTTGAACTTTAAGATATGACCTGTTCAAGGATAGACTATGAACGTAAAAGAAGGTGAACAATAATATAAGTAAAATGTTGACAAATTTTAAGAAAATGTAGAAATAAATTCAAAAATCAATTAAAATGTATTTAATGTAAAAATAATTGCTTTTTAGAAAAGAAATTTAAAATCAGTTAAATTTACAGAAAAAGTAAACATCATGTAATAGAATCGATTTCAAATAATATATCAAATGTAGAGAATTTAAAAATTTATAACAAACAGTGATTGCATTTATTAAAACCATCTTGTGGTGTAATTAATTAAATAAAATTCATAGAATTTTTCCAATCAATAAAAAGAGTAGAGATTAAATAAATCACATAGAATTAAGAAAAACGTTCGTTACAAATAATTTTAACCAAGGTATAAGAAATAAATTAACTTTTAAGTAAGGTAAAACCCTTGTGGTTGGTTTTTCAAAACAAAGTCTAGGAATTTATTCACTGGCAGATCGAGCTCGACACACCACAGGTACCAGGAACTAGTAAGTCGGGTGAGATCATATTTTGACCGCGGTCGGACTGGAGGGTGACGGCTCCCTCGGAGGAACGCGCATTTCGGGAGGAAAGGAAATTTCTCCATGCAAAGGGTGTGAAGTTCGGAAATGCAGCGGCAGTGTGTGTGTGTGTGTAAAAACCAGATATTACTGAGGTTTAAATAATAATGAGGTATTCAATATTTTGGTAATAATTACGTTCTAGCTTGAGTATAAAGTTGCAGAAGATCCAAATATTTTCGACAATTTGGCAATAAAAAAAATACATAATTAGCATAGTCAGCTTTTAAAATACAGAGAATACCTAGATCCAGAATATATTGAACATGAAGCAGCAAATTGTAAAGGGCACAGATGTTTGAAATACATAGACAGGAAACAATTTCTCTGTAATAAATTATAAAAAGAAATAAATACGCTATACAAAAATACTCAGAAAAAGTTAAAAAGCAGAAAATTAAATGAGGTAGAAGTAAACTGAACATTAAAAATAATTCCAATATAAAAGAGGATTGCATTTGATAGTACCTGTGCATCTAAGTATGTAGAAAGAACAAGAGGCTTGCGATCTCCTCCAGGTGGCCCTCCAATGAATCTCGTTCTACCATTCCTCAATGTGAACTGATGCGAGCCTCTAGAGTTCCGACGGAGATTGAATGGCGACCCAGGCAGACTGAGACTTGCCTATATCATAAAATAGTTTAATTTAAACTTATCTTAGTTACAAGTAAGGAGATAAAGCAATAAAGTTAGTTAAACAATAATTGTGGCTGAATAAGAACATGTGACAAAATAAGATATATTTTAAAATTATAGTATGAAAAAAATTCAAATTTTCTGCAATAAAGGGTAAATGAGTTTAAGAATAGTTTAACCCTTTGATTAGCATTCACGTACCAGTACATGAGATTGCGCAACGGCCAACGAGAGCATTCCTGTATATGTACGTTCTACCACTTCTCTCAGATTAGCATTATTGTATGTTTACAATTTGTTTCCCTCTGTATTATGCTATATTCTAGGTTAAATATTTGCAACTACCTGGACAATAAAACCCACATAGAGTACATTGTCACTATTCTTTTGTGTCCAAAGTCTATGGGTTTTCCCACGTATTTACAGATCGCTTCGAAGTTTGTGCGGTATTTTACAAAGAAAAGGAGATTGAATAGTGGAGAAGTTCTTTTGTGTCTATAGTATATGGTTTTCCCATGTGTTTACAAATCGTTTTGAAGTTTGTGAGGTATTTTACAAAAAACAAGATTAACAGATAAATTTTAGCAAAGAAATCTTCAGTAAACTGAGGTAAAAGTTCGGTTAACAGGAAAAAAAATAAATAAACAAAAATATTAAGAAATATTACAAATATTACTATAATTTAAAAAATTAGAGAAAAAAAAGAAAAAAATTAGAAAAAAAGTGTAAAAATCTTTCCAAAATATGTTGCTCCCAGGGGCCATATCAGGGCAGGCACGCGTTGCTAATTTAACGTGGTTAAGCAAATATGGAAGAAATCATTGGAATTACTAATTTTGAAGTGGTGATGAAAAGTGTGAGCTGGAAGTATTGCTTACAAATTATTTTAGAACACAATAAAGATACAATATTAAATAGGTCATTTGTTATTTAACGAACAAATATGTACAGGAAGGAAGGAAGTATATAGTACAAGAATAAAAAAAGAATAAAAGAGGTCTATTAAATGATTCATGGTACAAAGCGCACATTTTTTTTTTATCATAGACTGAAGATGTGAGTCAAAGAAAGCAGGATTTTTTTCTATCACAGAATTATATTTGGTAATTATTGGCCTACACTGAGCTTTCTGCTGCACAGTCCACATCATACTGGCAAGGTACTAGACCCATCAACACAATGCCAAGACCACTACCAAAACTCCCAACCTTCCTCTTTATTTTAAAACCATATTTGCATCTATATGTTCATTCTACTCGAAGTAGTCAATTATCAAATACGGGTGTTCTTTTTCGATGACCCTGTATAATAAAATAAAATTTGATACATAGATTTATTAAAAATCTCTATTTTATTTGCTAATATATATATATATATATATATATATATATATATATATATATATATATATATATATATATATATATAAAATACGTTTTCTTGTTTAATAATTTAAAACAACACAGGTTAGTACCAACAAACAGTACCAACATCATCAGGAATTGTTTTAATATATATATATACAGTTATATGAAGTTAATATTATTACTTGTAAATAATTTGTTCCACCACTAAGAGTAATATTTTTACCTTTGTGATGAGATACCTTTCAGTCACTTGACCATTGTCAAATCACTGATTATTTTTCTCTATTTTTCTGATGTGAATGTTTGGTCCGTGATGTTGGTATTTGTTGACGTCATATATATTTCTTCTTGAGCCTTGTGTATAATGTTTTTAAATAATATGTCTTCTGCATATGTTGTCTGTAGGCTCATTAAATTGTGTATGTTTTTATAAATGTGGCATTTTTCTAGCGAATATCGTCTGATTATGGGTACTGGTTACTATGTATTTATAGACAACAAAACAAGGAATCAATTAATGGCACTAAACTGATGTGCTGTAAAGCTCAACTCCTACTGTTACAGGAATATGTATAAAGAGTAGAAAGTTTCAACCTAAACAACCTTAAATTTGGACCAAGAAAAAATTTGGACTTTCAATATAAAAATCTTATAGATTATTATTCAACATACCAATCCATTAATCCTGCTCCATTGTGAACAACAAAAAAACTAGAATTATATATGTACATGTTTAGGTGTTAAGGTGTCTATATTTGAGAAGATTAAAATATAACAAATATATAGTAATGATATTAAGATTGAAAAATCCTCATGAGAATTGACTGTGCAGCATTCAGATGAAAAGAATATGTGAAATGAAATGACTCAACAATGAACTGTATACAAACATATTAACTATCACAAAAACATGAATGAGATTGAACTGAAGTTTTATATAAACTTATACAAAATTATTGAAAACAGATCTTTAAATAAACATTTGGTGATACAATCACCACAAAAATTTAAAATTTTGAAAAAAGGGCCTAAAATAACTTTACAATAAACACAACACTATTTGAAATAGTATTTATAAAACAGAGCGATATTAAACTACATTGGAATGTAGCTACAAAGTAACCAATTAAATTTGGTTCAAAAAAATATTTATTAATGCACAAATATGATCTAGTTCAGTGCAGTAATTCACATACACCAAAATGGAGGCTACTTTATACTTTCCAACAAGTTGGTTTGTTACAGATTATTTTTGTTTTGTTTTTCAATGCCTTCTATTAGTTCACACCTTATAAATATCTTGTTCAAATTTTCAATCATTAATAAAATACTTTTAATTCATCACAAGTTCAAATACATTTTTTAAAACTTGTAGTGGATGACATTTGATGTTAATAGAGTTTTTCAAATATAAATTTATTAGTTAAATTTATTGAATTAATTTTAAATATAATATATGGGAAAGACTTTTCACAAGGTGTAAGTTATGCAATATAGTTATTTTGTCCCTTTTGGTTTAAAATAAGTGATAACTTATGATTTCATAAAACAGTTGATTTTATGTTATAGGTTATGTGGTACAACAAATGTTTTAACACATATGTTATATTACGTAATTTATATTAATTGTAATTACTTAATAAAAAGTAACTAAAATAAATTTTTCTTTGTTGACCTAAGAAGGAATTGACTTTAAAAAAATTTTATTTACATTATTTGTTTATAACCAAGTCTAACCCAACCAGATACTTTACAGCTGTATTTTAATGTAATATAATAGTACTGTTTCATTTTAAAAAAATATAATTTTAAAAAGTGGTTGTTTATTGTGAAGTCAAGTTATTTTTGCCCTTTTTTTAATTTAAAATTTCTGGGCTGTTACCACCAGGATTTCTTATATTTTCTATGTTTTTAATGATTTTCTGAATCACCGGGTTTAATCAATTTTGATAGTATCAATAATATATAAAACTAAAATAAGTTCATGATGGTTAAGACAAAAGAGTTGAAATATATAGTTTTTCATAATTTTTTATTGGTAATGGTCAAAATAAAAATTTACATAGTTTAGCCTAATACACAACAAAACAAAGAAACTTTCTTACGAATCAAATTTAGATATGGAAAAATTTCATTAGTAAGGACTTGCTAGAAACAAAAACTCATGTCTTATTTTATTTCCTTATTACACTTTTGATATTACTTGCGACCAGTCTTTTTGCTAACTAAAAGTTGTTAAATTGTTAACTTACACTTGGAGGAAACGTTTTCGTCTTACGACTTCTTCAGCTTCGTATTTTTGCCGCTAGGAATGCTGCAGTTGTGCTTCCTCGGTACCATTTTTTTGAAAGTTAGAAGTGATGTGATCAAAGAGTATATCACATCACTTCTAACTTTCAAAACAATGGTACTGAGGAAGCACAACTGCAGCATTCCTAGCTGCAAAAATACGAGGCTGAAGAAGTCGTAAGACAAAAACGTTTCCTCCAACTGTAAGTTAACAATATAACAACTTTTAGTTAGAAAAAGTCTGGTTGCAAGTAATATCAAAAGAATAATAAGTAATTAACAACCAGCTCGTCATGAACAGCAACAAGATTTCGATATTTATTTTATTTCTCAAATTAAATTTCAGTCGTACTGAAATTATTTTGTTAAAATAACTGTTAGAACAGGATCTACCCTGTTCAGCTGCAATTCTAGAATTTTGTAATTCTTCTAACAGCTGCTGCCAGGGTTCCACCGCTTTATGCCTAGGCTACGCACTTGATCTACTTTTAGACGCTACTTTCCTCATTGCGCAATAGTCAGTCTCAATTTCCTTGTATCCGTTATGGAGTGAACGCATTTTGGTCTTTGTTTAACCGCCGTAAACCTTTACAATGACAGCAATTTAACTATAATTAACAATAATTAATCGTGTAACAAGTACCTAGTGTCTGAAAGTGTTTTAACCGCGTTTTGACTTTATACAAGTGTGTTAGGTAAAACCCCATTGTGTTACGGTATTCAGTGTAACATTGTGTAATCGCCCGCTTTAGTACAATACGTTTGGTAAAAGGAACAATTATACCAAGGACTTATCTTCCTCTAAAGAGTAAACTAGTTGACAAGTGAACTTTGATTAGTCATTTTGGACTTTATAGGACATTGTTTTAAAAGTGAATTTTTACTTATAAGTTGAGTGTACTCATTTTAATGACTTTGTGTTAGCCACCTTTCCTAATTAAAGTTGAAGTGTTCCAGATACCTTTCAGTTGCCACTTTGAAGTGAAAGCACGCACTGCTGCCGCTATTAGGTAAGCTGTAGCGATTAAGGCCTATCTTTAAAACCAAAATGTTCTTCAAATCATAGTTTAATATAAGTTCAGATAAGTCATTTACTTTTCAGCCTTAAGGCTGATGGTCCTCCGGTCTAGATTATTAATCCATTATCCAGATTATCATCCACAATTCAGTTTCACATTATTTTAATTTGGTTACAGCGCCAACAATAACATTAAAACAAGATAAACTATATAAGTCAAGATACAATTACACAAGATAAAAAAAGAAATCATTTCATAAGAGTTTTATCTGAACATTCTTGCCATTTAGCTGAATACAAATACGAAGGTAACAATCGACTCATTATTTATTATCCATAAAACTAAGTTCATATGTTGGAAAATATTTTGTGTAAGCCTGATTGCATTTCTAATTAGCAACTCTTCGTTACCATGTGAATATTCAATATCTGTTTAATTTCTCCTGTGCTAACAACTCTTGAAATATTTCACTTTTTACGGCACCTTATAAAATGAATAACTTTAATGTAAGGTTGAACTGTGTTCTACTTATTTTTTAAATTTTATTAAATATTCAGACAAATTTTCATAGAAGTACTTTCTTAGTTACGTAAAATACTCAAGTTTCATAAGTAATTATTTGAAGAACTAAGTGAAAACTATTAATTCACTTGCTGATGCGCTTTTGAACAGTGATTTCAAAACCAAGCTAGCAGGTTAGGCTTCATCAATGAAATAAAACTTTCGAGACGGATTAGCAAATAATAAATTTCCCTTAGTTGTTCGAATACTTACTTATGATTTAATCAATGAAATCAAGATGATTGCAACAATCAACTCGTTTCATTTCAAAATATAATTTCTGGTCTATGTATCTTTGAAACAAAACAAAGTTAAGTTTGTATGTTTATTCATATTAATTTTGAGACTTTGAAATAACTGTGCCTGAATCTACAATTAAATAGGCTTTTATTTTTACTAACAAAATACATAATTTTTACAATACTAAAATTGTCGTCATTTAGTTGTGAATCAATTTTTAAAAACATTTTTAATGATCTTAAGTTTTAGAATTAAATATAAGATTGTTTTGTCATAATATTTGAAATTTACTTGATTTAATTCTTAAATGATGATTAATTTTGAAAATTTCTGCTTATTAATTTGAACTCAACTTCTTCAAAAAAAAGTCAAACTATGTATCACAAAAACACATTAACAAGATATTTCATACAAGTTATTTCAATGCTATCTAAGGAATGTGCTAATTTTCATTCCCAGAAACACTAAACAAGATAACAAAAGGAAAACGACAATTAACATGGCACAAAATACAAAAAATCCATGCGAAACATCAATTAAAGTAAAGAAATACAGACTCATGATTTCAAAAGTTTCATGCAGTTGGCTATCATGAGATTTGAATCTGAAATTTTGTTAGTTCCATAAACGTTATATAGCATTGAAGAGAAGAATTTTAATTTTATTAGGTTATGAAAATATCTAAATATATTCATTCTAAAACATTTTTTACAGAAATTTTGTCTAACACATTTTTGTGTTTACTTAGTATTGGTAGAGTATACAGCTTGTTTGAGATTTTTTGGACTAACAGACTTACCTTAGTAATAGTCAAGGTTAGTAATCTTACATGTGTATAGAAGACATTTTTAGATTACAGACTGGACTATTACGAAGGTAAGTCTATCAGTCTCTATCTAGTCCAGAAATTCTCACATTTTTTATTTTATAATACGTACAAGAACAAATTTTTTAAAACTGTTTATCATTATGATTTATTTTGTAATGGCTGGTGAGAGGTCGGGTAAAATACTTTTTGCTTATTGGCAACAAAGGATTGGAAAATCATCATGAGAAAAAGTAATTTTCATTACGTTTTATATGTGGAATTTTACAAGACAGAATTGTGTCTAGATATTAATTAAATTTTGAAATTATTTGCGGCCAGACATTCTATTAATATAAAATGTTAAATTGTTAACTTAGACTTGGAGGAAACGTTTTTGTCTTACGACTTCTTTAGCCTCATATTTCTGCTACAAAAATTGCTAAGTTGTGCTTTTCGGTTCCAATTTTTGAAAATTAGAAGGGATGTGATCAAAAAGTATGTGTGATCTCTTTTGTCTTTGTTCATTTAGGATGTCATTTTGATGTGTTGCTATGTTTGTACATTTCATATTGTTCTAGTGTGTTTAGTTTGTGGCCTTTGTTGAATGTATGGAGGATGCTCATGTTATTTTCTATACTATTCCAAGAGTGGTTAGTGTTGATGTGGTGATTTGCAAAGGTGGGTTCAATAGAAGTGTGCAGTGTGTTTATGTGTTCTTAATATATTTCGGTGAAATATCTGCCTATTTGTCTAATGTAGAACTTATTGTTGCAGGCAGATCTTTCATCAAAAGATATAAAGAACACATAAAGGCAATGCACACTTTTATTAAATTTGCCTTCCCAAATCACCTCATCGACACAAACCACTCATGCAATATTATAGAAAATAACATGAACATCCTCCACACATGCAACAAAGGTCACAAATTAAACGCATTAGAACAATATGAAATATAAAAACATAGCATCACACATAAAAATGGCATTCTAATTAAACAAATACAAGACAGATCAAACATACTTTTCGATCACATCACTTCTAACTTCCAAAAATTGGAACCAAAAAGCACAACTGCAGCAATCCTAGCAGCAGAAAGGGGGGGCTGAAGAAGTTGTAAGACGAAAACGTTTCCTCCAAGTGTAAGTTAACAATGTAACTAGTTACATTAATAGAATGTCTGGACTCAAGTAATTTCAAAATGTTCAAAGTGATTAACAATCAGCACGTCATGAACAACAACAAAATTTGATATAACAAATGCTAAATTTTCTATTTGCCAACAGAAAATATTGATATACTTGTATAACTGTGTGTTAAATCTAAACAAGAAAAACCCTTAGCTACAAACAAAATTTGAAAAATCTATGTATAAATTTCACTAACATCGTCAGGGCTGAACCTTGCTGTAACGTTTTAATGATGCTAAATGTATTAATGAAATTTACACAAATGTTTTCCAACTGTTTAAAATTTGTTTTAATAAGTAAAGGATTTTTCTTGTTTATATTAAAATTCCCACAACTATACTGTGTAGAAAAAAATCACTGGATAGTTTTTACCTAGAAAACTAAAAGCCTAGAGCTTCAACCTGGGATCGCTCACGCTATGGAAAATCCCACAATTACTCGCACCTTTAGAGCAAATCTAACAATCATAATAATTGTTATTTTGTGTTTTATCTAATAAATACATTCATGGCATATTTATATGTAAAATTACAGATAAAAAGGGGGAGTATTAACAGTTACACAATTACTCGCATAGTTAGGTTGCTCCTAATGCAGCACTCACTTGATCGCTTGTACATGTTGGTGCTCTCTAACATGGGCAACAACTGCCAATTCACTCACCCCTGGTTACACTTTTAATCACGCTATCTACTCGAAATTTGGACAGTAGCTGGGCAATATCCTCAAGTTTAGTTGTAAGCTCAGTCGCATACAACAAAATGATAAAATAATTCCGTCAGATCAACTAAAGATGTTAGATTCAACCTTATAGTATGAGTGTTCACGGGTTAAAATTTTTATTTATGTTATAAAAACTAATAACATTTTAGTTACTAACAAAACTGGCTTCCATTCAACATGCTTCATAAAAATTATTCAATAGGTTTCTACAACTTGATAAGATTTAAGTATTAAGAGGGTAACCCAAGACAAATGTTGTAACATTAATTTGTTTTTTAAATACTAGTTAACTTATGGTTATGGACCTTGATGTTTACATAAGCTAGCAAAGTTTAAATACAACAAACGTATAAGCAATGCAAAACACATATTACACTTGATAGAATTAAAAGCTACTGAAAGTATCTGAGAAGGAAGTAAAGGTTTCAACACAAAACAGTGTTTATATGGAGCTTATGTTCAACCATGTGAGAAAAAACAGATAACCTTATAAGGAACAAATTTGGTAAAAGTTTTTAAAACTTCAAACTGAACCTGACAGCCATATATAAACATTACTGTTTAATGAATGCCATCTTTTAAAATTAGACACTAATTTAACAACTTGCACTAATTTAAAATTAAAATTTATTTTTCAAAAACTTACAGAGTAAACTTCATCAGGCCTAGTACAGTCATCACTGATGATGAATGCCTAGTACAAGCAAAAACGTTGTCAGTAAGTTTTCTAAAATTTTATTTTGATTTTGTGAAAGAAGTTAGATAAGTTTCATTTTGAAAGATTCACTGAACATCATTGATGGCAAAATAAATTAATGTAATCTGTAACAAGATGTGACGAACAATACATTCCTAAGATTTTCAGGTGTAAGCTTGTTCACAAAAAACATTGTACTCATATTGCTGATAATTTCTTTTTATTTTAGTAATATTTATTAATTATTAGTAACTAATATAGAGATTTCTGCAGTATAGTTTCGTCAATCATAATTGGCTTCATCAGGCTTAGCACGATACTAAAAAATTTCCAAATTAATTTAGTCAATAGAATAATTCTGAAGTATAATTCTGAAGAAATAACTATAGAGGTAGGAAAGTTTTACTGTGGTCACTGTTTCAGAGTCTAGTACAGTAATTGCTATTAATTATTCTTAATACTTCTTTGGAATATGTATGTATATAATATAATTTTTTGTTGCATTATGTATTTAAGATTTTTATACATACACATTTTTGTTCTAAATTATTAGTTTATTTAGTCTTTGGTCCCAATTAAACATAATTCCTAAGTAACTGTATGTAAAATTATACCCCGACTTATGCGAATTTGACGTAGACAGTTATCACTTAAGTACAGGGTATTACTATATAAGAAAATATTTTCCAGATGGAATTGAAAAACTAGAAAATGGAAGAAAAATTATGTTAAAGTAAATAGTTTATATGGGAGAAAAACTTTTCACAAAAGAGCCACGTATGCAATATAGTTTTTTCTTCCTATTTGGCTTAAATAAAGTGATAACATATGATTTCATAAAACAGCTGATTTTATGTTACAGGTTATGTGGTAGATCAGCGATTTTAGGGCATGGGTTATGTTATTTAATTTATATTAATTGTAATTATTTCATAAAAAGTAACTAAAATAAAATTTTTCTTTGTTGATCTAAATAGGAATTAATTTTAAATTTTTGTGTGTTTATATTACTTCTTTAAGCAGAAAAATCTTTTGGTTTTATGGAAAAACATAAACCTGTAAGTTTTAAGTGATAATATTGAATGTTCTCATAGTCGGGCTTCTCACCAAAACATAAATAAATCAGGGTTAGGTGTAGTGCCTGTTTCTTAGAAAGAATTAATGTGTTAATTATTTTGTAACTAGAGTGCTATTTACACAAATTTCAACAATGAAGTCATGCTTTAGAACAGTATATTCAAACCTTTCAGATTTGGGCCCATACTGATTACTTCAGCGAGTTCCAAAGGCCAACACTATTTTAATTTTCCTGCCAGTATCTATAATCTCTAGATCTAGACTAGTCACTGAGTAAGCACCCAGCAAACATATTAAATTCACTAGTTAAATCACAATTGTGTTGTACTGTATGGGTACTTCCACAACACTTGACGTCTGGTGGTTATACACTGACATAGATAGTGTACCTAGTGTCTTCCATTCGCACAATTTCATAGTTTGCATAAATTTGCTTGTGGGCTGTTTCCTGTTTTTCGTACTACTTAATTGTGTGACAAAACAATCTCCAAAATGAAATATGTAAAGAATATAACCAGATCTAAGTTAACCGATGAGCATCTTAAAACTCTCTTAATAATTGGTCCACAACTACAAACTACTATCGGTAAAAAATCACAACTATATAAATTTCATTAGTATTTTATGTTATAATCTTTATTTATATAATGTTAGTTCAATTCATTTCAATTATTTGTTAGTTATTGTGCATAAGTTGAATTGTCTGCGTATTTTATTTATTACACAATATCAAGAGCACAGTGATACAATATATTACAATGAAAATATTGGAATGAACCCCAATACCACAAAAAATAATCATAAATAACAAATAAACAAGTTACTTCAGATTAAACCCTTATGTACATTTCGATGAAAATGTCATCATCATCAGAGGGTCTTGTTACAAAATTACAATCTAGCAAACAAAAAGTTACCATCGTTTTAGTTTGTAACTTCTTGTTTCCTAGATTGTAATTTATTTATTATTAAGTTTTACCTAGCAAGTAAATAAAACTGAGTTATTGTCATCCGTGTTGTTTTATCCAAATTATCACAACAACGTTAAGCCATTAGCTGTTGCCGGCCGAATTGATGACACTG
This sequence comes from Prosapia bicincta, assembly GCA_036971475.1. Taxonomy (NCBI): domain Eukaryota; kingdom Metazoa; phylum Arthropoda; class Insecta; order Hemiptera; family Cercopidae; genus Prosapia; species Prosapia bicincta. Next base: position 27,291,583 of record JBAIZL010000002.1, read on the forward strand.
GTAGGTTGGATTTAACCCACATAAAATAAAATTTATATTTTTTTCTTTTATATAAATTTGTCCAAAAGCACCCAAATATGCCATAAAAGGAGCTGGTGTATTGTGGATAAGACTTGTAGAAATGCTTTAGGAAATAAAAGTCTAAACAGACCTCAAAATGGAATTTTTCAAAAAAAAAAAGTAAATTAGATTTGTCTTATATTCTGTAGTATGTGAAACTAGTATCTTAAGACACAATCGTCAGTAGTCTTCAAGAACATACTGTAAGGTCATCTGTCAAAGGTCTCATAAAGTTGCTGGCAAAGCTGTATAAGCTTATCTCATTTGATTGAGCCTTCGACGGGGCACTCCATTAATCTAATCAGAAATAATATAGGATATTATTTTTAATTGGAACTTATCCGTACTGTTTTTTTCTGTTCCACCATTTGTTTCTCATAATAATATGATTTGGAATTATTTAAAACATAATATGGTTTGTTGAATCCTATAATACATGATAACAATGTATATTATGTATTCCCTCTGTTTTTAAAGTTTGGAGGTCGTTTATATTTCGATACTGGCAGAGTGTGGTTAAGGATCTACATTGTTGGAGGTTTGGAACTTAACTAACAGCTTGTTTCTCTTGCATGATGAGAAGGCAGTGAGTCATTGAATGTTTATTTTCCTTGACTCTTCTTAGTATGTTATCATCTCTGTGCTTCACATATGCAATTGCAACACATTTTGCATGACTCAGCGAATGTATTTGCCTCTAAAAACTGTTACCATAAACAAAATATTTATCTCCGTCCTAATATGTTTTCGGAAAGGCAGGACAAATAAACTAGAATTTGTGTTGCCTTTGTAATGGTTCTTATAACCAACTTATTAGGTCAATTGGCAAATCACGTAAATTTCTTAGTCTTTATTTTATTATCGTTATGTTGTATATTTCGGTCATTATTCATAATGGAAAACTTTACAGCATCAAAATTTTACATATTTATTATTTACTAATACTATTATTTTACATATTTTAATTCATAAAACTGTTACCATAAACAAAATACTTATCTCCGTCCTAATGTGTTTTTGGAAAGACAGGACAAATAAACTAGAATTTTTACTGCCTTCATAATGGTTATACACCCAACTTATTAGGTCAATTGGCAATTCAGCTAAAGTTCTTATTATAGTCTTTATTTCGTTATCGTTAGGTTGTATATTTTGGTCATTATTCATAATGGAAAACTTTAGATCATTAAAATTTTACCAATTCATTATTTACTAATACTATTATTTTACATATTTTAATTCATAATTAACTTTTCTACTAATAGTAATTACAGATAATTAATTAAAAATAACAAATTAGTGTAACAATTCAGTTGCAAAGAGCTCTGAATTCGGAATTGACCCATACCCGTTGGGTTGCTAGAAATGCAAATCATTTAATCCACAATGGGTTAACTCTTAGTGACTGTGATGAGCAGAAGATCTGAGGGGGGAGGAGGGAGATGTAAGTTTACATATAAATGCTTTAATATGTAGAGAGAAAATTAAATTTTTAAAGGAGTGAAAATGTAAATAAAAGAGCTAAGAGGGAGTAAAATGAGAACGAATAAAATGGTAACTAATAAGTCTAACAAAGCTGAATATGATTGGCAAAACAAAACTGCAACAATTTGATACTTTAAACTGTTCACACTTTATGGCTTTGTAATCGGTTCAGTTTGAAAATGGAACAGTCTGAACAACACATCGAAGGAATAAACAATAAACAGCAGAACAAAGACACAAACATCGAGAGCCAAGTTAGAACCTACCTCTGTCTGACTATCCTGGAAAGCAAAAGTAAACTGGCTTTTAGTTCTTGCTTTTCTCATTTGGAAGGCCACCTAACAGAAATAAAGTGCCCTAAAAAAATCTAAACCAGATCTACCAGAACAATAGGCCTCAGTTCAGAAAATTTATCTCCAATTGATAGATCAGTATTGAATTTAAACTTCAGTTACAAAAATGATCAATGATTTGTTTTGACTTTATTTACACATTACTATTGAATTACAGCATTAAAACTTATTTTTTTGTTACTAGTACTTCACTACTATAATGAAATATTATCAAATAACAACTTGTACAGAAGAGAAAAATAATGTATTTTCTTACTCATATGCTGGATTTAAATTATATTAAACATGCAAATATACTTATGATGATTAAACACTAAAAATTAAGATTACAAAAGACATTTAGTAACATAAAATGTTTATAAAAAAGCTAAAAATACATACCATGTGAGTAGTTAATTCAAAAGAAACAGATGACTAACTTATATTTAATACGAAGTTCAAAACTCATACCATATAGGTTAAATAATTAAAAGAAGTTTACAAAAATAAAAATGCAAGGACTAATTTATATTTAAAATAAAGGGATAAACCTCAAACAATTAAAATTGTAACAAAATGAAGTTTATAAAGAAAAATTCACTTATAATTAATGAGAGTGTTATTTGTTTCTTCATAACTAATAAAAGTGTGTTATTGATTGTATATATTGTAAAACAGGAAGCCAGCTCACTATAGAAGGTTAGATTCGTGCTCAGTGTACTTTTAAAATAAGTACAATGGTCTGTTGGGTCATGAAATTAAAAGGCCCACAAATATCTGATGAACCCTCACTCAGATGTATTGTGCAGCTCGCCTAATATGGCCATCAATCACAACACACTTGAATGTTCAGTTCTAAACTTGCAGTGACCAAATAAACATGACTAAAACAATAACATCTCTTGCTAAGAGTGAAGTACAAGTGGTAATTCAATTTCTTCATGCTTAGGGGTCCAGTGCAGCCGAATAAGTAATGTGTACAATGAAACTTGTATAAGCAACATCAAAGTGCAACAATGGTGCAATAACTTTAAAGCAGGACACACATAAGTTCATGATGCAAGCAGCCAGGGAAAGAAAATACTGTTACTTGATAATATTGTTCAGAGAGTGGATTAACCTATTTGATAAAATTGTCGGTTCACAACTTTTGTGTTGAATGATTGTTTTCCTGAAATTACAAGGTCAGCTTTTCATACAATTTTTGAGTGAGAGACTTCACTGAGAGAGAGTAAATGGGCGTCTACTTAATATTTCTCCATCGCTACCACAAAGATTTTTTTTCAAATTGTCACAGGGTAGAAGACAAGGGTTAATTTCGAAACTGAAGAAACAAAGGAGCCATCTAAACAGTAGATCCATTCTCATTCTCAATGTAAGCCAAATCAAGTTCAAGCAAACAGTCTTCATCACAAAGTGTATAGCTACTTAGTTCTGGAATTGGAATTGAGTTTACCTCTTTGCTTATACGAGGGTAGAGTGAAAAGTTCTTGGTCGACTAAATCGTATCCAAAATCTTGCAATTTTCTTATTTAAACACAACCACGTTTTAATTCAGCTGCAAACTTTTAAACCGTTGACATTGAAGGAGCAGAGTTCCCATACATTTTTGCCAACTTCAAATTAATTTCCTTAGAGGTTTATACATCAAAAACAAAAAATTGTACACAGGATGATATTTAAGTTTATCTATTTTAACAAAAAATACCCAAGACCTCCACTACAAAAAATGCCTGTGTACATAAACAATTTGAGGGAACAAGTTAAAGCTTAACATGCGAACTAATGACAAGTGAGCGCAGGCAGGAAAGATAAATTTTCACTGATTGAAATGCCATCTCTGGGCCAGGCCCAGAACTTTCACCCTACCTAGGTATGAAACGCTTACTAGGAGAATAACGTTTTGGCATAGACCAGCTGTAGCCCAATGTAAAAAGATGTTTGAAAGCACAGGTAACTGCTTTCTATTAGGAAGGCTGTCTGAATCTGAGTGGCAACTATGTTGAGATAAACTCAACAACACAAATTACAAAATTTTCATTTGAAAACTAGAAATTGCTCTATGGTTTTGTCATCGTTTTATTGTTAGTATCCTGTTAAGCTGGTAAACTGATAAGTGACAACATAACACATGAATGATGAATATATATGTATGTCAATGCCTAAAACACGTAAATATTTTACAACTTGCCTATAGTAGCACTTACTTATATTTGTTGAGGATGGCCGTTTCGGGAGACGTGTCGCATTGTCAACTTAAACCGTAATGAATCTCAAGGTTTTCGTAGGTTAGGGTGAGGGTAGGATATTATGGTGGGGGTGTGGGTGTATTTGGTGAGTATTAGATTACCTAACCTATGACAACCTTGAGATCAGTTAAGGTCTGAGTTGACAATGGGACACATCTCCCGAAACGGCTGTTCTCAACAAATATAAGTAAGTTCTAATAAAGGCAAATTGTAAAATATGTACAGGTGTTTTAGTGGCAATTAGTAGCTCACTTGAAGATAGAATCAACAAATATGTATATCAATGATCAATAGTTTATATCCATTGTACATCCGTTAATTTTGTAGTGCATATAATCACAGTTCTGACATTTTGCTAGAATCTCGTCTAGCACTAATGAGATGAACCCAACAACAGTCATTAAATTTGAAAATAGTGTAGAATACTTCTTTATTCTTACCATATGCAATGTTTAACACTTATTATTTTATAACTTGCAGTTTTTTTAGAACATCAGCAAGAAGTAGAAGAAAGTTTTCATAAAATGGCTGTCAAGAACTAGTGGTGGACAATAAAAACAGTGGACTAATTTGGAATTTGCAAACGCAATAAGAGATTTCTCAAACAGCCGTATACCTAGATAACTATAAACAAAATATTTCTTGGCCACAATGATGTGCAATAATAATAATAATAACAATAATAATTTACAAATTTCTTAATTCATATAATGTTAAACAAGTTTTTTTTTGTTTTTAAATGGGACTGTTATACTATTATGTATGTGCATGTTACATGTCTGTAGTACTCTATGAGTGTTGTGGTAAGTCATATCACAGTTTGAATGAAATTTTGTATTATATTGATTTAAGTGCCGCGAAGTTTTCAAAAGGTATTTTACAATAACACTATTTCACAAGAGTGAACTGATGCTTGCTAATTACAGAAAGGATAAATGGGCATCTCGTATGAGTCACAGATGAATGTTTTTCTTTGTGTTAAAACAATTGAGTAAAATCTGTCTAAAGTTGATGAAATTAATAAATGAATATTAAAAGTAATTTTTGGCATTGTAAGCACTTAAATGAATAAGTTTAAGTTTCTTGTGTATGTATAACCTATAAGTATTTAATACTAACAGCCAAACATTACCCAACATTAATTTTATAAGCATGACTAAACAGTGCGACTTACCGCGCTCACTTTGCGTACTTTGTTTCCTGTCGAAGGTCTACCTTGACTTAATGAATCAGATCGTATACTCATCTTCTCCTTATTGTTGTCATCTGAATTTCCTTTTTCTTGGCCAACAAACAGCTCATAACTGTGACAGGAATAGTCTGAGGGTGATTTGGCAACACTGCCTTCAGCCGCCGCTGCTTCCCGTGCTGCCGCGGCTGCTGCAGCAGCTGCCTTCTTGTTTTCTTTTGCTAAAGCTGCTTCTTCTGCTTCCTACAAAATAAACTTCTCTTATTTATTTATTTCAAAAGTATTTATTTAATTCTTACTTACATGTCTCTCTATATTTTCATGCCTATCTAGCAAGCTACAAATATTTGTAACTTATAATCAAACAACAATAAACCTCGCTACAAATATTTAAACAACCTTGATGTACATTTAGCTAACATGTTTCGTCTCATCAGAAAGCTACGAACATACTGAGATCTGAAAACTAAAGACCTAAAGGCTATTCGCACCGACCGGTTTAACCAATACCTGTCCTGCTAGTAGGAATAAGACCAAACCCATCACTAACCTAATGTGACATCTAATAACAACTTAAAGCAACTGTGGCGTAAATGTTTATATTAATTAAAACAACCTCGCACCACAAATTCAACAAATTTTATTTTAACCTTATGTACATTTCGACTACAAAGTAATCATCTTCAGAGGTATTTTTACAAATAAATTATTTGCTTATTTAATTTATTTGTAAAAATACCTCTGAAGATGATTACTTTGTGGTCGAAATGTACATAAGGTTAAAATAAAATTTGTTGAATTTGTGGTGAGAGGTTGTTTTAATTAATGTGTGACATCTAATGTTTGTAACCTTCTGATGATGCTAACCCTGTTGGCGAAATGTACATCAAAGGTGTTTAAATATTTGTACCAAGGATTATTGTTGTTTATTGATTATAATTACGGTACTGTGTTCTGTATAGGTTGTAGTAACTTATTGCCTATGAAGGGTAAGAAAAGATTGTGAGTAATAGAAATTATTAGATATGTTTGAGATATATGAGCGGATATATATACCAACAACATAAACATATATTACAACATATATATCTCTACTGAACATATATTAGGGATAGTCGATATTTTCTGTCACAGTGACTTGTAACTGATATTCTCTGGTGGTACCAGTGACAAAATATGGAAAATGGCAGTTCCAGTGACAATGAATTGATCGGAAGTTGACTCCGTTGTGATTGGGCAAAAAGTTACAGTCTCTGGATGAAACGGCTGTCATTGGTTGATTTGTTGCTGTCACTGGTTCTACTCATTTACATCAAGTGTGGGTGGTCCATTTGTGTCAGGTTTCAAGATAGTGACAGTGTATGTACAGTAGACACTATTTCACACTTGGTAGTTTTTTCTAAATTTCATAGGAATTTATTTTTTAAAAAAATGAGCCTTCTAAAATAGAAAAAAGCGATGTGTGGAATCATTTCACCTGTATGGTATGCCAGGAGTTGTTAAACTACTGTAGCATAATTATGGTTAACAAGTAAAGAAACCCTTTAGCATTGGCTTATTATTGCAATATACTATTATTAGGATTAATTTAAATTCTAAAAAGTGTTAAATAAAATATACAAAGTTGCTATAAAGTTAAACATTTGAAGATATTTTTTGAAGTATAGGATTTAGCAGAATAATCTGACAATTATGAAGGGTCAATAAAAAAGCACAATTCATAGTATTTCATAGTATAACAAAGTTTACTGTGTCAAATGAAAATTCAAATTATAAAGTTTTTAAATAATTTACTTCAATAGTTTAACTTGAAAACTATGTCGTTCATATGTTTCTCATTCTCCCTCACACCGTCATTCAACCTCACATTAAAAGTTCTTTTTACTTGTTCTATAGTTGCCAGTGAAACGTCTGCAATTTCTTGCTGAATGGCGCTCTTGGATTCTCCAATTAAACAAGGTAAACTCAAGTCTTTGAAATAATCACAAATTGCAAGATCAGGAGATCATTCTGGCCATGAAATGTTCTCATAATGTGAAATTAAATACCCTGGAAACATTTTCTGTAAAACTTTCATGGAAATTTATGCCGTATAAGCAGCCGTACCATTTGTTGGAAGTACATTTCATTCGATCGAAAATGGTTAAATGTTTTTGTTTGAAAAGTTACTTTAACATTGTCACATACTGATTAGACGTTACTGTTACTCTGTGATCTGCCTCGTCAGAGAAATAAAGGTCTATTATGTCTAATTTTGTAACTTTCCACCACACTGTAACATATGCACTATGAAGTGGTCGTTGGTTAAATTCTCACGGTTTAACTGCAACGCAATACCAAAAATTCTTCTTCTTGAAACCCAGACTTATCAAAATGTGACTCGTTGCTTGCAAGCATTATGGCATCTTGGTGGATATTTCTGAGAATCAACTCACAAACTGTTTTACGAGACTTGTGGTAAGTTGTAGCATGAGCATCATCTTGTACGCATGGAACTGAAGGTCATTACAAAGGAGTCTCCTCAAGCTTCATTCAGATTTCTAAGTCTGGCAGTATAACTCACTTTATACCCATACAGCCTCAATGTTTTCAGACACTTTCAAACTACGTTTTTGTCCTTTTGGTTTTAGTTTCAAAGCAGGTAGTGTTCAACAGAAATTTTTCACCCACAGTGGTATCGTATTCCTACTCAGAACCGACACATTTTACTTTAAATCAAAATGTTTATGGAATAAGAGTCTAAGAATATGGAATCATGTAAGAAGAGTCCCATTATCCTATTCACAATGCTGCCGACATAATATGGATATAAAATCGTCAGATTATTCTGCTGGGCCCTGTATAAATTAAATAAAGTTCATATCGTTTCAATTACATTCATTAAAATAATTATCTGACTTACCAAAACAAATAGTTTACAACATTAGATCCATGCAAACGTTAGACCCATGTAATAAGTACACAACAAATATTTAACACACCAAAATATTAACGATAATTATCTGAGAATATTTGAAATATCTAGTTTGGTTAGGATGACATTCAAACCATAACCAGGAACAATCACAAAATATGACTTGTATAATGACCATAAACTTATACACTGATAAAGAACATTCCAATAAAGAACTTTAAAATAAATTTAAAACATTTCTAATAGGTTCTTTTGTCAAGAAATGGTCGTCTTGCCACTTACATGAAAAAATTAATCTGCATTATTCAGAAATGTGGACACTCTATCATGAACGTAGTTAAAAAATTTTCAAGAAATAATCTCATAGTTGGGATCAAACTTGATTAAAAATTATTGCTTTTGAAAACCTTAGCCCAAGTTGGCAAGAGGGCACAACAGATTACAAAGCGTACCCCAGAATGTATTTACAAAATTATAAAGGAATGTGAAAAATGTATTTTAGTAAAAAAACCATCTGGTTTCATAACATTCATTACTTTTAACAGTTGGATCAAACGTAACTGGAAAAATGTAAAAATTATTTGTGTTCTAAACCATAATATAAACCTAGTTTTATGAATTTTGAGTACAGAAAAATCAGGAAATATAAACTTTAATTTTAGAACAATTATACTTAGAAAACATTTAAACTCTCCAACAAAGAGCGGTAAGCTTTTAGTCTTTCTTTAGGTGCTCTCTACTTCACACCAAAACATTCTCCCCTCCCCTCTACACGAAACTCTCCCCTCCCCTCTACACCAAAACCCTCTTTCCCCCTCCACTCCACACAAAATTTAAGGATCTAGTAGGTGTTCTTATGAATTTAGGGAAGGGTGTTACTGGAGCCTATGACTGGGGGGGGGCATTCACTATGTAGAGTGCCGAGGGTATTATCTATGCCACTGCAAGTTGAGATGAAAAATGTTGATAAGCAATCAATGTAGTTATTCGGGACAATAGTAGTAAGTGAGTAAATAATTAATAACAGTAATAATTGATAGTAAGTAAGTAATAATACAGATTTATTGTCTATATTATGTAAATATGTATCTAACATATCTTAATGTATTTCTTATTTCATTCTGTCATTATAACAACAACTTTTCTTGAAAAGTCAAGAATTAACATATCTATATTGTTAATAAAATTGCTAACTTTTGATTTTATATTATAGCTAACAGAAACTGGTAAAACAGATACACACCCTGATTGCTTCCTCCTCAGCAGCCTCTTCTTCTTCTGCCTTTTTCTGCAGTTCATCGTATGACATTGCAACAATGGCCAAAATTAAATTGACGAGATAGAATGAACCCAGGAATATGATCACAATAAAAAACAACATATGCCAAGGTCCAGCTGATCTCAAAACCTTTGCAAAAATTGAAAATAATTAGAGTTTTGAAAGGCAAAGAAATTTTTGTTTATGTTTGTTATGTTAGTAACAAAAATCTCACAAATATTAGTTTTCAATGACACATCAATTGATTGAAAAATCAATGACTGTGAAAAAAAATTAATAGTTTTGGAGTTAGCTCTAGATTTGAAAAATAGAAAAACTTAACTATACAAATAGTTTCATGATTATTAAACGCAGTTTATCGTGCAAAAATATGTAAATATTTTATGTATTCTTGTATACATACGAAATAAATAACAATAGTGGAAGCCTAGAATCTAAAGCAACCTTCAAACCGCAAGTCACTTTTAATTTGTTTGATTACACATAATAATCAATTGACAAATAATAAACTAAGGTACAAAGTATATTAATAAAAAAATTACAACTGTATAAAAAATATAATATTTAGTGCTTTATAAGAGAGAATATTTTTGTAGTGAAGTACAACTCGTTTGACATAAGGAATCAATCCATATCTGCTAGTGTCCAGGACACACATTTAATTAGATCAATGGGTTTGAGCAATGGGATCATAAAATTTGAATTGAAAGCTTGTGGTTTACCAGTTGGTAGAGGTTTTCCCAGTAGTCTTGTGTCATCAGTCTGAATGCAGATAAAAAAGCCCAGCCGAATGTATCAAAACTTGTATAACCGTAATTTGGATTTTTGCCAAATCCTTGAAGGCACGAGTACCCAGGTTTGCACTGACTGAAAAGTAATAAAAATTGTTATTCCTAATTAGAATGAAATGAGATGGATTATCTTTTAAAGGAAATTGTTGGGGCACACTGGAATTAAATTTTCTGAAACAATAATAAATTTAAACTTTCAGTATTATTCTATATTTGTAAGAAGAAGGTGTAATCCACTTTTGTTTAAACTGTTTTGTAATTACTGACAACATATGTTTATGAAGATTTACTCAAATAGATTCTTTAGATCAGTGATGGCCAACTTTTTTACGCTTAAGACCCACTTTAATATTTTCTGTGAAGATGAGGGTTGCACAACTTACATTTCACACATACATAAATAAACCAAATGTAGGCAATAAGAATATCGTTTAGTATGCATCGTATACTAAATAATATGAATCAATAGATATTATACAAAATTTTCATATGCATTTAATATCAAGTTCAAAGTACAAAGGATCAAAATAAGTATAATATTACATTTTTAATTGTTATTTAATCATGTTGTTTATGCTTATCAAAACAGTATTGGAAACAAAACTCTAATTTATTTAAATTTAAAATCATCCATAACTATGCAAGGTCTACCTACTTCACTTAATGAGAACACTGTGGGTGGACACAATCATTTAAAGTTCATCAAAATCAATCTGAATTAATGTGGTCTCGACCTTTAGTAGATGTCAAAGATGGTTGTCTGTGATTTTGAAATTTTATAAATTTCATTGTTGAAGAGATGCACACACAACAATAAGTGCTTCTAAACATTGAAACTATTTTCCTACTGAAGACACGTAGTTTGGGATATTTCTTCTTGGGCACTTGATTCCAAAACTCAGTACCAATTTCCAACCTTGTCTGAAAAAATGGGTCACTTTGTAAGTGTCAGAGCTCTTACTATGGGTAGGAGCCATGTTCAATCTATATCCTATATTTTTATGTTTTACATTTATTAATAAGTAAATCATCTCATGTTTTTAACATTCGTCTGGGGCTGCATAAAAACCAGTTCATGGGCCACTAGTTGGCCATCCCTGCTTTAGATACCTAAAGTGTGTAAACTTTAAAATAAACTCTCAGAGATGCAGTAATCAGTAAACAATTATTTTAACTTGACTGAACCTACCCAGCTCCAGAAGAATTCCCGCAAAGTGGATAGGTCCCTGTTTCTGCTTCACCATCCCAATTACCTAGAACAATCCATATGTTTTACTAGCCAATAAAGATATACAAATTGAGCCAAATACTTCATGGGTGTTAAACTAATATATATATCAGTTGTAATCATTTTGAATTCACTGAATAACTCATAGGTAATTATTGGGTAACTAAGTAAAAACTTTTAACTTACTCCACAGCGATTTGGATTCGTCAATGAAACATTATTTCAAAACGCGTCAGGAAGTAAGTTGAAGGTTTTCACTCAGGCAACAATTACTTACAATTAATATAGATCGTTGTGTATATCAGAACAAGTTTCAAGTAAGGAGTATCAATAAAATCTGAATGACTGCAGTGCTTTGTAGTACTGTTACAGTATCGCAACGGGCTATAAACCCAGTTTCCATTATCCATTATTTTATAATGCAAAATGTCTATTTTAAAATATGAAGACCAATAGTGGTATTTTTTTATTCATACCGTTGGTGTATAATACACCTATATAATTTTTTTAAAGTATGACAGTACACAATTTATTTATAAATTGTGCACGATTTATTTATATTTTTTGGAAAATAAATGTTTATGTACAGTAGTATCAATATTCTAATGTAAAAATGTCGGTACAGATTTGAGGAGCAGCATTTTGCTACAAAAAATCCTCGGTATTGAAGAAGATCAATATCATAATCTTTATGGCACTGCAACTCATCTTTGATTTTTTTTAATGGAGGGAAGTACAATGTTTTCCATTGAGAGCTTTGTTGTTTCAGTTTCAGATCAGGGTGATAAATGCAGAATTGGTCTATGAATATGTTTCAATTTATTTCTTCAGTGACTTCTCCATTTGGCTTCTCACAAGGTCTTGATACATGAACAGACAGTGTTTCATTTGCTCCAGTACAAGTAAGTGTTAACTATTTGCTAGACATATGATAGATGCCTAATCCTTTTTATTAATCGAAATTTTGCTCCCATTTGATATGTTTAGGCATGCAAATATGTCATTATAAGCAGTTATAACAATTTTTAATTATATTACTACATTACATGTTTTTAATTTTTTTTTTTATTTATTTTTTTTCCTGGCGAAAAACCAATTGTGGTTATCATTGCTAATTAAAAAAGGTAGACAAATACAGCTATATTTTTGATAACACATCAATAAATAAAACAAAATACACAAAACAAACATAATTTAAACATAACAGCAATAACATAAAATGTTTATATGTAACAAAAAAAAACAACAATAAGTAACAAAAGATCAACAATAAATAATATAAAACAATAAATATCAAAATAACAACAACAAACGGTATAACAATAAATAAATAATTTTTTTATATGATACATTTAATTTATAACACATTTCTCATTTTATTAAGAGATTTATTACAAATATTCATTTAATAGTAATGCCAACTTACTAGAGTTACTCATCCACTTGAACCAATTTGCGTCTGTCATGTTGCCAGCAGAGCCATCTTCAGGAAAATTTACTATACACTTTTGAGTTAGGACTCCCATATAAATTTGTAAACCCATTAACGCAAAAACTGATAACGAAAACATGGTGAGGATAATTACGTCCCTCAGGTTCTTCACTGACTCGATAACGGCACCAACGATTGTCTTTAGACCTAAATTAAACAAAGATAAGTAAGTTAAGTGTGAGATAAAAAAATAGTAATTTTTTTAAAAACTATAGATAACAGACAACTGCTATTAAGAGTTAATATTTATTAACATAACTGGATTTATTGAGAAATATATATAGTTACAAACATTAAATAAAATTAAAAGCATAAAACATTAAAACACTATTATCGTAACATTAAAAAAATATATTTCAGATTTTTTTTTCTAGGTAAACAACTTTGTGAACAAGAGTTTTAAAAATATGTGTTTTGTTATCATTATAATAAACATAAAAAGTATAATTAGTATACAGCCAAATTATATCACAGTTTGCTTCACTGACATACAAAGAACTGACATGCAAAGAAGATGGAGTATATATTAAAAGGAGTAAAGAGGAAGGGGCATGGTGAATTAAATTTAAGATTTGACTGAATAATTTTAGAGGGTGCAGAAAGCAAAAGTTTTATAGGTATTTCCAGCTCAGCTGGCACTTGGCCTTGACAAAGCACTATAGGCGGGGGGTGGGTGGAGGTTAGGCAAAGACCATTCTGCAAACTTTTCCATGGAGTGACAATGTTCACGTCCATTATGATAACTAATAGGAGATGGTGCTGTTATGACATGTCAAATCCCCAGCTCTACAAAATTATTCTTGAACATAAATGTTGACATGTTAAATGTGTACTAGATGGGATTCTGGAAAAAAGCCCACAGTGTCCTGCGTCTTCCTCCTTATCATCTCAATTTAAATCCAATCGAGATGATTTGGGCAGGCGTTAAAAACTATTTTGCTTCACACAACATAACATTCAAATTGTGTGATATATAAAAACTTTGCAAAAAACGTTTTCCTTCATATCACAAGAAGATTGGAAATCCGAGTGTAGACATGTAAAAAATGTGGAAAATGAATATGCCGCAAAAGAGCAAGCCATTGACGAGGTTATAAAGAATTTTATAATTCATGTAGGCAGCAGCAGCGACGATAAGGGAACGAGCGATGAGGGTCGCGAGGATAATTGACACAACCCGCAGGATTTCATATAATGTTTTTACTTAGGCTAGTACAGATAGGTCAAGTGTTAATAAATAAATAGGACAATTGTTAATAAAATACTTTTTATTAATCTAGTCAAGTTCAACTACATTTTTTTAAACTTGTAGTGGATGACACTTGTTAAACCAGTATTTTCAAATATTATTGCTTAAATTTAAATTAATAAATTAACTTTAGTTTTATATGGGAGAAAAACTTTTCACTATAGGGCAATATATTTATTTCGTCCCATTTGAATTAAAATAAGTGATTTTATAAAACAGCTGATTTTATGTTATAGGTTATGTGGTAAAACAGCTGTTTTAAGGCTTAGGTTATCTTACTTTATATTAATTGTAATTATTTAATAAGAAGGAACTAAAACTATATTTTTCTTTGTTGGTCTAAGTAGGAATTAGCTTTAAAAAATGTTTTGTTTATTTAACTTGTTTTTAATAGAAAATTATAATATTAATAAAATTCATATTAGGTTTGATACTATCCCATCTGACAAAGTTAGATTAGAAATAGTATTAGCCATTTAACATGTCCTAATCACTTCTTGTCTAACAAACCAATAGTTGTTAGTAAAGACACGGGCCATAATTATTGGCCTGGCCCCACAAACATTCTGACAAATTTGATACTAAAAATAACACAATAAAAATGAATATACCAATGTACCGCTGACATAACACTTTCTATTTGTCTACACTAGATAGGTAAAACAAACCCATAATCTTTCTACCAAAGTTTTGAGTCAATTTTTTTGTTGAAACAATATGAGTACCAGATGTTCATCAATCTGCCCACTAACCCCTGTTTTCACATCATTAATGTTCTTGGTATAATAATTTTAGTTTCGTTACTAATTTCAATAAAGACCAAATGAGTAAACAATCGATTAACCATCAATTATAAAATGTAGAACTTTAGTTAACTTAGCGCAAAGTTTTCTAGGACAGAAAGGAGATTGTGCTGTGAGATGAATGCTTGTGATTGGATGTGCAACAACTGTCCTTAATTTGCCCTTCTAGAGTTACATTGTAGGTGTCTTTGGATTATCAAAAACTCAGATTACACGAAAAAAGTTCCTGCCCATTAGAAAAAATAGGACTTGTAACGAACCTTAATACAGTAAAACCCCTCATATCCAGATCAACAGCACGCAGCAGATTTATTAATAGCGGGAATAAAGACCAGTTCAGCTAATCATGAGTGTTGTCAGTATTTGATTGATTTGTTTGCTTCCAGAGAGTTTATTTTCTCATATGTCACACACAAGACTAGACAGTTGTGCAGGAATATTTGTAGACTTCTTGAATTTTGTAGTCCATTACGTTCGGCAAATCTTATTAATCACTTAAACAATAGTTTATGCATTTGTTGATTCCATCTTCGCGTGAGCTACTAGTAATCACTTACACTTTTTTTAAAAATGTTTTAACTTGCCTATGGTAGCACTTACTTTTCTTGTTGAGGACGGCCGTTTCGGGAGATGTGTCCCTTTGTCAGTTACGGTCTGAGTTGACAAAGGGACACATCTCCCGAAACGGCCGTCCTCAACAAGAAAAGTAAGTGCTACCATAGGCAAGTTAAAACATTTTTTAAAAAAGTGTAAGTAAGAGTTTATGACTATCCGAACTTTAAATTTTGTAAATTTGTTAAAACTTACTGAGACAGAACGTTTTCGATTGCTTGTGCCGATCTTCATCAGTGTCTTCTGCTTGGAAATGTTGAGTCAAGCGGTGACGGTTTTAAAGGTAGGTTTTCAATAGTTTCAAAGAGTGTGATTTGTATTGTGTTTGTTTGTTTAATATGTTTGTACTTTGTGTTTTTGTGTGTCTGTAAATTTCATATTGTTCTAGTGTGTTGAGATGTGGTCCTTTTTTGTTGATGTGTAGGATTTCTAAGTTATGGTAAATGTCTGTATATTTGTGTCCTGTTTCTTTTATGTGATTGTAAAATCTTGAGTTGGTGTTCTGTTTGTGTTCCTCGACTCTTTGTTTAAAGCTGCGACCTGTTTTCCATTGTAGAATTTTTTACATTCGTCGCAGTTCAGTTTGTATACACCTGGTGCTTGTAGTTTATCTTTGTTGCTGGTGTTGTGTTGTATTTTGTATTGTAACTTATTATCAGTTTTGTATGCTATTTTGTATCCTACTTTTTGAAATTTGCGGGCTATTTTGTTTGTTGTTTTGTTTATGTATGGTAATGTGATGTATTTGTTTTCCCTGTCTGTAGTGTTAATTTTAGTGTTTTTTTTGTATTTTGTACCATAGTTTGTCTATTATTGAGGTGTTTTATCCATTTGTGTATGCTAAATATTTAATTGTGTCTAGTTCTTTGTTTATGTTTTCTGTGGTCACTGGGACTTCTTTAAGTCTATGGAGCATGGATTTGAAGGCAGCGTGTTTGTGTTGGGTAGGGTGGTTTGAGGTGTTGTGGATAAGTGTGTCTGTCATTATGGGTTTCCTGTAAATGTTGAGATTCATCAAACTCTGTATGATTCACAAGACCCTTTCTATGAACAATACCCCTCATTTATTTTACAAGTTGTTATTTAAACTCTATTGGATAGTGATTTGTAAAACAGCACAGAGAATTTGTTCCCTAGCCACCTCTCATGTTACTAATATCTTGGAGTAAATATCTGTGTGCTACCTTTCGTGTTATGAATTTCAACATTTCTAATTTTAATTATTTTGTGTAAATAGTTATATAATTGTAAATTAATTATCGATATAACTTGTGTAGATATTACAAATTTTTTTAGTGTATATTTTATTTAACATGGATATAAAAGAAGAAAGAACAAATAGGCGTTCTACTTAGTGAGGAACGAGAGAAGTTTGATGTTCTAGTATGAGTTTTGGTATATTGTAAGGAATTAGAAGTTATGAAAGGGAGGATCAGGAGGCAGCCAAATGCCAAGAATGGTAAAGTCCCGGAACATCTGTTTTTACTGAACAACTTTGAAGTCATTCAAGAAATTCCTTGAGAACAGTGCAATCGTTACATGAAAGAATAGAAGAAAGGCTTATATGAGCAAACACAAATATATATATATATATATATATATAACCAAAGTACACTTTGGGGCTTACAATCGCTACCAATTCAAGCTAGGTTTAGAGACAATTTTCTAAATGTTTTTTGATTTTTTGTAGTTAGTAAAGTAAAACAATTATTTTATGCTTGTATGTTAAATATATAACCATAAAATGTACTTAATTTGCTATAATGTCTATTATTATATGGAGAAAAACTCCTTATGCCACCTCGGGGTTAAAATTTTTTTTTAGTGAATCTGGTGAGAATGCTCTTTCAATGAAACTTATCTCATCAAAACAAATTATCTGATAAAGTTACTTGTTTACAATTTTCTACCAATGTAGTATTAACATCTGATCAAGGGTGTAAGATAACAGCTGGAGTAGTGACATTTCCAACATTCATTAAGAATACTGAAATACAACAACAAATAAAAAGAACTAATCAAATTATCGTTTAGTTATAAAAGACCAGTAAGTATAATAGGCAACATCAACAAAATATGCTGTCTATAGATCTATGTTAGTAAAAGGGGTATTTATAATATCAGGGGCCCGTACACTTCAAACCAATTAATTTTAGCAGAAACATATTAACTTAAAAAACAAATTTATTTTATTCTACCAATACTAGGAAGCAAAACTAATACTGACTATTATTTTTGTGAAGCTACACTATGAACCACAACTTTGTAAAGCTAGCGTCTGAGTGTTAACACATATTATATCCATATCCATAGATGCTCATTTATAGTGCTCATACATGTATTTTACAACCCAACAATTGTGTAACTTTAAGCGCCAAAGTACCATAAAATATGATTTCTAAAGATGAAAATGTAAAATTTCCTCAGGGGACCTGACCCCTTGGGTTACCCCCTCAATACATCACCCTGGGTATGTACCTGTATAGTATACTTTACATTCAAGTGTCTTCAGACCAGGTTGGTTAACCTAATAAGGATGATAAAACATTTAATAATCAGAATAATTAATTTAATGATTTCATTACGTAACACCAATCCAGTATATCACAATGTTCTAATACACACAAAATGTATTGAAAATAATAGAGCTAGGAACAGCGAATAAATGAACTATTATAAAACAACTACTACTCTGTTTTTTTATTAGCTTAACCCTTTGCACTCCACTGCAGGGTATAAATCGGCAGTTCCGGTATGTGTTTCACCTCTGATGAACCGAGCAAAAACCTAGGCGCAGTTCTCCGAAGTCGGAAATTTCCTGGCAATGTTTTTTGTTATATCTACTCAGAAGCCAGGTTTAACCCGGCTTTATTTTTCTGGCACTCCAATTCTAAACAAATATAGTTTGGCATTTAAAATTACTATGCAACAATCTTTGGATTTTGTATTACCATTGTACAAAACTTGTTTTCCCAAATTGGAGGTTCAGGTAAAACTTATTAACAGAACGACATGACCTGCGTTTCACATCGTCCCAAAGTGTCTTGGTTTCTCACACGCAAGTACTAAGTTTCAAGTGCCTGTTTGCAGAATATATTATTTAATTGTTTTGTTTAATTTATTTAAAGGTCAATAGTGTTGAAGTTTGTTTTAAAGTCTCTCTTAGGTGACTTGATAATTAATTTGTTTTGTTTCATTTGGCAAAAGTTTGTGGTTTATAAGTAAGTTTTATTTCACAGTAGAAGAAGCCAATGTTATGAAAACTATACAGCTATTGGACAAGGAAGAAGGTATGCTACCAGAATTATCTGACAATGAGGGAATTTAATTAATAGTTCTTTAAATAAATTTTTGGATTTAGAAAATGATGAGTCCAATATTGGTTTAGACAGTGACAATGACAAAAGTAATGACTTTTGACTTAATCACTTGCGTAATTCCACACGCAAATGAAACATAAATAACAAAATTATATTTTTAACTAAATATATTATTTGTTTACAAGTAAAATCTAACTTATAACTTAATATTTTTTTATTACTATAAAATATTGTATAATTGCATTAAATATTAAGAAATTTTCATTATAGATTTATTTTTACTTGTATACTATACATTTATTACTCCATAAATATAAACATTAATCAAACAAATGATTTTCCAACTCTTGAGTTTTGAGGCTCTTATTGTAATTTTGTTCACTATACTATGTTATGAAGTTGATACACACCTGGCACAATAGCTACAGTCTTGAGAGCTCTCAACACCCTGAAAGTTCTTAGCGCAGCCAAGTTCCCAAGGTCTATCCCCATTGTAACATAGCTGTAAATCACACAGTAAGCCATCCATATTATTAAATATTCATTGAAACGAATGTAAAAAAACTGCCATGAACCGTCATGACATATTATCTAACGAAACTAGAACTAAACAATGTTTAGTCTAAAACAGTGCATGTACTATTCATGTGAAAGTTATGTGTCTGAGAGGTTGTGTCAAATGTAGTTAGAACTAAAGATAAATAAGAAACGACAAAACTATAACAGTTAAACTGTGGGTATTTGATTAAACTGTAATAATAATAATGTCAATGCGTGTTTCATTCATTTTTAACATCATTACTGCCAAGAACCTTTCGGTTAATTTAGAATTTAGATACAGTACAAAATTCAGGTATATAATACAAAAAATACAAGAAATTTTACTGTCTAATTTAAAGACATAACAATGAAACCATATAAATAGAAAATCACTGGATCAAAAAATGCAGATAGCAAATGTAAGCATTTGTATTTCCTAAAGTTTACAAATTTATTTTCAGTATTTAATTCTGCTGCTAAAAGGAGTTGACATGACCTTGATTAATCAGTCTGCCAGCAGTCATCGCCGTGAGAGGTTGTGTTTGATTGTGCAAGCTTTTATTTGAAGGCACTAATAGTTAATTTGTCGCTTTTTAAGATGAGTGGTTTTCAAAAACAACATTCGTCAATGAAGTTTTGTTTTCTCTTGGGCAAAACCGAAGCAGAAACTATTGTTTTGTTAAAATCACCTTACATGGAAGACACTACGAGCAAAATGAGAGTCTATGAGTGGGATTTTAAGATTTTAAAATGGTGACATGTTGATCGCAGACTTTCCTTGAGTTGAAGGTCCTTTAACTTCAAAAATTGAGACAAATGTTGAGAAGGTTTGTGAGTTTAATATGCTTGACCAGCGAACTACAACTAACTTGTTGACTTAACCAACATTTTTTGGAGTTCGTGTCAAAGAATTCTCACTGACGAACAAAAACAAAATCAAGTGAAAGTGTGCAGAGAGTTAAAAAACCAGAAAATGATCAAAATTTTTTCTTTACATTAATAACTGGTGATGAGAGATAGTGTTATGTTTACAACCACGACACTAAACAGCAATCAAGCCACTGAAAGTTGCCATTATTTCCACAATCCAATAAAAACAATGAAAGTGAAATCAAACGTGAAAACATTGCTGAATTGTTTCTTTGGCGTTAATGAGATTGTTTATTTTGAGCTTGTACCTCAAGGTCAAACTGTATATAAAGAATTGTATTTGGGTGTTTTGAATTCAAATGTATATTTGGGTGGTCGCACCTTGCATGATAAAGTATGACGCATATGCCCTGATTTGTGAAGGATTGGGAAGAGGACACTTAACCACGACAAAGCACCTGCAAACACCACTATTACAATAAGTCAATTTTTGGCAAAAAAAACCTTGGTTCCCCACCCCTATTATTCACTGGATCGTGCTCCGTACGACTTCTTTCTGTTTCCCTGAATGAAACAGGGGCTCAAAGGAAAACGTTTTGCTACCATAGAAGTAAAAAAAAAGCAACAGAATGGTTGGAAGGCATTAAGTTATAAGAGTTCCAGAGTTGTTTCCAGAAGTGAAAAAATGTCTAGAAATATATGCATCTTGTCTAATGGGGAGTACCTTAAAGGAGGTAAAATTGGCATTGTACAAAGTTAAATATTAAAGGTATAACAAACAAATTCTGGTTATTTTTGGATCCTCTCTCATATATTTCCCAGAAAGTGTATTCCAAAATCACTTTAGTGAAGGAAGTGATTTGAAAGTTCTTATCAAGTCTTTCACTACTTTTTACACCATATAGATAACAGCTGCATAGTAGTAGGAGGAGCAAGAGAAATTTTTAATACAGTCCTATCTTGATAATCCGAAACAGTCAATATACAACCATTTCGGATTACCGGATTTTTCTGAATGCCGGAATGTACGAATATTACATATACTTACAACATAAATACGGCTACATATATGGCTGTATCAGGTCATTTAAGAATGTGGCACTTATCCAACAACAAATATGTTTTGTGTTTTCTTTTAATAGAAGAAGACATCATTATAAAAATTAAAGTGTGCTTATCGTAAACGTTGAAACTGGACTGTTGTAGGCTGATGAATCAAAAAGAATCATTACACTGAGGTCATAACAAAGTAAACAAAACCATGTTGCCTTTCTTCTTTGAACCTTCCTTATAGCCATTTTTCTTGTTTTAATATTTTCGAAAATAGTTTTGGATTATTGGGAGTTTTGAACTACCGAGATTGAACTATTCCTGAAAAAAATGTATTCTCATTACCAGTGACTACCACAGTTGCAATACTTTACACAGTATTATTTTTTGTATATCTCTACATATTAACAACAAATATAACGGCTTGGCAACAAAGCATGAAATGATTTCATGAGCAGTAATTTATGAGTTTGCAGTTTTGGTTTATCAAACAATAGTATTACTTGAAAAGCACAGATTTCAGTGCTCAATATTTTTTCAAAGTATATTTTTAAAGCAATCTATACTTTCAACAACAATGGAAGTAAATGAATTAATTGTAGAAATATGTGACTAGTAAAAATATATTTAGAGATTAAACATAAATTGAAATCATTTGAATGATTGTGACAGGTTTCATAACTCAATTTTAGTTACGCTGGTAATCTGAAGATCAGTGAATAATCAATGCATCTCTCCTTCTCTGTAGAATTCTTCTCAAACTTCTAAAGTCTTTATATTTTGAGTTGTTTAATCAGATATGTTTCTGAAAATGAAACGATTTCAGTGGTTTATTCCAAACAGAACCAGTACTATATGAATGCAACAAGGCTACGTGATTTCTAAAAGCAACTCATATTGTTATTGACAAATCCTAATTCTATATTTATTTTTTTAAATCCCCTAAACACCATTTTAAATTTATAAGATGAAGATTAAATAAAACAATAATGTTTGATGCTAAAATTGGTTTAGCAATATTTTGTTTTTAAACTGAGTGGAATTATTGGTTTTTGACCATTCTAAGCTTTTCAAAACCATTTAACTAGTTATAAATGCACTACATTTTTGCAGCTGAGATTTGTCTGAAACCAGTTGAGTTTTTTTAAAAATGTCAATTAAGTTTAGTGGTGAAATATGTTTTTATGTATGTCTGTTTTTTATTTCAAATTACAACTTTGAGCTTAAACCAAACGATAAAATTGGATCTAGTTTATAATTGGTTACTTCTTCAGACGCAATGAATTTTCAATAAAAATTACAAAAAATATAAAAAAGAACACTCATTAAGATATGCTAAATACACAACCATTTAACAAATAAAGGCTCTTAAATTGTTTAACAAATCAATGCTATTAATAAATGTTTACAAAATTCTCAAAATCAGAGAAATTTTCATAATAAAAATATTGAAATATTAATAAAAAATTCTTCAACTAAGTTTAATACTTCTACAGCTGTAGTTTTCTCTGTGAGAAATTCAAAACAATAGTATTCTAAAACGTATATACAAAATTTGAGAGCCTTTCCTACAAATAACTATTTTACAAAAATTAAAACTTAAAACGTTTTTTACAAATTCACTTTAAAACTTACAAATGAAAACACTATTGACTGTAGCGAATGACTAAATATATACACAAACAACTGAAGGATTAAGATCAATCTAAGGACAAAATAGTCTAAAGAAAGGAATAACTGCACAGACTAGATATTCACCTATGACTCGACTTCACTTTAATAACCAGCAAATATGTTTCAACTAAACCAAACATGCATTCATAAAATATTCTATTTTATATTACTGTTTCTAACACTCTCCCCCTCTCTCAAATTTGATGGAATTTATTTATTTGATCTCTTTTCTATATGAAATGATTTAATTTTCTATTGAAATGCAAAGAGTAACTTTAACTCATTTCTGTAAATAAGCTTATTACTAAATTTTACAAAGATTAAAACAATTTCTATTTCTAGAGGTTAAAATCAAGCAAAATAATCAGAATAAATTTTATCCTTGTTTTCCCCGCATGTTCTATTTTTAGAATATTTCCAATTAATATGAAGATTTGTTTGGTATTAACTGAATTATTTTATAGTATCTATTGATTTCTGAACAGAGCTTTTTATTTTACTTTGTAACCAAGGCACAATTTTCCCACCTATATTGAAATAACGTGATAAATGAAAAGAGATCAAATATATAAATGACACATAACTTGACTAACTACAATTAATTTCTATACTACAAGATGAACACCTGTACACTAATACTTGTATTTAATTTAGTTCCACATCTCTTTAAATAATGATGATTTAACTAAGCACATAGACTACAACTGGAGTGATAGTAATTTATGATACAATAGTTGTTAAAGAAGAATTTCATTAATTATTTATTTATAATATTCATTTCTAGTTCTCCATTAAATGTTTCAGAAAATAATAAATCATTAGCTGTTAGTTATTAAAAACGTCTTGCCTCAAATCACCCTAGTTTACTAAAGGTCTTTCTCCAAGATATTGATTCAGATGAGGAAATAAGTGGAAGTCACTTAGTGCAAGGTCAGGGGAGTAAGGCGGATGTCCGAAAACATCCCATTGAAACCCTCAACCTCGTCTTGTGTCTGACGAGCAGCATGTGGGGGGGAGCGTTATTGTGGAACAAACAAACTGTTTTTGTCAGTTTTGATAGACAGAAGGCTATACATGGTTTGATTCAACATTTGGAGACAGTTGAGAAAGGATTTCATCAAGCGTTAGGCGCCGATTGGTGTCAATGGCCCGACAGACATCTTCAACAACAGAAGGAGTACAGGAAGTGGAGGGGAGGCCACTTTGTTGTTATTCGTGTAATGTTCTCTCCATTCAACAAGAAACTATTGGCCATGACAGAATATCTTCACCATAAATACTATACAACTCACAATAAATTTCAGTCAGATTTTTATTTTTTCCCATTAAAAAACAACTAACACCATGTGAACTTCGCAATCAGCGATAAGAACAAGTGTAACCTCTGTAGTGGCTGGAGCCTGATCGCCTGCTCAATGAATGCATGCACATATTAATTTTACAGTGCTGCCACTACACCCAGATACAAATTCTCCACGACTCCCATACGTTTCCCGCCTACCACACTCGATTTAAAAAATAGTGTAACTTGCTTATAAGACATCCCTAGTATTATCAAGTAGTGTAACACTTGAACAAAGTATACTGCAAAAGATTTTAGTGTTGAGGCCTAGAAATATTTAGTTTGGTTGAATTTATATTTTTTTGGCAGATTGAACTCTATCGCAATGTAGGCTCAAGTTTAGTAACTTCTTTAAAATTCGTCAGTTTTAAATAAATGAAGTTGAAAACAATAACTTTTTCTTGTAAAAGAATAACAGGCATAAATGAAAATGTTATAGTTACTTTTCATAAAATTATTTAAAAAGATATGAAACGTAAGGTAATTTAAATATCGTCAATTTGAAATTTTCCATTGAATTTGTCGCAATTTCGATTTATTTAACTCAAATATTCTCAACAAAAAAATTATTAGATTTCACACCAACTTATGCAAGTACAGTATTTATAAATTGTTCAGTCTGTTTGAGCCATGACATTACCATATTTAGTCCATATTGCAAGTAACAGATAAACAAAATAATATTTATTATATAATTAACTTTTCTATTTATTTTCAAATATCTGATGGGTTCCGTAAAAAAATGTTTCTAATTCCTTAATCTAAAATTAAGATCTTTTGAATGCTATATTACATTTATGATTACTAGGTCTATGCCTAAGAATACTAAAACACTTTTTCACTACACTATTTTCTATAATTCTAAAATAGTTTATGTTAAGTGTTATGTTATTTTATTTTTAAAAAATTAATGAAAAGTAGTAATTTATTAAAAATGTGTGAACTATTTTTATAAAATAAAATATTTAAAAAATAATCATTAAAAAAATTCTTTTGTTTTAAACAAAACACTTCATTTTGAAGTATCAAAATAATTATAAATATAAAGAATTATAATAGCTATCTCTGTTTACAATATTTATGTTTAAGGGAATTACTAACATATTCAAAATATATTCCACATGGCCATAAAATAGGCTAAACACTTTAAAAATCATAAATTCTAGAGATTCTCAGAAATAATTTCAAACCTCTTTTAACAAATGTTTTCTTTGTAACAGAGAACATTGAACTAGATATAAGTGTAAATTAATTAACTTCAATAATGGATTTTTTATGTTTGCCAAAGATATTGTTTAATAAGTCTTTACAACTCTATAGGTAATTGGAAAATAATGAAACACTGATGAAAATCGCCACGGAGCAATCAAAAACGTTCTGTCTCAGTAAGTTTTTACAAATTCACCCAATTAAAGTTCAGATGGTCATAAACTAATGTAAAAGCGATTGATTAAGTTTCCTCGAACATAATGGACTACAAAATTCAACAGTATTTATATTTTCCAGTTAGTTGTTAATTTTTAAATCCCCTTAATTCACATTTTATTGAAAAAAAAAACAACAATCCACACATTTAGCACAAGTAAAGGTTCTAACCACTTGATAATAATGATAAACAAACTGTTAACATATTCTGTATTATATTTTTAAAACTAATAAAAACATAATACAATAATTATATCTTTAAAAATTGGATATATAAACTTTAATTGTTATTGTAAACAAGAAATATTGTTTTTTAAACCTCAAAACAAATATTTATGTACTTTTGCAAAAAAACTGTTCACACTTTAAATTAAATAAAAAAAAGAAAAACTGGAATATATATTTTTTTTATTTGAATAAAAATTATAGTATCAAGAATCATATATTATATAACAAAAATCATATATTCTTTGTAATATATGTTTATCATTTTATATTGATTTAAATTGTACAATTTAATTATAATTTGTTTATTAATTTGTTTTTTATTTGTATGTATATGTACATTAAAGTTATAAAAATATCTACAGGTAACAATATTTTTTTTAAAAAGGCCTAAAGGGAAAACAAAAATCAAATTTATAACTATTGACAATGTAAATAAGCTATTATTCCTACTTGAAAAGTTATGTATGTAATGTGTAGGTAGTTCAGAAATATCTTAACATTGTTCAGAATATATTAAAATAACTATATTACATTAAATGTGTGTGTATACTTTCGCGATCAAGAAAAGACGGTTGATAGACAAGTCAAATATCCTTTAATTTAATAAAACAACAACACTTCAACAGCTAGTTTACTTTATTCAGGCCAGTCTCGGCAAATACTTGTGTTGTCTACTTAGTTATTACTATTTAAATAGCCCTGGTGACTATTTAATAAACTTCTTGAGAGTAAAGCTTACTCTAATGTTCATTATTTTGTAAATTATTTTTTGTTTTAAAACACTGTTAAATTTTGTACCCTGTTAAAATTTTATTTTTTTGTACGAACATGTTAACATGACTGTTTAAATGGGAATAGCTAATCAGACAACAGAAATGATGCTGAGACTGGTAGGAAGAAGTCATTATTTTATTAAAGCAAAGGATATTTACTCACCTATCAACTGTCTTTTTATTGTTACATTACATAAAAGACAACAAATTTGAATTTTTTTTTACAATGACTAAGGTTTTTAAAATCTGTATACAATAAACTTCTGATAATAATGTCAGAGTTGGATTCTGTCAATATTAACACACAACGAATGGTGCTATATATTTAAATGTAGAGTGGATAAGTTTACAGCAACTCAGTTGGCAAACGAAAATGTTGGAATATTTGTTGATGGTTGAATATGCTGGAGATGAAGCAATAGGAACATTAACTAAGTCGATTGGAAAGTTTTTAAATGCAATTTGCTGATAACTGGCTAAAAGGGACACAATATTAAATGTAAATAAAACGTGTTCATCTTTTCACTCACAAAAAATTAAAATATAAACCCTTTTCAAGTTTGAAAAAGCTGAATATACTAACAAAAGCTGGACTTGTGAGGTTTAAGTCTTTATTTATCCATACTTGGCGAGATGCAATCAAAATACCTCACCAGATTACATATATATTGTGTCATAATGAACTGTTCCAATATCTATACATAAAGATATGCAAGATAGTATGGTTAATGAGGACAGAACTATATATGTTGTCTTAACACTTAAAAGAAGTAGGTTGCTCTGGATCATTTTGATTCTCAACCAACCCCACACACTGAATTTAGAAGGAAACTACCTATTAGCTAGCATAGCAGGACTACTACTAGCATAGCAGGAATGGTTGTGGTCTCACGAGAAGAGGAAGGTGTCGTGGGGATAGTGGATGTGCTAGCTAGTAGGTAGTGCCCTCCTTGATTCTATGATGGCTATGGTGGGGTCTCAAGATACCATAGCAAAAATAGAGTCGAGACTCCTAACAGAGATCAGACGTATAACCCCTTGACTGGTCACCTGCCCCACAATGGACAGCGTCTTTTGGCTTTGCCTCCCCTTCATGAAATAAAGGAGTCACATAAAATTAAGTCTGTGCAAAGAATGAAACCCGTTACAATATAAAACTGTTGATTTTAATTTTATATTTAAAATCTTGTACATATACGTGAGGAAGCAAGTCCCCTGAGAAGTGTGAAATATAAAAGCACGTAGATAGACAATACCCGTACAATAAAAACTATCCCAGAAAAGAAACATAAACGGATTTTTATTTTCAATTTGCAGCTACCTAAATGAACGGAAATAAGCAGTGTAATTAAATGTATCAATTTAATATTTTTAAAATTTTTCAACATGCTTAACCTCAAAATTTGGTAGTTTAGATACATTAATATATAATAAAACAAGTAAAATCCCTGCAAGAAGGACTTTTATGATACCTTTAAACAAAAATGATTGTCTCCAATAATGATAAGTTTTTAGAGCAAAACTCACAAATACAGCACGCTTTAAATATTTTGTCATACTTATAAAAGTAGCCCACCTGACAATTCTCAGTAAATTACAGTAACCACTAAATGATGATTTGGATCGGAAAAAAAATTAAAGCTATGCTTCTTTACAAAAATATCATCAGCATGATTGGACACAGATTTTAAAGCTCTTTAAACCAAAGTTATACTGTAATTTGTCACGATGTCAATTTAATGTTAATAATTTAAGGATAAATAAAAAATACTTTATACTTAATTTTCAGTTTATATTTAAACTTATTTTTGCTCTATAAATAAAACGCATATATTCCTCCATCACAACGATACAAAACCCGCACGTTAGCTAAAACTTTAGTAACTGTAACATGTTAAGAGATTTCTATCACATGTTTGGTTTAATCTAAAACTAAGGTGGCTAAGGGACTACTCTATGCCTAACTAAATCTACTCACGCTAAGGCTATAACTACGAAGTCGAGCCAGTTCCATGCGTCTCTAAGATACGTGAACGGCTGAAGAATGAATCCACGAGCCATCACCTTCACGGCCGACTCGAACGTGTAGATGCCGGTGAAGATCACTCTGTAAACATGTCAAACACCTGAACTGTGAAATACAATCAATGTTATTATAATAATTAAAATAATATGACTTAGGAAATTAAAACGTGGTAGATAGGAAGGTCTAACTCAAACTGATCATGAGTATGTTAGCAAAGGCAATATAGACAGAGACAGGAGTGTTCTATAATAACTGGTCTCTTCATGAAAAACGTTACTATCAAATTTACATTATGACTCGAGAAATCAACTGAAAGATTATTAAAATTTGTTTTCTGAATTCGAAACAGATGAAAAAAGTTGGCTGACAACCCAGTAATGTTGGTTGAAATGGATAAATTCACAGTAGTGAAAAACAGAATTATAAGATAAGTAAGAATACTAACTAGTTTTTAGAATTTATTTCCCCGTTAACATAGCAATTTGTGTTTATAACAGTTCCTACTTGAATGAAAAGGTGTGAAGAAAATATGAAGAATTGAGAAATTGCTCCATTATGACAAAACTTCTTTTATCTTTCCCCTCTTCTTTGAAGTGAACGATGAATCATAGAAAATTCCATGAGATAAACTGACTTGAATTTGCAATCAATATAAGCTAACTCGAGTTTCTTGAGATGCATTGTTTTCAATCTTTAGTCAAATCATCAGAAAAAGTTATGGTACGAGGAACCACTTCTGTTATTGTATCCTATTAAAAGAGGTGTAAAGAAAAGATATGTTTTCTTGCTATTTACCATATACTCTGAGAAAATTTTCAGGAGGCATTGGATTGAATTGGAAGACGTATAAAGGTAAAATGAAAAGTATAAAACATCACCTATACTGGCAATGTGTTTTATACTAGCAAGCAAGTCTAGCAATCTCCAATACATATTGACCATAAAGGAGTTTACCCACTAGATCGTATTATGCCGTGTCATAGGGCCGTGTCAGGCACAAGAAAAATCGTTTTCGTCTCTGCTATGCCCACTGTAATGGATCAACAGCGTTCTATATATACAGGTATAGAACACATATACAAGGCGTATACCAGTTCAGTTACCGTTCAGACCTGCATTTGTGCTGGACATGTCTTACGTCAGGAGACTACTTTAGTAGTACTGTGTCTATTGTTTTAATGTTATTTATCTTTATAAATTGAATTAATATTTATTTTCTATTTTGCAGTGTTGTGAATCTTGAACTAACTTATGTTAGTTGTTTTATGTGGAAACATAAAATATGACTATTATGGGATTGTCATTAACAGAATTGGCAAAGTTTGCCATTATTTTGATCAAGGAACGGGAAAACGAAAACAAGACTCAGAGAGGTTATTGGATTCACAAATGTCTAAGAAAAAGGTAAACGGAGGGAAAATATTGGATGTTATATAGGAACCTAGTTGGTGAAAAGTTTTACCAGTATTTTCACATAACACCATTCCAGTTTAATGAATTATTAAGAATATTTATTAAGAAATTCATTGAGAATATTTTCCCTAATTGGTACATGTGCTTTTTTTCAAAAGCAAGCAAAGAGCAACTAAGTTTTGTGTCTGAACGAAATTGCAACGCGGAGCATATGCAGTTGCAACGGGGTTTGACGGCATCACCTACCATGCACAGAGCGGTCCGCCACTGACAGAATATGCTGACTGACAAATGTTAAGCTGGCCCGGCATAGCACGCTACGGTGTTGGCCAGTGACAGAACGGTCTAATGGGCGTTGTCCAATACAAATGATGCAAAGAATATTTTTTGCTCGTTTCGGTACGGGCATGGTCCTAGTATAATATGTTCTAATGGGTAAAGACCTTAATAGACAACACAGTAGAAGATACGAAGATAAAAGATACAACTCCACGGCCAAAACCATTATACTCTCCAAAGTTCTATAGATTCAAATCTAGTACTAAACTTAGTTATTTGTAACTCCAAATCTGGTAATGAATGGACAGTTAGTTAAACAATTAAGTTTACTTAACCTTCTATGTAACACTATAATTGAATATTGAGACCAAGAATAAAAATATCATCAAGAATATAGCAAGCCCACAGAAATATGAGACAATTTTTTTACTAAACTGGATCCACACCAAATCTAGAGATTAAGATAAGAGTGATGAGATGGTGTTACTTCTTCTCCGTGATGCTTTATTGATGTCAAAGTTAAACATATTATTTAAACACCAAAAAGCTATAAAAGCATCTGACATATTTTTTTTTATACATCTAGATACTGCATCTGGTATGGGCCTTGATTAGTATACAATAAAATATTTAATTTTGTAAATAAAGAAAAAGACTACTAAGAACTGCAATAGAAAAAAACACTTTACTTAAGTTGTACAGGAAGAGCAAAATATAAGGTATTAAAGACAATCATCAAGGGAAAGATATCTGTTGAAATTCAAAAAACTCATATTTTACAAAATTATAAACTCTAGCTACTCATAAATAATAATTGAGTAACTGAGTAGAAATTAATAATTTACTTGCTGACGCGTATTTCAACAATCGTTTCATTGAAGAACCCAAACCTATCAAGGTAACAGGCGTATGATTTATAAGTTTGGAGGAGTGTGTGATATATACGGGTTCTTTATTATATAACAGAACAGGGTGTTCGATTCAAAGTCTGTGTGGTCGTTTAAGAAATGTTTTCATGTTTTGTGATGTTTGAATATTTCAAAAGCGAAAGTTGCTTCCGAATGTATCCACTCTAATGGTTAAATTATCTTTAATTTTAGAGAGGAAAATCAGAAAAACTTTGATAAGTTGAACAGTTTGAATCTATCTGTGTGAAAAAATTTCATTCCAAATTGGAAAAATTGTCAAAAAATATCTGTAGTTATTAGTTCTATGGAAGTAAAGATTGTTCTTATCTAACTAACTATAAGTTCCCAAAATAGACAATAATATGTTTATATTACACATAGGAGCATTACGCTGTATGCATGTCCTATGTAATAAGTATCCATAAGAGTTTCAATGTATAATAGATAAATTTGGCTACAATAATAAATATGAAATAACTCTGTGACATATATTCCTCTGCTAGACTTACTCTGTTGACTCGACTGTCGGAGTTGTAGGCATTATCATTAATATACAGTTGAGCAGGATCGTACAGATTATAAAGAAGGAGAACAACGGATGAACAAGAATGTATATTGCCACTCTGCGGATTGGATTGAACGGATCCAGAATCCAAAGAGCATCGGTCGCACTAAAACGAAATATGTCTTTTCCTTTGCTTACTACGACGAATGTCTGTCAACAGAAAAGGCATTATATTCAAACGAAACACAAATAATAATAGGTACATTGCCTTAGAAAATGAATCCATTCTTATATTATAAACAATTGGTTTTTACTTTTTAAAGAATTTAACCTCATTTATTATTTTTTGTATAACAAGACAAATAGCTATGTACTTGGACAAAAAGGTTATTTTCCACAAAAAATTTAAAATCCTTTAGTAATTGTAACTATCTAAACTTAGGTTACATTATAGTTCTTATTACAACTTTTGACTGTTTCTACTTATATCTACTCAATATTATTAAGGAATAAATGTAATGACAAACCAAAACAACCCGTTGGTTTATATATTCTCTGTTATAAAAGTAACGTAACTATGTTCCATTGAGTACTATTCTACATATTTGTTTCAACATGCAGTAATATCAAGCATAACATATTGACACACTATATTATAACTGGCTATAGCTCCAAATGTTAAAAATGAGGTGGTATATTGTCACATTCACAGACAAAAATTTCATATTTTGGAACAAATAACATTCATGCTAATGGGGCCAATGATGATGGGGAAACACCATCTTCATTTATTCACAAATTTAGGGCACTACAATCTTTGATATTTTGGCGATCTCAATCTAGGATCATAAGAGAAATGTCAACTCCAATATTAACTTTTTTAATAGAATATATATAATTATACTAATATTTAAAAGAGTAGTCTCGAAAAAACAGTAGTCTCGAAAATCAGAGTCCCGATTTTTCGAGGTCCTGTTAAATTTGAGCCTGTTTGTTTCAGACTATTTTATCTATTTGAAAGTAAATTCAAATTATTTATTGTTAGACAATGCACCGTCGCATCAAAATGAAAATCAACTATGGTCTGATGACATTCGTGTTTTATTTCTACCCTCAAATGTTACGAGCCTAATTCACCCGTTGGATCAGGGTGTTCTGGAATGTATGAAAAAAATACAGACGTTACCTTTTACAATCACTCTTTGATGCAACTGAAACGGAAGAAAGCAATGTAGACTTTCTAAAAAAATACAGTTAAGGAAGTTGTGTACTAGATAGCCGAATCATAGAACGCAATAAAAGAAGAAATATTAAATAAGTCATGAAATAAGGTCCTGAAGTCATAATAAAACTGTTGGCTGTGTCGTTGATCCACAAAAAAAAATACATCTAATTTTTCCTATCAAGAAATTTTCAGGTTGTGAAAATTTCAATGATACGGACATACGTCGAAGGATGAGTAATGACGAACGTAAGTAAGCAGCAATGATAAATATTATGACAATTGAAATGGCACAAGAAACTTCTGAAGGCAGTGATGATGAGAATAAAAATGAAAGTTTGACTGAGACACTACAAAAAATGAAAATAAATCATGGTGAAGGAATGGCCGTCTTGGAAATTACAATGCGCTATATTGAATAACAGACACCGCACCAACAGATATGTTTCTGCTGTCGTTTATGCTATGTCGCAGCTTGAAAACTATCTCATAAGCAGATGCAGAAAACTCTTAAGACATTTTCCAAAAATTTTAGCAACTGTGATTTTTTGCACTCTATTTCGAAGCAACATTAATTTATGTTAGTATTGTAATCAATACAGTTCTAGTATTTTGTGTATTCTTAATTATAGTATTAGGGTTCATTAGAAATCATGTTTTTTCTAATGTACAGAAACATATTTCCGTTTAATCGGACTTTTTGGTAATCCAAGGGGGTATTGGCTACCTCGAATTATCAAGACTCTACTATACATATTTCAAAACTATAAATTTTTTTTTTCAAATCTTCTTAATTCATAATGTTATTTTACACATTATTACTTCAATATTGAAATAATGATAAATTTTTTTGTTTTAGTTCTTTTAAGACTCAAAATGTATAACAAGGGTCAGTATGTAAAACACATGGGTTTAAATAAATGTATAGAAATCCGAAACATCATTACAGAAAATAGCTACCTCGAGCGTCTAACCATCCTCTATTGGACTGTGCGGCACCAGATGGTAGAAATGCCAAGAGTGGACATTGGATGAAGAAGAAGATTTTACTTAACACTTTTAAATGTTTTAAACTTGCCTATAGTAGCACTTACTTTGCTTGTTGAGGACGGCCGTTTCGAGAGATGTTTCCCTTTGTCAACTCAGACCATAACTGAGACAAGTTTAAAACATTTAAAAGTGTTTAGTGATTACTAGTAGCTCAACACGAAGATGGAATCAACAAATGTTAATATTGCGAGAAGATTTTAATAAAAAATGTGGTTTTTACTTAAATTTAAATAAGTATATACAATTAATCTATTATTAATTCAAAAGGCTTTCTTCCAACTTTGTAGTGTTTGCATTTTAAATAAATACAGTAAATTAGGGTATTTTAAGATCATTCTTTCAATCAATATTTAATAGGCGTTATTAATTCAGGATGAACTCTTTTGACAAAAATTAGATTAAGCATAGATCATTAGACTAATTATTCAAAATATTTTCTTTTATATTATGCAAAACAGAAAAGAGAATTATTGTTTGGATTTAGAATATTTTGTTTCAGTTAAGTTTGCAATAAATATTAAGAATTAGTTTATTAATTGTAGATGTGTTTTTATGACATGAAGAAACTTGTAAAGAATTTTGTTCCCAAGTCAGAGTTATCTTTCACCTAAAGTTGAATAAGAATTTAAATATTTATTCACAATGTTTTCTTCCAACTAACATTAAATAGTTATGGTACTGTTCTAACTATCGCTATTAATGTGGATTACTATTTTCACTGTAAAATTTAAAATGCCCTCTTAAAATGTTTTCATTTCCATGATTAAACCATTAAGTTTCATATTAAAAAAAACTACACTGGAAACTGAAAAAAGTTAACAAAAATACTCTTCCAATAATGATTTTTTAAATATTTAACAATATTCTTAATATACTACTCATCTTTATTTCTGTTAGAATATTTGTACATATTCAAGTACATTTTTTTGCCTTTCCTAACATTGCAATATTTTCCTCTGTTGACATGTCTTGGAATCACTCCATTTTCAAAACTTACAGTACTCCTCCTATTAAGTATTATTTAAGTTTTGAAAATAGAGTCATTTCAAAATGCAAATACAAAGGAAAATATTGTAATGTTAGAAAAGGCAGAAAATGTACTCAGATATATATTAAATAAAATATTTAACCTATATAGAGATAAACATCAATAATAATAAAGAGAAAAGCAAGGAAAACCCATCACAAGGCTGGGTTTACAAGGACTAGATGTATCCAATCAAATATGCAACACTCATAATAACACACAGCCCAAAAATTATCAGTCAGTTACACATTGTTTTGCAATTTACATGTTTTCCTTTGCTATACATGTGCCTATTATTTATTTTTTTAATTTATCAAAAATTAAATAATTTTATTTAAAAGCAGATTTATAAGTCTAGAATGAACAGTTTACTTACTGCCTTTGAAAACAGGTTTATTACCCTGTTTATGGTAAGCTGCTAAATGGTGTTAACATTTTGAAATCTTGTTGTTCATGACGAGCTGGTTGTTAATCACTTATTACACTTTGAAATTACTTGACATTCTATCAATATAAGTTGTTAAATAGTTAACTTACACTTGGAAGAAACGTTTTTCTCTTACAACTTCTTCAGTCTCACATTTCTGCCACTAGGATTGCTGCAGTTCTCCTTCTCGATATTTTTGAAAGTTAGAAATGATGAGATTCAACAGTATGTGTGATCTGTGTCGAGGTTTGTTCATTTAGGATGTCATTTTTATGTATGTTGCTACGTTTGTATATTTCATATTGTTCTCGTGTGTTAAACTTGTGGCCTTACTTGTATGGAGGATGCTCATGTTATTTTCCATATTATTGCAAGAGTGGTTAGTGTCAATGAGGTGATTTGGGAAGGTGGATTCAGCACTGGACACTACTGTTGAACCCACCTTCACAAATCACCTCATGGACATTAACCGATATGAAATATACAAAACATAGCAACACACATAAAAATCATATCCTAAACGAACAAACACGATACAGATCACACATGCTGTTCAATCACATCAAGTAATTTCAAAGTGTAATAAGTGGTATTGAAATTTTGCACTGTAGGACTTATCCTATGCTAACCTAATCAAAACTTTTATCACTTTACCCTCTGATTATGATAGAAACTGTCTATATCCTCTAGAGGTGTGGATGATAACTCAGGAGGGAAACTACCCTGAAGCCTAACAGGGATTGGTACTCCCTGCTCTAGAGTCGGGTCAGGCTGTGGTCCTTCATCTTCGTCCTCGTCCTCATACCGAATCTAAATCATTTCACAAAAAGAACATTATTTCTATTCAAAACAAAGCAATTTAGCATGTTGATGATAAAAACAACCATAAAAACATACTGGTGTTATAACTTCATGTCATTCTGATCAGTTAAATAACTTAGTTTGAACATAGAAATCTCTTTTAAAAACAAGTAAATTTAATTAATATTTGTGATGGAGGTTTAAAAACTATCCATTTTCAGATAGACCATTACTGAAACAATCCAAAACATATTATAATTAAACTAAAGAGAAAATTAACATTGACCTAGCATATTTAATACATTTATTTAACATGACAATCTAGCTTCACATAGTAGCCCGATAAATGTTGAATAATATTTTGAAATTGGGTTTTAAAATGTCCTAAATTATTTTAAAAATCTTGGCAATGTGAAATACCTCTTGAAAGGGCATTGTGAGAAAGGAATAAAATTAAAGACTTTTAGTTCAAGAAATGTTAGATTAGAAAACGAACAGCCAGAAAAGTTTTTAAATTTTTTACCACATTATCTTACTCAACAAAACCAATTGGCAATCATAATACAGCTGATTTTAAAATTTTCTCAATAATTTAAAATGAAAATAAAACAACAAAATAGTAGAAATAAAAATTCCTCCAATTGCAATAACAATAAAACAAACTTTTCTTTTTTTTATCTCCTGTATAATTTGATAAAAGTATACGTATAGTAGATTTTATTATGATAAGGTTTGTAAATTTTTTAAAGGATTTTACTCTACAGAAATATTCTTAAAAAGAAATTTAGATATTATTTATGTTTTAAGCATAAGTAGAAATTTATGTATTATGTGTATATATTGTAAAATATATCACCAATATTATTTTCAATTGATTTCTTTAATTGTTGCATTTAAAACATTTTAATAATTACTAAACCACAAAATACAATTTGTTTAAATTAAAAATGAAAATGCAATAATTTGTACTTTGAGGTAAAAACAAAATTTGTTTTGTATCACCTTCCAAAGATTGGATTCATAATAAACTAAAACTAAATCTTATTGCTAGTTTATAAACTAATCCAGAAACAAAACAAAACCTAAAATAAACAGAACATTTTCATGAAAAAGACATTCAACTCTAAACATTGTTCAGGTTACCTTGATTTATTTTTAAAAAAAATGCACATGGCATCATAAAATAAAAGAAAAAAAGATAGAATTAAAGAGAGTCACTAGCCATGAAAGTCTTTAAATCTGATAACTGTGCTTTACAATCTACATTGGCCTATTATGCCAAATAATAAATGAGACACCACTGGGCCACACGTTTAGAAGTTGGTTTTTCATTTCTTGTTTTTGTAGTAGTTTTTACTTATCAAAACTATAAGATCTTTTTTCTGGCCAAACATTTTATTAAATACAAATTAAAAGTTTTTTTATATTAAAAATTTCTGAAAATAGTAAAGTACAGTATATTGATTTTCAGAACAGATATTTTACACATATAATTCTTGGAGTTAAATTTTGTGATAATTGCATAAAATATTATTTAGTTGAATCTTAAATTTAGTACGGTTGCAAAATTATTAACATTACATAAAAATTAATAAAATATAATAAGCAAACTTCTATAGGAAGGTTTCTCCTCGTACAAACAAGAAAATAACCTCCAAACTTGAACAATGGCACAAAAACATTCTATTTCTATCATAACTCTATAAGCCTATATAGTAACTCCAGCTGAATCAGAACTCATACACCTAGAAACATGTCTTGATCAGCTAAAAAGCAAAAAGCATCCAAAGCCCAGCATGCAAACACCTAATTGTGGTTTGTAAGTCCATTACAAGTTGATTATGGTTTGTTTTTGTACTGGAAAATAAATAAAATTCTGTGTTTAGCAGTTTCGTGTTTGTGTTTTTTATTAGTATTTTTTCTTGAAGAAGATAAAAGGTATTGATTTACAAAAACATCTAAGCAAGGTTATTTACTTCTGAATAAAATGTTCAATAATTCTGGAGAATACTAAGATAATAAATTAAGTAAACACAGTATATAGCGCAAAAGATACGTTTTTAAATATTGTTTAAATAAATACATTTGATTTGCAAGACAGGTAAAACTATTTATTTGAACAGGCAACATTTCAATAACGGCTACGTTATCGTCATCAGGCTTTATTCCTCCTGTACTCTATGGAAAAATAGCACCGTTACATAACCGCTTGACATTTAAGCTTTTTTGAGTATATTGTTAGTACACATAGACAAAGGTGTGAGTTAATGAAAGCGTATGTGCGTGTTTTCATAAATATACTAAGGTTATGTCATGGTGCTATTTTTTAATAATGTGCAGGAGAAACAAGGCCTGATGACGATAATGTAGCAGTTATTGAAACGTTGCCTGTTTAAATAAATAGTTGTACCTGACTCGCTAATCAACTGTATTTATTTAAACAATCTCTGCGGGTATAGACATGATTCATTTTTAAATATTGTTAAAATTATACCCTATAGCATCCGTACAGGCTTACTATTTATGCTTTTTCTATCATCTCTAGCTGCTTTGCCAGTAATATCATATATATTAAGGAGAGTCCATATTTTGTTGAATTTATCTCCCATAAATGATTAACATTCCACATTGGGAAACCATTAATATTTGGAATCAAAATAACTTTAAATGAACATTGAGGCTATAACACAATAGCACATAATTATCCGAAAACTTGTTCAATACAATATTGGCGATTTTCTTAACAAATGCTAAATAAATTTTAATGTAAACTCACTCTAGAACAGGCTACAAAAACTGACCTAAAGTCAGGCAAAACAGCTTTCTTTTTATATTAATAAGAGATGGTAGTTATATGAGTCAATAACATTTATTTTCAAAATAACGGGGACATTTCAAATCTAGTTTCCCAACTTCTTCAAGTCAATAATAATGCATGTAGTGTACACTATTCTACATTACTCTGAGTACACCACACACAGTATTATTGGTCTGATGAAGATGGAAATCTAGCTGTCAAAATGTCGCTGTTATTTTGAAAATAAATGTTATTGACTCTTATATAAACTGCCTTTTATTAATATCAAGACTTGTGAGTGTATATATACAAAGCTTTCTCTTATGTCTATCTGTACAAATTTTAAAGATTGACCTTGTGATGTAGTATTTGCCATGTGAATTAACACATTCAAGGGAAATAGCACTGAAAAAAAAATCTGAAGATATCATTTCTAACCGAGGGATAAACTGTCATACATATAAACGACAGTGATTCTCCTTTGCCATTATTTAAAACGCATAATTTAAAGATATTAAACACTATTTTAAGGTGATGACAAATTTTTAACACTATTGACTTGAAATCTATAGATGGAAGTGTGAAATCTATAGAAGTGTGCTTCAAATGAATAAAACAGAATGCTATTTATCTTAGGAATAATTTCGATTTTAGAAATAAATATAACTCAGATAAACACTAAATTGAGTTTGACCATATGCTTGCAATGTCGAGACAGATTTCATTTAAAAGATCCTATAAAGTACTTACTACTGTCCCTACCTCTATTAACTTTATTTTTTGAAATAACAATTTTCTTTTTTTTACTATCATTTTATTTTCTTGGAAATTACATGCTCTGCAAATTTTGAATCGTAGATGCTGAACAAGATTTACTAATAATAAATGAAATCTCTTTACCACAAATGAGTTTTTCTTTTATTTAAAACCTTATGTACATTTCAATTGCATAACCATCATCTTCAGAGGTAATTTACAATAAAATACCTATTTTTTATTGTATTTTTATTGTAAATTACGTCTGAAGATGATTTTTATGCAATTGAAATGTACATAAGGTTTTAAATAAAAGAAAAACTCATTTGTGGTAAAGAGGTTTCATTTTTACAGCTATAAGATTTACTAAAATTATACTTTAGTTTATTTATACTTCGCATTCTCTTCCTTACAAAATCAGGTTTTCATTTTTTTTTAGTTAAACAAAACAGTAAAATGAAAATAGTAAACAAAACATGTTTTATTTGAACCAAATGTTTTAACCTTTTTGAAAATGAATAGCTCACTGTAAATCCAAAATGTTTTCACATTTTTCAGTTGCTACTTTTACTTTTATAACATACAAAATAAAATATTAAATTTTGTAATAGTTTAAATATACCCAGTTAAAACAATAACATATTGTAGTTAAGATGTTTTGCTGTGAATGTATGTGTTCAAATTTAAGACATATTTAAAAATTTTTTAAAAAGTTAGATGACCAATACCACATTTGAAACAAAGACTAATAGACTATCATCGAAGTTGAATATATAACACTTTTTAGCATGTGTAGGATATTATCAAAAAGACCTTTTTCAACTCCTTTTATTAGTTCACACTCTCCTTATATATATAACTTGTTCGAATTTTCAATCATTAATAAATAACGTTTTATTCATTCACTCAAGGTTAAATACACTTTTTAAAACTTTTAGTGAATGACACTTGATGTTAATACAATATTCTAAAACAATTTTAATTTATAAATTCAATTTAAATTGAATAAATTTTAGTTTTATATGGGAGAAAAGCTTTTTACAAAAGGGCCAAGGTATGCAATATAGTTATTTTGTCTCATTTCGCTTAAAGTAAGTGATAACATATGATTTCATGATAGCTGATTTTATGTTATATGTTATGTGGTACAACAGCTGTTTTAAAGCTTAGGTGAAGTTCATTTATTTATATTATTATAATTATTTAATAAAAAGTTAATAAAATAAAAATTTTCTTTGTTAGCTTAATTGACTTTTATAATGTACAACAAAATTTTTGAAAAAAATATTAGCTTTGAAAATTTTAAACCAGTGCTGTTTGATTCATTTCTGTGGATCTACTTTGTATTTATTGTGATGTTTCAATAAAATATCGTGATATTAAATGTAATACAGGAAACTGACAGTGATTTTTCATTGTGATAAACTGACATTATGTTAAAGTGGTTGTGACCTTGTGATTTAGTGACAGTGATATCCAATGGTTAGTGATAATTTGTGAATGTTTGCTAAGCTAGTCTAAGCTAACCAAGGAGAAGCAGCCTGGGTGGTATCCCGTTCAAAATAAGCTTGAAAAAATAAAATGTATATAAAAAATTGTAAACTAAATTTATCACTGATAATTAGCATCAAGAAATATATGTAACAATAGCAATATGAGAAACTATCTTTTTTCAGAAAGAAGTCGTCATTAATATAATATTATATATTATATATGCTATGGCAAAAAATCATAAACTTGAAGTAGTTCAATCTCTGAACCTAATTAAAAATCTTTACTTACAAATGTATAGCAAACATTTATATCCACAAACAAATTGATTTAATTAAATATTAGAACTTATCAAACATCTTGTAAATGAAAATCAAATGAAATGACATATAGAACAAAAACGGAATACCAGCCCGGAACAAAGAGGCCTAAAAGCATTCTATAAGCGATACCTTCTAGCTGCATTGTAGTCGGTCATCTGTGCATACACACCTCAGTCATGCTCTGGAATCCTACAAGTACCTGATAATTCCAACTCATAAAATTTACCACAGCTTCTAAACAAACCATATTATAAAACAAAAAAACCGATTTATTTCGTAAATATTTTAAATGTCAAAATTATAACTTTAAGTTTTTGTATTCTACACCTTTAGGGTGTTAATTTACTATTATTGGCATCAATTGACAAAAAATTACTGTTTACTGATATTTTTCAGCAGATGCGTTTCACACTAGATTAGTGCATTGTTCAATGCTGAGTGTCATGGACAAGGCTCCGTGTCTTGTCTGTGACTCACAGCATTGAACAATGTACTGATTTAGTATGATATGGGTCTGCTGAAAAATATTAGTAAATAGTGGTTTTTAGCCAAGTGATACCAATAGTAGTCAAAATTATACTGAGGAAGACAGTGAAAAATGGTTACAACCTCTTTGGTGAAGATCTTGAGTATGTTAGAAGAAAACTGATATTCACCTGTCTTAAAGTTCAATTTAGAGGAGTTATATTTTCATATTTGTTGATTCCATCTTTACGTGAGCTATTAGTTTTCATTAAAACACTTGTAAATATTTTACAACTTGCCTACAGTAGCACTTACATTTGTTGAGGACGGCCGTTTCGGGAGATGTGTCCCATTGTCAACTCAGACCCTAAAATGACAATGGGGCACACATCTACCGAAATGGCCGTCTTCAACAAATATAAGTAAGTGCTACTATAGGCAAGTTGTAAAATATTTACA
This sequence comes from Prosapia bicincta, assembly GCA_036971475.1. Classification (NCBI taxonomy): domain Eukaryota; kingdom Metazoa; phylum Arthropoda; class Insecta; order Hemiptera; family Cercopidae; genus Prosapia; species Prosapia bicincta. The sequence continues at coordinate 27,334,437 of JBAIZL010000002.1, forward strand.
AGTATTTTATATTTTTAATTGTATACTGTAATAAATGGAACATTAGGCTAAGATATTTTTAAACTACAACAAAATACCAAGTAAAGTCTTTTAATGGGATGAACTGTATACATTGAACTTAACTGTTTCAACAGCACAAAAATTCAGAATATCAGAATCAGTGAAAATATTATACTCAGATAAAATTTAAATAAATATTATTGGCTGTAAAAGGAATATTGTCCAAGAATTTAACTCTGTGTATGCGTTTCTAGTTGGGTTTTTCAAGAAATTCTTCAAGAGATAACATTCTCCATCAGAACAGAAGGTGACAAATTTTCCTAAAAATAAAGTATGTCCTTGAAAAAAACATTTTTTAAATTATCCAAAAACATTAAATGTCAATTTATAAAACAACAGAGCTTTTAACAGAGTAAATTGTTCTCTTTTGATCTTAATTTATATTTCAAGTAGTTGGAAATGACAACATGTCAGATAACACAAAAATCTCTACATAATTTGTGTTTTATAATATGGTTTTATAAAAGTGTTTAAAATTATTCACCAAGTGTTTCACAACACCAATAAACACGATTGAGTACTAACATTCTTATATTTATTAAAGAAGGATATCGAGTCACAAACATTAAATAAAAGTTTGTAAACTAGCTTTGCTAGTATGCTAATGTACTTGTAGGATTTCAATGTTAGACTGTTTGCCCTAGACACGTCGTTTAAGTCGCATTTTATAAAGCATTTTGGATGCATGACTAAAAGAAAAAAAAACAGTTGAGGAGGTGAGGTAAGAGAGACTCTAGGGAGATGAAACATTCCAAAGTGGCTTACTTCTTTTTTCTTTTTCTTCCGTCCAAATACCTGCTGAAATGTTGAACGGTGTAAGATAGAAATATAGATAGAAAATAATAGACAGGGGAGAAAATACTGGGTACATTCATGGACAAGGTTTGTTTTAGGTACACAGTGAACAGTATGCAACATTGCGAGCGACATCCACTACAGACAAACAGACGCAACACAAACAAGAAGGCATTTTGTTAACCAAATTCATTAGATTTGTAACACTACACAATATCAAGAGCACAGTGGTACAATATATTAAAATGAAAATATTGGAAAGAACCCCAATATCATAAAAATAATAACAAATAAAACAAGTTATTCAAGAATAAACCCTTATGCACATTTCGATGACCATGTCATCATCATCAGAGGGTCTTATTACTAAATTACAAACTAGCAAACTCATCACTCTAGTTTGTAACTCCTTGTTTGCTAGTTTGTAATTTTGTAATAAGACCCTCTGATGATGATGACATGGTCATCGAAATGTGCATAAGGGTTTAATCTTAAGTAACTTGTTTTATTTATTATTTTTGTGGTATTAGGGTTCTTACCAATATTTTCATTGCAATTTATAACACTGTAAAGTATCAACTTGAGTATACATAAAATTACCTTCAAATATAAGTATTTAATATTAAATAGACATTTATAATTAGATGTCTAAATGAACTCTTCTGAAACTTGTTCTTTAATATAACCTAATTATACGAAAAAATATTTATAAAACTGTTTGAAAAAATTAAGTTAATTATTAGTCATTTCTGAAATATATTATTACTCATGATAAATGTAGCAGATGTAGCTAAAACTCATATTAAAACATTTATACTGAAAATTTATACTCCATATATATTAAAAATGAAAACCATACTTTCATTATTACATTAAAAATATATATTGCTCCTATGTCAACATAAGTTATATTTATATAATTTTCTACAGAGTGATTTTTAAAAAACGCCAGTTTTGATATATAAAACTAAGAGATTTATTTTAATGAAAAAAGTCAAATTAAATACATCAACATGTTCATATAACTGTCCGATTTTATGTATGAAAAATGATGTCATACAAGTATCCTCCTCTACTGCTCTGGCATGCAACAACTGTCAATGAAATTCACTTTTACTGCACAACAAGTTTCCACTTCCATTTTGCCGTTAGCCTATCGAATTTCCTCTTTCAAGTCACTGATGTTTCGTGGTTAATTGGCACACCAATGACTTCAGATAACCCCAAAGATGAAAGTCACAAGGCGTCAAGTCACACCTTAAACCCAATTGTTGAGAACGGAGACATATTAAATTCGCTGGGGTGACAGCCACACGGTCACGAATTCAAAGCAATGTTCTGTTAAGTTCAGCCAGAACGGCAACATCCAAAACTTTAAGATTGACTGTTGAACCCGTCTCAAAGAACTTTTTCTTGAGTCTGCAAACTGTGGATTCATTCGGTGCTTCATTACGTCCTAGAGTACCGAGAAGTCGACTGACAGTAGCCGCATAACTCTCTCCACTCTGATAAAACGTTTTAATGATTAACACTTATTGCGCATAGGTAAACTACTCCATGGTTAGACACAGGATCCAAGAACGAAAGAGATACCAGATGTGCCAACAATCGGAATGTTCCCAGAAATTAACGAGGTCAAACATTGTTGCCAACCGATTAATAAAAATTATCAGCCGTTTAAAAACCGGTGCTCTTTTTGAATCACCCTTTATTATGCCTTTAACTCATTATTTTCACTATATACAGTAGAGTCAATTATTTGAAACAATTGGTGGGAAGGACTATTAGTGATTTTTCAGACAACCAATAATATTTTTTTAAATGTGTCATAGGAGCAATATGAAACAAAGAATCAAATAAAACTGTATATTTTTTATCACCCTTCTTACAATACTATGCATACCTTACACAAAATAGTATGTAATACATAATAGGCATACAGTTCAAGAAAAGAGGTTTAAAATTTTTGTTTGCTTCAAACTGACATTTGCTTTATTGCCGATAAATATTGCCCACATTTTCAATGTCTTATATTGTTACATTTTCATATGCATGAGCTAAGTTTGATACACTAGCACCATTTTCCAACTGGCCTATTAGTCAAGTTTATTGAAAATATCGACATCGACATGGATAGTTGTTAACAGTACTACAATACTGAGGAACAGTAAAACTACAGACAAAGGGTTCACGCATTTCTGATGACAAAAGGTTTGCTACATCGGCCTAAAAGCTTTGCTGACTAAAATGATGTTTCAATTAACCAATGTTCCATATGACTGGTATTCAAATAAAGTAATATGCATAGCTTTATGTCGTGTATAACTGAATGTATTGTATATGCTTGACACCAGCGTTGAAGCAGTACATTCTCAAGTCCAGTGAACAATTCCTAGTACCAACCTGACTAATGCTGTTAAGTTTTAAGGAATTTGATGGTAAAGGTTTTAGTAACCCAAATGGACCTTAAAATAATCTAAAAAGCAACTGTTTTCTTTATATTTAATTCTTTTGGCAAATACTTTGACATTAAAATATCTTGATAAATTGTAAAGGGACAGAATTTTTTCTGGCGTCGGTTACTGTGCCTTTTCACAAAATCGTTCAATAAAATATTTCAAGTATATAGAAATTTTTTGAAAATGGATATTTGAAATTAAGATTAGGACTGTTGGGTCCAATTGACAAAATATAAAATGTTTTATTCGCTTTTAAATAATGGAAATACTATCACAATATTTAAAATATTTGACAACTAAACACAGAAGACACAAGTAAATACATGAATGATAAACAAATGAAACAAGATTAACCATGTGTGGCAATATGTGGTACACTAAAACTATGTAGTAAAAAATGCAATGATACTTTGAATTTACCATCAATGTGAAAATGTGTCATCGATAGATTCTATCGACAGACAGATAAACAAAAGGAAAAGAATGCAAGAAATTGTTTAGGTTGGGTGTGTGGGGACTGACATCAATGAGCAGATGACACAACTTCTTTCCCTTTCTATATAGGAGCGGAGTTGCTTATGTTCTTCATTTGCACTTCAACTGTAGGTTCGCCTCGTCAATGCTAGATGAGATTCTAGTGAAACGTCAGAACAGTAATTATATGCACTACAAAATGAACGGAAGTACTCTGGATATAAACTATTCATTATATATATATATATATATATATATATATATATATATATATATATATATATATATATATATATATATATATATATATATATATATATATAATTAATAAATTTAAAATATTTCAAAAACAAGAATACTTTTAATGAATATATTTATTCAAAGCTTTTCGCCGATAAAATAGTACCAGCATCTTCAGGAAAATAATTATCTAATAAAATATTTTTACAAAATTAATATATTAATATATATATTTACACATCCTCAATGGTTACAAATTTTAAAGATGAGATGATGATTTGAATATGATCCCACTAAAGACTAAATTTGCCTTATGTTCATGTCAAGAAAAGAGTTAGTTCTGACTTTAATGTTTTTTCAATTGTAATATTTGTATTCTTCCTAGAAAATTTACTCTTAAACTATCTGAAATTAGATAAATGTAGAGTACTATGTAAATTGAGCAATTAGTACTACTGAATGATACTAAAAGTAGATAAGGGATCAAATATATCAAAACATTTAATGAAAAAATTTCAGAACTTTTTTTAAGTAGTCTAATATCACTTAGATGCTCGAAAATTTAAAATCATAATCTTTTCTCATTAAATGAGAAAGTAACAAAATTAAAATAATAATATTATTATTAAATAAATTACATGTTATCTATGTTTTCTATTAAAAACCTGAAATGCCTTCTTGTTTCTTGGTTTATTTATTATAATAACCCATGTATAAAATCCAACCAAGTAATTTAAGTTGTTTTACTGACACATTCAAAATTAACCTTATATAATTTATTTTTTTTAAAGTGTACTGTTTACAATTAGCTTTTTAAAATTCAGTTTCTAAAGATGAGGGATCCTCATTAGCCTTTGTAATATGAGAATCATGAAACAAAATGAGTGTTGCCGGTTGTTAAATGTCTTAGTAAATAATATAGAACACCTGTAGAAAAATATGATTAGAATTTTAATAATGTGTTAGTAATTTTTTAATACACTGACAAAGCAATATTTATTTTCATGTAATAAAACATTATACATTCTATTCTTTTATAATTAATTATTCCAAATTTGATGACAAAAACAGAAGTAAAAATGTATGAACAGTTTGTAAGCAAAACATAAAAAGTTTCATTTAATTCAACTTTTCATAGTATGGCCTAACACTACCAGTTGATTGCAACATTGCACCAACAAAATTGTATACAGAGTGAGGCAAATAAAACTGATCCTTTGGAAGTTTCAACATTATCACTGTGCCACGTGAAAATTGTGAAGGGACAGATTCTTTAATTTTTTTAAACGCTACATCAATAATTTATGACTAAATTAAGAAAATTATGGATAAGACTTTATTATCAATGCATAAATAATAAAACAGCTAACTAGTTATAACCCTATAAATAATTTATAAACAATTATTTTCTATGATTAATTATACCATGTAACGGAAACAAGTTATGAGTCTCAACAAGTTGTTGAAAGCCAATTAACTTGCAAAGCAGAAGTTTCTCAAACATTATACGGGTGAATGTTTCATGCATTAAATATAAGAATTCATTTGTATTGAACATAAATTAAAATCACATGTGACAAGAACAGTAAGTACCATATGCTGCAAAATAAACAGTAATGAAACAGTTGTAAGATTTTATTTTATTTACATATTTTTACAAACACACAAGGTAAAAAGAAGCTAAATATATATATTCGAGTACAGTTTTCTGCCTTCCCTAACGTTACAATATTCTCCTTTATTGACACACTTCGGAGTAACTAAATTTTTAAAACGTTCAAGTACTATTCAAGTTTTGAAAATGGAGATACTCCGAAACAGAGGAGAATATTGTAACGTTAGGAAGGCAGAAAACTGTACTCAAATATATAGAAATATTCCTAACAGAAATGATGATGAGTGTATTAAGAATTTCAGAAGCTAAGTCAGATAGATGGGTATAAATGTGTTTTATATGACCTCCATTCAATTTGAGGCAACACTTGTACTGTTCTTGAAGGTTTTGCATCATTTTTGTAAAGAGGAGTTATACCTTGCTTATTATACACATGGTTATTTTTTCCTGTAATTGGACAATGGTGGTTAGTGGGTCATCCTGGAAAATCTTCTCTTTCATCAATCCCCAGACGTAGGCGACAAGTGGTGTGTAAGATCGGTAAGTGGGCTGTATAAGGAAAGTTTGTTCTAAGGGAGATGAGGGGGTTGCCAAAAGTTTCTTGAGGGAAAGCAATGTTGTCTAAGGCAATGTGTCTGGTTGTGCCATCTTGCTAGAACCATTGTGAACAAAAAGGCAGGTTTCGGGCACAACAAAATGTCTTGAGGTCTCTTATAAAACGACCAAGAATGACTCTATATCTGAGAGAAGGCAACTACAGCTGATTCAGTTTCAGTACTGTTTATTTTGGTGTATATGGTAAAATCTTTTTGCCAGCTATATTCACAGATTAATTTTTTTATTAGTCTAACCAATCAGCATAATTTATAATTTCAGCACAACATACACCAAAAACAATCAGTGCAAACCTTTGGGTAGCTCCATGATCTTATTGCAGTGCAAACTTCTATTCTATGACAACCAAAACCTAACCTCTATAGAATCATAGTTGAAAGACATGATACAACAATAAGTTAAAGGGTTTGGACAGTTAGATCTGCATTCTCGTTAGGGAATGCGTTTATTACAACCCAAATATTAGGTAAGGCAGAGAATTATCTCTAATTTTTAGTTGCTTATGCAAATAAATAAGAGGGAATGGAAGAATGGGAGATGAGCTCCATGAACACACAGGCAGTAGAAGTTTACTTTGGTAATGCTGTTGATTGCAAACATGACATTTTATTGTTGTTAAAACCCATCTTTCCCAAAATTGGCCTGTAGTTGCAATACAGTGTTATATGAGCACTTGAAATCAAATATCCCCTTTAAAGTGTTTTTACAACCATAAATTAATTCTGCTATGGGAAAAGAACTTTCAAGGATGTGGAAGTGTTGTAAAAAAGAGAGTTAGAGCACAGAAGCCCATTACAACTCCTGAAAATTAGGGCCAGTATCATAGACCCCTAAGTGTTAGACCCCATGCTTTGGATCCTCTATGAAGACCATAAATTCCATCCATATAAAATGGTGAACATGCAAGAACTGTCACAACAGGACTTGAAAAACTGACTATAGGCCTGTGAAAACTTGATTGAAAACATTTCTTAACATTTTCATTGGCTAGACTCACTTTTACATTTATGGATATGTAAATAAACAGAATACGTGTTACAAATATTCTTTGAGCTTAGCTTGTGAGGTTATGTTAAAACAAATAAAAACACACAAAACTCACAAATTAATCATTTATTTATTCATACGCGTTTCAAGGACAAAGTCATCATCATCAGCGGTTGTAAGTTAGAGTTTGTAGTAGTAACTCACTGATATTGATGACTTTGTCATTAAAACGCTTATAAGTAAATAAATGATTAATTTGTGAGTTTTGTGTATGTTTTTATTTGTTTTAGAATACGTGCTGTTGGAATATTGAGGATCCTTGGGAAATTAATGAGATAATTTTTCAGTGATAAGGTCCATCCACTGGTGGTGAATGTAATCCATTCTAAGAAATTTGGAACTTTCTTCTTCAATTCTAGGGATGGCCTTTATTTTTCTGATAACAACCATATTGTTTCCAGCAATTCTGAGTATATGAAAATGATCCAACAATTTTTTTAACCACAACTTTAACAAATTTCACATGAGGCAGGATTGGTTTCAGTAAGATGAAGCCACACCACATGCTTAAGAATCAATGAATATTTTGATGGAAATCTTTCCCAGTCACTTGATCTCACAGAGAAGTGCATTCCATGGCTTCATCAGTGACTTTTCTTTCTCTCAAAGCTGAAGTTTATAAATACTGGCCAGGGGTTCTAGTAACCTTGAAGTATGCTTATACACCTTGAAATATCCCATTTTCCATAACAGCTACGCCATAGTGTGATACAGAACTTTAGAAATTGGCTCCATCAGTGTATTGTCTTTGAGGGACATGGGATTTGATGATTACTTACTTCTTGGTACGGGCATCCAACATCAGGAAATGCCGATAACCTGGTGTCCGAAATAAACAGCTACCACCAAAGCCTAGTAATCTAGTAGACCTAGTAAGGTCTCTATTTCAGTGGGACATCTCTGGCATATTTTGCTATCGTTGAAGCATTGGAGGTGAGCCTGAGTAATAATGTGCCACAAACACAGCAGTAGACTTTGGGAAACCATGATAAAATGATGGGCTTGTGGGTTCCTTCTGAATACTAAATAATAGTTTACCAGTAGATTCCAATATCCACCATTCAACCCACTTCTCCCAGAACATCTCTCTAACTTTTCGTACAAACACTAAATAAAATTAAACTTCCAAATCTTATTTATTGACGTAAAAATTAAATCTCCTCTACCATTTTTGGTTTTTCCTTTATAGTTTAAAGTTGCTTCTTGTAATTATCTTGAATTCACTGATTAAATTATAATTAAAATATACTTAACTAAATGAATACATAAGGGGTTACTTGCTGACCCGTTTCGAAACAATTGTTCCTTTTACAAAGCAAAGCCTCTACACCGCGAGTAGAGGCTTTGCTTTATAAAAGGAATGATTGATTCGAAATGCATCAGGAAGTAAGCACTTACGTATTCACTTAGTTAAGTTTCTTTTAATTATAGTTTAATTTCCCGGTTCACCCGATACTATAGAAACGCTGATGCACAAAATACAATAAGAACAATCACAAAGGGTAAGTTCAAGTTCTATCAAAACCAAAGTATTTTAGATGTATTTTGAAGGACAAGATACAAAAAGAAAAACCGGCTAAGGGGTTTGTCATTAAGACATCCTTTTCTTCTAGGATACACCTACACAATAGACAATCCACAGACTTTAGAGGCATTCAAGCACAATATCTCCCAGAACAATCAGTAAATGCTTTCGGTCAGCTATGTTTGCCAACTAATTGTTGTGTACATTTTACATTTAGGTCTGTTACAACCCATATACTCTAGAAATATTGAAAAATGATACACAGCAAAAACAAAGTAAACGTATCATATCATTCCATCTATACATGAGCTACTAGTTTTTGAGCTACCGTAACGGTCTGATGCAATAGGATAATATATCTTCCAAAACGGCCGTCCTCAACAGTCAAAAAGTAAGTGCTACTATGGGCGATATCTAACACATGTAATATAGGTGCACTATAGGTAATATAATAACATATGTACAAGTGTTTTAGTCAAAGTAAACAGTTTTGGGCAGCATCATCTTCACTTAATGCAATGAAAACCAATTGGGTGGAAATAATAAACAATTTGAGAAATTCCTATATAGTTTTGTTCGGCTCGCCCTCTATAATACAACTGATTGTTAAGTTTTTTAAAAAAATTGTTGTTTATGTTTCTATAATTAATTTTAAATCATGATTCTCATACTACTTATAATGTTACTACTGTATGTAATTATTCAAATAGGCTATCTAAAACAATACAACTTCAAAGTATTATATAATATTTCCCATAATTTAAATTTAAAAAATAAATCACAAATATATATATATATTTGAGTAGATTAAATGATCGGATTTTATACACAGGCAAAATATTATTTGCAAAAAAATCTCATTAACTTTATATTTCAACTTCAGTACTTGCTTATCCTGGAAGAGAAATGTGTTCACATTGAAAGGTATTTCTTAACATAACACCAGCTCACATGTTAAGTCTGAAAAGGGAATACTTTTAAAACAGAAAATTTTCTTAAAACTTAAAAACTATTAACTTTAGAATTTTTAAAACTAATTATTTCAATTTTATAGTTTCAATGTACTTTTTTAAATCATGTTTATTTAAAAGACTACATTTACTAAATGTTTTGAAGTGCAAATTGCTGGTTTAAACTATTCCTAAATTCAGACTTAACTTTAGCGGTCAATTAATAAATGAACAAACTACAAACATGAACAAACACACAACAGCTGCAAAACGTCACCCTTACCAACATTTTAGAAGAAAATTTGCTGAAGTACTGGTTGGACGCATTTTATGATTATTAAAATTGAAATGTTTTATTTTATATAAACTCAATTATTTAGTTGATATAGTTTGTTAAAAAATTTCATTGCTACTTATTCTAAACATTTAATTTATTTTTTTCAAGAGTTTAATTATTTTGCAACAATTTAAATCATTTTATTGATCAGTTTAGTGACAAAAATCATCATACAACAAAAACAAACACACACACACACACACACACACACACACACACACACACACACACACACACACACACACACATACACACACACACACACACACACACACACACACACACACACACACACACATATACACACAAACTGAATGAAACTATAAATTTAATCTAATTATGTTGTAAATACTTGAGCATTTTTCATTTACAAGGTCAATTTTAAATTAATTCAGTCATTTCTTCTCAGCAAAAAGAATCAAAATTATGGTTATTAGGAAAAGTTATGTGTAAATCTTGAAAGTGATGATTTTTAAAGTAAAAACTCAGTTTTGGTGAGAATTTGAACAATTGCATAGAGCATAAATTTCTTGAAACAAGGTTTTCATGAAAACAAAACAAGTCTTGAATAAATGTAGGTTTTAAAATAAGTTTTCATAAAAAGTGTTGATTGAAACAAGAAGTCTGTAAAAATAAGACCTCTAAGTTATCTGTAGGAAATATCACTATATAAATTTTTAAACTTTAAATTTGATAATTGTTGATCATTCAATTTAGTTTTAGCTTAATTTAATTTGCGTGTTTAACCAGCTATGTTAACTGCTTTGAACAGTTTTACCAAATCTAAGATATTGGCACCTTGCTTGTTTTGTTGCAGAATTGCATAGCATTTGCTTTATACAGCACAACTATCTATAACTCAATACTAACGCTATTCAACTCAGTTTTCAGTTTTATATTAAAAATCTGAAATAACAAAGCTAAATGATAATTAAGTAGGAATAATCAGAACTTCTTAAAAATATTATATTTATAATAATAAACCATACATTACTGTTTTAAGTTATAATATATACAATATATTTATAATTCATAAGAGAGCTGTGAAGAAGAGTTTTACAGCAACTTTAGTTCTGTTTTAGACACAGAAAGCAATAAAAATGAAACTAATCTTGAGTGTCCTTCATCTTGGTCACATGATTTACTGGGCATGAAACCTGTTCCTTTGAGAAAAATAAGCTTTTTGTTCCTCTACCAGATGTTAAACATATTTATTGGTTTTACATGGTATTGATGATGTGTTTTGTGGAATTAAAATCAGTTTTTACAAATCTGTTGTTTCATGTGATGAAGTGTAAGATGTTAATCATAAGGGACCAATCAACATTAAATCCAAACAAAAGTTACTTCAAATGTCGTTACTGAGCAGCTTCCAATTAAATAGAAGTTTGGTGACTAGATATTGAATAATATTTTTTTAGTTTCTCTAGATCAGGGGTTCTCAAACTTTTTGTGTCCACACCCCCTTCTCTTAAAATGAAATCCTCCCATGCTTCCTACACTCTACACTATAAATAAATGGTATGGGCATATGAAAAAGAATCAAATATTATATATATATATATATATATATATATATATATATATATTTATTTATTTATTTAATAAATTAAAAACATTTCAAAAACAAGAATACTTTTAATGTGTATATTATTCAAAGCTTTTTGCCAATAAAACAGTACCAGCATCTTTCCTTTTTAATTTATTAACTATATTACAAGAAAACATATCACCATATTTAATATAACATATATATATATATATATATATATATATATATATATATATATATATATATATATATATATATACATATATATTGAAAACAATTTATTTATTTATACATCCCTTCTTTATTTTTTTACGCAAGAAAGAGAGTTTTAATTTGCAAGGTAAATTTTAACAGACAATAGAAATATCTGTTAGTCAGATGTTTGAGCTTGTATTTTTTACACTAGCTGCCTATTTTAAGTTGTATATAAGTAAGGGCACAATTCATGTAATTTAATTTCTTGAATTTTGTAGTCCATTACATTCAGTGAATCTTAATTAATCACTTAAACAATAGTTTATGACTATCCAAACTTTAAATTTTGTAAATTTGTTAAAACTTACTGAGACAGAATGTTTTCGATTGCTATAAGGCAATCTTAATCAGTGTCTTCTGCTTGGAGATGACGGGTCAAGCGGTGACGATTTTAAAGGCAGGTTTTCGATAGTATTGAAGAGTATGTGTGATTTGTATTGTGTATGTTCGTTTAATACGTTTGTACTTTGTGTTTTTTGTGAGTCTGTAAATTTCATATTGTTCTAGTGTGTTGAGGTGTGGTCCTTTTTTGTTGATGTGTTTATGTCTCAGTAAGTTTTAACAAATTTACAAAATTTAAAGTTCGGATAGTCATAAACTATTGTTTAAGTGATTAATCAAGTAATTTGCAACATCAAATTTGTTCTTATAAAATTAAATATATTTAATTTATCTTATTACTTTCCAACTGGTCTCGCGCCCCCTGACTTGCCTTCACGCCCCCCAGTTTAGGAACGCATGCTCTAGAAAGTACCTGTACAGTGAATCAGGACAAAAATATTCTTGACCAATGGTTTGATTCACAAAAGCTTTAAGCTTATATAAATGAATAAAGTTATTAGCTAAAATAAATTGCTGGTATTATTAGTGAAAGCTATAAAATTATTGTGATTGAACTAAGCAAGAAACGTAGAGCCTTCTGTTTGGGATATAAAGAAAGATTATACAACCAAAGTATACCTCGTCTGTAACAGACTTAAGAGAGAGTCATATCTTATTATCTTAAGCAAGGGTGATGAAATATGGTTACCCAGTTTACAAAAGGCACGTAATCCTGTAACCCCAGAAGTAAAAGAATTGTAGGGTCTGGGTAGGGTGATCTAAATGAAGTAGAATAACTTTTCAACAATGTAAGAAAGAGATGCCTACTTAATACTCAGTTTGTAGTTCAGTACAATGGTTTAAAAAATCTAAAATAATTAGAGGCTTTCAAAACATAGAATTAGGGATTTCTTCTAAATGATTGCCTACTACGGAAAATTCTACCATTAATCACAATAATATTTTTTTAAATTTAGATTAGGGAGTTATGACAGAACAATTAAAAAAAGTTCTGAAAGGTAAATAACACAACTGCACAAATAAAAAACGCATGTAGAAACATAGATTCCTCATTCCAGTGATCAAATATCACTGATCATTCTGACCAAATAGTAAAACTAAATTGAATGATAGACCATATCAAAGTTTGTATTAAAAAAAAATTTAGTAGGATTCATCCTACTGCAAATGTACACTAGAAACATTTTCTATTGGAGAAATCCAAGGAAGTGTATAGGATTACAACTTACCTCTCCCTCAGCTCTTTTCTTCTCCAATTCTTTCTGTTTGGCATGTTCTTCGGCAATACGTGTCTCGATCGCTTGGAGTGATTCTCTTGTGAAGGGACGGAAAAGGCTACGTTCTTCCTCAGAGATAGAGTCCGAGGTGATGGACATTGTCTACCAGTGCTAGGCGTGCAAACCCCCCTCTTCAGAGAGGGAGAGCATCGCGGACCTAAAAAATCAAAACATAAGAAAGTGAAAACTAATACTTGAAAATCTCAATAATAAACTATTAAATTAAAAGCGATTCATTAGGCTTATGTATGGTCGCTTAGTTATGCCTGAACTATAAGCAGTGTTTCACAAAACTCTCTTCTGACAAAATGGTTTTCTAGATGTTCCTGACAACTAATTACGTCATCTAATAAAATTTATATTGTAATTTTATTTGCATTCTGGCTTCCACATATGAGCAGAAATGAACTAACCAATGAATTATTTGAATTTTTTAATTTTCAATCTATTTTTGTAGTGCATATTATAGCAAAGAAAGCGTTACTACAGGGAAATATATGTATGTATATAAGAAGCATGTATATAGAAGAGCGAAGCGTGTATATAGAAGAGCGTGGACTAGCTCTTCTACTGTTGTTGGGTTCACCTCGTCAATGTTGGATGAGATTCTAGCGAAACGTCGGAACTGCGAATTTATGGACTGCAGAATGAACGGATGTACTCCAGATAGTAACTATTCATCATATTTTTCCATCCGTGAAGGAATACGTATCAGCATATATATATATATATATATATATATATATATATATATATGTGTGTGTGTGTGTGTGTGTGTGTGTGTCTAAGAGCTTAAGTATAAAATTAGTAGCTCAAGTTAGAGATTAAATAAAATATAAATGAATTGTTAGTAAGCACCACCAGTACTATGTGGACTAACAATATACTAGTTTCTTATTAAATATTTGCAAGAAAACAAAATCCAAGAAAACGTTTTTGTTAGGAATTTCAATTACACTATAATAAAATTTTTGTCAGAATATTTACTTAAATTTTAAGTTCAGCAAATCATAAATTTAAATAAAAAAAAAAACCTCTGTATCACAAATGACTTTTTCCTTTATTTAAAACCATATGTACATTTCAATTGCATAGCAGTCATCCTCAGAGGTAAATTACCTTTGAGGATGATTACTATGCAATTCAAATGTACATAAGGTTTTAAATAGAAGAAAAAGTCATTTGTGGTATAGGTCTTATTTATTTAGATTAAACATTTGTAAACTTTTTTTTAAATGTTTTAAACTTGCCTATAGTAGCACTTACTTTGCTTGTTGAGGACGGTCGTTTCGGGAGATGTGTCCCTTTGACACATCTCCCGAAATGGCCGTCCTCAACAAGCAAAGTAAGTGCTAATATAGGGAAGTTTAAAACATTTAAAAGTGTTTAGTGGTTACTAGTAGCACACGCGAAGATGGAATCAACAAATGTAAACATTTGTTTTATTTAAACAGTTGTTATAAACAGTGGTTTTATACAATTATAATTTATAAGTTCAGAAGTAAACGTTTTGTTAATTATCACCAATAACCAAACTTAGAGATGCATAGAAATATCTGTTATTGACAGTAATTTGAGTATTGCAAACTAGGGTGAGTTGTAAAGCATTTTGAATATTTCTATGAATAATTTCCATACACTATATTATTTTGTAATGTCTTTACACTCTTCTTTAGTAATGTAGAAAAACAAATTCACAGTAAATCAGTTAGCTTGGAAGTGAATATTGGTTCCTGGTAGATATGAAATTTGTTGTGCTGAAGGTCAACAGAAAAATTTCCATAGTTTCTTTGTCAAATTGACAGGGGATGACATTTTCAGTTTTGAGTTATTGTTAGAATCCTCAAATGGTCTCTTTGCGAGGTGATCTGGTGCATGACTTCTTACTGAAACTTATAATGTTATAATTCCTCCTATTTTCAAGGCTTTCTAGGTTACTCCCTTGATTTTCTTAGCAGTTGTTGGTGACAGTTCTTGGAAACCATTAATAATGTATTGACAGAGATAGAACAGTTGATCCTCAGTAGTGTTGTTTTCTATAGGCTGACTGGTAAACATTTATCCCTTTATTTCTTTATAAAAATTCCACAATTTTGGAATTAATAATTTGTTTCATCGGCTTGCAAAGAATACTTGGTGAAGGAGATCTGTCTGTAATTGTTGCAGTCTATAACTTGCTTATTTGGTTTTAGAATCAACACAAGGATAGAGGCCTTCTATACTCCCCAAGAATAAATTATGAAGATTGCCCACAAGCATTCTCTCATGGGAGCCTGTAACCCATAAGGGAACGGATAGGGTAATACTCTCTTATCTTAGGTTTATCCTTTGGGGTAGTATAAGGATACCACCCACAGATCAAACCTGCAGAAGTCCAATCTTTCAAAGCAATGGCAAAACTTTCTATGGTGGACCTCAATATACTTGCTGTGCTTGTTATAATGATTTTATAAGCATTATATTGATATAAGGGTGTGACTTAGACCTACATGAAAATATATATTCAATTGGTATATATTATTTTTATATATTATATTTTACAATCAATTATGGTTTTAAATATGTTTATTTTTTTAAACCAAAATTGTAAGCAAAATGTTCTAAATTATTAGAAAATTTGGTATTTATTTCCCGTTTCCACGTAATTTATTTTAGCCAACAAGATTACACCGGGAGATGCAGAAAGCCATCAGGAATATTAAAGTAATTATGAAAACTTCCGCTCATGGTTCAAAAATTTTAAATTTTGGACAATAGCAATTCCCTCCCTCCTCACACGTTTTACATGTTCATTAGGTTATTATTCAACGTTTATTTCAACGCTTTATTTTTAGACCTAGTAACTCGTGAAATGCCTTAAAATGTAATTAAACTTGCTTTTGACTCCCTTTGAAAAATAATTAACTTTAACACTTCGATTTCACCCATTTGAGCAGGAAGTTCTATCGTTTTTTGGCAAAACTAAGAGATAAATAGTGCGTAAATGTTCGATGCAATATTTTTGTTTTTTGCGTGGATTAGTGTCTGTTTGTTTCGTCCTTCTACAACTTACTATTGTTACTACGTCAAAAACATAAAGCTAAATCTTTGAATTAATAACGTTTTTGTGTGCCGGGGAGGGGGGGGAGTTGCTGTATTCAAAAGTATTTATTTATGGGGTCAAAACGGGAGTTTTCATAATTACTTTCGTATTCCTGATGACTTTCAGCATCGAGCAGTATAATTTTTTTGCTAAAATTGATTACATGGGTACGGGAAATAAATACAATTTTGTTCGAATCACAGTTACTTTCCACATTATATATTACATGTACGTCTTCATTAAGACATTTTCGTATTTTTACACTCTACTATTTACAAACACACCAAATATTTACATTGACAAAACAAACAAAATACACTTCCAAGTAATATACCAAATGAGCAGTAAACAAATTTTGGTAATTAAGAGTGACTACTGCTCCGTTTTTAGGTATTTTTAAAATGACTTTGGTAATTAAGATCTTCAAATCAAATAAGTACTTACCTACTTTACTCGGAAATTGAACTAAATAAATAAACAATAACTGTCATACCTATAATATAGGTACCTATGATATATTATAATATAATGTGAAACATATAATATGTTTTACATTAACAAATACCAAAATTACCACTTTTCTCTATAATAAAAACTTGACTCCACCCCATTTAAAAAAAAAAAATTAATAATATATATATATATATATATATATATATATATATATATACACACACACACACACACACACACTTATATAGAATAGAATATATAGGTAGCTAAAACTTTTTAAAAATTCCTAAAGATAAAACTAGGTGGTTTTGTATTTTCATTCAACCCAAAACCTGGAGTGCCAAGTTTCACAATGTTTCAATGATTCACAATGTTGACAGTTGTTGTTGGTGGAGTGAGAGGGGAACTACATACAGACCAATCAAAATATTTGCCTTACATTGCAGTATCCGCCTTACATTGCTTCGTCTTCTGGGATTAGTTAATATGCATCTCAGACAGATATGCCTGATGAATCTCAAACAAATCTCTTGTAACAACCACCCTCATTATCAACGACGTAAATGCTACTACAGGAACGTACTTATCTCTAATATAATATATTACCATTAATTAATACTCATTTGATTTATAATTATTAAAATGTTACTTTCAAATTAGGACTATTTTAAATATGTCCTTGTGTTCAAACACACACACACACACACACACACACACACACACACACACACATATATATATATATATATATATATATATATATATATATATATATATCAAAAATAAATATAATTATCTTTGTAGGTTCGATTGATTTGTATGTTGTTTGAGTGTTATCTTTTCCCGCTTTTTAGTTTTTTGTAATTACAACAATATGTATAAAGATGTACGATAAAGATTTAGTCTACCAAAAGTATAGTGTTTAGAAATATAGTGACAAAATACTGTTATGAAATATGGTATTTATTTCCCGTACCCAAGAGACCAATTTTGAAAAACAATTTATACCGGGCAATGAAGAAAGTTATTAGAAATACGAAAAAATTATAAAAACATTCGTTCTCGCCCCAAAAATTAAAAATTATGGAAAATAACAATCCTCCCACACTCCACATCACACCTAAATCGTTCAACGTTTTGGATTTATATTTTTTATATAAAAACTCGCATAATATCTCGAAATGTAATTTAACTTGCTGGTAGCTCCAAAAATTTACATATCTTGAAGTACATAACTCCTACACTTCTTTACGCGGTAAATTCTATCGCTCTTAGGCTAAAGTTAGAAATAACAAGTGTGTAGCTTAAATGTTTCGTCCTTTTGAATAAGTTTCTTGATGTAATCATCTTGAATTCAGTGATTAAACTAAATTTAAACTACTTAACTAAGTGAATACTTAATTGCTTTCTTGCTGACGCGTTTCAAAACGTTCGTTCCTTTACGAAGCTAACCCTCTATTTAGTAAAAAGTAAGTACTGAGTAGAGGGTTAGCTTCGTAAAAGAACGAACGTTTTGAAACGCGTCAGCAAGAAAGCAATTACGTATTCACTTAGTTAAGTAGTTTAAATTTACTTTTGAATAATTTTGCGGCATATTATTCTACAAATATAAGATGTGTGTGTGATAGCTTTATAATTCTATAAGCTAAACACTTGTAAATATTTACAAACTTGCTTATAGTAGCACTTATTTATATTTGTTGAGGACGGGCCTTTCGGGAGATGTGTCAGATTGTACACTCGGACCGTAACTGATCTCAAGGTTTTCGTAGGTTAATGTATTAGGGTAGAGGTGGGCTATTATTGTGGTGTGGCTGAATTTTGTGAGTATTAGGAGTTATGATGTCAAAAATTGTGTGTGAGTTGCAATGTAACTGTGTACTCTGAGTATGTGTGTAGGGTGTAGTGTGAAGTGTCTGTATATTTCGTATTGTTCGGTTGTGTGGCGTTGGTTATTTCTGTGTTGTTTATAAAGAATTTGTAGGTTAGATGTTATGTCTATATAGTCATGTTTTGTGGAGTTGAAATGATCGGCGAAGTTTGATTGGTAACTATTGTTTGTTAGTGCTTTTATATGTTCTTGGTAACGTGTGTAGAAGAACCTCCCAGTCTGGCCTAAGCAAAAACTGGGGCACGAACTGCAAAATAGTTTGTAAACTCCAGTGGTGTTGTAAATGTCGTTGATTTTGTTGTTGGGTTTAAATTGTTAATTGAGAATGTTGTGTGTGGAGTTAGCTATTTTGTAGTGTGTTGGTTAGATTGTTCGTTTTAGAAGACCTGTATGATATTGATAAGTAATTTATGGGTTTGTCCTGTTGTGTGTTTGTATTTGGATTATTAGGTTTATTTTTCAGGCGGTTGTATAATTTGTCAATCATTGTTGTGTTGTATCCGTTTGTTTGTGAGATATGTTTTATGGTGTTAAACTCCTGATAGTGTTCTTTGTCTAGTGGTGTTTTAAGCAGGCGATATATCATGGTGTTGTAAGCGGCTAGTTTATGTTGGTGTGGGTGGTTTGAGGAGATGTGTATGGTCGTATTGGTACTAGTGGGCTTTCGGTATATGTTGAATTTGTGTTTGTTTGTCTGTACGTTTAACTGTAAGGTCCAGGACGTTGAAATAGTTTTGTTGTTCTGTTTCGATGGTGTATGTTAGTTCTGGGTGTATGGAATTAAGATGTTTTGAAAATATTGACAGCCTACTGACCCAAATACTCCTTTGAATATTGTGTTGCTTTATTAGAGCCTACTGACCCATCTTTATTGAGTTGAAGGTTATGGTACTTTACAGCCTACTGACCTACCTATACTGCGTTGAAGGTTGTGGAGCATTATAGGTAACTGACCCACCTATATTGAGTTGATGGTGTGGAGCTTTACAGCCTAGTGACCCACCTGTATTGCGTTAATGGTGTGGAGCTTTACAGCCTACTGACCCACCTATACTGCGTTGAAGGTTGTGGAGCTTTATAGGTAACTGACCCACCTATATTGAGTTGATGGTGTGGAGCTTTACAGCCTAGTGACCCACCTGTATTGCGTTAATGGTGTGGAGCTTTACATCCTACTGACCTACCTATACTGCGTTGAAGGTTGTGGAGCTTTATAGGTAACTGACCCACCTATATTGAGTTGATGGTGTGGAGCTTTACAGCCTAGTGACCCACCTGTATTGCGTTAATGGTGTGGAGCTTTACAGCCTACTACCCCCCATATACTGCGTTGAAGATTGTGGTGCTTTACTGCCTCCTGACACACCTATATTGCGTTGATGGTGTGAAGCCATACAGCCTACTGAACCACTAATATTGTGTTGATGGTGTGGACCTTTACAGCATACTATCCCACCTATACTGCGTTGAAGGTTATGGTACTTTACAGCCTACTGACCCAATTATATTGCGTTGATGGTGTGGAGCTTTACAGCCTACTGACCCACCTATAGTGCGTTGATGGTGTAGAGCTTTACAGCCTACTAACCCATCTATATTGCGTTGATGGTGCGGAGCATTACACCTTAGTGACCCATCTATAATGCGTTGAATGTCATCATTCTTTACAGTTTACTGACCCACCTATACTGCGATGATGGTGTGGTGCTTTACATCCTACTGACCTACCTAAACTGCGTTGAAGGGTGTAGAGCTTTATAGGTACCTGACCCACCTATATTGAGTTGATGGTGTGGAGCTTTACGGCCTACTGACCCACCTATAATGCGTTGATTGTGTGGAGCTTTACAGCCTACTGACCCACCTATATTGCGTTAATGGTGTGGAGCTTTACAGTCTACTGACCCACCTATATTGCTTTGAATGTTATGGCACTTTTCAGCCTACTGACCCACCTATACTGCGTTGAAGGGTGTGGAGCTTTATAGGTAACTGACCCACCTATACTGCGTTGTAGGTTATGGTACTTTACAGCCTACTGACCCACTTATATTGCGTTGATGGTGTTTAGCTTTACAGCCTACTGACCTACCTATACTGCGTTGAAAGTTGTGGAGCTTTACGCCCTACTAACCCATCTATATTGCGTTGATGATGTGGAGCTTTACAGCGTTCTGACCCGCCTGTATTGCGTTGATGGTCTGGAGCCTAACAGCCTACTGACCTACCCATATCGTTGATGGTGTGCTGCTTTCCAGCCTACTGACTTACCTATAAAGCGTTGAAGGTTGTGGTGCTTTACAGCCTACTGACCCACTTGTATTGCGTTGATGGTGTGGAGCTTTACAACCTACTGACCTATCTATACTACGTTGATAGTGTGGAGCTTTACAGCCTACTGACCCACCTATATTGCGTTGAATGCTATGGTACTTTTCAGCCTACAGACCCACCTATCCTGCGTTGAAGAGTGTGGAGCTTTACAGCCTACTGACGCACCTATATTGCGTTGAATGCTATGGTACTTTTCAGCCTACAGACCCACCTATCCTGCGTTGAAGAGTGTGGAGCTTTACAGGTAACTGACATACCTATATTGAGTTGATGTTGAGGAGCTTTACGGCCTACTGACCCACCTATATTACGTTGATTGTGTGGAGCTTTACAGCCTACTGACCCACCTATATTGCGTTAGTTGTGTGGAGCTTTACAGCCTACTGACCTACCTATATTGCGTTGAATGTTATGGTACTTTTCAGCCTACTGACCCACCTATACTGCGTTGAAGGGTGTGGAGCTTTATAGGTAACTGACCCACTTATATTGCGTTAATGGTGTAGAGTTTTACAGCCTAATGGCCCACCTATAATGCGTTGAATGTTATGGTACTTTTCAGCCTACAGACCCACCTATACTGCGTTGAAGGGTGTGGAGCTTAATAGGTAACTGACCCACTTATATTGCGTTAATGGTGTAAAGTTTTACAGCCTACTGACCCACCTATATTGCGTTAATGGTGTGGAGCTTTACAGCCTAATGACCCACCTATATTGCGTTGATGGTCTTGAGCTTATCAGCCTATTGACCTATCTATACAGCGTTGATGGTGTGCTGCTTTACAGCCTACTGACTTACCTATACAGCGTTGAAGGTTGTGTTGAAGGCCTACTGACCCAGCCATACTGCGTTGAATGTCATGGTGACTTTACAGCCTACTGACCCACCTATATTGCGTTAATGGTGTTGTGCTTTACAGCCTACTGACCCACCTATATTGCGTTGATGGTGTGGTGCTTTACAGCCTACTCATCCACCTATGTTGTGTTGATGGTGTGAGGCTTTACAGTGTATTATCTCACTCATACTGCGTTGAAGTTTGTAGTTGACCCTACTTTACCGCCTAATGACCCATCTATACTGCGCTGAAGGTTAGAGAGCTCTACAGCCTACTGACTAACCTATACTGCGTAGAAATTTATTTTAACTTTACAGCATACTGACCCACTTATTCTGCGTTGAATGTAATGGTACTTTATAGCCTACTGACCCATCTACACAACGTTGGAGGTGATGATACTTTATAGCCTACTGAACCATCTATACTGCGTTGAATGTTATGGATTGCGTTGAATGTAATGGTACTTTACAGCCACTGACCCATCATTACTGTGTTGAAGGTTGTTGTGTTTTACAGGCTACTGACCCATCTACACTGTGTTGAAGATTGTGTTGCTTTACAGCCTACTGACCCATCTATACTGTGTTGGAGGTTGAGTTGCTTTACAGCCTACTAACCCATCTATACTGTGTTGAAAATTGTTGTGCTTTACAGCCTATTGACCCATCTTTATTGTGTTGAGGGTTGTTGTGTTTTACAGGCTACTGACCCATCTATACTGTGTTGAAGGTTGTTGTGCTCTACAGCTTACTGACCCATCTATACTGTGTTGAAGGTTGTTGTGCTTTACAGCCTACTGACCCATCTTTATTGTGTTGAGGGTTGTTGTGTTTTACAGGCTACTGACCCGTCTACACTGTTAAAGATTGTGTTGTTTTACAGCCTACTGACCCATCTATAATGTGTTGAAGGTTGTTGTGATTTACAGTTGACTGACCCATCTTTATTGTGTTGAAGGTTGTCGTGTTTTACAGCCTACTGACCTATCTACACTGTGTTGAAGGTTGTGTTGCTTTACAGTCTACAGACCTATCTTTATTGTATTGAAGGTTGTTGTGCTTTACAGCCTACTGACCCATCTATAACGTGTGTACGGTAGTTGTGCTTTACAGCCTACTGACCCATCTATACTGTGTTGAAGATTGTATTGCTTTACAGCCTACTGACCCATCTACACTTTGTTGAAGGTTGTTGAGCTTTACAGTCTACTGACCCATCTACACTGTGTTGAAGGTTGTTGTGCTTTACAGCCTACTGACCCATCTACACTGTGTTGAAGGTTGTTGTGCTTTACAGCCTACTGACCCATCTACACTGTGTTGAGGGTTGTTGTGTTTTACAGGCTACTGACCCATCTACACTGTTGAAGATTGTGTTGCTTTACAGCCTACTGACCCATCTATAATGTGTTGAAGGTTGTTGTGCTTTACAGTCGACTGACCCATCTTTATTGTGTTGAAGGTTGTTGTGTTTTACAGCCTACTGACCTATCTACACTGTGTTGAAGGTTGTGTTGCTTTACAGTCTACAAACCCATCTATACTGTGTTGAAGGTTGTATTGCTTTACAGTCTACAGACCCATCTTTTTCTGTTGAAAGTTGATGTGCTTTACAGCCAACTGACCAATCTATACTGTGTTGAAGGTTGTTGTGTTTTACAATCTTCTGACCCATCGATACTGTGTTGAAGGTTGTGTTGCTTTACAGCCTACTGACCCATCTATACTGTGTTGAAGGTTGTGTTGCTTTACAGACTACTGACCCATCTATACTGTGTATAAGGTTGTTTTGTTTTACAGTCTACTGACCCATCTACACTGTGTTGAAGGTTGTTGTGCTTTACAGCCTACTGACCCATCTATACTGTGTTAAAGGTTGTATTGCTTTCCAGCCTACTGACCCATCTATACTGTGTTGAAGGTTGTGTTACTTTACAGTCCACAGACCCATCATTATTCTGTTGAAGGTCGATGTGCTTTACAGCCAATTGACCAATCTATACTGTGTTGAAGGTTGTTGTGTTTTACAGCCTTCTTACCCATCTACACTGTGTTGAAGGTTGTTGTGCTTTACAGCCTACTGACCCATCTATACTGTGTTGAAGGTTGTATTGCTTTACAGTCTACAGACCCATCTTTTTCTGTTGAAAGTTGATGTGCTTTACAGCCAACTGACCAATCTATACTGTGTTGAAGGTTGTTGTGTTTTACAATCTTCTGACCCATCGATACTGTGTTGAAGGTTGTGTTGCTTTACAGCCTACTGACCCATCTATACTGTGTTGAAGGTTGTGTTGCTTTACAGACTACTGACCCATCTATACTGTGTATAAGGTTGTTTTGTTTTACAGTCTACTGACCCATCTACACTGTGTTGAAGGTTGTTGTGCTTTACAGCCTACTGACCCATCTATACTGTGTTAAAGGTTGTATTGCTTTCCAGCCTACTGACCCATCTATACTGTGTTGAAGGTTGTGTTACTTTACAGTCCACAGACCCATCATTATTCTGTTGAAGGTCGATGTGCTTTACAGCCAATTGACCAATCTATACTGTGTTGAAGGTTGTTGTGTTTTACAGCCTTCTTACCCATCTACACTGTGTTGAAGGTTGTTGTGCTTTACAGCCTACTGACCCATCTATACTGTGTTGAAGGTTGTGTTGCTTTACAGTCTACAGACCCATCTTTATTCTGTTGAAGGTCGATGTGCTTTACAGCCAACTGACCAATCTATACTGTGATGAAGGTTGTGTTTTACAGCATTGTGACCCATCGATACTGTGTTAAAGGTTGTGTTGCTTTACAGATTACTGACCCATCTACACCGTGTTGAAAATTGTTGTGCTTTACACGCTACTGACCCATCTATACTGTGTTGAAGGTTGTTGTGCTCTACAGGTTACTGACCCATTTATACTGTGTTAAAGGTTGTTGTGCTTTACAGCCTACTGACGCTATTAATCTGACGCAAAATTGTATATGTATGTCTATGCAATAAGTTTTTGTAGTCGTAGAAATAAAAGTCTTAACTTCAAAATACTAAATGGTTGTTTCCTTTTGTTAATGTACAACGTTTAAGTCTGGAGAATAGGTGTAAAGAAACTGGAAATAGCCTAAACGTCTAAAGAAATACTGAATGAAATAAAATATATAGTTATGGCTTATTTTGTGTTGTGTCGTTCAGAGGTGACGCGGCGTTAGAATGAGCTTGAGCCAAACTAAACTAAAGTTTTACGTTCTGGAGAAACTAAGGATGTGATTTTAAATTCCTAATTATTAGTTCACACTCTTCCTATATATATATATATATATATATATATATATATATATATATATATATATATATATATTTGTGTGTGTGTGTGTGTGTTCGACTTTTGAATCGGTAATAGGTAATAGAATACTTTTAGTTCATCCACTCAAGTTCAAACACATTTTTTTTAACTTGTAGTGGATGACACTTATGTTAATATAGTTGTTACAAATAATATTTCATTAATTCAGTTTAGTTAAATAATTTTGATTTCTATTTCACCACTTAATATTGTGATTTTTTCATATTAATAAACATATTTTTATTAAATGTAATTATTTAATAAAATCTAACTGAAAGAAAACATTTCTTTGTTGACCTAAGAAAGAATAGATTATATATATATTTAACTTTTTTTTAATATTTATCAGCAGAGAATAAATTTTTTGAGAGTTTGCTAAATGTCTGTCATTCGCAGAAACTGGTTGAGATGAGTTTTCAAAGCTACGTCTCTTTACTTTAACCTCGCCTTATTATTCTCTTAAAAATAATTATATTTATACCCTACGAGGCATGTTATATTGTCAAATACTAATACTGGTAATACCTAATTATCCTTCACTTTGCATTTCTCGCGTGATGGAGGTTATGCCAGGTACTTACCGTCAGTTCGGGCTGAGATGTGATGTTAATCTTACATCCTCCGCCTCTTCCTGCACAAACAAAATAACTTCAATACATCTCTCTATATATACGCTCTCCTTAAATATAAAATTATATAAATATAAGTATAAATGTACAATTATTAGAACATACCGTCTTAGTATTTTCATACTATATAAATAAAATAGAATATTTGTCTGTATGTCTCTTATGCCACCCAAAGCCGTTCATCCGATCGATTTGAAACTTTGGGAAGTTACTGAATACACTCCTGGGAAGGTTCTGGCATATTTGTAGGGAACGCCTAAGTCGATATTTAAGGGGGGAAAACCTAAAAGCACCGCCTACTTTTCTGACCGAGCATTCAGTCACTTATATTGAAATTATTAATATAAATGCAACTAATAATCAATATATGGCTGTGACGTACAGCTGATATTTAAATAAAGCAAAAATAACATTTTATACAATTTGTATATGTTTTTAGGTTAGTTTGCAATACAGCTTTTTGAACTCATGAGTTATATTACTATCTAATATTAAGTTAAAATTATATTGATTTGAAAACCTTTTTAATTTATAAGTTAATAAATATAATAATTTATAAAATAAATCTTACTAAATTATTTTAACATAATAAACGTGGATTATATTTTTTGTGTGGTAGGTAGTATTTAAATGTAATAGATATAGAATTAGACTAAATTAATTTGTTTTGAGAAAAATACGAATTAGATTATTATTTTCACGCTTATGTCCTAGAAATACTGATTTAAATGTATTTAGTAAGTAAGATTTCTATATATAGGGAAGTGGATATTGTTTTTTTAGGCTAGATACGTACATGGGTAGATATGATCTAAAATAAATTGACTATTGTTGTACATTACAATAAAAATTATACTTTGGATTTTTTTTCATATTACTTTTTATTCCTGTTCGAATTGAATATTTATAGGCAAGACAAACAACGTTTGTCGGGTCAGCTGTTATGTTCATAAATACTAAATTAAGTTTAGCTAAAGTTAACACGACATTCATTGACTTTTAGGGGATACGAATTTCACCGTATTACCTAGTGTGTAATAAAACTAACAGTGATGCTTACAAATTTAGTATCTGTCTCAGAATGTCTACTAATTGAGTTGTTAAAGTTATTATTATTTTTCTTTCAATGTATTTGGCCCGGTAGGAAACGATACACTTGAATGTTTAAATGCTTGACTATATCCACTGACCTGTAGCGCTGCCAGTGGTAAAAAGCCGAAGTTGTTGAAGTGTTTCACTGACATTGTACAGTTAACTGTGAACTCATTTTATTTGAAGACTATCTTGAAACTATAATTTATTATAAGAGTTGGAAACTAAATTGAAATTTATTTTAAAACAATGGTAAATTTTAAGTGTCTTTTTAGCCTATTTAAAAACTATTTAGTAATGTTTTATAAAGCTTATATCCTTTCTGGTGGGAGGGGATAACCCTAACCACCTCAGTGCGTTCCTGGTCGATCACTCGTGCAATTGACCGTCACAATCCCTAGTGAGAGGGAGTTTCCAATTACAAATCCACTATTATTTATTTTAAGGACTTACAATTTGGCCAGCAGGAAATTTACTAGCTTTTGAAATGTAAGGTTTTCTCATATTGTGATTTATAACTTCCATGACAAAACTTGCCTCCTCTTGAGTAAAAGTTTTTTCAATGGGCGCATTTCATGTTGTTTATATTTTTTTAATGTTTGAATAACTCTTAAGCTATAGAATGTTAAAAATGTGTTTGGTATATTTTTGTTACATTCTTGGAGATGTTTAACGGTTGAAAACCTAGAAACTTATGGCATTGAAATGGTTTACTAGGATTACAGATAGTGATCTAAACTTTAAAATATAAATACATCACTGTACTCGTGTTGCATTTTCATTAGAAGCAATTATAACAATATTAAACACAAGGCGTCAGATGCACACAATGATACAAATGTGCTTTGGGGTTGTATAAGCACTGTGAGGTAGGGCGTTGTTTGGGATCTGCTCAATCTTGGATGTGAGAGAGATGGCGTGTTTGTGCGTGGGAGATGAGGCATCGCCTCACTTGCATCTCCAACGTGTATGCTGTTGAGCTCTGGCAAAACTCAACTTGTCAAACGAGGACTTGGAATAACTGTGATTCGTGTCAGCACCGTTCTATCCTTTTTGTACTTTTTTTATTAGGTGTACGTTTTTTAATGTGGGGAATGTGTGTTTGTTTTTGATGACGTGTGTAGCTAAGTTTGAGTTATAAGTTCAGGTTTGATGTATGCATTGAGGTGTTCTTGATATATGTCTTTTAATTTCTTTTTTGTTTGGCCTATTTATATTTTATTACAGTTTGGGCATTCGATTTTGTACATTCCGTTATTAAGTGTGGAACATATTTTTTCCGGTTGGTTTATTTTATTGATTATGTTTCCAGTGTTTTGTGAGCTATTTATGAGTGTTTGTTATTTGTGAGTGTTTATTTATTCCTTTTATGTTGTACCCTGTGTATGTGAAAGTGGCCCATTTTGTTATTGTTTGTAGTTCGATTTTAGGTTGTTTTAATTTATTTAAAATTTTATATTCTAATTTATCTATAGTTTTTTTTATTGTATCCATTTTTTTTTGCTATTTGATACATTATTTGTTCTTCTTTGGCTTTTCCTTCATTTTTTAGAGGCATGTTTTAACATTCTGTATAAGAGTGAGTTGTAAGCAGCCATTTTATGTTGTGGGGGATGGTTAGAGTAGTTTGGTATTGTATTAATGGTTTGTATGGGTTTCCTATAAATTGAGTATTCAATGTTACTTGTATTTCTGGTTATTGTTAGGTCTAGATAGTTTATTTTATTGTTTATTTCTTCTTCCATGGTGAATTTTATGTTAGGGTGTAAGTTGTTGATTTCATTTAGGATGATATTATTTCTTATTGCTTTATTTTGTGACCTGTATAATCCATCGTCAACATATCGTATCCAATGTCCGTTGGGGTC
Source organism: Prosapia bicincta (assembly GCA_036971475.1). Taxonomy (NCBI): domain Eukaryota; kingdom Metazoa; phylum Arthropoda; class Insecta; order Hemiptera; family Cercopidae; genus Prosapia; species Prosapia bicincta. The sequence goes on from JBAIZL010000002.1 coordinate 27,363,509, forward strand.
GTGTGTTTTTATGATTTGTGTGATTAATTCGTCAAAGTTTTGGCGGTAAATTTCTGATATTATACTTGAAAAGGGGTGGTCCCATTGCTAAGCCATCTATTTGTTTATATATCTTATTATTAAATATGAAATAGTTTTGGTTTAGTATGGTGTTTAGGCATTTTTTAATTTAGTTTGTGTATTTGGGGTTGGTTTTAAGATAAGCTAGTTTGAATTGTGTTATTATTAACATTATTTACATGGAGGAAGAAATAAACAATAAAATAAACTATCTAGGCCTAACAATAACCAGAAATACATGTAACATTGAACACTCAATTTATAGGAAACCCATACAAACAATTAATACAATACCAAACTACTCTAACCATCCCCCACAACATAAAATGGCTGCTTAAAACTCACTCTTATACAGAATGCTAAAACTGCCTCTAGAAAATGAAGGAAAGCCAAAGAAAAACAAATAATATTTCAAATAGCCCAAAAAATTGACACAATAAAAAAACTATAGATAAATTAGAATTTAAAATTTTAAATAAATTAAAACAACCTAAAATCGAACTGCAAACAATAACAAAATGGGCCACTTTCACATACACAGGGTACAACATAAAAGGAATAAATAAACACACAAAATTAGTAATATTAACTTAGCCTACAAAAACACAGGTAACATAATCAATAAAATAAACCAACCGGAAAAAATATGTCCCACACTTAATAACGGAATATACTAAATCGAATGCCCAGACTGTAATAAAATATACATAGGCCAAACAAAAAAGAAATTAAAAGACAGATATCAAGAACACCTCAATGTATACATCAAACCTGAACTTATAACTCAAACTTAGCTACACACGTCATCAAAAACAAACACACATTCCCCACATTAGAAAACGTACACCTAATAAAAAAAAGTACAAAATGGCCTCAAAATGACAATTTGGGAACAACTACAAATTTATAAAAGTAAAAATAATATCATAAACGAAAAAATACAAATAAAATTTAAAAAACGATAAATTATTCAACCTGATAGAAAAATTAACCCCAAGACAAACTTAAAAGACTCTCACAGTGCAGTGAATCCGAAAATAGAACAATAACGGTACACCACACCTTGTGGCAACTGAAATTCCACGCAACTAGCAGCCTACTACAACCTCCGGTCAGTGATGCTTGATGATGGAGATACTACCAACCTTTGAAAGTTAACTCGCATAAATACCAAGTAAGATTCTTGTTTGAGTAAATATAGTGAAAGTGATATATATATATATATATATATATATATATATATATATATATATATATATATATATATATATATATGAGTGTGTGTATTTATGTATATTAACTTTCGAAGATTGATGGTATTTTCATTGTCGAGAATCAACTATCAACTGAAATGGGTATTGTAGTAGATTGGCAGGGATGATCTAATATATGTATATATATATATATATATATATATATATATATATATATATATATATATATATATATATAACTTAGCAACAGTGTTTTCTTGTATTCACTTATTGGTATATTTATGAGTCGACTTTCGAGAGCTTATTAATTCATGAGAAATAATAATTCTCATTTTCGAGCTTTTTGGAAGACTCTAAAAAAGCAGACTTCCGAGCTTGAGCCTTCTCAAAGCTAGAACATGGAAGCACTGTAATTAATAAGCTCTCGAAAGTCGAGTCACAAATATACCAATAAGTGAATACAAGAAAACACTGTTGCTAAGTTATATATATATATATATATATATATATATATATATATATATATATATATTTTAAAACAACATAGGTTATTCAAATACAAGAATATTTATTAATTTATATCCAAAGCTTTTCGTTGGTAAACAGTACCAACATCACCAGGAATGAAAATTACATTCATTTAATGATTGTAATTTTCATTCCTGATGATATGTTGTTTTAAATTATTAAACAAGAAAACTTATTTTATATATATATATATATATATATATATATATATATATATATATATATATATATATTAGATCATCCCTGCCAATCTACTACAATACCCAATTCAGTTGATAGTTGATGCTCGACAATGAAAATACCATCAATCTTCGAAAGTTAATTCGCATAAATACCAAGTAAAATTCTTGTTTCAGTACATTAAAGTGTATATACTGTGTATATATATATATATATATATATATATATATATATATATATATATATATATATACATATATATATATATATATATATATATATATACTTTTTCATTTTTACACGAATAAATCGTCAAAACATTTGCTGAAAAGAAACAAGAAATTTGACATTTAGTTTAACTTACTTTTCGTGATAGAGTTATTGTTAACACTCCCTATAGGGTACTTGTTGAAGCACATTACGGGCAAACCGCGCGACTTTTTGGGAACCAGAGTCAATGATTTACCAAAAATTTTGCATTTTTTTAATACTAATGAAAGTTAAAATATCTTATTATTGTTTGATTTCACTTGAGACTAGTTTTTCACTAAAAACACTCAAACATGTATTATTATTTAATCACGTTAACATTAGTTTATGACTATCCAAACTTTAAATTTTATAAATTCGTGCTAACTTATTGAGACAGAACGTTTTCGATCGCTATGTGGCGATCTTCATCAGTGTCTTCTGCTTGGAGATGTCGGGTCAAGCGGTGACGGTTTCACGGTGTCACGGTCAAGCAGAAGACACTGATGAAGATCGCCACACAGCGATCGAAAACGTTCTGTCTCAGTAAGTTAGCACAAATTTACAAAATTTAAATTTCGGATAGTCATAAACTACTGTTAAAGTGATTAATTAAGATTCACCGAACGTAATGGACTACAAAATTCAAGAACTTGTTATTACGTTACATTTGCCTATAGCAGCACTTACGTTTTTGGTTATTGAGGACGGCCGATTCGGGAGATGTGTCTTCTTAGATTGTAACTCAGGCTTAAGTTACGGTCAGAGTTGACAACGGGGCACATAACCCGGAACGGCCTTCCTCAATAACCAAAAACCTAAGTGGCACTATAGGCAACATACTAACATATATTCAAGTGTTTTAGAATATCTAAAGTGACAGTCGACATCGACACTCCATGTACAGTAAGTGTAACCCAGCACTATTGTTTCTTTGTGTGTTCTAATGCTTTCCTACTTAATTTTATTAATCACTTAAACAATAGTTTATGACTATCCGAACTTTGAATTTAGTAAATTTGTTAAAACTTACTGAGACAGAAAGTTTTCGATCGCTATGTGCCGATCTTCATCAGTGTCTTCAAGAGATCTTCAGAAGACACTGATGAAGATAGGCACATAGCGATCGAAAACGTTCTGTCTCAATAAGTTTTGACAAATTTACTAAATTCAAAGTTCGGATAGTCATAAACTATTGTTTAAGTAAGTGATTAATAAGATTCACCGAACGTAATTCCGAACTACAAAATTCAAGAATTAATTTTGTTTTTATTGCATTGTACTATGTGCATTATTTATCGCTTCAAGATTCTTTCTATGTACGTACTCGCGTCATACCATCAATAATTAGTTAACTAACCACGAAACTGCCTTTCCATTCCAGTGTTACCACAGGTGTAAGTTTGGTATGACCTGGAACAGAGTAAAATGTGACACTCACGGCTACCCACCACCTCAAACAGAACGATACACATTTTCAATCTCCCCATACAACACAAACACGCTATGATAGATAGACTAATCAGCATATTTATGAACAATAAAGACAGGATAAACGAACTCAACAAGATAAAATGCACAGTCCATAGAACAAATTAAAACACACTCAGATAGACAAAATAATATGCAAAAACGACACACGCATAACAGAACAAAAACAAAAGTACATAACATTAACATATCACAACAACACATCACAAAAAATAGCTTCCTCATTCCACAAACTCAAATACAAAGTAGCATTTAACACATCCAACACAACTAAAAAACACCTGCACAGTACAATTCTCCAGAACAAACACAACAGGGCAGGAGTATACAAGATCACATGTAACGACTGCCCTAGCTTCTACATAAGTCAAACAGGGAGAAACTTCACAACATGATACAAGGAACACGTAAAAGAGATAAAAAACACAAACAAAATAAAATTTCCCCATTTATATACAGAACACACTACACATATACACAAACATTGACACAAATCAAAGAGTTATACATTTCATCAAAGAAAGCAATAAACTAAACACATCAGAAACATACAAACACCACAAAAACCAACCACAACACATTCTATACGACAAACACACTCACAATCAACCACTATATTAAAACACATAATTAACCAACACTGCTATATGAACAATAACACACCACAGAACACCAATACACCACAGACTCGCACTAGTACAACACACCTGAGCAACAATCTTGTCCGTGACTCACAGCATTCAACAATGCACTGACCTAGTGCGAAACATCTGCTGAAAAATATCAGTAAGTAGTGGTTTTTTGCCAAGTGATATCAATTAGAACATTTTTAAAAACCTCACGATGTACAACACAAAAACTGCTAGTTGTAAGATATGAGTTTTGAATAAGTAATTTTCAAACTTTTCCTAATCAATAGGGCCTCACTATATTTATCGCCCTAGGCCCTGCAAGATTTTAGACCCGCCACTGTTGGTACAGCGTAACTCAGTTTCTTTACACTGAAGGGACTGAAAATGCGGAGGATATCAAAGATGACGTAAGATTGATTGACAGGTCTTGCTTTCATTCATGTTATCGCTTTATTAGTGTGAAAACTGATGACGTCATAAATCGATTTGCCAATCAAAACAATTTCCCAGAATAGAATGCAAACAATAATTGCAGTTTATATTAAACAAATATATTGTAAAAACTATTACTACTCAGATGTTTATTGCTACTCAGATGTTTGTTAAATAATAAAATATTTTTATTTTATTAAATCCTACTATTGTTTTATATTCTTCCTGTATATATCTTGTTCAAATTTTAAATAGTTAATAAAATATTTTTTACTCATTCACTGATGTTCAAATACATTTTTTAAACTTTTAGTGGACGACACGACGTTAATACAGTTGTTTTCAAATATTAACTCATTAATTAAATTTAATGAATTAATTTTAGTTTCATATGGGAAAAAATTTTAACAAAGGGGCAAGATATGCAATATAGTTACTCCGTCCCATTTTTCTTAAAATAAGTGATAACATATGATTTCATAAAACAGCTGATTTTATGTTATAGGTTATGTGGTAGAACAGCTGTTTTAAAAGATAGGTTATGTTACTTTATTCATAGTAATTGTAGTTATTTAATAAAGAATAACTGAAATAATTTTTTTTTTTTACTTAAATAGGAATTGATTTTAAAATTGTTTTGTTTATATTACTTGTTTTTCAAAGTAAAATGTCCTTACCTTTATTTCTAAATGAAAATAGTTTCATTATGATTCAAGAAAATCCTAGATCCACCCATGTTCTACATACTGTGAACTAGAACATACGGTTTTAAAAAACCGGTACTAGTTTAGGTTAAATTCATAAATTATGTTGGATTGAATAATTGAAGCAAGGGATTTGGGACAGTGGGCGTGGCCGGCAGGGTATTGATTGTGGTGGGGGGGACGTTTCTTCGCCTTCATACACAAGTACTCCTTCTAAAAATAGAACAATGTTCACATTACTCAATGATCAATACAATATTCTAGAATGAAGAAGGAAATAATGTCATTAGTAAACATAGTTTTGTATTTAATTATAAACCGTATATATATTATGTATTTGAATTTGGTGTTCGTTTTGAGGGTATAGAAACTAATTGATATTTAGTAACTGTATTACACTATAAACATCTTTTGATTGTAAATATTGAAGTTTCTGGATAATATTTATTTATAAATTCATTTGGCAAAAAAGTAAAAAAAAAAAAAAATTCGAAATATACCACAAAAAAGACCACAACACACACTGAATGATAAAACACACATTCGACAACATAATAGTCCAAGTATTGGACAGTAAATATATCGTATACTTTTTGTTAACAGCACCGATTTTCAACAAAATTTTGATTACGGCTTCACTTACCCAATATTTCAAAAATCTACCCTGTCAAGGTGTGCTTTTTATATTTTAGGGATAAAAATATCCCTTATTGAAAAAATTATAAAACTCTAGATTATACCATCTTATTTATTGAAATGATGTTTAAACGAGTTGTTTTAAGTCTCTTGAAATTGTAGAATTTAATTTAGTATACATCACAAAGCTTCAACCTTTATAAATCACCCCCTGAAGGTTGTTTTTTAATTAAAAAATAATATTAAAAAAGGTTTTTTTGAACTTTAAGTTATTTAAGCGTGCATTTCTATTGAATTAAAATTACTTTATTAATAGAGTATAACTTGTATTTTTTTTAAATGCTTCAATGCTTATAAACGCCACCCCTTGAGATAAAAAATATAAAAATTATGGTTATCAATTTTATTTTTTGTTTAACTTCGTTTAGGTATTGAGAATAGACATTTTTATAAATTTTTGAAGATAATTTAAGCTATTTTAATACAAACCCTTACAATCACTGAAAATTAATTTTAAAATAATATAAAAATATAAATTGTTTAAGTTTAAAACATATTACAAATATAATATTAAAAAAAAAATGTTTAAATACTGTACCTTGAAAAGTTCTTAATTTATGTTTTAAAAGTAAATATAAATCTTCCTTATTTAAAATATAATTAATCACTTAGTGTTTCTATCTTTAAAAACTACCCCTACTAATTAAAGCTTACAGTGGTAATCAGGAAATTTAAAAAATTATTTTTATAAATATTTTATTTGTTTTATTGCTGTAAAAAATTAAAATTTTATTTATTTCACAACTATTTAAAACAAGAAAATCAAAACTTATTATCAGTGCCATCTCCCTCTTCCTCCTCCACTCCCTGAGTCCTTGTCTTCCATCTCGTTCTCTCCCTCGTTTCTCCTTCAACTTTGTCTCCCTTCTCCACCCTTTTGTCTTCTTCTTTTTCGATCTCTCTCTTATCTTGCTCTTCCTACTCGACTCTCTTCTCGTCTTCCCTCTCTTTTCCTCCCTCTACCTCATCCTCCTCGACGCTTTCCTCTTCCTCCCCCTCGTCTTCCCTCTCTTCCTCTCCCTCTACCTCCTCCTCCTCGACTCTTTCCTCGTCTTCCCTCTCTTTCTCTCCCTCTACCTCCTCCTCGCCTTCCCTCTCTTCCTCTCCCTCTCTTCGTCTTCCTCTACCTCCTCCTCCTCGACTGTTTCCTCGTCTTCCCTCTCTTTCTCTCCCTCTGCCTCCTCCTCCTCATCCTCCACTCTTTCCTCGTCTTCCCTTAAGTTCTCCCCCTCATATTCCTCTTTCTTCTTTAGTCTTTCCTCTCCTCCCCTCTCATCCTCACCCTCGTCTTTCCTCACGTTCTCTCCCTCATTTCCTCTTTCTTCTTCACTCTCCTAGTCTTCTCTCTCGTTCTCTCCTTAGACCTCCTTCTCATCTTCCTCCTCCTTCAGATGCAAAATTACATCCTCCTACGGTGTTTCTTAAGTAGAATCAGTCAAAGACTGGAGTATAAGAAATAAGTACTCTTTAACCACCACACAATAACAAAAGACCACAGACTCACAACATAACAAACCTGAACAAACAAACAGTTCTATCCGGGACACTCAGCACTGACCAACTACTTGCTGAGAAACATCAGTTAGTAGTAGTTTTCCACCAAGTGAGTAATTAAAGAATAAATCATATTCCGTTCTCTATTCATTGAAATTAAATTTTTTTAAATTTAAATAGAGATCAATTAACGTTGAGAAAAACATATATAAAAAAATAGAATTAGGATAAAAAATTAAATATATGCAGACAATTCTACGAGGGTTATTCATAAATTAAGGCTCCCATAGTTTTTAAACATAGTCCACTTTATTTTTGTTCTTATGTAATAGATCATTTTAAAGCCTAAAACTTACGCTATTTTTCCACATAATCGAAACACTTTTGAAAACGATGCTCCAACTTTTCTATCCCCATGTTATAGATTTCTGCCGCCAAACCCTTGAGGAACTGAGTAACCTCTTTCTTCACTTCATATTCGGTACTGAAGTGTAAACCACCCAAGAGTTCCTTTAATTTTGGGAATAAATGATAATCACTTAGGGCTAGGTCCGGACTCTATGGAGGTAGGACACAACAGTCCAGCCAAAATCTGCCAGCAGTTCTTGAGTTTGATGTGAGACATGAGGTCGAGTCATGGATAAACCTCAAACCACTGGACTCTCTTCCTCTCCGGTGGCTCTGAATTTCTCAGTTTTCTTAATGTGTCGCAATATCTGACGGAGTTAACTGTTGTTCCATAAGGCAAACGTCGATCAAAAGCAGGCCCTTACTATCCCAAAAGACAGTTGCCATGACTTTCGCAATGTAGACTGTGTTTGTTTAAACGTCTTCGGCTTCGGCGAAGTTGAGTGAGTGCCATTCACGTGATTGCTGCTTGGTTTCGGGGGTAAAATGAAACGCCCATGTTTCATCGTCTGTAAGAATAGAATCCAAGAATTCATCTTCGTTGTCTTCACATTGTTGCAAAAATTGCTGGACACACTCAATACGTTGGTGTTTGTAGTTTTATGGAAACACTCACGGTACCCTCCGTGCACACAATTTGTGATAACCTAATTTATTGGTTAAAATGCTATGAACTGTGGTGTTAGAAGTCTCAGGAATACGCAAAGAAAGTTCTTAAATATCAATCCTCCGATATTCAAGCAATATTCTTTCTACTTTATCAACAATTCGGTCTGAAACTGAAGCCTTCCGCTCCGGTCTTCCTCATGAATTTTCGTGCGGCCTTCAATGAATTCTCTAAACCATTTGCGAACATGTTGAACAGATATCCACTTTTCCCCATAACATTTGATTAACTGACGATAAATCTCAATAAGTGAAATCCGTTTTGCATTTTTAAAAAAACGTATCACAACACGAATTTCGCAACTGGCGGTAACAGCAATGGTGAGCTCCAACTTCGAAGGTTGCTAGCCCGGCACTGAGCAATGTAGCGAGCAGGAGTGGTGGGGATAGAGAGAGGGGAGTTGATAAGTAAGACAGTGTTGCCACATCTCTCCTAGCACGTCGCATTTTTTTAGCAGCATAGGGAACCTTATTTTATGAATTACCCTAGTATAAAGTGGAATAGAAGTAGGAAAAATTTTATGTTCCTCAGATGTCTTAAAATGGGGTTTATTGTATTACAGTGGAAATCTGTAATGCAATATACTAGTTAGGTGAAACGATATATTGTGTAGACAAATCACGTATGACTGTTTCATAACAGCACCCATCTACTATTAAAATTCCAGGTCAACGATCTAATTATACCTGAGTACATTCTGTTACAAAACTATGACAGTTTTACTCTAAACCGATGAATGTTGTTTTTCAATGGGAGTAAAATACTTTCCAAAATTCGTAAAAAAACTACCACGATACAATGAAAAGAATGATCGACTCTAAGTTCATGATTATTTTTGTTAAAGAATGCTCTGATAAGTATCCCAAAACAACATTATCCTGATAAAGAAAGCATTGATCCCTTTTATGGAAGCCTTAAATATCACAGGAAAGCAAACACTAAATCCAACTAACTAAAGATAGGATAATATACTATCAATGTCAGAATACAATGTTGATACAACGGGATGTTCAATTGTCTCTGAATAGGTTAGTGGTGTCTGTCGATAGATGATCTGGAAAAAAATATGCTCTTGAAACAGAGTGGATCCGTATACAGATTCCAATCCTGATACAGTAGGACGCTTATTCGTGTCACAGTTCGTACATCACGGCTAATTAGTAAGAGAGCGACTGCACAGCTTGTGATCAAGCGGTAAAGCGAAAAGCTCCCACGACGACATAGAAGTATCAAATTTGTAACAGATAATTTGTTACAACTAGTCGACAGATTGGAACCTCTGCCTTAACCTTGGTGGAAGTGATTAAATATGTTGTGGGAAATAGTGACAGATAATGATCGAGTTACATCTGGCCAACACTTGTAAACCCATTCCATACATTCAAAACCTTTTCCTTAACTTCAAAAACCATTCTTTGACATTTATTTATTAAAATAAATATATTGACGGAAATAGTCACAGATAACGATCGAGTTACAGCTGGTAGACACTTGTAAACCCTAATCTCAAACCTGTTCCTTAACCTTTAATTATTAAAATAAGAATGTTGACGGAAATAGTCACAGATAACCATCGAATTTCAGCTTGTCGACACTCGAGGCACTGAGACGCAAAGGGGTCCAAGCGACAAAAATTAAAATTCAGAGATAACCAGTGCAAATAATAGGGGATACGTTGTTTTATTCGTTGGCAAAGAGATGCAAGTGCCAGCCCTGACTTGTGCTGATATTTAGCGGTGTAAAGAAGAACTACTAATTGAAAGCTTCATTTTGTTTAGCAGCAGAGGGGGTTAGGTGCACTTACACCTGTTTGCCTCTTAACAAAATGCTTTAGTGGGGTGAAAGTTAGGAGCCACATTGCTTCATTCCCAATGTACAGTAGCCACTATTCTAGAAAAAAGAACCGTAACAAAAAGTACCTCAATAGTGATTTAAATGTTGTTAAAATATACTCTTTGTAAACTGAAAAGTGTGCTGAAAACGGTGAAACACCTGTCAAACTCTCGTTTTACCGTACAGTTTTCAACAAAAATTTCAACTTGAGCTTTAAGCTTGTAATAAGTGTAACATGCTTGAAAATCAAATTAAAATTGCCATTAATGATGTTGAAAAATACAAAGCCCTCAAAGAAGTTCACTTAAGAACAGCAGAAAAAGCTAGAGCTGCAAAGACAGAAGCTAAAAAGCTTGCTGAAGAAAATCCTACCGCAGTTAGTACAATTTGTTTTGACCTACAAAAAACTTTGCCTACTCCTGTATTAACTTGCAATAGAGTATACTATGCGAGGCAACTTTGGACTTATAATCTTGACATACATGACCTTGGTAGAAAGCACTCATCCATGTTCATGTGGCATGAGGGTGAAGCCTCAAGAGGATCACAAGAAATTGGATCAGATCATGTTTGTTGAAATTTGTTCAAAATTTACCACCTTCAGTTAAGCACCTTATAGCTTTTAGCGACAACTGTGGGGGGCAAAACGAAAATCAGTATATTGCTCGATTCTGGATGTATATTGTAAGGAATACAAACATTGAGGTGGTAGATCACAAATTCTTGGTAGCAGGGCATTCTTACATAAAGTGCGACCAAGATTTCGGAATAATTGAAAACGCAAAGAAAAATTTGCAGTATGTTTTTGTGCCTCATGATCGGGTTTCAGCAGTGGCGAATTCAAACAGAAAGTTCCAGGTTGTAAAGATGAGTACAGAAGATTTCTTTTACGTCGAAGATATGAGTGATACATTAAAAGTAAACATTGATGGGATCAGCAAATTTCATTGGGTTCGATTCAAGAAAACAGACCCTATGACAGTTTACTATAAATTATCAGTAGATGAGGACTTACCCTTCTCAGAATTTAACATGACCAAACCCAAAACTGGGCGACCTTCAACGAACTTTACTTTAAAACCACTCTACGAACAGCCACCTACAATCTCGACTGAAAAGTACAAGGACCTGCAGTCTCTTTTACAATTTTTACCACCCTTTAACCACAAATTCTATCAAGAAATTAAACATGCGAAGAAAAAAGCCAAAGCAGTAAGACCCCCACCAAAAGGAAAAAGAAACAAGACGAAAGAGAAAAAAGGAACAAAGAACAACAGGGACATGACAAGACAGTCACATCTACTTCTCATGAAAATCCCTTCCCTGACGAAGAACAAGATAAACTGTATGACTCAGATTAACTTTGTATTTAAAAAGTAATACATTGTTTTCATTTTTATATTCAACAGGTGTTTTATAAACAAACAAATATGCCTTATTCTTCAGTTGCAAAGGGGTGTAAGTAACATGCTTGGAAGTAAAAGGGTGTAAGTGATTGCAGGGTAGTTAAACAAAAATTACTCTGCCGTAATTTTCCATTATATTTATTTCATACTGCATATTTAAACAACTAAATACATGACAAAATAAAGTGTGTAGATAGCATTTTCATAAAACATAAGTAGAATTTACAATAAGACCTAAACTTTGAACCAGTTTTACACAAAATCTTACTTTTGTCACTTGCACCCCTTTGCATCTCAGTGCCTGACTTGTAAACACATTTCATACACTTAAAACCTGTTACTTTACCTTTATTTATTAAAATAAATATGTTGACAGGAATAGTCACAGATAACATCGAGTTACAGATGGTCGATACTGGTAAACCCATTACATACACTCAAAACCTGTTCCTTAACCTTTATTTATTACAATAAATATATTGACGGAAATAGTCACAGATAATGATCGAGATACAGCCGGTAGACACTTGTAAACCTTAATCTCAAACCTGTTCCTTAACCTTTAATTATTAAAATAAGAATGTTGACGGAAATAGTCACAGATAACCATCGAATTTCAGCTGGTAGACACTTGTAAACCCATTCCTTAACCTCAAAACCTGTTTTTAACCTGAAAACCTGTTTCATCTTATTTATTAATATGTTGATGAAAATAGTCACAAATAATCTTCCAGGTACAGGTGGTAGGCAGATTGAAACCTATTGCTTAAACTCAAAATTTGCTTCAGTCAGTTTGCATGTCAGTGTTTAATGACAACACCAACAAAGTAGATCCATGCAATTTAGGCTAAAAGAAGTACCAGTGTTTACTGAAAAGACCAAAAAAGTAGATCCATCCTATATGAGCTGAAAGAAGTACCAGTGTTTCCTGAAAACAAGAACATAGTAGATCCACGCCATTTAGGCTAAAAGAAGTGCTAGTTTCGGCTGAATACACCAACAAAGTATATCCATGCTATGTAGGCTAAAAGAAGTACCAGTGTCTACTGAAAACAAGAACAAAGTAGAACCATGCTTTGTAGGCTAAAAGAAGTACCAGTGTACTGAAATACTATCAGCGAAAATAATAGATCCTAGCTATATAGGCTAAAAGAAGTACCAATTTCTACTGAGAACATCAGCTTAGAAATCAGGTTAAAAGAAACACCAAGGTGTGCAGGAAACAGAAACAAAAAAATCAACAGAATTCAACACCTATAACACAAAAAAGAGTATCGTAACATAATAATTGGTAGGTTATGATACAAAACAAAAGAAAATAATAAAAACGTAGGCAAAAATCACGACCCTCAGAAACCCAGACAAAGCCTGAAATAAGTTTGCTAATAATTCTAAAATGCAGCATAACATTAAAACTAACAACAAATGGAACAAACAACAAAAGAAGATTAACTGCAAACACCAGGATTTACAAACTAAACTGTTCATAACGTAACAAATTCTACGTTACGCAGTCTTCAAGCTGTCTTTGGTAATGGTTTACATAATATAGGCTACTCTATTAAACATGCCACCTACTCATATTTGGCTAATCTCATATTAGAAGCATACCACACTTATACCGACATCAAACCTAACCTTGACGTTCCCTACATCAATAAATAAATGGACAGCATCTCAACACATCGAGCAATACGAAAAACATATTAACGAAATAAAGACGCATTGAATGGACAAACCCATTGCATATCACATACATTATTTGAGCATACCTAATTTCAAAGCCGCTTCCGCCTAGTCCAACATAGCCTGCTAGCGGACAACCTTGGAACTAATGGGGAATGCTAAATACGATCGAACATGTATATGCCAGTGAGTTATTCATTATTTTAATTACAAGTTTGGAAAAGTCATTTTACTTGTTACACGTAACTATTATTTTGCTAAACAGAATAGTATGTAGACATGACAGGGTTGCATGCTACTCATCATGCGACGTATGAGGCTAGTTTGTTTACCGTTAACGACAGAACAATCTCGATCCTGGTGTTGACATTATTTGACAAATTCACGTTAATATTTCCCCAACAGTGAAACTAAACATTCTTGACTTCGTCATCTGTAAACTGTTATAAATGGTATAATTGTTAAAAGATATAACCAATTTGTTAAATGTTTCAAAAATGGTTTTATGAATTATTCGGCTAAACATATCCCTTTGTTAGATGAATTTTCAAATTTCTGAATGTCAAAATTGTCTGAAAATTTTTAAAACTATAAACGGGTTTTTTAACCATAAAAATATACTAATAAGATCTACTTTAAAACATGTAAGACTTAAATACACACAAACGAAATTTTCTAATTATTTTATTACCTTTTGGCACCTGTTTAGGATAGGGTAGGCAAACCCTTACACTATGTATCTAGTAGCCATTGCAGAAGCACTCATGACAGTTTTAAGCCTATATTACTTATACCACGTCGAAATGACGACGGTCCATTAAAAATTTTCTGTATCTGAAAAATTCCCATCCATCTTCCCAGTACCTTCGTATCTACAACAGCCGAAGTCTCTTGCGCAGTTTCTCCGCTAACGCTCGCATTAGTCTTAGTGAAACAGAGCTCGCGTCGTCAGTTTGACGGTACATAAGTGATCGTGTGACTTTTTTATGTTTGTCTTCTCTTTACATTTATTAGTTATTTACTCATATAGGCTTAGATTTCGTTACTTTTTGTGGTAGTTTGCGTTGCTGAGTACATTGAGGCTCCTATTATAATTGAGACGAGAAAATGGGGGAAGAGCATGATCGTAGAGACACTAATGAGAAATTATCTTGAAGAGTCTAGTGGTGAGGAGTTTATGAACGTGTTTCTGTCCAAATGGTAGCGAAGATGAAGATATACCAGAAGATAACCGTGCCAAATATACTGACTCTAGGATTATACTGACGCACCGTCTAAGGGTTGGAGCCACAGACACGAGTGAATCATCAGACAGTGATACTGAGTATCGACTACGCAGAAATAACAACCGCCGCAGAGGATTTACACCCTGTGATCCTTCGCGTAACGTTGTACCTCCACGTATCGCCGACATCACACGTGACACTGACTCTCTACCTAATGTCTTTTCTCCTAACCGCGATCCTGCGCCTAATGCCCATGCTTCACCTAATCCCGACCCCCTACCTAACGACAAACCTCTATCTAGTAAAAATGCCACACCTATTCGTGAACCTGAGCCTAATCTATTTATCGCACATTTTGGATTCATTAAAGCTAAACAAATTACCTATAAAACACTCGTCTAGGTCCAGTTAATATTCGGGTTTCATGTAACATTGTGAGCGGTTTCAAGAAGGGATCTAATTGGGACTACACCGGAATCACTTATCCCCATGTCATGTTTCCTTCAGATCTTCGGCGAGACACTGGAGTTAACTGTAGCCTACCATAAATGCTATCCCGTTTTGACGTGACACGCGGGAAAACGAAAAATTACAAATTTCTGAGTCACTTGGAATCCCGGCCACCCTAGCCTCTCTAAAGTAAGCAGGAGTTAGATATTTGTCTTGTTTTGTCCAGCAGCCATCAGAAGAATGACTACCAGATACTGTGCACACTGCATCTACCTGATCAACCACTGCATATGTGCACAACATACTGTGCACATATGTACTGTGTAGAGAGACTGCAAGTAAAACAGCTTTTTTGAGCTATAAATATGCCGATTTTCATTTCCCCACCAAGTTCTTAAAGCCAATTAAAAAGTTCTTTAATTTTAATCAAAATGTAGTCTATAATTCAACTATTTATTACATTCTATGTTTTTTATAAATAAAATATGTTAACCATTATTTTAAAAAGAAATTTTTAAAGATATGTCAAAAGTTACGCAAAATTAATCTAGGGTTAATATAGCTTTATTTATGTGCTGCAACGGGGGGGGGGGAGCTTTGTACAGTAGAAAATTAGTTAGTAAACCATACAATAATCCAAAGTATAGAACTATGTGTAAACGTCAAATAGCTCGTAAACCATACAGTATCCCAAAGTAGGGGACTATGTTCAAAGGGCAGATAGTTTGTAAATCATACTATATCCCAAAGCAAGGGACTATGTGAAAAGGGCCGATAGTTCTTAAATCATACAATATCCCAAAGTATGGAACGTTGTGCAAACTGCAAATAGGTCGTAAAACATACTGTATACCAAAGTGAGGGACTATGTTCAAAGGGCAGATAGCTTGTAAACCATACAATATCCCAATGTGTAAGACTATGTGCAAAGAAAACATAGTTATTATATCATACAATATCAAAAAGTGTGGGGCTGTGGGCAAGGGAAAATAGCTCGTAAATCATACAATACCCCAATGTGAGGGACTATGTGC
Source organism: Prosapia bicincta (assembly GCA_036971475.1). NCBI lineage: Eukaryota > Metazoa > Arthropoda > Insecta > Hemiptera > Cercopidae > Prosapia > Prosapia bicincta. The sequence continues at coordinate 27,379,899 of JBAIZL010000002.1, forward strand.
AAAGGACAGGAGGCTCGTAAATCAAACAATATCCGAAGGTGGGGGACTATGTGAAAAAAGCAGATAGCTCGTAAATCATACAATATCCCAATGTGCCAGACCATTTGTAAAGGGCAGGTAGCCCATAAATCATTCAATATCCCAATGTGGGAGACTATGTGCTAAGGGCCAAGAGTCGGAGACCAAGAGGAATAGACATGGGTCTAGGCCTGTTGGGTAGGGAGGGCCGTCTTTCTCGTTGATCTCCGCCAACCTAGTGACCTTTGTGGATAGTGTAGGTGTGAGGATGGAGTTGGCGGCGTTCAACCACCTTAAGGGTACCGTCATGGACCGAATTATGGAAATACCTAGTGGAGGTTTTGTTCCATACCATAGTGGCGGTTCATGGACACATACTTAAGGGATGAAGTCGTAGCATTGGAGGAGGAATCGGCAAAATGGCTGAGAGAAGTGGTTACCGTCAGTTAAGATCGAGGACGGGACTCGGGCAAGGCTAGTACCACCAGCAAAAAAGGAGGCCACTCAGTTGGTCAAACTCTAGGTGGATGCAGAATCCAGAAATTTACACTTCGAAGTGGAAGATCATACAGTGCATTGAGCGGGTATCTGCAAGCCTCCTCAGCCTAGGATTGGATGAGGCATCAGCCAGACATTATCAAGACAAGGGATGGGAAGGCCTTCCTGGAGACTGGAGAGATCACTTTTAGGTGGACCTTTAAGGACCCGGAAGAGAAGGGCGAGAGGGAGAATCAGGAGAAGGCGTAGGGGTCAGCTGGATATGGCTGACCCTCAAGCAATGATCCTGCAAATTAACTTGCACCACAGTAAAAGCGCCTCGGTGGTCCTAACCAGGTGCTTCAATGTGAGGCACAGATGCAAGGCCAGGTGCAAGAACCGTGGCTGGTCAAGAACCGTATAAGGGATCTGGCTGCAGCTGTACGCAGCTACGCAAGTGGGGAACATGAGGGGCACAGGGCATGTGCCAAAGCCACGCTGATTCATGAATTCTCCACCGAGGACCTTGCGTTGGTTAGAATTCGAGGTAAGAGCGAGGTAAGTGGGAGCAGGGAGTTCATCGTGGCCTCCACTTACTGCACCCACAATAGAGAATCGCCCTGCAGAATTACGTAAGTTAATTCAGTACTGCAGGGAGAGAAATATAGGAATCTTAGTGGGCTGTGATGCCAATGCTCATAATGAGGTGTGGGGCAGCACAGACACAAATGAGCGAGGCGAGGAGCCCCTCGCCTTCTTGATTGAAGAAAACCTTGTGGTTTTAAACACAGGTGCCGAGCCAACATTTTTCACTTCAAACAGAATGGAGGTACTAGATATCACCTCCTGTAATAGACAGATGGTAAGGTGGGTGCATGACTAGCAGATGTTGGATGAGCCCTCCGTGTCAGATCACCGGATCATTACTGCTACCATAAGGGGAGTTGTCCCCCATGTGGTGTGGCTTAGGAACCCGAGAAGGATAAACTGGAAAGGTTTTAAGTCCTCGGTGAGGAGCCGGATGTCAAACTTCCGTGGTAAGTATGGTACATCAAACGAGCTGAAAAATACTGAGGCCTACATCAGGACTGCAATTTCCACGTCGTTTGAGGAAAATTGTCCTCTCTCGCGGATAAACACTGGGCGTGGTAAGCTTAAGTGGAACTGCGAGTTGGAGGCAAGGCGGAAAGAGACTAGAAGGCTCTTTAATAGAGTAAGGAAGAAGAATACGGTGGAGAACCGGCAGGCATATAAAGACAGCCAGTATCTCTATAAAAATCTTATAAAAGAGGTTAAACGTGCTTCTTGGGAAAAGTGGTGCTCAGAGACAAGCACACTGAGTGACACTGCTAGACTGTTTAAGGTGTTAGTAGATGGACCAAGGGGAGAGCTTAAGTTTGTCAAGAAGGCTGATGGTAGCTTTACTGACACCCCGGAGGAATTCCTGCGTCTGCTTATGAAGAATAGTTTTCCCGATATTAGACCGGTAGGGGACGGTGCTCAAAACCTCCGCCATACTGTGCTAAGGGCGCACTGGAATATTCCAGAGGCGATTTTGTCTTTTGAGCCTTTTAAAGCTTCTGGATTAGATAATATTACTCCAGCACTACTACAAAATTGCTTGGAGGAAATAATAGGGCCACTGACAGGATTACTCAGGGGCTGTGTTGCCCTAGGTTACACGCCCGGGCAGTGGCTCAAAACGAAAGTTATCTTTATACCCAAACCGGGGAGGAAAGGTTACACAGAGGTAAAGGACTTCAGACCTATCAGCCTTACATCTTTCTTGTTAAATACACTGGAAAGGCTGGTGGACCACTATTTGAAGGAGGGACGTTTGAAGCAGTATCCGCTTCATCAGAACCAAAACGCCTACGGAACTGGTAGGTCAGTGGAGACTGCGCTGTTGTCGGTTGTGGACTTTATTGAGGGTGAGGTCAACAACAAGGGGGTATGTATTGGGGCTTTTCTTGATGTGTAAGGGGGTTTTAATAGTACCTCTAGACTGGCCATCAAAAGAGCAGCTATGGATCACGGAATTTCTGATGGAATTATAAAGTGGATTTTGAGTTCCTTGGACTCTTCCTTAGAGGAATAACAGCTACGAGGAGGAGCAGACCATGTTCGGCCATGACGGTTATATTGGGTTTTCCATCTTTGAGTCTTCAAATTAGGATGGAGGCAATGAAAACTGCATACCGGCTAAGTTGTACCAGGCTGTGGAAGACAAGTAGCAAACGTCATAAACAGCTATTTGGGGATTCACTGAAGGAGCCCTGGATAGAACCTCAGGATAAGATACTCTCTCTTAAAAGGGAAAAAGGAAACTACAAAATCCTTATTCCTGCAAGAGAGGCATGGGCGGAGTATAGACCCAGACATGGTGAAATCTGGTTCACGGATGGGTCCAAGATAAAGGAAGGGGTGGGAGCAGGATTTAGTGGACCGAGACACCAAGACAGATTTTGTCATCGCCTGGAAGACTACAAGTCTGTTTTCCAGGGGAGGTGCTCGCAATCAAACTATGTGCTGAGAAAATAATAGGTTCAGGCAAGAGGGGCAAGACAATCTGGATTTGCTCGGACTGTCAGGCAGCTCTGAATGCTTGAGGTAAGACTAGTACCAGCTCTAGGCTGGTGGCTGAAACTATAGCTTCTCTAGAAGAGCTGAGTAAGTATAATTCGCTCAATCTAATCTGGAGTCCAGGACACTCTGGCTGGATACCAAATGAGAGAGCTGAAGCCTTAGCAAAACAAAGGTGTATAATTCAAGGACCGTTGCTTAGGGCAGTGGGCATGCCGCCTCAGGAGGGGCGCAAGAGGATCACGGCACATATAGACAAGTTGTGCAGGGAAAAATGTAATGCAACTTTGGCGTGTAACAAATCCAAGGTACTGTGGGGTTACTCAGGAGATTTGTGGGGCAAAGAACTACTCTCCTTAAGTAGACCTCAACTCAGAGTTACTGTAGAGCTGGTCACAGGTCATGGGAATCTGAGTTGGGTTCCAATACAATATTGGAAAATTTAGGTCCCCTGTGTGCAAGACATGCGAAGAGGGCCAAAAGGAAAGCCCAATCCTCTGTGAGTCCCCTGCTTTGGGAGCTGTAAGGAGAAAGTGGTTTGGCTGGCAGGTATGTACATCAGAGGATATTAGAAGATTTAGCATCAGGTGGGTACTTGATCTCTGCAAAGTGGTAGGTATCCACTAAGCAAGTCCTGTGGTAGGGTTGGGAAGATAGTACAAAGGCCGCAGCTAAGTGCTCTACACCGATAAGGTCCCTCGAAGTTTTAGTTATAATAATAAATGTGCTAAGGGCAGGAAGCTCGTAAATCATACAATATCCGAAAGTGGGGGGGGGGTATGTTCAAAGCGCTGATAGCTCGTAAATCATACAATATCCCTATGTGAGAAACTATGTGCAAATAGTAGGTAGCTCATAAATCATTCAATATCCCAATGTGGGAGACTATGTGCTAAGGCCAGGTATCTCGTGAAATATACAATATCATAATGTGAGGAATTATGTGCAAGGGGCAGATAGCTCGTAAATCATACAATACCAAAAGGTGTGGGAGATTATATGAAGCCGGCAGATAACTCGTAATTCATACAATATTCCAAAGTGTGGGATTATGGGCAAGGGGCAGATAGATCGTAAATCATACAATACCAAAAGGTGTGGGAGATTATATGAAGCCGGCAGATAACTCGTAATTCATACAATATTCCAAAGTGTGGGATTATGTGCAAGGGGCAGATAGATCGTAAATCATACAATATCAAAAGGTGTGGGAGAATATATGGAACCGGCAGATAGCTTGTAAATCATACAATATACCAAATTGTAGGGCTATGTGCAAAGGGCAGATACCTCGTAATAATACAATATTCCAAAGAGAGGGGCTGTGTGCAAAGGGGGAATAACTCTTGAATCATACAATATCCCAATGTGAAGAACTATGAGCAAAAGGCAGGAGGCTCGAAAATATCCGAAGGTTAGGGACTATGTGCAAAGAGCAGATAGTTCGTAAATCATACAATATCCCAAAGTGTAGAGCTGTGTGCAAAGGGCAGACAGCTCATAAATCATACAATATCCGAAGGTGAGGGCCTATGTGTAAAGGGGAGATAGCTCATAAATCATACAATATCCGAAGGTGAGGGACTATGTGAAGAAGGCAGATAGCTCGTAAATCATACAATATCCGCAGGTGAGGGTCTATGTGCAAAGGGGAGATAGTTCGTAAATCATACAATATCCGAAAATGTTGGGCTGTGTGCAGAGGGCAGATAGCTGATAAATCATACAATATCCCAATGGTAGGAAATATGTGCTAAGGGCAGCTAGAAAGTAAATTATACAATATCCCAATGTGAGGAACTATGTGCTAAGAGTAGGAAGTTGGTAAATCATACAATATCCAATGTGAGGAACTATGTGCTAAGAGCAGGAAGTTCGTAAATCATACTGTATCCCAATGTGAGGAACTATATGCTAAGGGCAGGAAGCTCGTAAATCATTCGATATCCCAATGTTAGGAACTATGTGCTAAGGGCATCTAGCATGTAAATCATACAGTATCCCAATGTGAGGAACTATGTGTTAAATTATACAGTATCCCAATGTGAGGAACTATGTGCAAAGGGCAGGAAGCTCGTAAATCATACAATATCCCAATGTTAGGAACCATGTGCTAAGGGCAGCTAGCATGTAAATCATACAGTATCCCAATGTGAGGAACTATGTGCAAAGGGCAGGAAGCTCGTAAATCGTACAGTATCCCAATGTGAGGAACTATGTGCTAAGGGCAGCTAGCACGTAAATCGTACAATATCCGAATGTGAGGGACTATGTTCAAAGCGCCGATAGCTCATAAATCATACAATATCCCAATCTGTGGAACCATTTACAAAGGGCAGATAGCTCGTAAATCATAAAATATCCCAATGTGAGGAACTATGTCTTAAAGGCAGGAAGCTCGTAAATCATACAATATCCCAATGTTAGGAACTATATGTGCAAAGGAGAACTAGCTCGTAAATCATACAATATCCGAATTTGAGGGACTATGTTCAAAGAGCATATAGCTCGTAAGTCATACAATATCCTAGGGTGAGGAACTACGTGCAAATGGTACTCTCAAATCATACAATATCCGAAGGCGAGGGCTGTGTTCAAAGACCAGATAGCTCGTAAATCATACAATATCCCAATGTGAGAAACTATGTGCTAAGGGCAGCCAGCTCGTAAATCATATAATATCCCAATTTGAGGAACTATGTGCTAATAGCAGCTAGTTCATAAATCATATAATGTCTGAAGGTGTGGGACTATGTTCAAAGCGTACATAGCTCGTAAATCAAACAATATCCCAATGTGAGGAACTATCTGCAAAAGGCAGTTAGCTCGTAAATTATATAATATCGAAGGTGACTATGTTCAAAGCGAAGATAGCTCGTAAATCATACATTATCCTAATGAGAAGAGCTATGTGCAAAGTGCAGTTAGCTAGTAAATCATTCAATATCACAAAGTGTGGGGCTGTGTGCAAATGAGTTATTTCGAAAATCTGACAATATCTCTAGAGTTAAACAGCGATAATGCCCTAAGTAAACCCTGACACAAATAAGCGTTTCTAGTCTCCCTGCCCTTTTGATTTGTTCGAATGCTTCGTAAGGAACTTAATGATAAGGTTGCGGTAATGTTTCGTCCCATACATTTATAAATTTTCAAATAACAGTTTTCGAAAAATCGGCAAGTTGGTAATGGTCTTATGTTTGGCCAAATTATTCCCAAAAGTAATTAAAACCCTTTTCTTTTCAAATGTATATTAACAGAAAAAGAAAATGTTTTCGAAACACAAACAATTTTTTGTTAACTTTGTTAGAATCAGTTGTGATACTGAAAATCTAGTTTCCTTTGGACAGAAAATCTACATGATTCTGCTTGGCTGACCTAACGGTTGCAAATGTGACCCCCACATTGCTCAAGTAAACATCTCGTCCTTTTTATAACTGGCGATGCTAGCCCCATGTCCATACATTTAGGCCTAAGTCACAAGGCCAACACTAGTTGGATGTTTATCTGTGACTGAGAAGGTCCGTCTCTTAGCACAGAATGCATCCTGCCAATAACAGTTTTTTTTTCTATGGTTTATTCATAAAATAAAGGGCGCTTGGGTGAAAGTAACATAAGATGTAGTTCCTAAGCCTAATCATTTCATTAATAAAATTTAAAACCTAAAGTGTTTGTTACCTCACAGTACTCTTAAATGGCAAACAATTTTAAAAATATTAATTTCTGGAACTGTTTAGTACAACAGATACTACGTTCACAGAATATTTCGCCTAATTAAAACAGTATCATAATATTATCGGTGTTATAATAGTTAAAAACCACTGAACATTTCTGTATTTTGTGTTTTATAAACTCAAAAAGGTTGGATTTTATCAAAAAATAATGTTTAAAGTTGAGTGTAATCGAAATTGAAAATTATAATTAACTATTCAAAGTAGGTTATTAAAGAAACATTTATTATGATAAGGCCTCCCATAAAAATGTCAGAATGGTTGAAATTTGCTCGCAATTTTTTATAAATGCATGAAAATCCATTATCAAAAAAGCTGAAAAAAATTTCTCCCGAATATTAGTTTTGTTTTGTTTTTTTATTTTCGTTCTACAAATTTTAATTTCACTGCGTACCCTGTGCCATGTAAAAACAGGAGTTGAAGGAAAAATCAATGACTATTACTATGAAGAAAAACAAGAGCATTCATGGACACTGTTGGGAAGATAGTTTTAGCTTTGTGTGACCTGCCAAAGTGCAAATAAAGGACTGTCGCCTGTAGATAATGTGTGATAACAAGTACTTACCCAAATAATCCACATCCAGACGTTCGGTTCACTCTCCAAAATGTGTCCGAAAACACTGCATCACAAACTAATCCATAAAACAACCATTTCAAAAAAAAAAAAAAATTGGGAGGGGACTCTAAAAAATACGTTCTTTGTCGAATTTTACCTGTTGAAAGCAACACAGAAACCAAAGTGAACAGAATTTTGCACAAAATAATAGAGTTGAAATGAAAAAATTGCACTAACACAAGGGAATTGTCGAATTGATCACTTTGCCCGGCTGTTCAGGGGAGTCTTACACTGCGGTATTCTAGCGCCGACACCCTGCAGCGGACAACGTGCGTACTAACACGAGATCGATACTTAGTCCTGACGGAATCTCACGAGCTTGGCCGTACACCGTATCCTCTATTACCTCTGCTCAGCTCATTCCTTATTCTTTACATTTAACCGACATTTATTTACTTTTTCAATATTGTTTTTTTAATTACATAATTACGATTATTCGTAACGGGATTTATAGTTTAACGTAGTGGAGACCTGTAGACTAAATTCAAAATGATTTACAGTTTTAAATCCAATATATAATCTTAAAAACTGTTTATATATTCGCACATTTTAAAAATTATATTTTAAAATTCATACATTATTATTGTTGTAAATCGTATTTTAGGTTAGTAACTCTTTTTGAAAGGCATGGGGAAAATATCTAGCCGTAATTTGTGCTTAGAATTTGAACTGGATCCATATTGGGGTCAAGGTCAAAACAACCTCTATCAAGCACTTGCCTTCTTAAATCTAAATGCATACTAATCAGTTGTCATGGTGTTGGGTATGAAATGACTCATGGCTATGTGTAGCCAAGCGGGCAGACGGAGGTATCGACCATTCTGGGAAAGCCTTTAGACTGATTGACTCCACGGCAGTTATGCGCAGAACGCCACACTGCCAAGTGGCATGGCTCGCTGCGTGCTATCACGCTAATTTTTTTGATGAGGGATATTTAATTTTACACCTAACGACGCGACGCGAAGGACGCCACAACACATATTGTTTGGGGAAAACGTTGAATTATATAAGCATCGCGTAGTTTCTTACTCTTGCTGAAGTGTTGAGAACAGATTTACAAAAATAAGAACCCTAAATTCTTGCAAACAATTAATATACAAAGAATATTTTTAAAGTCGATTCCTACTTAGGTCAACAAAGAAAAATTTTATTTTAGTTATTTTTATTAGATAATTATAATTAGTATAAATATGTATAGTCTCTCTCTCTCTCTCTCTCTCTCTCTATATATATATATATATATATATATATATATATATATATATATATATATTAAATATAGTGATATGTTTTCTTGTAATATAGTTAATCAAATAAAAATATTTCAAAAACAAGAATACTTTTAATGAATATATTTATTCATTAAAAGTATTCTAGTTTTTGAAATATTTTTAATTTATTATATATATATATATATATATATATATATATATATATATATATATATATATATATATATATATATATATAGCAAAGTCATAGTATCAAGTGGCAAAATAGAAAAGAAAATTTATTATTAAAACTATTTCATTAAATTTAATTATTGAAATAATATTTGAAAAAACTGTATTAACATCAAGTGTTATCCATTACAAGTTTAAAAAAAATATATTTGCACTTTAGTGGATGAATAAAACGTTCACGTTGAGTGGTTGTATTTGAATTTGAGTGGATATTTTATTAACGATTGAAAATTTGAACAATGTATAGGCTATAAATATAGGCCTATAGGCAGAGTGTAAACTAATAGAAGAATTTGAATAGATAATAATTTTTAAAAAACTGTATAACATCAAGTGTCATTCAATACAAGTTTAAAAAAATGTATTTGAACTTGAGCGGATGAATATAAAGTAGGCCTATTTTATTAACGATTTGAGAATTTTAAATATAAATATATATAACTGTATTAACATATAGTGTCAACCCCTACAAGTTTAAAAAAGTGTGTTTAAACTTGAGTGGATAAATAAAAAAGTATTTTATTAATGAATGAATATTTGAACAATATATAAAAACATGTAGGGAGAGTGTGAGCTAATAAAAGGAATTAAAATAACACACTGTTAAGCTAGAATTGAATTTTAAAGCCTCACGAAACTTTAATTTGAAAAGCCACGTATATTTTCTATCTGTTTTCCCTTTTATTTTATCGGTTTTTTAATCCTGTATGTTAGAAAATAGGTCATCGTCTCGTCGTTGCAAATTTAAACGACCCACTTTACAAGATGATTTTATTAAATGTCATATCGGATGATGGAAGAACGTTAAAGAGGATTTCCTCGAAAATAAATCGAACAAGACCAGATGTTCATACACAGTTGCGGCTTTATGAGGATAGGGGGGCTTTGAAGCTAAAGCAACCCAAAAATATAGTAAAAAAAGTACTTTGAAACGATAAAATAACACTATAAATGTAAAATAAAATGTCATTCTTGATGTTTGCGCTTGTCCCTGATTTAAATCCGCTTATTAATTAGTATAATAACGCACCAAAGTAGTAGAACGGCGCACCAAAGTAGTAGAACGGCGCACCAAAGTGAATTAATTTCTGCGAAACTGACGAAGATCGCCTATTGTTGTCGAAAACGTTTTTTTCTCGGTAAGTTTTAAATATTTACTTAAATTATAAATGTACAAAGGTCTCACCGGTTGTAATTACAAAAATTCATTACCGAATTTATTAACGATTAAAAATTTTAACAAGATATTTTTATTATAACGAAATTTATTAGATTAAGAAAACTGTTAGTAAAATATTTGAACTTGTGGGATATACCTAGCTAGCGCTTAGTCTATTGTCACATCTATCGGTCGAAATAAGTTACTGCAAACACCTGGAAGTCATAAATATTAAAATAATTCGAAAGAGGTTCATTGTAAGTAAACCAGGACGTGCCTCGTTCATGGGAGAGAAGCTTTACCTAGACATCCACGAACCAGGAAAATTTATGACTAGGAATCCCTGAGAATACAGAAAAAACACCTGCACCTGTGGGAAAGTTAGACAATTCCCAAGAAGCCCTAAAGAAAGTGAGGGAAGCGTCAAAATTTCATAGGCTAGCCACAGTTTGAGCGCCATAAGGGAGCCAATCAAATTTGAAGAGGGGATGAAACCCATACGGATACGATCCAAGAGAATTTTCAGGAAAAAGCAGTCAATTTTCAGTACTCGAAAGGGTCAAGTGGTAGGACTCGAGGGAGAAGTAATGTTCAGTTTTAGTAAGAAATGTCAAATTCAAACAAAGTAACGGGGAAAGTTAAAGTAAGGGAGATTAATAAGGGAGATTATTAAATAGAAAGTGAAGTAAAAGAGGGAGATTAAAGGGTAATAAGTGAGATTAAAGGGTAATAAGTGAGATTAAAGCAAGGGAGATTACTAAGTAATGAGTTATATTAAGTGAAGGAGACAAGAAAGTAGTACGAGAAATTGAATAAGGGAGAAAACTAAATAGTAAGTGGAATTAATAAGGGGGTGATTAATAAAGTCAGTTACGGCATAGAAGCATTTCGAGAGATTAAGAAAAGTGAAATTGATAGGAAATATTAATAAGCGAATTTGTGTCAAGTGAAGTGAAACAAGGAACCACGCAAGTACTAATTAATAATTTATTTCCATTATACAGCCAACTCTTTAAAAACCAAAACATTTAAGAACATTTAGACTTAGACTTTTATAAATTCCTTGAAAAGTCATAATTAACTGAAAGATAAAAAAATTATCAAACCACAAGTGCAGTAACTTATACACGCCCTTAGATAGCTAAAAGAAAGTAAATTTAGAATTGTTAGAAAATGAATAGTCAAATAAGAGTCTTGATGCCTATCGGCAAATATTAGAGTTAGTAAAACGAATTATATGAACTACCTATAAATGCAATATTGATCTCAGGATAAAATAAATCTGTTATTAAAAAAGCAAGTGGCTGGATTATTAATTTAATTTCCTAAGAGTCAAAATATCCTGTAGAGAATAAGTGAAGGTACGTTATAATATATATATATATATATATATATATATATATATATATATATATATATATATATATATATATATATATATATCTTGTTCAAATTTTTAATCGTTAATAAAATACTTTTTATTCGTCCACTCAAGTTCAAATACATTTTGTTAAAACTTTTAGTGGATAACATTTGATGTAAATACAGGTTTTTTAAAAATATTAACTCAAAAATTAAATTTATGAATTAATTTTAGTTCTATATGGGATAAAAACTTTTCAAAAAGGGGGCAGAGATATGCAATATAATTATTTCGTCCAATTTGGCTTAAAAGAAGTCTTAACATATGATTTCATAATTCAGGTGATTTTATGTTACAGGTTATGTGGTAGAACAACTGTTTTAACACAAATATCATGTTGCTTTACTAATACAATTTATAATTATTTGATAAAAAGTAAGTATAATATTTTTGTTTGTTTTATTTGTTGGCCTAAGTAGGAACTGAACGTAAAGACACTTTGTTTTAATACTTGTTACTGTCATAGGTAATCACACGTTGTAAAACATTAGAAACCTACCCAAACATGAAACAGCTGAAAGTCAACCTTCACAGTGTGTGGTGATCTCAAGTGGCAGCTAACGAATCCAAGACCAAGCTCACCCAGGAAACACTGTCGCAGTTTAGTTTATGAAGGACGTTGGGTACCAGAGTGGATGGTGATTCATTAGTGCATGTGGAACTTGAATCCACAGCACATCTGTGGTTTAGGGCACGTAGAATTTGTATACCCCACGCAACGATCGTTTAGGGTACGTTAATCTTGTATCACCCTCGCATTCCTCGCTTAGGACACGTGGAACTTGTATTACCTGGACCTCGGCGGCTTAAGGTAGGTGGAAGTTGAATCTCAACGCCCATTTGTAGTTTAGGGCACGTTTAACTTAACCCCCGCGCTTCTGCGGTTTAAGGCACGTGGAACTAGTACCACCCACACCTCTGCGGTTTAGGGGAGGCGGAACTTGTATGTTTCACGCCTCTGCGGTTTAAGGCACTTGGAAGTTGCATCACCTACACCTCTGCAGTTTAGGGCAGGCGGAATATGTATGTCCCAGGCCTCTACAGATTAGGGAAAGTGGAACTTGTATCCTAAAGCCCATTTGTAGTTTAGGGCACGTTTAACTTGTAACACCCGCGCCTCTCCAGTTTAAGGCATGCCGAATTTGTATCCCCTGCGCCTCTGCGGCTTAGGGCACGTGGAACTTGTATCCCACGCGCCTCTGCATTTAAGGGCAGGTGGAACTTGTATCCCCCATGCCACTGTGGTTTAGGGCACGTGGAAATTGTATACCTAGCGCTTCTACGGATTAAAGCCGTTTAGGGCACGTTTAACTTGTATCCCCCACACCTATGCGGTTTAGGGCAAGTGGATACACCGCGCCTCAGCGGTTTAGGGCACGATGCATTTTTATCCCCAACTTCTCTACGATTTTGGGCACATGGAACTTTTTTACCCGGCACCTTTGCAGTTTAGAGCAGGTGGAACATATATCCTAACGCCCATCTGTAGTATAGAGCACGTGTAACTTGTATCCCCTGTGCCTCTGCTGTTTAGAGCACGTGGAACTTGTATTTTCCGCGAATCTGCGGTTAAGGGCACGAGAATCTTCTATCCCCAACTCCTCTGCGGTTTAGGGAACGTAGAACTTGTATACCCGGCGCCACTGCGGTTTAGAGCCGGTGGAACCTGTATCCTAACGCCCATCTGTAGTATAGGGCACGTGTAACTTGTATCCCCTGCACCTCTGCGGTTTAGGGCACGTAGAATTTATATACCCCATGCATCTGCGGTTTAGGACAAGTAGAACTAATATACCTAGCGTCCTTGCGGTTTAGTGAACCCTGGAACATGTATCCTAACGCCCATCTGTAGTACAAGGCACGTGGAAATTTTATCCTCTGTGGTTTAGGGCACGCGGAACTTGTCCCCACCGCGCATCTGTAGTTAAGGACAAGTAGAACTTTTATACCCGGTGTCTCTGCGGTTAAGGGCACAAGGATCTTTTATCCCTAGCTTCTCTGCTGTTTAAGGCAAGTGTAACTTGTATTCCCTCCTGTCTTTGCGGTTTAGAGCACGTGGAACCTGTATCCTAACACCCATCTGTAGTATAGGGCATGTGTAACTTGTATCCCCTACGCCTCTCCTGCTTAGGACAAGTAGAACTTGTATTTCCCTCGAATCTGCGGTTAAGGGCACGAGAATCTTTTATCCCCAACTCGTCTGCGGTTTAGGGAACGTGGAACTTGTATACACGGCGCCATTATGGTTTAGAGCTGGTGGAACCTGTATCCTAGCGCCCATCTGTAGTATAGGACACGTAGAACTTATATACCCTATGCATCTGCGGTTTAGGACAAGTAGAACTAGTATAACTAGCGTCCTTGCGGTTTAGTGAGCCCTGGAACCTGTATCCTGACGCCCATCTGTAGTACAAGGCATGTGGAAATTTTATCCTCTGCACCTCTGTGGTTTAGGGCACGCGAAACTTGTATCCACCGCACATCTGCGGTTAAGGACAACTGGAACTTGTATACCTGCCGTCTTTGTGGCTTAGAGCACGTGGAACCTGAATCCTAACATCCATCTGTAGTATAGGGCACGTGTAACTTGTATCCCCTGCGTCTCTTCTGTTTAGGACAAGTAGAACTTGTATTTCCCACGAATCTGCGGATTAGGGCACGTAGAACTTGTATACCTGCCGCCTTTGCGGTTTAGAACACGTGGAACCTGTATCCTAACTTGACTGTCTAAGGCTTAGGACTTGTTAACCTCACTTCTTTGATTTTGTATTAAGTTTAAAAATGAGTAATGATATTTGGGGTGAAAGGAGCTAGTACAATTGCTACTGATTGTAGTCAGGCTACAACATAAAAGCAAATATAGTGGGCTTTGTACTCATGAGTTGAATATTAGAGTAACAAACTTAGGTCAGTGAGAAGTCGGTACAATTATTATTGATGTTTTACTGAGTTATGCAGGCTGCAACATAAAAGCAGATGTAATGAACTGTGTCAAAAGCAAATTTAATTTCCTTAATATATAATAAGGAGGTCTAGCCCACCTTTGTTTCTAATATTTAGTGATTTTTACTGTTACGAAGTTCTCTTCTATATTGCAGTAGTAAGCCAAATTCCACTTTAAGCTGCAGGTAGATGAGAGAGCTCTGATGGTGTTTGTAGCTTTGGATTTATTGTTGTTACCTCTATCTGGAATCCAGATTAAAGCTGCTTATTACAGACCAGGCAAAGTGGTCTAATTGTATGGAGTAATTACAGTCTTATTTGCTACAAGTACCTCATAATCTTTTTTCTGAGAAAGTTATGAGACTTTTTTTCACAAAAAGCAAGTCTTTCCATCCAGGTTATGCTTCTCAAGTAAAATTTTGTTGAGGGCTTTTATACTTCATTTGGAAAGTAAAACCTCAGTGTTTAAGTTTCAAGATAATGGGCAATACTACAAGGTTGTCAACATCAGTAAACGCTAGTGTTTACATTCAGATTCAAGGATTTTGATGAAATTTCAACTTCTACTGTTACATGTAAGAATTAAACATTTTCATAACATGAAAATGTTTAATACACATCTCTTAGTTGTTTAAACAACTTTTCAAATAAACAAAAAGATTTTGGTTACTCC
The DNA here is from genome assembly GCA_036971475.1 of Prosapia bicincta. Classification (NCBI taxonomy): domain Eukaryota; kingdom Metazoa; phylum Arthropoda; class Insecta; order Hemiptera; family Cercopidae; genus Prosapia; species Prosapia bicincta. Next base: position 27,394,982 of record JBAIZL010000002.1, read on the forward strand.
ATAGCATAGTGACAATTCATTTGGTCACCTTAACGCTACCTCACCACTGCTAAGATGCTTTTCCATAATACGGTTAATTTTTATTATAAATATGATTTAAATAAAAATGCCCTTTCCAGTAACCTCTGCAATATAATCGGTTGGTCACTGGTGATGGGGTCCTCATTATGTTTGTTTTAATAAAACGGACACAGGCGATGTTCCAGAGTTCATGTTTATAGAAAATATTGCTAACAAAACTTTAAAACAATATTTGCATACACTAATTACTACAAGAAAGGAGTAACAGAAGATTAGAAAGTTAAAACTGTTTCAGCTTTGGTTACCAGTGACTGGTATGACATTAAAAAACCAATAACCAGCTCTACTATACAAACTTATACAAGTTCTTATTACACCTATAATCTTACACTTATGAACAGCAACAAGATTTCGATATTAAACTTATAAGGTCAGTGAAAGTAGTGACATAACCTCAAACATTTATATGTAAAACGGCTAGACACCAGCGACCGAGGCATTAGTACAGTGGTGCATCAGAGCTGTACAATAAATAAATACATTACAGAAATGAGATATTTATACATTTTCGTGGAGTACTTTACTTTTTAAGTTATATTGAAAATGCCCGTTTCACGAGTTATCTTGAGGTAGTCAACTATTCACATACTCAACAATATAATTATTATTGGAAGGTTCAACTGCTCATTCAGTCATAGATGCTGAATTTCTTAACTTGAATAGGGATAAAACATGTCTATTTCTTTTCATAATGATGTATTATTGTAACTACCAAATTTATGAAAAAATAATTTAAACTATCTATTTCTACGGATTGTCTTATATGGGTAGAACAACCATTCAATTATACATTTACCTGGATGCCAGGAAAAGTTTGCTTTTCCATTAAAGAAACAAGTTACAATTGTTGCCCTAAATGTAAGTACGACGTACCTGACCTGTTGAAAAAGGCCATGCCAATGAAAATATTTGAAAAAGTGACTCCATAGATGTATTATTTGGTATCAACTATATTCGTTTAAAGTTATGTTTTTTTTCTCTCGGAAAAACTAACTGTGGTTATCATTGCCTATCAACAGCAAGACAAAAGGAGATTAGTTTAAATAAAACAAACTTTACAAAATAAAAAAAATTTAACCTAACAGTAATAATATAAAAATTTGTTGATTCCATCTTCGCGTCACATTTAAAAGTGTTTAGTGATTACTAGTAGCTCATGCGGAGATGGAATCAACAAATGTTAATATTGCAAGCCGAGCATCAACCATCCATCGATACAGTAACGTACATCTCAAGGTCTTGAGATTAGTTACGGTCTGAGTTGACAAAGGACACATCTCCCGAAACGGCCGTCCTCAACAAGCAAACTAAGTGCTACTATAGGCAAGTTTAAAACATTTAAGTGTTTAGTAATATAAAAATTTATAAGTATGTGATAATAAATCAAAAAAAACAAAAAGTAACACTTAATGTAGTTAAAAATAATTAAACACAAACTAACATGAATAATAATTCAAACATTCTATGCTAAAATAAATAAATATGTAATTTTAAATAGTATATTTAGGTGACGAAGTAATGCGATGACACGGTTGACGGCCACTGCATGTCCTTCAACACCACCAAACTCCCTTGTAATTAAATCTGTCACGGACATGCTTCAAACCTCCACAACCTCCTACTAGTATATGACTGTGATGGTATTTATGCAAAACTGACATAACGGCGGGTCTTCACAGTGCATCAGATAACAATAAGTTAGATAAGGGTGGCCGATGCGAAGGCGGGTAGTCACTACATTTCAAACGAATAGAAGACTTTCTTGGACGGACAGTATTCTTAATTTCCCTCAGCTTATTGTGATTGACACATTTCCATTCATCATTCCAAGCAGCAGCTAATGAACGTTTCATATAATATACATAATCAGATGCCATAACAGGTGTAGATGGCACTATACTAGTGGCAATCTTTGGGGCTTTTGTGTTTCCGGTAATTCCACAGTGACTGGTTAGGAATTTTAAAATGGCAAACAGTTCCGCTGTGAAAACACTACATGCAGGTACATCTCGACACATAAAACACACTCTACTCCATTGTCCAGTATAGACCCATCAGTGAAAGTAATTTCACTGTGTTGGTGTAGGGTCTGGAAATTGTCAAAAACTCCTGGAGGTAAACCACATCAGTAGTGTGTTTGATATAACTGGACGAGAAATCAAAACATGGCGTTTCTATTATTAATGGAGGGAGATGTCACATGGTTCGTTCGAACGAAGTAATTAGTACCAACTAATAGTTATTCATTATGCAAAACCTTCTTATACCAAATGGCATGGTTTAAAGTTGACGTACATCATAATTATGTACTTATTGGTTATGAAAGACCATTTTGAATGTTGGATGATTTGGTTTACTTCGAAGGCCAGAAATGTACGATATTTGTAGCATCTGACATCGTATTGACAGGGCAGGATACCCAGCCTTAACAAGAATACTAGGGATTGGGCTAGTTGTAAACGCACCAGTAACAAGTCTAAGAGTAAAGTGGTGGACTGCATCGACAGTTTTCAGAACCGTGAGTCGTTTGCTCCCCAATTTTAAAAGTTACAAAGTGAGTTTAAAAAAAAAATTTTTTTCAAATCTAAAAAGAATAACAACTTTGGCGAATAGATAAGTCTTAATTTATTATATATTCATTTTATTTTGTGAAAACAATGAACAATATTTATAAATACATGAAAATTTATATTATACATTTTAAAAATATATGGTTTGCGTGAACCAAATAAAATCTATCATTGTGTAGGATTGCAAGATTATCAGTTAACCCACTGCAGATGAAATTACCCTCGATGAGAGCGATCTAGCGACACAAGTTTATCATTGTTTAGGATTGCAGGATTATCAGTTAACCCACTGCAGATGAAATTACCCTCGATGAGAGCGATCTAGCGACACAAGTTAATTTGTTGCATTAAGTGATCACGGCAACTGAAGGATGGAGTCAATTACAGAGCACACCATACATTAAACAAAAACACACAAAGGTTTTTTGAAACAACATTGATATAATAGATGACAATCTCCGTAAGGCTTCCTTCACATATTTTGTGTAGGGAAAAGATAGTTTCGTCTGTGGGTTAAGTGCCAAAACTATTGTATATTGGTGTTATTTGAATGATCTTCACTACTATTAAACTTTTTATAGAATAAATTATTAAATAAATCTACTACTACATACATTTAATGTTATTCATTCACAAAATGTTTAAATACAAAATCTCTTACATATATGAACCACACAATAACAAAAATAAGCAAGTTTCTACAAAACTCTTCGATTACATTTAATGGAGGTGACTCAACACAACCAGCATAAGGGGTTGGCAGTTAGTAAAGCTTCTTTACCATGACAAACTTGTTTTTATTGTATTGCTGATAAGGCCACTGTAGAAGGTTCAATACTCGTGTAGTTTTACATTAGTTTTCACAGAAAGTAAATTTCAGATAATTATTATTAGCAGACTGAACACGTTGAGCAAGACACCTCCACAATCCCTGTTTCTCCTCAGATTTAACAAATTTTAAAAAAATATAATATTAAATTGAAATAAAATTTATTAGTTTTGTAAACAAAACTATTTCAATTTTCTTTTTTCGCCTGGAAAAAAAATCAATTTTCTTTTATGTAAAAGCCTTGTTTTCACAAAAGATTTTGAATTTTTTAGTTGCAGAAGAAGGCTTATACAGAAGTAATTAAATAGAGGGCAGTAGTAATAACATATGTATTATAAATAATTAATTACAAAGTCTATTAGCATTTTACAAACATTTAAATTTTTTCAAGCAATATTTTTATATTTATCAATCATATTTATAATTTATTCGTTCAATGGCTAAATTCCAGCTATTCATGGTTGAGTGAGAATCGTAGAACAAATTTTGAAAGAAAATGTGTTTGAAATATTTCATCTTTCTGACAATATTACACAGTTTACCTTTGTCAATATGAACATGATATGGAATAATTGATAATGAAACAATTACGTTTTCCTTGAGATAACTTAATACAAGAAAAGGGAAAAGAAATAAAAAAATGGTATCAAAACAGAATATTTATTTTTGCATGTATAAAATTCAAGGTCTTCGACCAAAATTTTGCGTGTTTGGTTGAATCAACTGGAGGCCATTGATATTGTTGAAGTCCTGCAACAAACAAAGCAGACAATTAGCACATATTAGAATTAGCTATTCTTATTAACTTAGGTGTCTTTAAAAAAAAAAAAACAATCAGTTGAGGTTAGACATGTATTACTTAAATAACTAAAAAGAATGAGCGTCCCTTTCATTCTTATGTGTTTATGTTAAGAATTCGAATCCCCCACTAATTAAATTGTAATTAACTTTTCTGACATTCCCTCCTTTAAAATGAATAGGTTTGTCACTATTGAAGAGACAATCAGCATAATGTAATCTTATGAAGCAGCGGTCAAGTTATTAGCCATGTACTACAGTCATGCATATGCTACAAATTTACTTATAATGTTTGTTCTAATGAAGATATCTGAAAATATCAAAGAAATGACTTTAGAATCTTTAAATAGTTTTTAGTATTTTTACTACAGTGAACTTATTTAAGACATAAATTTGTCAAATAGTATATATAGTAAAATAAAAGTGGTTGATAACCTCTGCAAGTGTAAACATGATAATATTATTTGCATTTTAATTATTAACAATTATTTCCTTTCAATACATTTAAAGCAATTCTTAAAGAATATTAAATGAACATGTCTAAATTAATTTACAAAATCTACAAATAAAATATGTGATCAACATATGTATCAATAAGGTATAGTGATATTATTACAGAAAAACATAATATTGCTTCCATTAAAAATATATTTAATTGTACAAGTTCAAATGGGTGTCATTATCACTAACTTTCAACCTGGAATCGCTCGTGCTATAGAAACTCCAGCAATTACTCGTGCCGTTAGGTAGAATAACAATCGTAATAATTGTTATTTTGTTTTAAATTATAAATTTCATTTGTATGGATTATATTAAGCTTTAAACTTCTTCAGTGTTATAGCATATTTAGAAGCTCAGTATCGTACAACAGAAAAGATAAAATATTTCCTTCAGAGCAACTAAACATGTTAGATCCAATCTAATAGCTCGAACATTCTCAGGTCGAGAGGCATTCAACTTCTTACAAACATGTCAACATAAAAGTTATTTCGTTTTTCAAAAATCTAAGTTGTTTGCAAACTATTCTGGTTATCTGTGTATACCAAGTTTCATGTACGGGGTAAACATGGGATCCTAAAAAACATAATTGTTCAATAGAACATGCTGTTTAACAAAACACTGTAGACACACAAATACTAAAAAAAATCTTTATATTTATATATTAGTCTATAAAACTGAACTAAAGGTAAACAGCATTAAGACATCATGAACCAAAATAATATTTTGATTCAGTGATTTCATATGGAATAACCTGTTTCTGCTTTTATAGTATTTAGTTAATTCTACACTTGTGGGAAAAAACATCCAGTTAAATGGAACATTTTTAATTGAATATATGAGCAGAATAATGTTTAAAGAATAAAACATGTTCATAAGCCACAAATAAAGCCTTCAGCGGCAGTGCCTTAAACTACATCAGATTGTAGAAACAATAATGTCTAATGAGATTTTACAATAAAGTATTTTAATTTTGATGAAAATTTTTTCTCCTTCAAGCTCTTACCATATTTTCATGGAGACATTGAAATTACAGATTTTCAATTTCATTAAAAAATAAGTAGCAAATATAAGAATAATAATAAATATTAACTTTAAAATAGCAAAAATAAATATATGCAGAATTTAGTAGATTACCGAAAAATACTTGTTGAGTTTCAATTTAATATACAATATCAAGAGCACAGTGGTACAATATATTACAATGAAAATATGGAAATAACCCCAATACCACAAATAAAACAAGTTACTTAAGATTAAACCCACTATGTACATTTTTATGTCATTACCATCAGGGGGTCTTTTTACATAATTACCATCTAGCAAACAAGAAGTTACAAACTAGAGTGATACCAATTGTTCTCTGCGATCGCTATAAATAGGCGTGAGGTAAGCTCAGCCCCCGATCAACAAATAATGATCAGCCATCTTGAACCAAATAGGCTATGTTATAAAAAGTACATTATAATAATAAATATGTAATATAAACTACATCTAATAACAATAAATAAAATTTTAAAAAACAAATAAAATAATGTGTCATATTTGAAAAAAAGGCTATTCAAGTAAAGAATATAGAAGTGAGTTAGGCACTTTATCTGCATTCATTAATTTACTATTTGATTTAACTATAAAAATACTTTCATAACTATTAAGTAACTTTTTAGAGTTGATTCTAAAATAGCATTTTTCAAATATGACACATTATTTTAATTTGTAACTTCTTGATGGCAAGATTGTAATTTTGTAAAAAGACCATCTGAGGATGATGACATGGTCTTGAAATGAACATAAGATTGCAATCTTGAGTAACTTGTTTTATTTGTTATTTTTGTGGTATTAAGATTATTTCCCATATTTTCATTCAATTTAATTTTTTATTAATAACTTACACAATAGTTTATGTGATTAATAAGATTCACCGAACGTAATGGACTACAAAATTCAAGAATTAATATCTTACTTTTCCAACTTTAATTCTTTCTTTCTAATTCTTAAATCTTGATGTATAGTAAGTGTAAACTTTACTATGAACTACCAACAAATGATTAAGAAACTTTTTCATGTTAAATTATTCATAAACAAACAAAAAATTGGAAAAACTTTTTATAAACTGATGGGTCAATAGCCCATTCATTATTATGTTCATAAAAAATCTGAGCAGACCTACCAGAATCTTTAACATATCCTTTGTGTCTGCATCCACCTCAATCACGTCCTGTTCCAGTGCACTGACTTCAGGAACGTAGTTGTCACGCCTTTCCCTCTCCTCTTCCTGCAACTTAATGGAAATACCGCGAACTTGTGAGTGACGTAGCCTCTTCATTAAATGGGTCACAAACCTTTAAACATTGAATACAAGCAATTAATGTACAGAGATACCATATTCCAAAATTTTAAATTATTGCACATTACACGATTTTGACAGTAACTAATGATAAGTTGTATATTGAGAGTAATGTTAATGCCAAGTTCAATCATGCAAGGCATTAATCAATTCTGCAACAATAATTTACTTAATGAAATATTTAGAAAAATAATAAAACATATTCATTACCTAAAGCATTTACACAATGTTAGATCTTGTTATTCCCCTGTATTTTCACCTCAATCTATATCATGAATAAAATATAAATAATGTAAAGCAGACACAGTAGTATACAGAATGTTAAGTTCAGCGAAATTTAAGTGCTACCCAGTTTGATGAAATATTATAGACACAAACTTTCCAAAAGGAAAATGAGCTATAACATAGGCTTTTGAAAATATTAACGTATATGCAAACAAAACAAAGTGATAAAAACACTTAATATAATTATATTACCCTTGATATTCTAAGAAAGAAATGAGAAAGCCTGCTACTACATTATATAATATAAAATTTTTAATAGAAATTTCTTTTTTTTGGAAAAACCAAAGTTTATTTATTGCCTTATTCAATTGTTGCAAGTTAAAACTACTATTAGTAATCTAGACTACTACTACTTATCTACAAACATAGAAATAAATACCAAAACTAATTTAACTTCAACACCTAACCTAAAATATAAATATTAAAAACTTAAGTTCGAACTAATTTTAAATTAAACTAACTAAAACTAAACGAGATATCATTAAATTTTATAAAATAAGTATAGGTGACATAGGACGGTGATGACATGGTCACTAAGCACCACTTGCAAACTCCCTTGAGGATCTCAAATATAAATCGGCCAACTCATCACATGGTTGACAGTGATGGTACCTCCACAAAACAAACAGTGGCCGATGCGAAGACTAATTAACCACTAATAACTAGGATTCGAACCAACTGAAGCCATGATCGTATGGTATTCTTGATATCCCTCAGTTTGTTTGTTTTTTTTTTTATAAACTTGGGAGCGGGTTTAAACTGCCCGAAGCACTGCTACCTTAAGGTATATTGTACTTACCTCCCTGATCTAGTCAAATAGCCCCTTCCCTCTTACCAGGTTTAGGAGTCTCAGTTTGTTTACATACTTCATTACAGGCAGTCAACAGTCCAGACCTAACCTGGCATAAAAAGTCAGATGCCATAAGATGTTGTGTCGATGACCCCATACTTTTATCCAATTTTGCCAGTTCATCTGATCTTTTGTTTTCGAGTATTCTGCAGTGATCCTGCACCCAGGAAATGATATCTAACACCTTGAAATTGTAGCATGTGTATTGAACACAGAATATCTTTAACTAAAGAGTTCTTTGAGTATATTTCCTGGATCACTTGGAGAGCACTTTTGGAATTGGTACACAATGTAATGTGATGACAAGATGGAATAGATGATTGATAAATGGCAAACAACTCTACCGTGAAAACACTGCAGACTGAGGGCACAATCCGTAGTATAGATGGGTTTTAAGAAATAAAATATGATCAACCCATTGACAAGTTTCGAATCTGTTAGTATTAATTATATCAGTTTTGATAGAACTGTTGACTTGACTTGTACATAAGTTTCCTTCACTCTTGAGTCTGAAAGTACTAAAGACCTTTCATGATTTCAGTTAATGCATTTGAGTTACCTGACATCTTTAACGGAATATCTTATTTGGCTAGTATTATGTTAGTTCATAATAAAACTGTGAGCAACAGTTTCATCCTCTTCACATTTGAGTAATAATGCTCAGCCTGTAAATGATGTTCATGTTTACACTAAGGCTTTGTTGTGCCAGAACATTTTGCAGAATTACTAAGGGCTTCTCTTGCCACCTTGCTTTTATATTAACATAGTTAATGATCCTTTATTCAACATCATCATTTTCTTTTTCAGTTCCTTCTAATTTGGTCACACATTCCCTATATATATGCTATGAAAAAAACGTGCATTTACGAGTGGCCGCGAAGACATTGACGATGACGAACGCCCCAGCATATCAACAATCAATGAAGTCGCTGATGATGTTGGCATATTGACTGGCTCATGCCATGACATTTTTGCAAACATTTTGGGTATGAAACGTGTGGCAGCAAAATTTGTCCCAAAATTGTTGATTTTTGAACAAAAACAGCGACGATGCAGAATTACTAAAACATATTATAACAGGCGACAAAACATAGGTTTATGGATATGATGTCGAAATGAAGGTTCAATCGTCCCAGTGGAAGCATTCTGGCTCTCCAAGACAGAAAAAGGCTTGGCAAGTGCAGTCGAAAATCAAGGTTATGCTTACTATGATTTTAGTGGCATAGTGCATCATGAATTCTTGCCACAAGGTCAAACGATCAATAAAGTGTACTATCTACAATTCAACGCCGTTTGCGTGAAGCAGTGCAAAGAAAATGTCCGGATTTGTGGCAAAACAATTCATAGCTTTTGCATCACGGTAATGCACCGGCTTGCACATCGTCGCTTGTTCGTGATTTGTTGGTGAAAAATAACACTGTAATGATGCCCTAACCTCCACATTCGCCAGACATGGCCCCTTGTGACTTTTCCTTTTCCCAAAAATAAAAAAAAATCTTAAAGGGTCGTCGTTTCACAAGCATAGATGGCATTAAAAGTACATCGCTGTAAGAGCTCAAAACTATCCCAAAGATCGAGTTCCAGAAGTGTTTTGAGAATTGGAAAAAGTGCTGGCATAAGTGCATAATATCTAGTGGGAACTACTTTGAAGGGGGCAATATCGATGTAGATAAATAAATATTTTTTTTGAAAAAACGAAAATTCCGGGTATTTTTTGAACACAGTGGTATATATTGTACAGATTGTTAACAGTTGATAAAATACTTTTTATTCGTCCACTCAAGTTCAAATACATTTTTTAAAACTTTTACTGACTATAACCTGATGTTGATAAAGTTTTTTTTTAATATTAATTAAATTAAATTAATTGATTGTAGTTTTATATGGGTGTCAAACTTTTCACAAAAGAAGCAAGGTATGCAGTTTGGGGGGTTCGGACGATTTTCACGACCCGGAGGGTCAGGGGTTGAAACCCTCTTGGGGAAATTTTGGACATTTTTATCTCTAGAAATCATATTGTATGCTATTATGGCACTTAAAATTACACAACTGTTGAATCGCCGTGAAGCCGTTTCACTAAGAACCGAGCTCTATTTTATAGGGTAATATTTTTCTTCTAAAATAATTGGTTTGGAGGGGGCATGTGCCCCACTGGCTATACCCCTGAAGGTATGCAATATAGTAATTTCGTCCCATTTGGCTAAAATAAATGATAATGTATGACTTCGTAGAACAGCTGATTTTATGTTATTGGTTAATAAAACGTAAGTAAAATAAAAATGTTTTTTGTTGATGTAAGTAGGTATTGACTTTAAAAAGTTTTGTTTATATTACTTGTCTTTTAAAGTAAAATACCCTTAGTTTTACTTATAACTGAAAATTTTCATTGTGCTGTACCTTTAAGAAAATACTAAGTCCAACTCTGCTCTACATACCGTGAACTAGTACAAAAAAACGAACTAGTTTAGGTTAAATTCATAAATTTTGTAGGATCGAATAATTAAAGCAAGGCATTTGGGACAGTGAGCATGGCCCCCAAATAATTTGTTTTTCTATTACAGTAGAACCTCAATATTTCGAACCTCATTATTCCAAATCTCAGCATAACCCGGACCGGTTTTTGATTTTTTTAAAAGATAGTTTGACGTAAAAATTGTAATTATTGACGTTAAAATATTAGTTCTGGACATAATACTGTACGTTTATAAGCATTACAGTCAGGTACATGCTGTAAAAGTAGGTCTATTTGTCTTTTTATATCGTAATCTTGAGATAGCCACTATTCACAGCATAGTGTTTAAATGAGACTTTCAGTATCGAAACGGCCGCCACCTGTCTATGTACAGACTATGACTGGGAATCAACAAAATATTTTTATTCACCTGAAGCAGCAACCCAATTAGATAACCTAATGGTTTCTGTGAATATCAAGAGGAAACAACCTCAACCAAGCTCCTAATGTTGAAGCGGATGTGTGATGCTCTTCACAAAACTTGAAGCGGATGTGTGATGCTCTTCACAAAACTAACACAGCAGAGCATCACGCCCTTCTTTTAGATTCCAAAAGTCTATTCTAGCACTTTCGGCATTTACATATTGGGTGGTAGCATATCTGTCACTGCTCTGACATAATGTCGTGTTAGTGCATAATCTTGGTTGTAACACCGTCACTATAACATCTTATTGGGTTGGTAATTATGGTATTTGGAATCGAGAATCGGGAATTGATTTCTTGGTATCGGCATTGTTAAAACTTTGGAATCAACCCATCTATATATATATATATATATATATATATATATATATATATATAGATTTTTTGGACTTACACCAATAACAAAATAGAAAAAATAACAAATATATACAACAAAGAATACTACACTCCAACTTACAAACCAAACAACAAAATAATAAAATATCTTAATAACACAAACCACATAACAAATTCAGAAAAACATAACCTATCAGGAATTTACAAAATCACATGCAACAACTGTAACGCATTTTACATAGGAAAAACAACCAGAACATTTAAAATAAGATTTGAAGAACATTATAGAGCATTCAAAAACAAAAATTCTAAAGTATCAAATGTTGCAGCACACCTAATATCCCATAAACACGAAATAACAAATTACGAAAATAACCTAACCATACTGGAAATAAATAACAACCCAATAGAACTAAACTCACTAGAAAAATACCACATTTATAAAAACATACACAACAACTTAATGAATCTACAAACAACATATACAGAAGACATACTATACAGAAATATCATACACACAGATCAAGAAAATGTGCGCGTAACGTCAACAAACACCGGCTTCACGGACGTAGCATCCACAGCAGAGAAAAATCAGTGATTCGACAATGGTCAACGACCGAAAGGTGCCTCATCACTCAAGGTAAAATTATTGCACTTAATGGTGGATAAAATTACTCACATAGTAATATATTAACTTCATAAAGTCAGTGCAACGGAAAAACAATGGATAATGTTAAATATCAAGAATATATATATATATATATATAGTTTCCATGAGCATATGAGTGATTATAGTTTATATAAGTCTGTCAGGGGAAAAGAGATAAGGCTATTAGGAAAAAAAAAAAAAAATGAATGGGTTTATCTGATGTTGAGGTTAGGGGATTCTCTGGATTTGGTATACCACTGGTATGATAGTTCCCACCTTCTCAGTTCTGAGGGATTGCAATCAGGGGGGAGTGATTTAATTATTTTTGTGGTATAGCAGTCATCAAAAGTTGTGTTGTTGTGACTCGCAGCATGTTGAGCTGTTGGTCTATCCATATTCATAACTTTAACATCATGTCTGTGGCCATTCATTCTGATATTCAAACCATCCGTGGTCAGGCCTATGTACTGTGCTGAGCAAAGTTTACATTGTAGCTGGTATATGACATTTTTCGATGTACAATTATGATGACCCTGTATTTTGAAGACCATTTTTGTTGTTTGGCTGTTGAAACTATTTGCTGAGGTGTGTATTGGGCACGTCTTGCATCTAGGTTTATTGCATGGGAAGGAGCCATGAGGTTTGTGTGGTTTCTCTGCATCAGGGTCTGGTAGTTTAGGATGTACTAGGATGTTTTTCAAGTTGGGAGGTTGCTTGTACCAAATTTGCGGTGGATCGGTGAAAAGATTTTTGGTGTGGACGGAAGCTTGAAGAATTTTGAAGCCATCTTTCAATATCTTGTTGAGTTTATGTAGACCAGGATGGTAGTCTGTTATTAAAGACAGTTTATTTTGTTCTGTTTGTGGTTTATGGTGAACCGAGGATTGCGCTGAATGAATTTGGTTTTCAATGAGTTTTTTTGGGTATCCTCTTCTCTGGAAGGCTGTTGATATCTTTCTATTAAAAACTTCCAATTCCCTATCATTCGAACAGATTCTCTTACCCCTGATTGCTTGACTGTACGGAATGGATCGTTTTATGTTTATTGGGTGGTTGCTGTCGAAATGGAGATATTGTAGGTGGTTTGTCGGTTTGATGTGAATTCCTGTGTTGATATTTCCATTCTGGAGTGTTACCTCTACATCCAAAAAAGTGATGGCTGTTGTAGATTTCTCCCAGGTAAATTGAAGTGTGGAGAATTGTGTCAGGCTGTCTAAAAATGCCTCAAGTGTTGAAGCACCCTGTGTCCAAATTAGTGTCATCTATATATCTATACCAACATAATGGCTGGTGTGTTTGTGTCTTTAGAAAACTTTCTTCCAACAATCCCATGTACAGATTTGCGTACGATGGTGCCATTCTGGTGCCCATTGCTGTTCCCTTTATTTGAAGGTAGTTCCTTCCCTCAAACTGAAAGTTGTTCTTCTCGAGGATGAACCTGGTCAGGTTCACAAGAAAAGGTGTAGTGGGAGAAGGCTTGCCTGTGCGTTTGTTTAGAAAATTCTCTATTGCAGATAGGCCGTGTGCATGAGGGATGTTGGTATAGAGAGAGGTGACATCTATGGTGACCAAAATAGTTACCGGGGGTAGAGGTACAGATATTTGTGAGAGTCGATCTATGAAATGATTGGTGTCCTGGGTATGTGATGGAAGGTTCTTTACTAAGGGTTGAAGGTGTGAGTCGAGGAAAGCTGAAATTCTTTCCGTTACTGAATTGCAGCCAGCAATTATTGGTCTACCAGGTGGAGGGATTATGTTTTTGTGGATCTTTGGTAATATATAGAATTGAGGAGTAGAGGGGTTTTCATTATATAATAATTTTAGAGATGTTTTCGAAATATTTTGTTCAGGAGCTGTATATTTGAGTAGGTCCGAGAGTAAATTGTTGAATTCTGTAGTGGGGTTATCTGTAAGTATTTTGTATGTTGTGATGTCTGACAGTTGCTTATTTGCTTCTTTTATGTAGCCTTCTTTGTTCATAATGACAGTGGTTGAACCTTTATCTGCTGGAAGAATCATAATATCTTTATTGTTTTTCAACGAAAATATTGCCGTTTTTTCTAATTTGGTAAGGTTAGGTTTAGTCTTCAGATTTTTAGTGAAATTTATATCGGTGATGCTTTGCATGATAAAGTTGATGTAAAGTTCAATGGGGTGATCAGGTGGTAGTGGTGGTGGATCCCAGTTGGAGGGTGGTTTGAATTTTGCAAGACATACGTCTATGTTTGTATCCGTTTTGAAAGTTGGTGTCTGAGCTATATAATTTTTTATCTTAAGTTTTCTGGCAAAGCTGAAAACATCTAAATATATCATTGTTTAAGTGCTTTTATGTGTTTCTATTTCAAGACTACAGTGTGGACTCTTACCAAGGTAAGTCTGTCAGTCTCCTAGTCCAAAAAATCTAAATAATCTTTACCAACCAAAACTAACCTCTATATATATATATATATATATATATATATATATATATATATATATATATATATATATATATATATAGAAGAAGCTTCTTTGATGTAGTCTTCTTTGTTCATAATGACAGTGGTTGAACCTTTATCTGCTGGAAAACATAAAGACCACTGTGTGGTTGAAATATATCATTGTTTAAGTGCTTTTATGTGTTTCTATTTCAAGACTACAGTGTGGACTCTTACCAAGGTAAGTCTGTCAGTCTCCTAGTCCAAAAAATCTATCTATATATATATATATATATATACACGTCATTTGTATTACATAAATGTTATTTCAGTAAGTATATGTTTTATTTCCCTGTTTTTAAGGCATTCTCTGGTTAATCCGGATTTTCAGTACTTACTGATCGGCTCTGGTCTCAGTCAATCTGAATTATCGAGATTCTACTGTACTTGTTAAATGTCACAACTTTAAAACATATTAAGGAAATGTATTAAGTGACTTAACTTCTCTTTACAAGGGATTTA
Organism: Prosapia bicincta; assembly: GCA_036971475.1. Taxonomy (NCBI): domain Eukaryota; kingdom Metazoa; phylum Arthropoda; class Insecta; order Hemiptera; family Cercopidae; genus Prosapia; species Prosapia bicincta. The sequence goes on from JBAIZL010000002.1 coordinate 27,410,099, forward strand.
TAAAAGAATTTTTGAGACAGTAAATACAATAGTTGCTTAGTAATACAATCTGTGAGTAACTCTACTATTCCTATTGTATGTTGACTCAAGGTAGAACATCTTAGTTTCCCAAAATAACTAGTCAACTGGAAACAACCTGTACATGTGTAATAAGTATTTGTAGGATATATCGAGGATAAGTAAAGGTGTCACCAGATAACACATCACCACAAACTGTTACCACAAATATTTACTGAAAATGTAAACACACAATTCAAATCATTAGTCAAAATGGAAAGTTCATAAAAACATTTATAGTTGTTATGTCTAAAAATAGCCACGAAGTTGAATCTTCAGCCAGTTGAAGGATTACCATCTCTAAACTCTAGTCCTCTCATTAACTAAAAAATTTTTTTATCCCTTTGATTAGCATTCACGTACCAGCACGTGATATCGCGCAACAGCAAGCGGGAGCATTTCCTTATATGTACGACCTACCATTTCTCTCAGATTAGTGTTGGTGTACGTTTACGATGTTTTGTGTGTACTGTGCTGATTTCCAGGTTAAATATTTGCAACTATCTTGGACAGTAAATACTACACAGAGTACATAGTCACCATTCTTTTGTGTCTAAAGTCTACGGATTTTGCCATGTATTTACAGATAGTTTTGAAGTTTGTGCGGTATTTTACATTCAATAGGGGATTGAATAGTGAAGAAGTTCTTTTGTGTACATTCTGTGAAGTCTATGGTTTCCCCCAAGTGTTTTTACAGATAATTTTGAAATTTGTGCGATATTTTGCAATAAACAAAAATTTTATAAAAAATAAAGATTAACCGATAATTTTTAGCAACGAAATCATCAGTAAACGTGAGATAAGGTTTGGTCAAAGATATAAGAAAATAAAAAAAATATGAGCAAATATTACTATAATTTTTAAAAAAATTGAGAAAAAATGTAATAATCTTCAAAAAATATGTTGCTCCCAGGGGCCATATCAGAGCAGGCACATGTTGCTAATCAAAGGGTTAAAAACCCTCACACTCCTTCAAAACTAAAGCTCTGTCTGTAATATTTTACAAATGAAAAAACTTACTTTTAAAAAGCAGTGATGCTTTAAAAAATATTGGAAATAAAAACGGTTTTGTAACATTTGCATGTTTTTCTGTAATTTACCACATTTTTTTGTGACGCAGTTAAACTTTAAAAAAAGTTGGCGATATGGATATTAATCCTAGAAAACATAATTAAAGCAATGCAATATTTCAGCATACTAATATTGCTCAAGAATGTCACTTAGTTATTGCAACTGCTAACACTGGGGCAGTCAAGTTGATCCTGTTGGAAACACTCATGGTGTTCATCACTAATACCGTCAAGGTTCATCAGAAAAGTCAAAAGCGAGTCGAGGAAGTAATTAAATACTATCTTGACCAATTTTTTTGGTACGATATAATTAGATTAGCCACCAGATCGCGATAATTTTCAGACTTGATATTTCCTAGAAAATGTTCAACTATATTTTTGAATGCGTTCTTCTCGCTTTTTTCCATTGAACTGAATTGATGTCAAAATTCCAAATTCTTTAGCACTTCCTGGTCTGAAGCCCAGCTTCACTGATTTTCAGGAATTTGTTTCAAATAGGTAAAACCAGCTTCTTGTCCATGGCTTTCACAAAGTTTTTAGAAAGTCCTAATTTAATATGTAGATGTGGTCAAAGAACATTTTTTGGTTAGACCAATGGTTGAAAAAGGTCATTTTTGGATCCAGGAACAAGTGCTTTCCTATCTGGTCAATTACTTCAAGAAATGATTATTTTCTACCTCTGCTGTCCCACTCACAGATGAAGCAACAATATTCCGTGTAGTCAAGCTGTAAGCCTAGTAACATACAAGTCCCCAAAAATTTTCTAATTATATTTTTCGTATTGAATTTTTAAAAAAGTAACTGCATATTCTCGTAAGATTTTTTTTATATCAGTTCCATGAAGTAACGGTTTCAAAAGGAGTTTATTTCCATTATGTAAGAGAATGCCCTTTAAACTTACTTTCGAAGAATCAATGAAAAATGCCTCCAATCTTTGTTGTATTCAATATGAACACTTTCAAAGCCCCTTAGTAGGTGTCAGTCTTCATCTGCATGGAGGTTTTTAAGTAAAATATAAAAAATTCTAATTATACATTATTGTAAAGGGAATGAAACAAGCTTTCATGAAATATGTACATATGAATTGATTACTCACATATAGATGAAGTTATGCTTGTTTGAAAAAATGTATAAAAAAGTCAAAAAATAAAATAACACTGTACATCACTGCACTTCACTATACACTGTAATGAAAATTAATATTACATGTTATATATAGCTTTAAAGCTAAAAGAAAATGTAATTTAAAAAACTCTAAAATCGGGCGATTAAATTTATAGCGAAAAAACAACACACTCCGAAGCCTAAACAAAAATTACACAAACTACAAATTAATAAATAAAATGACAGATAGATAAGATTTAGAAAAAACAACAACAAACATGCAATTTAAATAATACGCACTAATAAAACATTCATTATCTGCCCAAACCAACACCTGTCATACAAATGTTTGATAGCTCTCCATGGCCACATTTGACCAAAAAAGTTTTTGTTCTTAAAATAAACTCTGAATCGTCTAAAGGTAAAGACATGTACAATAGAATAGTCAATACAAAGAGCGATATCGACGAAACTGAGAATACGCAGGATTTACATTGCTGTGGAAATAAATACGAGAACCCGAGCTATACATGGGCATAGGCAACAAGTGTTAACTAAATGACCCGGTCTATACTCGCTAGTAGCTTGAAAGTGTTAAGAGTATCCATAATAGAGAATATCATTGCATAAAATAAGCTAGTCACATATTGATGTAAATTGGCTGCCGATTCAGCAGTGTTGTTGTTTTGACCGGATAGCAATGCATGACATTATGGAGACATTATCTAACAATACAAACTACAAATTAAATATACAAAATCTTGGATAAATAAGATTTAGAATAAACAATAAACTAGCAACGTAAACAACATGCGCTAATGAAACTCATTATCTGACCAAACGAACAACTGTTAAACAAAAGCCTGATAGCTCTCGATCACCACACTCGACCAAATAAGTTTTTCTTCATAAAATAAACTCTGAATGGTCTAAAGGTAAAGTAGAACTATATAAAGAATGATATCGATAAAACTGAGGAAATAAATACGGGTACCTTAGCTATACAAGGGTGTAGGCAACTAGTGTTAACTAAATGGCCAGATCTATATTCGGGAGTAGGCTTGAAAGTATTTACTAACATTTTTCTGTGTCTACTTCCTGGTAAAAAATTCTATACTTCTTCAAAAAAACTTTTCGAATTTGTCTACAATTGCATGCAACATGCAATTGCATACTTTAAACCAATAATAAAATCATAACATTTCACTGATCATTAAAATATTTTTCAATACAATAAATTATCATCATATGTACATTTTGTTAACAACGTTTGTAAACCCTAGAATGTTATTCCTATACTCAGTAAGATTGTGATATTAGTTGTAGATATATAAACTTTTTATTAATGTCAAAACTTCAAAGACCATACAAATCAGTCATTGCTGAACACATCCTTAAAACTAAACATTAATTAGAAATAAACAGCCAAAACTTAGCTAAAAGTGCCAAATAAAAAAATATGCTGAATAGTTAGAGGCTGATTATTAATAAATAAGATAAAAATAACTTATTAAACTCCGACAAGGTCCTATCCCAAATTCTCTATCATATCAGTTAAGTGATAGTAGTAGTTTTTATTAGTTTTTGTAAAATATTTTAACAATATTTAAAAAAAAAAACACAATATGAAATTATTCTAACCCATTCATTACAAAAAATGGAATTTGCCCGCCATCATTGTTTGAGCGCCGTAAATACCAAGGACGTGCAGTGCCCATTCTGTAGTTTTAAGAAAGTTTTCTTGTATTATAAAAATAGAGTTGGTGTCTAGTTATGCATGCCGTTTTCTATATACACTTTGTTTGGCATTCCCGTAAATATAACCTCTACTTTATTTCTGTTTACGTTCTTATTTAGAAGTGTTTGCACGGGCATTCTTAGGCTACGTTCGTGGTTCAGCTTACAGTTTATAATGTCTAATCGTGAACAGGTATTTCCTGATTAAGAAGAATTTATAGAGTTTATAACTACTGTATTATATGTCAGTGAAGAAGTAATGGAAAATATTGACTGTAGGGTTAGTGAAAGTGATAGTTCTTCTGAAAGTAGTAATGACGGGGATGAAAATATGATAACACCGAGTTGTGTGTCTAGTGATACAGATTGGTTGGGGGTTTCTAAGCCTAAAAATGTAAAACATTTAAGATTTAGTAGTAATTCAGAAGTAAATCCTATTATTTCATGACGTTTATCCGACAAATCCACTGAATTAGAAATACTGAATCAATTTTTAGGAAATATTTTTGGATGCATATTGCAGATGAAACCAACAAGTAGGCTCACTATAAAATTACTGCTGGAGGTGATACTTCATATAAGTGGATAGAAGTTGCAATAGATGAACTAAAGGCATATTTTGCCATCATAATTATAACATCACAAAACCTAAAACAAGTTATTGCTGGTCTATTCGTACAATTTTACATACTCCAATATTTGGTGAAGTTATGCCTCGCAATAGATTTTATATAATAAGTAAATATTTATTCGTACAATTTTACATACTCCAATATTTGGTGAAGTTATGCCTTGCAATAGATTTTATATAATAAGTAAATATTTACATTTTTCGTCATCTCTTGATTCCACTTATAAAGGTTAGGCCTGTTTTAGATATAATATTGAAAACATTTATACAACAGGCTAAACTTAGCAAAACAACTCCTACAATCCGCAAAGCTACCAAACAGATCAAATTCTGGACGACCATCCATTTCAACAGATTCGCCTCCACGTCTACAAGGGAAATACTGGGACCACTTTAATGAAAAAATTTCATCAACCTCAAAAGCTAGGCCTTTAAGACGATGTAAAGTCTGTACAAAACAGGGGAAAAGGAAAGAAACTGTATACCAGTGCAAAACATGTAATGTTCCACTACCGTCTTTGGAAGACTGTTTTGTAATGTATCATACCCAGACAAACTATTAAAATTTAATTAAATTGGTGTAAATATTTTAAAAGGTGTGGGAGGGGAGTGTTGATAATTCATTTTTGGCATAATCAATTCAAACTATAAAAACCAAAATTTATTTGGTACTCAGGGTAACTTTTTTTATGAATAATGTGGTAGTGAATGGGTTAATGTCCTTAGCACGTTAAGTTGATGGTCCAGACCTTACTATATTGGGATTGGTCAGCTGATAGGAGAGGTGGGCCTTGATGCTATTATGCTATTGATGCTATATATATATATATATATATATATATATATATATATATATATATATATATATATAAATTGAATGTAACAAACCAAACGTAGTTATTCTTGTGGCAATTCTGGCTAAAGATGATCACTTTGGAATCAAAATACACATTAGAACATAAGTCAAACGTTTTTTCGGTTTAAAAGGTTTTATTTATTTATAATTAAAAATTAAACCAGTGCTCTAAGTTTTTGGGATTTTAGGTTTTTGTGCAGTGCCTGAATTTAATCTTCTACTAAATTTGAATATTTGTCAACTGCTAAATTCAATAGTATACTGATATATCTGTAGGTTTCAATATTTGTAACTAACTGTTTACTCCTACGCAGTAGAGTTTCATCACAACAGAGCCTATTTAACCAGAAGTCGGGGTATGCAACCGGTTCATGATGCAGGCCAAACATGCATGGTGCGTAAAGGGCAACTTGCATGGTCAGATACATACTCTGTCTAGTGGGGTTCTCCCTAAAAATAATTTCAGGACTTATATGGTACAAATAATATGGAAATATTTCTAATAATTACAATACTTATTCAACCAAGATATTATTGAGCTCAATTTTAAATGCCATGTACAAGACCAGACATCCATGATGTCTTAGGGTCATTTATCGCTTCTTGAAGCCTGAACTACAGATAAGGATAGATACACCTGTCGTCAGATTTTATTTAAGCCAAATGGTCTCTCTTGATCAGTTCAGTTGATACTGGTGTATAGTCAGTAGCTGATGTTTCTTGTGTGCATCTTACTGTCACTACAGAATATTTGTCGTCATCTGAGCTTGACAGTTTCTTGGAAGTGAAATAAGGCTAGTGACATTTAAAGTACTTAGTGTAAACACAGTAGATTTTAGATGGTGGGTGAACTGAAGGGGCTGTCACAAAAATTTAAAATAACCAAGACTTTGAAAATAACCTTTCAGTCGAAAAAAGGCCAATTTTTTTTTTTTTGTCTATAATGACAGTTTCAAAATCTCCAAGTACATTTAGGGAGTGGAAAACACTGTTACTAACATTGGTTTGTCCTTCGATGTGCTGCTGAAACTCATGCAAATGATGAATACAGAGGCTGGAGAATCTTCGACTTTAGCCTAATCTCCTAAACCTGACAATTTACCACATTTTTCACTTCTGCTGAAATCTTTAGATCAGAAAGTTCTCTCCAAATTTCGACTTGTTTGTCTTTAATAACCTGCTCTCTGAAGGTGCTCATTATTGAAGTTCTCCTTTTTCCAGGTGCAGTGGGAACATCGTCATTTAAAAGAGGCACACTACTCTTACAACAACCTGGTGACTGAGCAGAGTGTCAATTGGTAAATGATTCTCCCATCACAGCTTACACACAAAAAACTGTAACCTTAAATCAAATGCAGAGAATTTTTGAAAGACAATCACTAGTGCTCTTGGAATTTGAGCCCATATCAAGTTATTTTACAATGGTGGAATATAGAGTTCAAGGGATCAACCCAAAACTTTGAATGTATATCCAAACTAAACAATTATAGTAGGAGCCTAGAGCCTAACACAATCTTCAAACCGTAACTCCTAATTTGTTTGTACTAATTATGATTATAAATAATTAAATATTTCACCTGTATAGCAAATAAAATATCTAATGCTTAATAAGTCAGAATATTTTTGTAGTGAAATACAACTCAAATAACAATGAATTATTTGAGCTTGTTAGATCACTCGGATCGCAAATAACCTAATCCAAAATGGGTAAACAATTTACAACAAATTTTATAACAGTCTTTCATTACAACGAATCCCTTTCAGCTTCATTAAGTTGGTTATAACGAAGATGTTAATGTATCTTGTCTAAAAGTAAGCTATTTAAAAAATGCATTTTTATCTTTGGATAACTCTTCACTACGACATAATGAATTAGGGCTCCTAGTTATTCTAAATTATAAATAATGAAACCTGACAATTGAGAATCATTTTCAACTCATTATAGTTGGTCTTTAATAACTAAATATTACAATTTTTATCAAGTTAAGAATATTTATACTTACCTACAAAGCCCTTCAATCAAACGTATTTATACAAAAATAATTATTGTAATAGAAGTAGCTAAACATATACAAACATACAAAATTATAAGTCAGTTTTATAGCAGATACTTAACTCAAGAGACAATATTCAACTACATACCCAGCGATTTTGTTACGAAGAGGTTTTGTTGGAATAATTGCAATTTCTTCACATATTCTTTTGTTTGTATGAAAATCTAGAGTTAACCGTGTGTAGTACTTCTCAATAATGACACGGGCTGCTTTTTTTACAGTCTTTGTCCTGACACGGCCCTAGAAAAATATTTGTATAAATATATGACATGGATAAAATTTATCCTATAAGTTCTTAGTGTTAAATGTTTACACACTAGAAGTGACGTTATCACATGCATAAAACCATACAAGTTAATTTCGTAATCTTATATACAACTGATGTCTTTAACCTAATGCAAATTAAATGATAACATTAGTGAAATGATTGTTTTTGTCCCAAAAACCATCTTAATAAGATAGTTTTAGCGATATTATTAAATAACTATGGAATGATGTAGTTGTTCCGTTTCAGGAAGAAAGTTCTAGTTATTTAATTACGACCTATCACAGATTAAATTAGGTTTACACACAATAAATTATTTTCACCCACCAATGTAGCGTGTTAGCAATAAATGTTTTTATAAACCCTACAAATAGATAATCATAATAAAACAAAGTTGGTAGCTTTTAAACCAAACATTGACAAAAATATCTTCGTTTTTAATAGTGCACTGTTTCTGATTGTGAAATAGAGAAATAAAGGTAATTATTCCGACGTGCGACTACCACTATTTTTGTGAACTTTTTTTACTTTTCTTATGTATTTTTACGTCCTAGACACAAATCCAACATTATTTTTTGTCGCTGACGCCGTTTTTTTAAAAATATACTTAAAAAACAACCTTTATTCATGTACGTTCCGATGTGCTACTACCGCTGTTCCGACGTGCGACTACCGCTATTTTCGTGAATTTTTTTGACTTTTCTTATGTATTTTACATCCTAAACACGAATCCAACATTAATTATTGTCGCTGACCCCGTTTTTTAAAAATATACTTAAAAAAACATAACCTAATATAACCTTTATTGACGTACGTTCACACGAATCCAACATTATTTTTTGTCGTCTGCGTCGTACTGCCATTATTAATTTATTATAATACGTATAGATTTGGTTATAATTTTATACAACATTACTATATATTTACCTACATTAAAATATACCTACGAAGTATCCAGTCAGGATGGATTTGGTTATAATTATATTCAATTTTACTATCTACCTATATTGAAATATACCTACAAAGTAATTAGTCAGGATAGATTTGGTTATAGTTTTATACAACATTACTATATACCTATGAAGTATCAAGTCAGGATAGATTTGGTTATAATTTAATAAAAATAGATAGTAATTCTGAATAAAATTATTACCAAATCTATCCTGACTGGATACTTTGTAGGTATATAGTAATGTATAAAATTACAGATCTAGACGTAGTGCAGTGCGCTGTAGCTACTGCGAGCTCGGTTCACACTATAGGCCTACATGTCATTACATTTTAACATTTAAAATGTGAAATAAAGTAACTTTCACAAAAATACTTAAAAATGTAAGGAATGTACATATGTAAAAACGTGAAAATACATAAGAAAAGTAAAAACAAATTCACGAAATTAGCGTTAGTCGTACGTCAATAAAGGTTAGTTTAGGTTATGTTTTTTAAGTATATTTAAAAAAAACGGCGTCAGCGACAAAAAATAATTTGGATTCGTGTCTAGGACGTAAAAATACACAAGAAGAGTAAAAAAAATTCACGAAAATAGCGGTAGTCGCAGGTCGGAATAATTACTGAAATAAAATAGAAGATAAAAGTCCGTAACTTAACCTTGGTGCTAACTCTGGTAGCGTAAAAATTGTTATTCTCTTCGAAAAGGCGTGAATTTTAGTGGCAAATTTAAGTCACATGACCCACAAGATACTTTCCACTTGGCCGACAGATGCCACTTGATTTTTCAACTAAAAAAGTGCGTATTTAGTGTGTGTGTGTGTGTGTGTGTGTGTGTGTGTGTGACAATGGACTGTGACGGTTCTTGTCACATATTATATTTCAAAGCTTGTTTGTTTGATGAAAAACAGGTCAATGAGCCTGTATGTTTGCACAACATGCTTCTGACAAAGACGAACTGTTTCAAGTGCAGTAACACAGTGAAAATCACTTCAAGTTTAGGTATGTGAAGGTTATTTCGGTAATCAAAATTTTTTAAATTCTGATCAATTTGACCTTGATGAACATGAATCTGAAGGTTTTTTTTTACTGCAAACACATATTTACATTTTAAAAAATAACCTAACCTGACCTGACCTGACTTTGGTGCTTACTGGCGCTCCAATGTTTTTCCTGATAGATTTGACATTGCTAACATTATATTTTGGTTGTTTTTTATTACGGCGGCCCCACACGATATTTTGGATTATTGTTCAAAAGCACGAAAAGGTACGATATCCACCAAAAAATTTTTTTTTCCTTTGAGGAAAGTTACTTTTTTGGAGTTTAAAGTAGGGGAAATTTTTTTTGGCGGAAGCACAAGTTGAGAATAGGCGCGGAGTGATACAAATGTCTCTGACGTCACGGTACACACTATTTAGACCTATCTTAGGGCTCCGAGAAGAAAACATTTTGTACTCATTTTTATGCTTTGACTAATTATTTCGCGTGGATATCGTATTTTTTCGTGATTTTGAACAATATTCCAAAATATCGTAGGTGCCAGAAATAGCAAAAATCAACGTTAACTAACCCTCCACCAAACACAAAGATTTATTAAAATCCCGCATTAAAACTACTTACCAGAAGCAAACAATCACTTATAGACACTATTTCACGCACGAAATTCACTTACACACACTATTTCACGCACAAAACAGAAATTATTGCACTTAAATTCTACACACAGCTATTGACAGACAACCTGCAGATATAGGATTCTGGCGCTAAAATAAGAACATGTAGCCAACCTTCCAAATGAAAATTATTACGTACAAAACATCTGATCGTACACTGGTTTCCCAATCATTAAGAAACAAACTGAAAGTAAAAATAATTATTATATATTCAATTAATATTGCATAGCAACTTTAATAATTCAAAACATTAACAATTAGTATTTCTTTCATAACTAAGTATAATTTTGTAATTTTCCAACATAGAAGTAAAGTTTCGAATATGCACGCAAGTAATATTTTTCGAACTATGTTACTTATAATTGTATATATAACTAAGCTAATGTTCATATACTTCGCAAATAATTACAAATAGACCGACTTTTATCTTCGGCTAGTATAACAAAACTACCTTCAAAATCTTAAACATAAACTGCGAGTATTGAAAATATTATACTTCATTTTCTTGAGATATATTGATGAAAGAATAGTAATAATTTATAAAGTTCAAAAATGTTATTAAAGCACAATAGCAGCTGAAGAGAAGTTACAAATATACAGACTTATAACTTCAATTAGTATTATACAACTACCATTGATATTGACAAATACAAAACATTGAATATTTACTCTAACAGAGGTAAACTGTAAAAGTTTTAATTGAAATATTATATAATATCTCTTACATTTATATGTTTCATAAGTTATAAAAGTAAAATTGATAATTTATACTAATTTATAATAATATCAAGAGTTATTATTCTATGTATAGGATCCATAGAATAGACAAATATTTATAACTTTTGCTGGCAGTGAACAAATGTTATGAATGCCATTGTTTTGACAATTTCATTTCCTCGGGTTATTGTGTGATAGGGAATGAGATCATTCATTGGCATATACAAATTTTGTTTTTATATTACTATTTTGGTCTTTGAAATTACACAATTACCTTCAAAATTTAAAACATAGATAATGATATTTTCCGCGGAAGAATACATAACATAATTCTCTGCGCGCCAGAAAATAGTGCTACAAAAAGGTTAATAAACAGGTACCTTCCACAGCCTCAAAAACCAATATAATTTTATATAGAAAACATTTTTTATATGCCAAGGAATGTTTTAACTCCCTATCGCACAATATCCCCAGGAAATAAAAATGGTAAAAACATTGGGTTGTAAACATACGTTCACTGCCAGCAAAATCTATTACTATTTTTGTACTCTATGAAACTTATAAATAGAACAATAATTCTTTATATTAGTATAAATTATTATTTGTACTTTTATAACTTATTAAATATATAAATGTAGGAGAGCTTATATAAATTTAAATTAAAACTTTGTTCACTGCCAGCAAAATTTATTACTATTTGTCTACTCTATGACACTTATACATAGAACAATAATTCTTGATATTAGTATAAATTAATTGTACTTTTATAACTTATTAAATATATAAATGTAGGAGAGATTATATAATAGTTAGATTAAAACTTTTACAGTTTACCTCTGTTAGAGTAAATATTCAATGTTTTGTATTTGTCAATATCAATGGTAGTTGTATAATACTAATTGAAGTTATAAGTCTGTATATTTGTAACTTCTCTTCAGCTGCTATTGTGCTTTAATAACATTTTTGAACTTTATAAATTAATACTATTCTTTCATCAATATATCTCAAGAAAATGAAGTATAATATTTTCAATACTCGCCGTTTATGTTTAAGATTTTGAAGGTAGTTTTGTTATACTAGCCGAAGATAAAAGTCGGTCTATTTGTAATTATTTGCGTAGTATATGTACATTGGCTTAGTTATATATACAATTATAAGTAACATAGTTCGAAAAATATTACTTGCGTGCATATTCGAAACTTTACTTCTATGTTGGAAAATTACAAAATTATACTTAGTTATGAAAGAAATACTAATTGTTAATGTTTTGAATTATTAAAGTTGCTGTGCAATATTAATTGAATATATAATAATTATTTTTACTTTCAGTTTGTTTCTTAATGATTGGGAAACCAGTGTACGATCAGATGTTTTGTACGTAATAATTTTCATTTGGAAGGTTGGCTACATGTTCTTATTTTAGCGGCAGAATCCTATATCTGCAGGTTGTCTGTCAATAGCTGTGTGTAGAATTTAAGTGCAGTAATTTCTGTTTTGTGGGTGAAATAGTGTGTGTAAGTGAATCTCGTGCGTGAAATAGTATCTATAAGTGATTGTTTGCTTCTGGTAAGTAGTTTTAATGCGGGATTTTAATAAATCTTTGTGTGTGGTGGAGGGTTAGTTAACGTTGATTTTTGTTATTTCTGGCACCTACGATATTTTAGAATATTGTTCAAAATCACGAAAAAATACGATATCCACGCGAAATAATTAGTCAAAGCATAAAAATTAGTACAAAATGTTTTCTTCTCGGAGCCCTAAGATAGGTCTAAATAGTGTGTACCGTGACGTCAGAGACGTTTGTATCACTCCGCACCTATTCACAACTTGTGCTTCCGCCAAAAAAACGTTCCTCTACTTTAAACTCCAAACAAGTAACTTTGCTCAAAGCAAAAATTTTTTTTTGTGGACATCGTACCTTTTCGTGCTTTTGAACAATAATCCGAAATGTCGTATGGGGCCGCCCAACTAAAAAACTACCTATATTTTTAACTCAAATATTAACTTTTTTACACGGGAAATACGATAAGGTTATTTTTTTGCACATTTTTTATGTTAGTCTCTAATAGCATATATAGCATGGACCGGCCTCGCAGTAGCTACAGCGCACTGCACTACGTCAAAGTAAGTTTATTTTAATACTCAACTTAAAATTTAAATATTTAACTTTTGGTTATAATTTTATACAACAATACTATATACCTACATTAAAATATACCTATGAAATGTCTAGTCAGGATAGATTTGGTTATAATTTTATTCTACATTAATTACCATCTACCTATATTAAAGTATACCTACAAAGTATCCAGTCAGGATAGATTTGGTTATAGTTTTAGGTAATTGTTTAGTTTGCTAAACCGGGCCTATATTTTCATGAAACGTTCAGAAACATGTAAAAAGGCTATTTTCATTGAAATTATTTTTTTCTGTGCCTAGAAACATTATTTTTTCTTAAATTAAAGTTGGGTAAAATTTTCAGCGCGGATGTAGCAGTTGTGAATAGGCCAGCTTGCCTCGCTGAGGGATACATGACATCACAAATTAATGTACTAACCGTTACACTTGGATAATGTGTAGCATTACGTTTTGGCATAATTTTAATGAATTTAACAAAATAAAAGTATAAAATATGAAGTATCCAGTCAGGATAGATTTGGTTCTAATTGTATAAATGTAACCATTTAGGTAATGTATAAAATTAAAACCAAATCTAACCTGACTGGACACTTTTTAGGTATATTTTAATATAGGTATATAGTAATGTATAAATTTAAAACCAAATCTATCCTAACTGTAGACTTTATAAGTATATTTAAATATATGCATAAAAATTAAGCCAAAACGTTGTTTCTCAAATATCTACACACGTAAGGTTGCGTGACGTACCGGGGCCGATGCGTACAACCTTACGCGCAGCACTGTGACGTAAAAAACATTTATATCACAACTTCTACATCCACACTAAAAATTTTACCCAACTTTAATTTAAGAAAAAATAATGTTTCTAGGCACAGAAGAAAATAATTTCAATGAAAATAGCCTTTTTACATGTTTCTGAATGTTTCATAAAAATATAGGCCCGGTTTAGCAAACTAAACAATTACCGTATATTTTAATATACAGTGCCGGCAAAAAGTTTAGGGACACCCCTACATTTATATGTTTTTGCTATTGTCCTAAAACTTTCTGCCAATCATATATTAGTAACTTATCAATGAATTGGGCATGAAAAGTTACGAATTTCCTGAAATTTTCATTCATTTATAAGTATGGGTTGACAAATTAAAATGTTTTTCCCATTTTAAAATTTTTGAGGAAACCCCTGTTTTTTTCCAATTAAAAATGTATAATAAAAAAAATACACATCTGATTCAAATGATACTTTGTACAAATGTTTAGCATAACATTTAGATTGTAAATATGCATTATTTATTATTTACAAAAAATCACCTCTCATTTGGTACCAGGTTAACTTTGCTTTAGATTTTCAGATTTTTCAGCATAAAATTCTCACATTTCAATAGTGAATATCTAGTGAACGGAGCCACTTGGAGCGGAACTGACTGTACCGTTGTGTTCCTCGTGTCATGGCGGGGCGGGGGGGGACATGTGCCCGCGAATCTGTTGTTGTTCAGACGTTCCTCAGTTGTGCTGACATAACCCTACTCGTTCAGTGCGCTTTTCTAGGGTTGATTCCCAAAAACATGGGTCGTTCATCTGTGACTGTTGAAGTTAGGTGGCAAATTGTTGGTATGCATAAGACTGGCATGATGTACAGAGCAATTGGACATGCATTGAACGTTTCTAAGACTTCTGTTGAGAACACTGTGAATAAATTTAAGAAGACGGGTACTGTCATCGATGCGCCTAAAAGCGGATGTCCCCGTAAGACGACACCCCGCCAAGATTGCAAGCTGCTTAATAGCAGCTGTTGAAGGCTCAGTCTACAGCACATCTTACTGCAAGATCATGGAAGAAGTAATGCTTCCCTCAGCTGCAGGGTTGCTTGGTGAAAATTTCATTTTTCAGCAAGACAATGCCCCCTGCCATAAATCCCGTTAAACCATGGCATGGTTTCGCGATCAAGATGTAGAAATTTTCCCTTGGCCAGCCCGAAGCCCTGATTTAAATACCATTGAAAACATATGGAATACTATGGGTATGCGGTTGGCCAAAAAGAAGCCTACCAACAATAACGAGCTCAAGCTAATGATCGCTCAACTCTGGAAAGACATCAGCAAGGAAGAGTGTAGAAAGCTCATTGACACGATGCCAGACCGTGTAAAAAGCTGCTACAAGGCCAAAGGCGGGCCAATAGACTATTAAGTTCATAGTTTCTTTTTTTTCTCAAATTTTCAATTTGACTCATTTTTTGTATAAATGAATTGACTTAAATCTAAAAGTTGTACTTTTTTCGCCTGTCCCTAAACTTTTTGCCGGCACTGTAGGTATATAGTAATGTTGTATAAAATTATAACCAAATCTAGACATAGTGCAGTGCGCTGTAGCTACTGTGCGCCTGGTTCACGCCATAGGTCTACATGCCATTAGAGCCTAATATTTAAAATATGAAAAAAGTAACTTTCCGTATTTTCCGTGGAAAAAAGGTGATATTTGTGTTCTACACATTAGCAAGTAATTTAAAAACAAGAAAATATTATAAAACCAACGTCATTAAGAGCATATTTTTACCAAGTTAGGTTATATATATATTTTTAAATGTGTTTGAAGTAAAAAAAAACTTCAGATTCGTGTTCAGCAAGGTCAAATTGATCAAAAATTTTTTTTTTTCGATCGGAGCGGTAGTCGCTGATTTTAATGTGTTATTTCATTGCCAAAGATAGGTCGGAAAAGGCGTTGGTGGAGGGTTTCGGATAAGGTAGGTTTGTTTTTAGAGTGAACCAAAGTAAACACAAACCAACTCGATGCATTATCAACTTTGTATTCACCAAAATACCTCTAAGGTAAGCACATAGCTTAGGTCAGTTAATTTTGTTTGCCATAAAAAATTTCAGATTCGTGTTCAGCATGGTCAAATGGACCAGGAATACAAAAATTTCACCAGAGTGGTAGTCGCTGATCTTATGAATTACCGAAGAATTATTCACTGTCTGGCTACCTGTTTCGGAGGTAGGTAGTACACTCGGTTTTGAAGATAATATAATATTAATTGCAGATAAGCGATATAAAATAGACGTGATAGTTGCTTTTCCAAAGGCTATAAAATTGAATTGATTATAATATACAGTAAAGTACTCAGTGCTTTCAAGTACAAAATACATAAAGCAATATTTTAGTTTTCAAAGGTTGGATCTGTCTTGTAAATGTTAGGTACTTATACAACCAAGTGACTTGAATCACTGTAATTAATCATTCTTTTAATTGAAAATATTCATTTAACTAATTTTGAGCCAATAATATTAGAATATTTTGATCTCTTGAGCTCAATATATCTTTTTTGAAAAAGATAAAATCGAAAACTGTAGTGCCTAGTTAGGAAACAAAAAAGGAACTTATAATTAAAATGTTAATGTATAGCATGTCAAAAGCTTAAAATAACAAAATAATATGCGTATATAACGCATTAAAAAAAAATTGAAATGAAAAACATCAAAACCTAAATACGGTATAGCTTATGAAGAAATATGCATACTCTGTGCTTTAGATTCAATGGTAAATTTCACATGTTAATGGCGGTAATCAAGCTATAATTATTATTAAGTAATTATACTCTAGTAAGAAAAACATGGACAGCAAAATGTTTCAACATTACACTGATATTTCAAAGTATAAAATTCACTGTCAAAACTCACCATGTTAGCTTATAACCTTAACAATCCGGAACTACATACAATAGAGAAGGAAGTTGGGCGAAGTTATCGAAGAGTCCAGTGTACCACTGGTACGTGTATCTCTTTGACAGAACGTTAATTATAAAAATATCAACTAAAAGGTATAATAATAATTAAATAGACTATAAATTATTTCACTAAAAGTTAGCTCTGACTTTTATGCTTTTATAATTTATTTGAGTTATCTAAATAGGGAAATATTGACTAGTGTTGACGTGTTTTTAAAATATATTATATATGTTATCAAACTAACATTGTACTACGGCTGTCATGCGTAATGTCAGAAGTGTTAAAATCAAATTGATAAAATTCATAGAACAAATTGTTGAATTTCGGTAGGTAATTAGTAGGTTATTAAATATTGACACAAATATCATAATGATACCATACCAAAGGTGTAATTTAAAAGTCAGCTGTTATATAGAGACTTGCTCAGATGTTACTAGTGAAGCCACTATTTGAAAATAAATTTTGTTTTATTCTCAGATTTATTTTGATATTGGGCTGTTATTCAATAGAAAATATAGAAATGAACACTTTAAATTTTACATTTATCTGAAAATAATAGTAACCTTTTAGTAACTAAATGGGATATTTTTTCTTCAATTGTTAATTTATAAAACGAAGGGTTGGCCATCCTGTTTTAGTTTACTTCATAAGACTCCTTGGTCGCCTAGGTGAAGAAAACAAATTTAGTCAAGGTAGAACTTTCTTAGTGTAATGGTTACATTCTAACGTGCCGAATAAATTGCAATAAAGTTTAAAATTGTGTTCGCGCTTACGACGTAAATTAATGTTTTTATATTTTCAATATGTTACCGAGGACAAAAAGATAACGCAAGTTTTTATCATAGGTACCTGCATTTACAATAATAATTTAAGTTATATATGTGATGATTTCTAAACAGCTGGTAATCAGATTACAATAGTGTTGTTATTTATTAATGAAATTTCAAACTTCCACAACTTTATTTTCAGTTTATGGAAAAAAATATTAGAAGTTAGGCTTTAATTATTTAAATATTATAATTTAAGTTTTCCTAATCGCTACTATCCTTTTTTCTTAACTATAATAACTAAGTAATATTTTAGCATAATATGTTTGTCTCTATAAAAAAGCGGTATTGTGTTTTGACTTGATTAATTTGAATTATAATTATTTCTGATGACTATTAAAGAATTATTTTTATGTTGAAATAAAGTTTACATATTTACTACACTCTTATTATTTATTATTGGTTTACGAAATTATATGTAGTTTTAGTAATGTAAGATTTGTCATGTAATTATAAAAATTGCTTGTTGAGGCAAGTTTCTTTTAGATGTTATTAGTAGGTTATACCTTATGCATGTGCCCTCTTTAAATAGAAAGCTGCTTCTTGATGTTAAAAGTGAATGGCCATTATTACTAACAAGAATTTTACAATAACAACACAGTCATAAAACTAATTTTTTCTACGTTTTTAATTTGTGTTTATTTGCAAGAAGCATGGCCATGATATAATTTGACATTATTTATTGCCAAAAATATAATTTTAAGATGTAAAAAGTGTACAGGAAACCTTTTTCACAAATAGCTACTATCTCTATATTTAAAATAAATAACTGAGATAATTAAATGCAATTCATATAATATAATATAATTATTGTTTATAGCAAGGAGATAGTAATCGTAATTTACAACCACCATAAAATTGCTCATAACAGTAAATTCAATCAATTCTGTTTGACTGATATCATCTACTGGACCTTGAAGCCATAACCTTTCCAAATATAAAATTACATTAATCTATTCATTATTTGTAATAGAAGTTTGTTTAAATGATATTTCAAATAATATTTCAATTTTTCTTCTAGTGGAATAAATTTAATTCATATGTTTTATAAGAATTAGTAAATTATAAGAACTTGTGCAAATCAGTGACTATTATTGGACATTTTTAAACAACAAATGTAAATATTTTGATCTAGGAAACATGTATATTTGAGGGTTTTGGTAAATTAATAAAGAAATAAGAAATATAAAACAATATTAACCCATTTTTCTATGACCTAACTTGTATGTGCACTTTAATTTATTTAGATACATGATTTATACTAAATTTATGAGTATATTTCTTCAAACATTTAATGATTCATTCGTTTATAATACTGAGTAATGTTTTTTTTTTGTTACAGGATTCAATTGCCTTATAGAACACAATTCAAAATTATTTTGCCAGATTATAAAGTAATTCTCTATAAAACGATATTCAAAATCAAGTTGATATTGTATCAGGTTGTGTCTTATTATGAAAGATATCAGTTTGAAAATGTTTTGGTGCAGTGTCAGTGTTAGCCTGTGCGTGTTGATTATTTTTGTATCAGGATCGTTTAGTGTGAGGCGTCAAACGCCAATTTTTTTAAACCAATTTGCTGTACATATACCTAGTGGCGATGAAGATGCAGATAGTATTGCAGCAAAACATGGGTTTACAAATATTGGACAGGTAAATCATAATTTCCTTTTTAATCAAAATTTTATCAAATTATTTTATGTGTATCTGATATAAAATTAAGTATTGTTGTGTGACATACCATTTTTAGCCTTAATATATTAAAACATAACTTATAGCAAATGAGATAATTTCTTCAACGACGATTTTAAATTTTAAGCCTTAATTTATTGAAAACTATATCGATATGAAAAAACCTTTTCCTTTTTGCAGTTTAACTTTGTTATTATAAAAATGATTTAACTATTAAATTTTTTGCTATTTTCAACAGTTTTTATTTTTTATTACAATGTTTAAGATGTTAGTGTCATATTGTCAAGATCAGAAAATCTAAAACAAACACTTACTAAAATTTGTTGACAGTTGCATTTCACTTGAGGTTTTAGCATTGTGTTAAAAATAAAACAAGGTCCTTTATTACAAATTTATTCATAATTAAATGAACTTCAAGAAGGACAATAAAATAAATACAGTTTAATATGTTGCTTTTTATGTTTAAATACTCTATAAGTATAGGTTTTTCAAAACTACTAACTTCCTGTTATTATCACAGAAGTTATATCTAAATACTAAATCAGTACTCTATGGAACAAACTAGACTGCTTTTTGGTAGAATTTATGTGTTAACATTTGTTTATCTATTTTTATTATTGTGTGATGTGTCATATATAAAAACTTACTTTCTATGAGTTGATTACATATATTACAAAATTATTTTCATTTCATTTTGTGTTGTGGTTTTCTGTACTCATGACATTTTGCTATTATTTGTCTCTCTTTTTGTGTTTATTAGTATATTCTGGTTTTATTACATGTATTAAATGCTATATGTTCTTAAGTTTACAAAACTGAAAGTCAACATGCTAAGCCTAACCTTTCAGGATTATTGATTATAAAAAATAGCCTTTGAAATCTGATACAAAAAAAAAGATACAACATTAGAATAAATTAATTATGAATGTAATTATATATAATAAAAAGACTTGGAAAATTTTATAAACCTTTCAAGTTTGTAGTCAACATATCATGGAATGATTTTAAGTATTTATAACAATAAAATTGTTAGACAAAGTATTTGACTTTGTTTAAACGTATTTTATGGACATTATATTTTATTATGTTATTGAACTGTTTTGTCTACATTTCTTGTTGCTTATGGGTAGATTTTGTATTCTTTATAATTGGAATTTAAATAGGGATTTTTATTTTGTGATGAATTATTTTCTGTTATGAAGATTGTATCTGTAGGTTTGTGGTTTCTATCTATCTTGAATTATATTTTAAAATGGTTCGATCTAGGAAGCAGATTGTGTTATATTCTTCTGTTCGAATATTAATATTACAGCGCTATTTTGTTATTTCCTTTGTTTGGTATTAACGTGTCATCTAAATATCTGTATTAGTAAATTATTTTGTTAATGGTTGTTATTAAGGAGGATATATTTTTGTTCTACATTGTTCGTTATTATTTTAGAAATGATGCCAGGATAGGGTTAGGAGGGATGTCGTTTTGTAGTATAGTATGTTTTTTGAAGGCTATGTTGTTAGAGGATATTTTGTTTAATTTTCTTGTGACATATTGTGGAGTACTGTGTGATTGGTTAAGAGTCATAACGGTATAATTGTTTTTGTGTATTTTAGGTAAATCATACAGAAATGGAGCTTCAGATATTATTTGTCTGACTACATAGATACAATAACATTAACGCATACCTACAAAGTTTACACAATTCAGTGCAATCTTGCCAATCCTAAATCATTGTTGCAGGGGTTTGTTCGGATTTCAGAAAGTACCTACGTATGTATTATTAATAAATTGAGAAAAAAGGATTTCACAGTGATGCAATCTTTTCTGTAGAAACCACTCATAAATAGTGTCATCAAAGAGTTTATAACTACTTGCATGCATTGTCTGTCTCTTATGTGTACCTTCCTCAAAAGCTGATTGATATGGAAGAATTTTTGCATTTTTTTTTTCAAGTTAGTGACCGTTGTCTTACCAACATTAAAACTCAAGGACTACATTGGAGGAAGTTTCTCCCTTGTCATTACCTAATAAGATGTCACATTCAAAGACAGTGTTTTGTTTCCTTTTTTCACTCATTTTAACATGCCACTGAACACTTGACAAGCAATAATAAAATTGACTAAATTCACTGTTAGGTATCCCACTGTACTTATTGAATTGAAGGGGATTCATCTGAATCCTAAAAGAGAACAACAGAAAACAATTCTGGGAAATTCATTTGAGCAAATGCATCATAGAACTCCTACCTCTCTCTCTTTTCATTCATCTATAACTCCTTCCTCTCTCTTTTCATTCACCCTCTCTCTGTTTTCATTCCTAGAACTCCTTTCTCCCTCTGTCTTTCCACCTCAGGCACTATTTATAACATAGCTTTTTTCGCCTGTACAGTTCCCATTACTGGAGTGTTCAGAGTATTGAAGTTCCGATTACTGAGATTGCACTATAAACCAAATCAAAAGCATACAGAAAATTTATAAATAAATGTATGAGTACAGTACAATGGTAATTCAACTATATTACAATATACCTATAAAGTTAGTATAGTTTTTGTTGAATAACATCAAATTATGTTTTCTAACAAAAGTCTACATATGTATTTGCGTTCGTATCTTACAGCACTGAGCTACTGCAAAATATGTCTACTGAGAAATAACAGACGTTAGATCGTTTTTATATTTGTAAATGATTTGTGTCTATCTTGAACTTGATCTACTAATGTGTAGTTCTACTTTAGGCAAATTTGTTTATATTTTAAACCAATACATTTTAAAAATAAACCTCAAGTTGAACCTTAAGGCTGTAGAAACCTTAAGTTGTATTGTAGAAACTGTAAGTAGAGCTGTAGAAACATTAGGAGAGTTATAGAAGCCTGAAGTAGTGTTGTAGAAGCCTTAAGTAGACCTGTAGAAACCTTAAGTAGAGCTGTAGAAACCTTAAGAAGAGTTGTAGAAGCCTTAAGTAGAGCTGTAGAAACCTTAACATGGGTTGTAGAAACCTTAAGTAGAGTTGTAGAAATATTAGGTAGAGTTGTAGAAACCTGAAGTTGTGTTGTAGAAACCTTAAGTAGAGTTGTGGAAACCTTAAGTAGAGTTGTAGAAACCCGAAGTTGTGTTGTGGAAACCTTAATTAGAGCTGTAGAAACCTGAAGTAGAGTTGTAGAATCCTTAAGTAGAGCTGTAGAAACCTTAAGTAGAGTTGTAGAAGCCTCAAGTAGAGCTGTAGAAACCTTAAGTTGTGTTGTAGAAACCTTAAGTAGAGTTATAGAAACCTTAAGTACAGTTGTAGAAACCTTAAGTAAAGTTGTAGAAACCTGAAGTTGTGTTGTAGAAACCTTAGAGTTGTGGAAACCTTAAGTAGAGTTGTAGAAACCTCAAGATGGTCATCCTAGCTCTAATAAGGAAAAATGCTTCTGTTCTTTTGTAAAACTTTCTTATGTAATTCCGTTATATAGTAATTTTGAAATAATCTGAAACTACAAATAATTTTGGTTTGAAATGTAACCTTTGAAATTCAGGCCTTACAAGTTTATGAAAATAGT
Organism: Prosapia bicincta; assembly: GCA_036971475.1. NCBI lineage: Eukaryota > Metazoa > Arthropoda > Insecta > Hemiptera > Cercopidae > Prosapia > Prosapia bicincta. The sequence goes on from JBAIZL010000002.1 coordinate 27,433,130, forward strand.
TATATCCCAAAATCAATTATTAAATTAAATTTTAAACAATGTACAGTGGGCTAATTTTTACTTTATATTAGTCTATTGTTAATGCAATTATCTATTTATAAGACAGTAAATCCAGGCAATAAATAACACAAAACACTCTAACAGCAATAATTCTTTATTAACCTTGTGTAAGCCCTCAGAGGTAACAAACTGACTGGGGATGTAATCATTTTTGTTTTATTCTGCTTCTGAGAAGGGTTGCACTGTAACCAAACTGTATATACGGTTGATAATAAACTATTGTGATTAGAGGGGATTTTTTAAATTCCTTCTCTTAGCTCATACTCTCCTGATATATAATTTGTACAAATTTTAAATCACAATTAAAATACATTTTTATTCATCCACTCAAGTTCAAATATATTTTGTTTAACCTGTAGGGGACGACAATTGATGTTAATACAATTTTGTCGAATATTTATTCAATAATTAAATTGTAAAATTTGGGCGTCTAGGCTGGATTCGAACTGAGTATGTTCATGTTCAAAGTCTAGCGCTTTTGGCAATGAGCCAACTTTCCTGTAGCTAGGATTGTATTTCTCAATATTAATTTTTTTTGCCCTCATCAGGTTGTCGAAACCTCCATTGCACACCTTAAATTAATTCCATGGTTTCCAAACAATTTCATAAATAATGCTCAAGGATTAAAAAGAACAAAATAAACAAAGAAACTTTATTAATGGTATCGAACTTTGCTTCATAAATGGACAATGCGAAAGATAATTGAAAAGAAACTACAACATAATGCAAGCGACGAAAAAAAGAAAGCATATAAATAGTAACAAATAAAAATAATAGTCCAACACCATGAATAGAAAGGAAAATTGCAATGAAATTCTCTTTCTATTTTGAAACTTAATATTGTTATTCTGACATATGTATAAACATATTTATCATTTGTTGATTCCATCTTCGCGTGAGCTACTAGTAATCACACTTTTAAAATGTTTTAAACTTGCCTATAGTAGCACTTACTTTGCTTGTCGAGGACGGCCGTTTCGGAAGATGTGTCCCTTTGTCAACTCAGACCGTAACGGTCCCTTGTCAACTGAGTTACGGTCTGAGTTGACAAAGGGACACACCTCCCGAAACGGCCGTCCTCAACAAGCAAAGTAAGTGCTACTAAGGCAAGTTTAAAACATTTTAAAAGTGTAAGTGAAACATATTTATATTAGTTGTAATTATATAATTTTAATATATATATATATATATATATATATATATATATATATATATATATATAACATTTTTCTTTGTTGACTTACGTAGGAACTGTCCTGAAATTTTTTTTTTGTTACTAGTTTATTATAAGTTTATCAGGCAGAACGTGTTTGAGAATAGTGATAAACTCAGACAGTTTATAAGTATTCTCAATGTATGAAAAAATATATTTATTCAGTTGGCAAAAAACATTACTTATTGATGGCTGGATTAAAGTATAGCAATATGGAACAATGCACTGACCAAGTCCGAAATGCGTCTATGAATCATAAATAAGTATAAGATTCTTACCAAGTGAATTGATAAGTAAATACTATTCAGAAACCTCAACCAAAAACTGAAAGTTTTGAAAAAGACAAAAAAATTACAAAAATACTACTTTAAAAATGTTATTTCTGTAAATAGGAATTTCCGAAAACTGAATAGCCCTCTCTACTGTAAAATATAGCCCTTCACAATTGCCTAAGGTAGCACTTAGTTGATTAAAATGAGGACGGCCGTTTCGGGAGATCTGTCTTTTATGAACGAGTTAGTTACTGTTTAAATTTATCTCATTTAAAAATAAACTAAGTAGCACGTAAGTGTTTATATAGTGTAAAGTTCATAACTAGTTGCTGTAATCAAAAAGGTGGGAACAAACAGCATGAATAGTAGTATTCTATAATTTAAATACAGTCGAACTTATGTTTATCAAAATAGATAAATCCATGAACAAATTTGTTTAAAAGAAAATTCGTAGAATAGAAAATATTTTGGAATGGAAAACTTACCTAGATGATGATCAGAAAAAAACTGATTTTAGTAAGACCCATTTATTACTAAAATGTGTATTTCACACATCTAGGGTGATATTACATATTGTATTTTATTAATTAAAAAAAAAACTTAATAATTCGTTTTACACAAACGAAGTTTTTTGTTAAATAATCTCGTTTCGCGCTCACTTAAGCGATTAAGTTTTCTTTCTTCATCACCTACTAATTTGAAAGCGGATCTTAACGTTTTGAATGCCGCGAATACTTTCTTGTCTAACGGCTTTTGCGCTAGTACGTCATCATCTTGTTCTTTGTTCAGCACATTTTCCAGGATATCTTCTGTCGGCAAAACATAATTTGGTATTTTACTGTCGGCGTTGACGTAATACATTACTTTCGCACCGTTATTAACATCTTTTTATTTTAATTTTTCCCAGTTCCGTTTAGGTCACTTTGAATGATGGTACATTCCAGTCGGCAGGTTCTGATGATAATTCAGCCTTTTCGAAACAATTCTAGATATTGGTCGGGAAACGTTCTCGTAGCTTATCGATTTCTGAAACATAGTCTCTAAGCGGAATTAAACCTTTTAAGGGTCGAATCTGTTTACTTAATGTGCGATTCCGCTAATGCGCCTCGACGTGTATTAATTATTCCCTGGTCCATTGGTTGAAGTTTTGACGTCACGTTTGCAGTAGCGGCCCGGGCCTACCCAACTTTTTTATCTTTATTTGTTAAGACCCTTCTTAGTTGTCAATAATTAAAAAATAGATCTACATCTAAGATTTAAAAAATGCTCATAATATTATAGCGAAATTTAGAATGCACCAAGGGAAAATAAAGTGTTAAATAATTAGTCTTTAGTTTTATTATATCTATTTGCCCTGAGAGTAAAAATGCCCTCAAACACACCATTTATATTTTAAACAATTTCTAAGAGATGGAGATCAAACTTAGTCATAACTTCCCTAAACTGTGTCTAACCAAAAAGTAATTCCTGAAGCCGCCTATGCACGTTTGGCGGAAGAAAGACCAGTTGTACATTTCTTAGTTTATTTTGTACTGTCGTGACGGAGGAGAAGCTTGAAAGTTATCGATAAAGAGGAAAATTTTACGTTTCTGTTGGAACATTGCTTTATTTATCGTACGCAAGAAGTTTTCGAAAATTACGTTGGTCATCCAAGCTTGTTTGTTAAAGCTGTGGCCAAATCTAGGGGTTTAATGCCACGAAATCAACCAGTACCTCCTAGAGAACAATATAGAGCCAGTACCTCCTATAGTACCTTTTGTTCTCTAGGAGGTACTGAATCAGATCGGTGTTTTACTTTTCCCTATATCCAGAAGTTTTAATTTTTCTCTTCCGTCCATGTTTGCCCATATCATGAGGGTACTTGTTCCTTTCTGCTCCCCCTAAAACATTTATCGTTTTTGAGGGTTAATGCTTTACCTGGCAAACATTTAACAAAAAACCCTCCTCGTCAGCATTGAATAAGTTCTGGAGTTGGTATTTTCCCAGAACGTTTTTTAAATACTATTCCGACTCAGATTTTGCAGTCTTTTTTGTTCACTTTGGCACTTTCACGCGATACAGTTTTTGCATCACGTTTTTTCACCCGATACAGTCACTAGAACACGCTAGGATACGTTCTCTGTCTTTCAAAATCGTTGGTAAACCGCTCTGCGGAATTCCGTATCTTAACACACATCCTTTCACTTATGTTACTAACAATTTCGTTTAAAATATGCACCTTTTCTAGCACACTTGAGGCAATTATGCGCGTCTGACATGATTTCATAAATGATGAAATGCACAAGGAGATAATAACTTGAACGATATTTAAATTAAAATGCATATCTAAGTTTTGTGTAAATCTTGTTGCCTGAAAGACATTTACAAAACTTCAAATCCAGATTTATACCCGCATAACAAAGGGACGAATTACTAGTCCAATGTCCATTCAATAGGGATTACTGTTTTGTCGTATTTTGGTTTTCCCACAGTTTTACTGCTAATACCTGAATAGCTCTTAATGGTTTTTATATCTAGCTCCAAGAAATATCCAAAGGCAAAATTTCTCATATTTTTTATGATTATTTCGTCTACTTCTTTTAGATTTAGGTTCCTTAAAAATATTGGATTAAAGTATGTTAGAAGATTAAATACCTTAGAAGATAGAATAAATAGTACGGTAAATTATTCCAGCGGCGAAAATTTCATTTAGTAGAAAATACAGACGTTTGTAAAATAGGAGTTAAACTGTACTTAGCTAAAACCACAGACTTCACATCAACTTTGAGACTCGCAATAGCAATAGTACGAGTTATAGAATCTTAATATATCGTTCAAAACAGTGAACACTTTTTTATATTAAGGAATTTACTTCATTTCATTCAAATTGAAGAGGTGCAATTAACGTTGTGTGTACAAGTTAAAGACGAAAATTCGAGTTAGCACTGTATCAGTTAAAGAAGATCAGATCACAGGTTATCAAAGTGCAATATTGCTATGGTACTTGCTGTTAGACTACGTACGATTCGCAGCAAGTAACAAAATCAGTTGTAATTATCGAGTAGCCCACTGAATTAACTGATCGAATTACCGAGGTAGCACTGTATCAGTGAAAGAGAATCAGATCACAGGTTTTCAAAGTACAATAGTGCTATGGAACTTGCTGTTAGTCTACGTACGATCTATAACAAATAACAAAATCAGTTGTAGTTATCAAGTAGCCTACTTAATTAACTGATCGAGTTACCGAGGTAGCCCTGTATCAGTTAAATAGGATCAGATCACATGTTCTCAAAGTACAATAGTGCTATGGTACTTGCTGATAGTCTATATACGATTCATAACAAATAACAAAATCAGTTGTTCTTATCGAATAGCCTACTGATTAAACTGTTCGGGTTTCCGAGGTAGCACTTTATCAGCTCAAGACGAGCATACTTTAGTACCTCAAAATACAGTAGTATTATGGTACTTGCTGTTAGTCTACGTACCATTCACAACAATTACCAAAGTCAGTTAAACTAACCGATCAGCCTACTGATTAAACTGTTCGGGTTACCGCGGTAGACATATTTTACACCAATTCAATGTGTTGTTCAAAGGTTATGAGGCACAAAACGGGTCTCGGCAGTGTCGTAATTACAAATTTGGTGACTTAAGGCTTTTGCGCTCAATAATTGTGTTTGTGTTTCTTCAAGCATTAGCTTATCGGTTGTCCGAGGGGCAGGCATTGTTTTGCACCATAAATACGCTTTATCATATTCCACTCTCCTTCACTACCAGTTTGGTTCCCTCCAGAAAAGTGTGCCCTGAGGTAGTTACAGCATAGACTATCTGTGAGTTGTGTTACTGGTTATCGGGAAAACTAGGCCGGTTTGATCCTGATGTTATGGACTAGTGCCACGAGAAATATTAAGTCACTGGTCTTAATTGAGCACATAACCTCTAAAAGAACACAACCTAATTAATCTTGTTTTGTAAACTAGGTTTTACATTGAACTCGAACGATGTTTGATGTAATCGTGTTTAGTGTAGATTAATTACTGAAGAGGGCAACATGGTTGCCGAATGCATGTTCTGATTAAGCAATTGTATTGTTGTGTACTAGTGTGCATGTCTTGTGTATTTATTCTCCCAGCTGAGCTATTGTAGGTAAAAGTTGAACTCTAGTTCACCACCTGGTTTTGTTGCCTTTCTCATGTATAATAAAGACATAGGTTATGTTAATTTATTTATCGCACGTTATTATTTAACAAGCAATATTAAAAAAAAACTATATTATTACAATTGATATAAAATTTTATATACATATGACAGAATCACAATATAAAGTGGCAAAATAAAAAGCGAAGTTGTTATTAAAATTAATTAAATTTAATTATTGTGTCATTATTTGAAAAAAAACGGTATTAAAATCAAGTTTCATCCATTATAAGTTTACAAAAATGTATTTGAACTTGAGTGGGTGAATAGGAAGTATTTTTTTAATGATTGAAAATTTTAACAAGGTACACACACACACACACCCACACCTGAGATCGACAAAGAAACATTTTATTTTAGTGACTTTTTATTGTATAATTACAATTAATATATATATATATATATATATATATATATATATATATATATATATATATATATTATAGAATCACAATATCAAGTGGCAAAATATAAAGCAAATTTCCTTGCAATTTTCCTCTTTATATAATATATGGTGTCGAATTATGATTTTTGTTTGTTACTATTTATTTGCTTTCTTTTTTTCGTTTCTAATTTAAGAAGCTGATGGGGGTTTATAACTTCTCAATCTATCCACCTCTTTCAATGCTTCACTATTGCAAAGAACCTTTCTCTTGTAATTTAATATACATCTTTAAGTAAGTTAATGTTTAGCTCTGGAAAAGTTAGTCCAGTTGCTAAAAGTGCTGGTTTCAAACATGCAGATCCACAGTTCGAATCCGACCAGGACATCTCATTTTTAAAACTAAATAAATGAATAAATATTTGAAAAATCTGTATTAACATAAATAAATAACACAACTTGACTTGTTAACAAGCTAACTGAAGAAAAGTGATTACGCTTCTTCGTTTTTACTTGCGGAATGGATTAAGAAGGCAGAGATTTGCGCAAGGCGTGAATTAACGTCGTAGATAGGTAATTATTTTCTTATCTATCTAATAAGATTGAAAACCAATCCTATCCTAACCGTATACTTTAAAACCATATCCTAATGTAGCTATACGGTAAGGTAATACTCTGTGCTACAATTTCCAAAACTAAAAACTTGATTTTTGCCCGTTGGGTATATTGAACTCAGGATAAATTTTTTTAAATTTTTAATTTCTGGAGCGTCAGAAGATATAATTTTTATGTGAAATAATCGATGATTTCCGGTATTTGAAAATAATTGTCTTATTGCTAGATAAGTTAGTTTCTTAAATTAAAAAAAAATACAAATCAATCCTAACCAGATAATTTGGTACTAATTTTATTAATAGCTTTATAGTAGACCTAATGTGGTACAATTTATTCATAAGAAGTAGCCTACTCATGTTTATTTGAACACTGGAAATAAGTATTGAATAAATAAATGGTAAACCGCTTGCATATCGAATCAAAAACGTTTATTTAGTTCGTCCAACGTTTCATTTTGGACAAAAATAAAGAACTAATAATAATAATTTTGGACTAAAATTTCACTGAGCCTTTTTAAAGTTCTAAATGTTTGTAGTGAGTGTACTTGTATTTTATATACGTATTTATAAATGTAAAGTTGTTTTCAGGCTTGGTAAGGGCAACGAACCATTTGCCGAAACGTTGCACCAAGTAAATAAACGTCTTTGATTCGGTATTCATCCGGTTTAATATTTATTCAATAAGTAGCTTATGTTTGTCAAATGAGTGTGTTTTTATATTTAACGACACTTTTAACAACTATTTATTCTTACCGAGGCTGTGCATAATTTTTTATTTGCTTAGAACGTATTTTTAGCAAAAATATCAAAGGCAACAGGTTAACGGTAAACTATTAAAAAATTATAAATAAATAAATAACAGCACACGGACTTACAAAGCAATACACTTCATTGTCATACTCGTTTCGATGACTAATTCCATCATCATCAGTGACACAATTACAAATTTATAACTGCAACTGTTGCAGTTGTAAATTTGTAGTATTGTCACTGATGATTATGACATAAGTCATCGAAACGCGTATGACAATGAAGGGTATTGTTTTATGAGTGTTTGTGCTGTTATTCAATTTCTACTATTACGTCACACTATCAATATATATCTTGTTCAGATTCTCAATCGTTAATGAAATACTTTTTATTCATACATTCAAGTTCTAATACATTTTTTAAAACGTATGGATGACACTTGATGTTACGAGTAATAGAGTTTTTGCAAATATTAATTAATTAATTTTAATTTTATACGGGAGAAAAACGTCTTACAAAAGGGGCAAAGTATGAAATACAGTTATTTCGTTCCATTTGGGTAAAATAAGTGATAACATATGATTTCGTAAAGCAGCTGATTTTATAATATGGGTTATGTGGTAGAACAGTTTTTTTAACGCATATGTTATTTTACTTTATTTATAATACTTGTAATTATTTGATAAAAAGTAAGAAAGCTAATATCTTTTTTTGTTGACGTAAGTAGGAATTGACTTTGAATTTTTATTTGTTTAAATTACTTGTTTATTTATTTATTACCTTAACTTACTAGCCAGCTCAACTATTACTCATTCTTTATAATAACAAATTGTTGATACAATAATTGTTTCGCCATACGATTTTATTGTCTGATACTAAGTGGAAAGTTTACGTATTTGAACTTGACAATTTAACCACGGGCGGAACTACAGTATATACAGTAAAAGTTAATTTGTGAGGTTTTGAAGTGATTATTGTTAAAAATATTGTTATAAAATCTATTTAATCACCAATTACTTGGAATAATTTACTGTGGTTTATTATAAATAAATAATATACAAAAAACCTCAAACCAGAAATATTTTGAATTAAGTCTTACGTTCATTTCGGTTACCAAGTAACCATCCTCAGACATGGCACAACCTGGGCAATTATACACAGTTCCCTTATGATCGCCCCTCGAATGTCTCTGATGATGGTTACTTGATAAGCAAAACGTACATAAGAATAGAATAAAAATATTTGGGGTCAGAGGTTTTTGTGTATTGTTTATTAGATCTATTCTAGTTATGTGCTTTGTTCAGTGTCATCGGCACACGAGAAGAGCCCTGGTGTATAAATTTCACGTTCGGTTCTCAGTTCTGCACATGAGCTGTCGATGTATTCATAACTTACAAATATAACCTAACGGTATGGTAGTATTTTAGTAGTTATATTTCAGTAAGTAATATAAGTATTTACAAATAGGTAAACGTACTAATTTTAAACAGAAAAGGCGTATAAAATAAATTTTATATGATCTCGTTTCTGCATTGTAATTTTCAGTAAATCTGACGTTTTTTTATAGCAATGTTTTTGAGAATGACATCGTTTTGGCCTGCCTTGGGCCAGGGCTCTTCTCGTGCGCAGGTGACAGTAGTTGGCGAACTAAGCAAGCGGGACGCGTGACGGGCGGGCTCTGTTTATGAAACTAATTCCTGAATGCCAATGACCGTGACGAGGTAAAGTAAAAGTTACAGAAGAGTGGGAGTGTATGGAAGGGTGTGTTCGAGAGAGAGGGCGAGTCTCTGCTCAGATTGGCGCTACAGTGGCATCCAGCCCAGCGGTGGGAGGGAGGGTTGTTTTAACGTCCTTAAGTATTGCATTCCTAATATAATTACGTGTTGGTTGGTATTAGAATGCTTAGAACTATTAATAGAACCTAAACACGGCTGTTTGAACTACTTCACTGTAAATATAACTCCACTTAACAAGAATGCTGTTGATCTTACAGGTGCCAAAATCTTACAAAATATCAAAGTAACCTCTCGCTATTTAAACACACATCTTGAAAATACTCTATTACTTTGTGTAATACTGAGGTAGTTATAGGTCCAAGTCTTTTATGATTTGATTTCGTAGATGTATTGCTTAGAGCTTGATCTTTCAATCCCTACTATTACTCAATACTCTCCCTGTACATATACAAACACACACACACACACACGCACGATCGCACATCGTTCAAATTTTCAATCGTTAATAAAATATTTTTTATTTATCTACTTAAACATTTTTTTAAACCTGAGTGGATGCCACTTGATGATAACACAGTTTTCAAATATTCATTATTTGAAGGCAAGGTAATATTGTCATTTCATCCTATTGGGCCTAAAAAAAGTGGTAACATATGTTATCATAAAACAGCTGATTTTATGTTATAGGTTATGCGGTAGTACAGGTTATGCATAGGTTATGTTACTTTATTTTAATTAACTACAATTATTTAATAAAAGGTAATTATAATAAAATTTTTCTTTGTAGACTCAGGTAGGAATCAAATTGTTTTGTATGATTTGTTCAAGTTAATTTGAATTTACAATTTTTTACAATCAATAGACTTGTTTGTTTAATTTACTTTTAGTACATTTAGAGGAGAGTTTTGAACTAAATATTTTAACTGTATATATTTATTTATTTAGATAGATTCTTTAGAATAATCATTAAATATTTAGGCAATAGAATGTTTATAAGGAATTATGAACAAAAATCAAATAGGGTTATCTCTTAATTATCTGATTAGTTATCTTATGAATTATGTATCGCTATTAAAATAAATAAATAAATAAAATAAAACTACATTTGTTGCAACAAAAACATAAATGTTGATACAAAAAAAAAAATACAGAGAAGCAAATAGGATTAACAGAAATTCAAAACTGTAGAAAGATATGGGTTAATTTAACCTGAGACGTAATATATTAAATTTCATGGCGCATGTTTATATGATATAAAAGGCTGTGGCACAGCCAATCTTTGAACTTCCTGGAAGATCGTATCGTGAACATCGTAAACAGCATAAGCTTGTTTTGACGGTATCGTGTGTTCAGTTTACAAAAATTAAATAGTGAAAAACACTTTCTAAACGCTCACTGAAGAGGTTATCTTTCAAACAACCTTTTGTGGCAGTTTAAGAAATAGTTGTCTCAGTATTTCTCAAGTATTACCAAACTTTATTTCAAACCAAAAAACTGCCATAAAATACTTTTACTTTCCGTGGAAGGTTTTGTTAAATTCAAATTAATTCCTACTTTGGCAATATACGACAAAACTGAGCCACCTCTCAAGTGTTTTCATGTACATATGATTCTTAAAAACTCGTTCTAAATAAAATAAAACTAGTGGTTTTTATTCTAAAAAAGCAATATACCCTATATTACCGTTTATATCCGATGATTTTAAATTAAATCTTATATTTGTTTTGACCTCACAAAAGCCAAGCTCAGAGTGCTACGAAATCTTTCTCACTTGAAACACGCTGTCTTTGTTCTGTTTTAATCTGAGGGGTGTATAATGGAAAAGATATAAAATAACACAAGGTTAACATAGGTCAGTGATTATCGGCTGCCGAGGTTTGCTTTTACTTACAGGATGCGTTCGATTATTATTATTTTAAATAAATAATTCTTTTGGGACTCTTGAAAAAAAATGTACAAGAAAAAATCGTCCATTTGACGTCACGTTAAAACCGCTACACTTTAACACATCTAAATAGTTATATATATATATATATATATAATTTCGTAAGCCGAATTTGAGAGAAAGATTGTGGAAGCTTGGAAGGTCGTAAAGAGCTGGGAAATTGCCCAAATTGAAAGTATTGACACAAAGAAGTGAGAAAAATATAGATTTTTTTCAATTCACAACATTTATATTGCTTTGAAGAACTTTCAAGTTAGCAAAAATCTCATAAGAAATAATTGAAATGATAAACAGCTGAGTATGATTTGTAAACAAACAAATATTTTTAACAGTATTAATAGTTAAGTGTATAGGTTATGAACAACTTGAATTATATTAAATTTAATTTCTATTAATAAATAAAATTCTTATACAAAAGTTTAAAATTTGTTTCAATATGAATAGGGACATTTGCCCCTACAAGCCCCTAGTAGTTGTATATACGTGCTATATGTAAGTATCATAGCTTAATCAAGTGATAACATATGATTTCACACAATAGCTGATTTTATGTTATAGGTTATATGGTAGAACAGCTGTTTTAACGAATAGGTAATGTTATTTTATATATTGTACATTATTATTAAATTGCAAAAAATTGTTTTATCAGTTATTAAATAAATTAATTATATTTCAATAAATCTTTCGATACAACGATGATTTATATATTTAATTCCAATTTTGAAAGAAAATTTCCTTAGGCGCGTCTGACATTTAAAGAACGGATATCAGTTGAATTTCTTAAATAAAATTTTTATACAATAAATACAGTTACATCTAATAAAGATTTTTTTAATAAATACATTATTTTATTATTTGACTTAGTACATTAACCAGATGCTATTGAAACCTCTATTGATTACATCCTGCAAATGAAGTATTAATTTCTGTCGGCCAGTTCCACTGACTCCCACATTGTGGATTTTATAATGATGGATTTTAATTATAAAATTATTTTAAATGCTATTACAGATCTATTCAAGTAATAGCATTTCAATGCGGCTAATAGATTTTGGGTGGGATTTAATTTAAAGACGTTTTAATTGAAGGTCATTCCATGCCAAATCAACCAATGGTCTGAATTTTGACCTCTTATATAATGTCTTTGAATTTTTGTATAGAAGTTGTACCAACCAAGACTATCTAAAATGTAAAATTTTAGAGTGTTTTTGTTATGGTGTTTGAGTTATGAGCTTTTAAAAATCCAAAAATTAACGTTTTTTGGGGGTGTTTTGAAACCTTTAAAATTGCGTAGCTAAAATACTATAGCACATAGAGACCAGAAATTTGTACCATTCTTTTACTTATGAATGTGATATGGCACATGAGTGTATTTGATAAATTTTGAAGTTAGAAAAAAACGCCAAACACGGTTTTTGAAAACCTAAAATACGTCCCTTTTGATTTAAATATATATATATATATATATATATATATATATATATATATATATATATGACATTTGCAATACAACTGAGTACTTCCTTGCAAAATGTCAGAATTGGATACCAATAGGTCTTTATTTTGAAATCATATTTTGCTATCAGAGTACACACTGTGATCCACCAATGAATTGTATAGTAGGTATGAGGTTTCTGAGTTACTATCCTAATCTAGCTATTTATTTGTTCTTGGAGCAAATTTATTTTAAATGTATGGTTTATACCTCTAAATGCAAAAATTTAACTGTAACAAACAAATTCCTTTAGACAGTCTATGGTTTGTTTTAATTTTATTTTCTATACCTGAAATAAATAAATTATTTTAAATTTTTAATGTTCAAAATATTTTTTTTTAGTTCCCTGGACTGCAAACATGTTTCAGGAAATATATTTCTTGTTTTTTTAAATTGTTTAGAAACCGTAATCAAAGAAAATATTCGATATTTTATAATTTAGCAAAAATCATTTTGCTACAATCGGAGACGTGTCAGTATAATGAGGTGTAGAGGATTGGGGGGAAAACTAAAAAAAAATGTTTGTGGTTTTTGTTCGTATTAAAAATGCACAGGTTAATGACAGAATGAATATAGTAAAAAACGTGTTTTTTCAAAGTTTGTAACGAATTTTTACTTGAAAATATCGACGCGAGGTATTGAAGAATACAGGTTTGAAAAAATGGTATTAATTTTCCGTTTCCACGTAATCGGTTTTAGCAAAAAAATTATACCGGGGATGGAGACATTCATAAGGAGTACGAAAAAAATTACGACTACTTCCTCCGGCGCCTAAGAATTAAATATTTTGGAAAATAGTAATTCCCAACGACACACGTGAAACATTTCTAATTCAAGGTTTTGGCTTTATTTTTTTTAACGTAGTAACCCGCAAAATGTCTTGGAATGTTAGTATTCGTACTGTTGACTCCTAAAAAATTACAAATTTAGATAAAAATAACTTAAACTTAGCACTATTGGCACCAAGTTTCACGTAGCAGCACTGCTATGCGCGGCAAGTCATCGTTTTTAGGCCGAAGATAGAAATGAAAGGTCTGAAGTGTTTGCTATGTCCTTTTGAGTAACTCTGCGACTTCCCACGATCCTACGACAATCCCAAGAACATAACGTGAGTGCGAGTTTTACAAGTTTGTGTGTTGGGTGAAACTATTAAGTGCTTTCTTAAAGTTTTTTTAAAATATGTAATTATTTGCGAGTCAACAGCTAGTTTATTTACATTTACAGGGATTTTGCGATTTCCTACGTCAAAGGAAATAAAGCCAAAACGTTGAATTAGTAATGTTTCAGTTGTGTCGTGAAAGGGGGAATGCTATTTTTCAAAATTTTAAATCTTTTTGGGGCGTCAGCGGAAGTTTTTTTTGACCTTCTTATGACTTTTTGGATCGCCCAGTATGATATTTATTTCTAAAATCGATTACGTGGGAACGGGAAATAAATACCGGAAAAGTTAATGAATAGCCTAAGGGATAACGAACAACAATTTTATCTTTATATTGACAAAAATTATTTAAAGGGCGGATTTAAAAAGAAAAAGCAGAACTTTCTTAACGCACAGTCGTGTTGCAAGGAAGAGCTTCTGAAATAACGGACACCAATTAAACTTGAGCAATTAGGGAAGGAAAATGTTTTAAGCCGTTGTTATTTAGAAAGGAAATTAAAAACCTTCTTCAGCTTAGAAACTTGTCCCAGATTTATTAAAAGGAAATAAGTTTTTGAAAGTTAGGGCGGTGACAGGAAAACATTTAGAACGACCAATGAAAGCGTCCCGTAGCAAATTACGATACACTCACGTTCGCCTATACACATTGTTTTGTATAACTCTATTGCAAACATTCAATAATTTCTTCTTCAAACACGTTTCAAATACCAAGTTATTTCCATCAGTGAATGTAGTACTAAACAGCAGGAGGTAGTGTGTAACTGTACTGTATTAATATAAATAAAAGACACACACAAAACTCAAAAATCAATCAATTATTTACTCAACGTTTATTTTTGAGTTTTGTGTACGTCTTTTAGTTGTAACATAACCACACAGGCTAAGCTCAAGGATTAGTTGTACTGTATTAGTTACACTCACTAATGATGACTTTGTTATTTAGTTGTAACATAACCACACAGGCTAAGCTCAAGGATTAGTTGTACTGTATTAGTTACACTGTATTAGTTACACTCACTAATGATGACTTTGTTATTTAGTTGTAACATAACCACACAGGATAAGCTCAAGGATTAGTTGTACTGTATTAGTTACACTCACTAATGATGACTTTGTTATTTAGTTGTAACATAACCACACAGGCTAAGCTCAAGGATTAGTTGTACTGTATTAGTTACACTCACTAATGATGACTTTGTTATTTAGTTGTAACATAACCACACAGGATAAGCTCAAGGATTAGTTGTACTGTATTAGTTACACTCACTAATGATGACTTTGTTATTTAGTTGTAACATAACCACACAGGATAAGCTCAAGGATTAGTTGTACTGTATTAGTTACACTCACTAATGATGATTTTGTTATTTAGTTGTAACATAACCACACAGGATAAGCTCAAGGATTAGTTGTACTGTATTAGTTACACTCACTAATGATGATTTTGTTATTTAGTTGTAACATAACCACACAGGATAAGCTCAAGGATTAGTTGTACTGTATTAGTTGCACTCACTAATGATGACTTTGTTATTTAGTTGTAACATAACCACACAGGATAAGCTCAAGGATTAGTTGTACTGTATTAGTTGCACTCACTAATGATGTCTTTGTTATTTAGTTGTAACATAACCACACAGGATAAGGTCAAGGATTAGTTGTACTGTATTAGTTGCACTCACTAATGATGACTTTGTTATTTAGTTGTAACATAACCACACAGGATAAGCTCAAGGATTAGTTGTACTGTATTAGTTGCACTCACTAATGATGACTTTGTTATTTAGTTGTAACATAACCACACAGGATAAGCTCAAGGATTAGTTGTACTGTATTAGTTGCACTCACTAATGATGACTTTGTTATTTAGTTGTAACATAACCACACAGGATAAGCTCAAGGATTAGTTGTACTGTATTAGTTACACTCACTAATGATGGCTTTGTTATTTAGTTGTAACATAACCACACAGGATAAGCTCAAGGATTAGTTGTACTGTATTAGTTACACTCACTAATGATGACTTTGTTATTTAGTTGTAACATAACCACACAGGATAAGCTCAAGGATTAGTTGTACTGTATTAGTTACACTCACTAATGATGACTTTGTTATTTAGTTGTAACATAACCACACAGGATAAGCTCAAGGATTAGTTGTACTGTATTAGTTACACTCACTAATGATGGCTTTGTTAGTTAGTTGTAACATAACCACACAGGATAAGCTCAAGGATTAGTTGTACTGTATTAGTTACACTCACTAATGATGACTTTGTTATTTAGTTGTAACATAACCACACAGGATAAGCTCAAGGATTAGTTGTACTGTATTAGTTACACTCACTAATGATGACTTTGTTATTTAGTTGTAACATAACCACACAGGATAAGCTCAAGGATTAGTTGTACTGTATTAGTTACACTCACTAATGATGACTTTGTTATTTAGTTGTAACATAACCACACAGGATAAGCTCAAGGATTAGTTGTACTGTATTAGTTACACTCACTAATGATGACTTTGTTATTTAGTTGTAACATAACCACACAGGATAAGCTCAAGGATTAGTTGTACTGTATTAGTTACACTCACTAATGATGACTTTGTTATTTAGTTGTAACATAACCACACAGGATAAGCTCAAGGATTAGTTGTACTGTATTAGTTACACTCACTAATGATGACTTTGTTATTTAGTTGTAACATAACCACACAGGATAAGCTCAAGGATTAGTTGTACTGTATTAGTTGCACTCACTAATGATGACTTTGTTATTTGAAACAAGTTTAAGGAATGCATTATTGGGTGTCTTTAAATAATCTATACTTAAAGCGAAGCTCTAAGTCTGGGTATAGTCTTTGTGCTGACATGCTACTAAATATCTGTGATAATACACTACCAGCAAATAATTAATATAAACACAACTTTTTGAAAGTCAATTCCTACTTGGGCCAATTAAGAAAAATTAAATTTTAGTTACTTTTTAATAAATAATTACAATTATTATAAATAAAGTATCATAACCTATGCTTCAAAACAACTGTCCTACCACATAGGCTATAATATAAAATCAACTGTTAAATCATATGTTAAAACTTATTTTAAGCCAAATGGGCGAAATAATTATATTGCGCACCTTGCCCCTCATATGGAGAATATTTCTTCTGTTTAAAACTAAAATTAATGAATTAAATTTAACTAATGAATTAATATTTGAAAAACTGTATTAGGATCAAGTATCTTCCGCTACTGGTTAAAAACATGTATTTGTAATTGAGTGGATGAATGAAAAGTATTTTATTAACGATTGAAAATTTGAAACATATATACATACATACATACATACATACATACATACATATATATATATAAAGAACTGAGTCAAAATACAAATACAAGAATTATAATTGAATTTACAATTTTAAATTGTATTTGTATTTGTATTTTGACTTAGTTCTTTATTAATACTCAAGCATACACATTGCTATATATATATATATATATATATATATATATATATATATATATATATATATATATATATATATATATATATGTATATATATATATTTAATTGAAAAATGGTAATATTTATAATTATTTTTTCACGATTAAATCAAAATCACGATTTTTATTGAAAAAACCAATATTGATACTCGTCCCAATGAGTATCAGATATTTATTTTATTATCTTAAACATAATAATAATTACGTTTTACCGTAACAAAATCATAATAATTTTTAAATGTAGAAAACTAACTTCGAATAACATTACAGCTCCATCACAAGTCCTAAAATCTCCGAGCTTGTTAATAAAATGCTTACACTTTATGTTCTTATTAGTGAGAACAACTTAATGTTCTAAAACTACAAACATATTTATTGTGTTAATTAGAGCTTAGCTAGTGAGAACAATGGTAATTAATAAATGATCTAACTACACACTAGTTTATCAATCCATTATTAGTTTCGGCAACGATGTCGCCTTTATCAGTTATAAAGGCCTTTTTCAGTTACCGTTGTACACCCATATTTATTAATAACACAGATGTTTTGGTCCGTGCGCTGTTTGTTTCTGCGTTCTTTGTGAAGGCTTTGTTTTTAATTATCTTATGCCGTTTGTATTGTGTTTAATTATCTCTTCAAGAAAACTAATTAGCTAAGTAACTGTAGAAGAAAGGGCCGTGCAGATAGTAAGTCATGCGTAGAACATAAAAGCTTGATTTTAAAATAATCTAGCTGTCTTGTACGTTTTTTAAAAATATTTCAACTTCTATATACAATATCAATAGGGCAATGGTACAATATATTACACTAAACTATTGGCAAAATACAAATACCACAAAAGTTATAAAAAATAATTAATATTACAACTTATGCAATATCAAGAGCACAGTGGTACAATATATTAGAAAGAAAATTTTGGAAAGAACCCAAATACCACAAAAATAATAAAAAATAACAAATAAAACAAGTTACGTAAGGTTAAACCCTTATGTAGATTTCGATGATCATGTCATCATCGTCAGAGGGTCTTATTACAAAATTACAATCTAGCAAACAAGAAGTTACAAACTAGAGTGACCCTTTACAAATGTCACTCTAGTTTGTAACTTTTTGTTTGCTAGATTATAATTTTGTAACAATACCCTCTGATGATGATGACATGATCATCTAAATCTACATAAGGGTTTAACCTTAAGTAACTTGTTTTATTTACACTTGTTTGTGTAAAACAAAACATCCAACACAGATAAAAAACACACCAGGATAAACACGACAGGGCAGGCGTATACAAGATTACAACAACTGTCCCAGCTTTTTCATAGGACAAACAGGGAGAACATTTACCACAGGATATGAAGAACACGTAAAACAGATAAGAAAGACACAACCTACATCAAATTTTGGAATACACATACAAAACACACTACACTCTGCAGACTGACATAGACACCAATCTAAAAATCCTACACTACATCAATAAAAGCAAAACACTTAACATAGTAGAAAACTATGAGATATATAAATACCATAAATAATATTAAATACCATAAATACCACAACACATTCTAATTAACAAAACACACTCCCAATCAAATACTATATTTGAACACATATTTAACAACTACTCTATGAACAATAACACACCACAGAACAGAAATACACCTCAGACTCACACCAAAACAAAACACCGGAGCAACAGTCCTGTGAGTAATTCACAGCATTAAATAATGCCCTGACAGCGCGAAACGCGTCTGCTAATTAATCAGTAATTAGTGTTTTTTCTTGCCAATATAAACAAACAAGTGTAATTTGTATAAAAACCTCAAGATGTACAACACAAAAACTTGCAATTTGTTTTATTTGTTATTTTTGATTATTTTTGTAGTATTGTGGTACTTTTAAATATTTTCATTGTAATATTACAAGTTACCTAAGATTAAGCCCTTTAGCTAATTGAGATATTATTCAGTTACCTCTTAGGTAAGTTGTAATATTAGTTATTCAAGTCCTAGTATTAGTATACAATCTCCTTATATATACTGTATCTTGTTCAAATTCAGTCGATAATTAAATACTTATTCATCCACTCAAGTTCAAATATAGTTGTTTACACTTGTGAATGACATTTGATCATAATATAATTTTTCAGATAGTAATTCATTAATTAATTTTAATGAAGTAATTTAACTTTAAATGGGAGAAAAACGTTTCACAAAATGGGCAACGTATGGAATATAGTTATTTCGTCCCATTTGGCTTAAAAAAGAGGTAGCATACGATTTCATGAAACAGCTGATTTTATATCATAGGTTATGTGGTAGAACAGCTATTTTGATGCATAGCTTGTTACTTTATTTATATTAATTGTATTTACTTAACAAAAAATAAAATCTTTTTTTTACTTGAACAGGAATTGACTTTAAAAACATTTTTTGTTTTGTTGAACTTGTTTTTTTGTGGTATTGGTATTTTCCAATATTTTTATTGTTTCAACTTCTACCGCGCAACGTAAAACTGCTTTTACTAGGTTTAATAAATTTTTAAAAAGCTAGTGATAATAACTCTGATATCGTACTCATCAATCAACAGGGGTCAGGGTGGCTAGCATGATGCGTTGTATATCTGAGGGGTCTTAAAGGTTGGCTGAATAGCGTGTACGTGTTCTGTACTGAGTTTTTGTTTATAAATTTTAGTCTAGAAAGATATTTTAGTCTGTTTGTGGTTGAGAAATTCTAGTTTATGTTTGAATATCTGTGATAAGTTTCTTGTTGAACCCGGCAAACAAAGATCATTGCATGTGTTTCTCGAAACAATACAACTGCACAGCATTGTTTCGTGGCACCGATACGTCGATATTATACAGGGGCAGTGCTAGTCAATATAAAGCAAAGGTGAAAAAAAATTTGGTGAACTAAGCAAGGTAAATAAGAACATTGCGCAAACCAAAGAGACAGATTCATGGAGGGTAAAAACCCTTGTTTGTTAAATAATATTTGTTATCTCTCAACACAATTCTCACAAAGTATTAATACACCAGTCCCAATAATCGACTAGTTTAGATATTAATTTCAAGGGAACTTTTTTCTTGTTGTATGAGCCTCCACAAATATTGTTTACCTATTCTTGGTCGCTGGTCCTTTTTCTTGTTGTTTGAGCCTCCACAAATATTGTTTACCTATTCTTGGTCGCTGGTCCTTTTTCTTGTTGTATGAGCCTCCACAAATATTGTTTACCTATTCTTGGTCGCTGGTCCTTTTTCTTGTTGTTTGAGCCTCCACAAATATTGTTTACCTATCCTTGGTCGCTGGTCCTTTTTCTTGTTGTTTGAGCCTCCACAAATATTGTTTACCTATTCTTTGTCGCTGGTCCTTTTTCTTGTTGTTTGAGCCTCCACAAATATTGTTTACTTATTCTTGGTCGCTGGTCCTTTTTCTTGTTGTTTGAGCCTCCACAAATATTGTTTACCTATCCTTGGTCGCTGGTCCTTTTCTTGTTGTTTGAGCCTCCACAGATATTGTTTACCTATTCTTGGTCGCTGGTCCTTTTTCTTGTTGTTTGAGCCTCCACAAATATTGTTTACCTATTCTTGGTCGCTGGTCCTTTTTCTTGTTGTTTGAGCCTCCACAAATATTGTTTACCTATCCTTGGTCGCTGGTCCATTTTCTATGCAATGCCACTTTGAGTGGAGCAGAGAAATGAAAATCAGAGGGAGCCAAATCTGGACTGCACCAAGAATAAAGTAGTATTTTCCCAACGCATTTCCCCAGGGGTTCTTGGATCATCTGGATAGTGTGTGGCGTGTAGCAGAATCACGCCTTTTTGATATCTGCCACGTTTTTTTCTAATTACTGGCTTCGTTTTATTAAAAAGCACGAGTGAGTAGTAGGTACTGTAATGTTATCAAATCGACCTTCAAGTGAAACATTCAATACTCCAACTAGTCAGCCAGATTGTTGCCCATCAGTCACTGAAGTTCTATTCCCTTATAAAAATGTCTACCCCTCATACCGTAGTGTAAAATGATAAACAATAAACGTACTACTAAACGTAGTTCAATAAATGCGGAAACCTCAAGTGGAAATGTCATTGTTGAATGCAGCTTTGAGGTTATAAACAGAACTACCGGTAATTGTCAGCTGATCTCAATGATGCCAACAGGAGGTCCTAAAATTGTCAAACGCCTCCTGCAAACTGTTTCATTACATCATTTTTAATTATTGGCTATTATTATCCCCTGTGAGATACTCGGGAGACAAAATTGCAACAACATAATAAATAAGCACTAAAAGCAGCTGCAATGTAAAAGCAATAAAGATAAGTGTATCATATAAGCACTAATTGACTACAAATTGGAAAAACATTGGTTTAGTTGTAACCAAAGTGTTATAACATGTAGTTGTATGGTATGGAGATTATGTAGAAAGATATCTCAACTTTTAAACAAAATTATTAATAGTTTTTTTTTATTTGTCGTAGTTTAAGAGACATTTTTAATTATAAGTTATTTTAATTTTTAAGTTTTATCCAAAGAAATCCTTGTCAAAAGTGTTAATATTTCTGAATTAAAATGAAGACGATTTCTAGTCATGTTTCGGGTATTTTAATGTTAATAAAATGTATATTTTGCAAGTTATTTTTGGTTTTTCAATTCCTTCTATTTCTTTACACTCTCCCTATATACCTATATCTTGTTCAAAATTTTAATCGTAAATAAAATACTTTTTATTCATTCACTGAAGTTCGGATACAATTTGTAGTGGATGACACTTGATGGTAATACAGATTTTCAATTAATAAATCATTAATTAAATTTAATTAATTAATTTTAATTTTATGTGGGAGACACGTTTTCATAAAAGGGGCAATGTATGTATGCAGTATAGTTATTTCGTCCTGTTCGGCTTAAAATAAGTAATACTGTAACATATTATTTCATAAAAGATGATTTTATGTTATAGGTTATGGTGGTAGAACATTTGTTTTTACTCTTTTGCTATGTTACTTTATTTATATTTATTGTAATTATTTAATAAAAAGTACCAAAAATAAAAATACAATTTTTCGTTGTCGATTTTAGTTGGAATTTACTTCAAAATATTGCTATCTATATTTCTTGTTATAGCTAGTTAATTAGAGCTTAGCTAGTGAGAACTATTCACAAAAGTAAAAGTCAAAATAGTGAACTCAAAATCTCACAAAAATTAGTTTTTAATAAACACACACACAACAAACTAGTTTCGGCGATGATGTCGCCTTCCTCAGTGCTTGGTTACTACTGGCCTCAGAGTAGTAGCCAAGCACTGAGGAAGGCGACATCGTCGCCGAAACTAGATTGTTGTGAGTGTTTATTAAAAACTAATTTTTGTGACATTTTGAGTTCACTATTTTGACTTTTATCTTTATTTCTTGTTATAGTTTACTTTATTTACATAGATTTGCTTACAATTGAGTTTTCTACAAGTTTTACTTGAAAACATTTTGCGTTTATTACCCATTTTACCAAGTTATTTTAGGTGAAACCCAAAAGGGAGCTTTTATTGCAGATTATTTCCGTATTACCCCTAATATCTCAAAACCTGCTCGAGATACGGCGTGTTTTATTTGTTTTCCCAGGTTAAAAACCATAAAACACGTCCATTTACGGCCCTTAATTAACGCCCCAAGTTTCAGTTCGATCTTATTTCATGGTAGGAGTTGAAATCCGGACGGAAACCTTCGCTCGGCATATCCGGACCTCGTATGAACTTGTGTTCTTAATTTTCGTTTCAGACTCATCTCCCGTTTCGACGTGAACCACCCTTTGTGATTTTTAAAATTCCTTCTATTAGCTCGCAATCTCCACATGTATATCTTGTACAAATTTTCAATCATTAACAAAATACGTTTTTATTCATCCACTCAAGTTCAAATACATTTTTAAAATCTATAGTGGATGACAAGTGGTGTTAAAACAGTTCTTTGAAATATTTATTCAATAATTAAATTAAGAAAATTAGTGGGGTCCATCCGGATTCGAACTGAGAATCATGTTCGAAGTCTAGTGCGCCTTGGCACTGCACCAACTTTCCAATACCTAGCAATATATTTCTCAAAGATGTATATGAATTTTTTTTTATCTGGTTGTCATCGAAACCTCCATTGTATAACTCTAAATGGTTTCTCAAGCTAGTGTAGACGGTGGTCACGTACTCCTCGCCAATTCTTCGTCTTCTGTCATCTTTCTTATCACCTTCTTCATTGTCATCGGCCGCATCCACTCTCTCTTCCTCTCTCTCTCTTCCTCCCCCCCCTCTCTCTCTCTTTCTACTACTTCTGTACAACTTTAAACTGGTACCATGGTTACCACACAATACCATAAGTAGTGCCCTAGGGTAACTAAAATAAAACGTTTCTTTCTTAATCTCAGTGGGAATTTACTTGAAATTGTTTACTTGTCTATCTTGTATATTTTATTATAGGAATATTATAAAAATAACGTATACGATGGATAATATAGTTATAAAAGTAATTAATAATGATAAAAGGAATAGTCATGACAAAAGTTGGGATTATAATAGTTATAATACTGTACATTCTGGGGGGGGGGAGTTAAAAGAAAGGTATAAAGAGTATCCTATTGCTTATAGAAAACCTGACTTATGTAAATCAAATTTGAGGCTTTAATTACAGAAGTATGGCTTTAGGAGTTGTTTATATATTATCCTTTAACGTCTTTGGTATTTATATAAGTTATTACAATCTTGACGTTTTTTTTTTTATTGTGTAACAAATTGATTTCGGTTGCAACGAGTAGAAACGTCTTTATGACCCCGATAAAGAGTAGGTCAACATTAGGTACGCGGTCCTGCAATGATGAGTCTCTTGTATCTTGTACCAGGGACTCGCCCTTATCCTAAACCTACTGATATACACAAGCCTCTAGTGTCCTCGCAGGCGGAAACGGCTGTACTGCCTGATCGCCTTAGTACTATCAAAATATTGTTTCTGATTGGTTTAATTTGTTTGTTAAATTTCAGATGTTTTGTAATGTACTACTAATATCGTTGTAATTCTTAGTATACTAATCTTCATTTCTGTTGGGAATGTTTCTGTATATTTGAGTACATTTTTCTGCTTTTCTTAACATTACAATATTTTCCTCTTTGGGACGCGTTTCAAAATCAAGTATGAAATTATTAAGTAGTTAGAATCTAGGATCAAGGGTAGGCGAGCACCAATAGGAAGGTGCAAGTGTTGTGTCGGGGCTAACAGTATATAAAGTAGAACTTAAAATTTGGCCGAACAGTAGGATTTAAGTTTTGAAAATGGATTCATTCGGAAACCCGTAAACAGAGGAAAATATTGTAATGATTGGAAAGGCAGAAAAATGTACTCAAATATATACAATATTAGGGTCTAAAGATTTTGGTGAATCCTTAATATTGTACTACAAGTTTGTAGTATGCGTGAAAGAAATGCATTTTGTTTTGTTTTACTGTGTGTATTTCTAATTTCGATCTGGTATTTTGGTAAATATGTTTTTCCAACCTATCTATAGGTTTTTAAATTCCTTATTAACTCACTTTCTCGTGATATATATCTTGTACACATTTTCCACAGTTAATAAAATATGTTTTTATTCATCTAATCAAGTTCAAATACATTTTTTAAAACCTATAGTGGATGACAATTGATGTTAATACAGTTCTTTCAAGTATTTAATCAATAATTAAATTATAAAATTTGTGTGGTGCAGCCGGATTCGAATTAAAACTCGCCATGTTCGAAGTCTAGTGCGCCTTGGCACTGCACCATTATTCCAATTCCTAGAAATATATATCTCAAAGATAGAGGCCAATATGAATTTTTTCCCCTATCTGGTTGTCGTCGAAACCTCCATTGTACAACCTTAAACTTTTGCTGTGGTGACCACACAATATCATAAATAGTGCTCTAGGGTAACTAAAATATAATTTTTCTTTGTTAACCTCAGTAGGAATTTACTTAAAATGTTTTTTATATTACTTATTTTTATATATCACTTACACTTTAATGTACTTGAACAAGAATCTTACTTGTTGATATATTTATGAGTCGAGTTTCGAGAACATTTACGTGTTCTCACACGTACAATCTCTGTAAGGAGTTATCGCAAACTCTCGCGTCCTACATTATGGACAAAAATTTCCAAACAGGGTAAGGAGTATTCTAGTTCCCTCCCTATAGGACATCGCAGCTGAGGTGTTTTAGGGCAGTGTCCTCAGCCCGATAATTTACCTACTTTACACAAGGGATATACCACTAACACTACTCCACTATGGCCACCTTGCAGATGATACTTCTGTCTTGTCCGTAGCGGGAAATGAAGTGAATCCAACAGCAAAAATTGAAGGCCACTCTGTACCAGACAGTGGCGCATAGAGCGTAATGAAAACAAGTCGGATCATGTTATATTTACTGATATTGCCAAAAGCAAAACTAACCTCACAATCAGTTTACCTCGTGTAACAGAGAGGTACTGAAGGGGTAATACCTAAATACGTAAGGGGTAACGTTGGAGGCTAAACTTTACTGGGAAGCTCATGTAAAGAAAAATATGAATTGGTGATGTGGGGTAGAGGGCTAGAGTGCCGGTACTGCGAGATAAGTTCCTATAACAAAATGCTGTTGTACGAGCTAGTGCTTAAGCCTGTATGATCATACAGGTTGGTACTGTGGGGATGCACCAAGATCAGGTACTTGCAGGCCATTGAGCGCTTCCAAAATAAAGTGTTAAAAACCATAAACGTATGCACTTCATGGTACGTACGAAACTATGCCATACATAGAGACCTGAAGATGAACGGGAGGGAGGAGGCCATCGTTGCAGCAGGGAAGGATTTTGAGCGGCTATGCCAAGTCAAGAGCATTACCGCTCAAATGCTGGCTCAGAGGGTGCCAGTGCGCAGACTCAGGGGCACCAAGCCTTTGTACCTGGTCCCAAAGCAACATTAATTGCATATCATCAGACGTACTACAATACCAAGTCAGTGTCGATCACTGGAACAAGCCTGACATTTCAAGCGTCCTCAAAAAGCAAGCCAGTAGATAGTACTCATCTTAGTTGCAGCAAAAACTGATACTTTGCAACCTAGGCCTGAAGGATAGAACTATGTCATGTGGTTTGAATTACATTGGACTAAACAAGTAATGTGGCGTGACTTGTAGATCATTGAGTGGTTCCGAAATAAGGTGTAGAGAGCTATAGTGAGGGGTTCATGGCACGTACATAACTCTGCCATACATAGAGACCTCAAGATGAACGTGAGGGAGGAGGGGAAGCATTTTGAGAAACTATGCCAAGAAGAGTATTACAGCTCAGATGCTGGCTCACAGGGTGCCAAAGCGCAGACTCAAACTGTTAACCTGTTTCCAAAGCAACACTACCTGCCGTAATCACAGCAGCAATAAAATCAAGTCAGGTTGCGTCGTTGGATCAGGCCTGACAACTCATGAATGGTTCGCCCTCAGAGAGAAAGCTGCTAGGTAGGAAGTCGTCTTAGTTTCAGCATAAAAAGTACTACATTCCATCATCGACATATCGTATCCAAGAGCCTTAAGAGTCGTCCATTCTATTTGTTTGTATGATTTTACTATATAAATATTTACAATAATTTTTAATTATTTATATTTAATATTTTCAATTTCTTCTATTAGCTCACACGTTCCTTATATATGTTCCTCAAATATTCAATCGTTAAGGAAATACTCTTTATTCATCCACTCAAGTTCAGATACATATTTTTTTAATTTGCAGTGGATGCCACTTCATCCTAATACAGTTTTGTAGATAATAATTCATTAAATAAATTTAATAAATTAGTTTTAGTTTTATATGGGTGAAAAACTTTTCACAAGAAAGGAACAAAGTATGTATTATACTTATTTCGCCCCATTCGGCTGAAAATGAATGATTACATACGATTTCATAAAACAGCTGATTTTGTGTTAAACGTTATGTGGTAGAACATCTGTTTTAACATATATGTTATGTTACTTTATGTTAATTGCAATTATTTAAAAAAAATTAGTAAAATAAAATTTTTTAAATTGAATTAAGTAGGAATTGATTTGAAAAGTTGTTTGCTTATATTACTTGTTATTCTTACAAGTTATGTATAATTGAAGGAGTAATGATAAAACATATATGCAAGAAATTTTTTATTAATATAATAGAGAGGGATGAAACCATGCTAATAGATCCATTTGTCTATATATTTTACTATTAAATGTAAAGTAGTTTTAATTTAATATTAATTTAAGCATATAGTAATTTGCTCTATATAATTATGGCTTTTTCTGGGTTATTTAACTTGACGTTTCATTCTTATGGTTAATTTATTGAGTTGTGTGTATAAATAGTTTGTCATTTAATACGAATTAAATGCTTTTGTTAACATTACTTTCAGCATATTAGTCAATTGATAAACAATTATAAACATTTGACTATATTTTTCTGCCTTTCCTAAGATGATATCTTTCTTTGACATCGCGTTTCGGAATAGCTACATTTCACAAGACTTCAATAGCACGCACTACTAAATAGAGAGTACTGTACTATTAAAGTTTTGTGAATGGAGTTATTCCCAAACGTGTCAACAAAGTTATATATGGTAATGTTAGGAAAGCCAGAAAAATGTACTCAAATGTTACAAACGTTCCTGACAGAAGTGGAGATGAGTATATTAAGAATTACACATAATTATAAATCCTTGCTACAAATATTTACTCAACTTACTTTCAATTTACTTGTAACCTTCTGCTGATGGTAACTATGTTAGCGAAATGTGCATAAAGGCTATGAAACTATCTTGATTTGTATCGAAGGGGTTATAATTGTTTGTTACTTATAATTACACCTCCGTGCCCTCTATTGATTTTATTTTTATCTTAGTCAAATCAATTAATTTTTTTATTGTAAATGTATTTTTTAGTTTATCTCGTCTTTGAGGTCACCGTTTATTTTTCTACTATTTTGTGATTTAGGTTCGTATTTTAATAATAAAATAGAGTCTAATGGTTGTGTTAATTTTATACATTTAATAAAAGCATTCATGCACTAACCATACAAAGCAGATTGTCTCTTTTGTACTGGTCTGGATTTTTATGATTTGGTCTTTTGTCGATAGTTTTGTTCTTTTGTATGGTTCTATTCGGATATTTCTCAGTGGGATCTTTGTTTAATTCAAAGCAAAATAGTTGAATTTTGTATATTGTACTTTTTTTAATGTATCTGTTTTTAAACTCACTACTATTTTTGTACTCTTTTGCTGCTGTTACTTCCCTTTTGTGCAGTTTTCATTTAAATTTGGTTATTTGGCGTTTGTAGTTGATTTTGATCTCGTTTTTTTTTTTATAATTTATTGATTTCTTCTGAGGCTGTATTTTTTTGTGATCTTGGTTTATGTCCTTTGAGAGGATAGTTACAAGTTCGGTTTCAATTACGCTATTGTGTTTTGTAATTTGTGTTTAGTACTAGCCGTTGTACTGTTTTCAGGTTCCGTACTATTGTTTCTTCTATTCATATACATGTGATCTTTACAAAAAAATAAATTCATTAAGTTCTTGATTCTTCAATATATTGATAAAATTTCCTATAATGTTTTTATAAAAAAATAATTACCAGGCTTGACAGTTTTACGTGTTAGTGGCATTTGCATAATTATTCACATATTACCAAAACATTGGTTGAAATAGGTTATGCATTAAGTAATTGTATTGAATATATAAAATAGTGTGTATTAATAATAATTGTTATATTTGTGGATTCCATCTTCACATGAGCTATTAGTTTTCACTAAACACTTGTAAATATTTACAAACTTGTCTATAGTAGGACTTACTTATATTTGTTGATTTCATCTTCACGTGAGCTATTAGTTTTCACTAAACACTTGTAAATATTTACAAACTTGCCTATAGTAGCACTTACTTATATTTGTTGATTCTATTTTCACATGAGCTATTAGTTTTCACTAAACACTTGTAAATATTTACAAACTTGCCTATAGTAGCACTTACTTATATTTGTTGATTCCATCTTCACGTGAGCTATTAGTTTTCACTAAACACTTGTAAATATTTACAAACTTGCCTATAGTAGCACTTACTTATATTTGTTGATTCCATCTTCACGTGAGCTATTAGTTTTCACTAAACACTTGTAAATATTTACAAACTTGCCTATAGTAGCACTTACTTATATTTGTTGATTCTATCTTCACATGAGCTATTAGTTTTCACTAAACACTTGTAAATATTTACAAACTTGTCTATAGTAGGACTTACTTATATTTGTTGATTCCATCTTCACGTAAGCTATTAGTTTTCACTAAACACTTGTAAATATTTACAAACTTGCCTATAATAGCACTTACTTATATTTGTTGATTCCATCTTCACGTGAGCTATTAGTTTTCACTAAACACTTGTAAATATTTACAAACTTGCCTATAGTAGCACTTACTTATATTTGTTGATTCCATCTTCACGTGAGCTATTAGTTTTCACTAAACACTTGTAAATATTTACAAACTTGCCTATAGTAGCACTTACTTATATTTGTTGATTCTATCTTCACATGAGCTATTAGTTTTCACTAAACACTTGTAAATATTTACAAACTTGCCTATAGTAGCACTTACTTATATTTGTTGATTCCATCTTCACGTGAGCTATTAGTTTTCACTAAACACTTGTAAATATTTACAAACTTGCCTATAGTAGCACTTACTTATATTTGTTGATTCCATCTTCACGTGAGCTATTAGTTTTCACTAAACACTTGTTAATATTTACAAACTTGCCTATAGTAGCACTTACTTATATTTGTTGATTCTATCTTCACATGAGCTATTAGTTTTCACTAAACACTTGTAAATATTTACAAACTTGTCTATAGTAGGACTTACTTATATTTGTTGATTCCATCTTCACGTGAGCTATTAGTTTTCACTAAACACTTGTAAATATTTACAAACTTGTCTATAGTAGGACTTACTTATATTTGTTGAGGACGGCCGTTTCGGGAGATGTGTCCCATTGTCAACTCACATCGTAACTGATCTTAAGGTTTTCATAGGTTAGGGTGGTTGAGGGATATTATAGTGAAGGTGTAGGTGTACTTTGTGAGCATTAGGAGTTGTGATGTCAAAAGGTGTGTGTGAGTTATAATGTAATTAAGTGTTGAGTATTTGTGTAGGGTGTAGTTTGTTGATAATTTGTCGATAACTTTGGCTATTAATTGTTGTAATAATTATTGCAATAGCCCTGCAATTTTATATTTTTCCAAGTTAACGAATTCTTTATGTATTAAAATTATTATTAAAATAATATTGTTCATAGAATTTGTATGAAAACTAAATTTGTTATAATTATTGCAATACTAAACAAGCCTAACAAGTTAACTCATCATTACAACAAATAATATTGTTCATAGAATTTGTATGAAAACTAAATTTGTTATAATTATTGCAATACTAAACAAGCCTAACAAGTTAACTCATCATTACAACAAATAATATTGTTCATAGAATTTGTATGAAAACTAAATTTGTTATAATTATTGCAATACTAAACAAGCCTAACAAGTTAACTCATCATTACAACAAATAATATTGTTCATAGAATTTGTATGAAAACTAAATTTGTTATAATTATTGCAATACTAAACAAGCCTAACAAGTTAACTCATCATTACAACAAATAATATTGTTCATAGAATTTGTATGAAAACTAAATTTGTTATAATTATTGCAATACTAAACAAGCCTAACAAGTTAACTCATCATTACAACAAATAATATTGTTCATAGAATTTGTATGAAAACTAAATTTGTTATAATTATTGCAATACTAAACAAGCCTAACAAGTTAACTCATCATTACAACAAATAATATTGTTCATAGAATTTGTATGAAAACTAAATTTGTTATAATTATTGCAATACTAAACAAGCCTAACAAGTTAACTCATCATTAAAGCAAATAATATTAAAACAATTAAGTAAATTCCTACTGAAGTTAACAAAGAAAAATTTATTTTAGTTACCCTAGAGCACTATTTAATATATTTTGTGGTAACCATGGCAACAGTTTAAGGTCGTACAATGGAGGTTTCGACGACAACCAGATGGGGGGAAAATCCATATACAACTTTGAGAAATATATTTCTAGGTATTGGAAAGGTGGCGCAGTGCCAAAGCGCACTAGACTTCGTTCATGAAGATTCTCAGTTCGAATCTGAGTGACCCACACACAGTTTATAATTTAATTATTGAATAAATATTTAAAAACAACTGTATTAACATCAATTGTCAACCACTATAGGTAAAAAAAATATTTGAACTTGATTGGATGAAAAGAAACGTATTTTATTAACGAATGAAAATTTGTACAAGATGTATATCAGGAGAGTATGAGCTAATAAAATAAATTTAATAATAATACAATTTCCTGATGTACAACACATAAACTGCATATTTAAAGCAATGTGATCATCATTGCCTCTACTGTATTAGTAGAATTAACATGTATAATCTATCAATACGATCTAATATTTCAACATAAATATGTAAATATGGCATTGGTATTGAATATTTTAAATTAAGGCAGATTGTGTGTATTTCAAACATAATGTTCTCGTGTACATTGTTATTATGTCGATCTAAGAAACTTTTAGGGTTGAACTTAATAAAAATACGATTCAACAAACCTATAATAGAATAAAATACATGGCAGAATGTATTGAGAAATGACGTTTTAAGGGCATCAAGCAATTTCGTCAGTATCTCGGTTGCCTTTTGCGTTATGTGGCAGAGGGTTTAAATGTAGATGTTCTACAGTGTGGCTAAACATTGCATGCGATAATTATAAATAAATAAAACTTTTTAAACTGACTTACGGAACGTAAATAAAACGTTTTTGTGGTTGAAGAGGTTTTATTTATATATAATTAAAAGTTACACCACAGAAGCGCCAAGTTATTGCATGTGATTTTTATTGCATTCGGTCATTTAATATGTTTTCGTTTTGTGTTTGTAAAATTCATATTGATCTGGTGCGTGTGGAGAGTGCTGAGGTGATGGCTGCGCCTTAGTTTAAAACAACAACAAAGAGAAAACAATAATACGTAGCACGCACACAAAGCGGACACCAAATCAATAACTGGCGGAAAGGAAATGTATTATATTTAAATAGATAAACAGAACCTCACATAAAGCAAAATCTATACAGAGAACAGTAGCGTAATTATAAGGTTACAATTATACTCAGAAGTATATACACTGATGATGCTAACTGTGTTAGCGGAATGTACATCAAGGGTATTTGAATATTTGTAGGAAGGGTTATTGTTGTTGATTTATTCTCAAATGAAGCATTTGAAACATTCCATAAAACAGCGAACAAGATAGCATATAAACTAACAAACTATATTACAACAAACAACTCAACACAAAATAAAAAGGTAAACTCCAAGCGCTGGGTATACGCTGGGTGCTCGTACAATCTAAACTGTACACACTGACTTATTCTATATTGGACAAACATACAGCTTTTAAACAAGATTTAAACACCTGTTAAATATAACACAGAGTCATCCTATGCAAATCACACATAGAAACAGGCCACACCTACACGGACATTAACCATAACCTAGAAATTTGCCACATCATGAAATATTGACCTCATGACTACATATTAGAGCAATTGGAAATATACAAACTTACCAAAACAAAAAATAAAGGCATATTAATTGACTTAATACAAAATATATTCAGTGTTTGACCACATCATATAACACCTGCCTTTATAATCGGTGACGACTAGATCAACAACGCTCCCTAGCGGCCAAACTAATCACTTATTTATCTGCTTAGTGTGAGGGGAGGTTTGGTCGCAATAAGATTTTAATAAATTTACTTTATAGTAATAAGTTCGGCAAATGGAACTTTTTTTAAAGTTTAAACGTTCAGATTTTTTGTTAAAAAGTTTATCTACTCTAATTTTGAATGACAGATTTGGTTGGTCTTTGTAGATTACAGCATCTATGTTGAGGAAATATCTACCTACTCGTAGAACAGAAAATGCACGTACGCAGATTTTGGATAGATATCTCAATCTACTTTATGTACGTGAACCTGTTTGCACTATGACGCCATGAACTCTCCCGTCTTCTTTAAAGGGAAACCCCTTTATCTGGAACAAAAAGACGAGACATTTACACTCTCAACGACCTCAGTTGACAATGCCTTTCTAATTTGAATTCCTACTTAGCATTTTCCCTATCTTAATCTTACCTATATTGACAGCATTTCTTTTCGTTTGTGGGCTATAAACAGTCTCATTGACCGATCGTTTTAAAGTGAAACATCCATTGAATATGGAAGAAGAATTTTATTTTAAAAATAATGATTTGCACCAGTCTAACCGTTGTCATTCCTTCCGTACGATTCGCGAAAGCTAATTTAAAAAAAAAAACAAGTAATATAAACGAACAATTTTTAAAGTCAATTCCTATCTAGATATACAAAATGCAATTTTATTTTAGTTACCTTTATTCAATAATTACAATTAAAATAAACAAAGTAACGTAACCTATGCGTTAAAACAGCTGTTCTACCTCATAAGCTATAACATAAAATCACTGGTTTTTGAAATCATATGTTATCACTTATTATAAGCCAAATGCACTTTTGTGAAAAGTTTTCCTCCCATATAAAAATAAAATTAATTATTTTAGAATTTAATTAATTATACAATATTTGAAAAAACAGTAATAACATCAACTGTCATCCACTACAAGTTTTAAAAAATGTGTTTGAACTTGAGTGGATGAATAAAAAGTATTTTATTAACGATTGAAAATTTGTACAAGGTATATATATATATACATTTATAAATACAAACACAGATAGATAGATAGATAGATAGATAGATACGGAGAATGTGAATTAATAGAAGGAAATGAATGGACAGGGCATTTTAATAATATGAATTTTTATATTATGATCATTAATTTAATACAAGTTATAAGTAATTATTTAAAGAACTAAGTGAAAACCATTAAGGTACTTGCTGACGCGTTTCGAAACCGACGAAAGCAGCAGCTAGTTAGGCTTCGTCAATGAAACTTCATCTTCGAAACGCGTCAGAAAGTAAGTTAATAGTTTTCTCTTAGTTCTTTCTATGATTTAATCAGTGAAATGAAGATGATTACGACCAGCCTTAATACAAATCTTACGTCTTCCCTATTCACATAAGCTTGTGCTCTCGGCGTTAACAATTTTATTGTCTGGTCTTTCATTGCGATTGAAGTTGTCAATAAGTATTGGGGTCAGGCAATTTGTCGTGGATCGGATTACAGGTAGAATTTAGAAGTTATTATGTACAATACTGAACGAGCATGTAAGCTTCTTTCAGGTTTGCCTTCGTGCTCCCAATCTGATCTAGATTTAGTGAAGAATTTTATTACTTAAACTGTAGTTGCGTGTACATTGCATTGCGAGGGCGCTTGTAAAGGCGGTGAGACGGGCACCGGGCAGTCTTTTAAACAATAGCAAGTAATATAAAGAAAACATTTTAAAGTCAATTCCTACTTCGGTCAACAAAGAAATATGTTATTTTACTTAATTGTTATTAAATTATTACAATTAATATAAACAAAGTATAGTATACGCGTTAAAACAGCTGATCTACTGTAACATGAAATCAGCTGTTTTATGAAACCATATGATATCACTTATTTTAAGCCGAATGGGACGAAATATCAGAATTTCATACCTTACCCCTTAAATATGGAAAGTCTTTCTCCCATATTAAACTAAACTTATTTAATGAATTAGTATTTGAAAAAAAATGTATTTACATCAAGTGTCATCCATTACAAGTAAAAAACTTTCTACATTGCGTACATGTGCTTATATTTTGCGCAACATGGCTACAATAGCTTAAAATCTATCGCGGACTTTCAACTACATTGTGTTAAAGGTTAACAGGAAACGTGACGAAATGTAATTTCTTAAATAAGCATTCTAGTATTGTTGCAATAAGGAAAATAGCAACAAAAACATTGGATAATAAATGATCTTTGGCCTGACTTCATATCTCAAACTGTTCAAATGATATTAACATTTAAAGTAAGGTAACAAACAATTATATTTTTAATTAAAATAAACAAAATTAATTCATCCAATGTATGAATATACAGTATATATATACACATATATATTGTAGTAGAACTGCTGTAAATGTAAATAATAATATTAATAGATTGAGCTTATAAAGGGGAGAATGGTTGCTAGAGCGATTGGTTAACACTTTTGGTCCATTGGAGCGTTAAGCGTAGCAGTTTGTAATCTCCCCCTCAACGATTTACTGCCGTGACATTAGTTTCCGAGACAAATTATTCCTAAAAATATACAATCACACTCTGACATTGCCTTTATAAACAGTGAATTTAGTTTAAGATTCCTCCCAAAGTTTTAGCTACTTGGAATTCTCAACACCAAAGCACATTACGTTAACAAAATTAAAATATAACTAACTTTTGAAGGCATTTGTTATATCTCAGAGTAAGAATTATTTAATAATACACAGCAACTCAGATTTATTTTGTTACTATAAAATTCGATCTTTCAAACATTTGAATCTAGGTAGTTAATAAATAAATATGTAAATTTTACTGTACAGTTCTCAGTATAATTCAATACCAGGTATTGTCTGTAATGTAGGCAGTTGATTTTTTATTTTAAATTTCGTCCTAATAAGATATTTTGCTTGGTAACACGATAGGTATTTCTTGGCGTTGCAGAAAGTCTTCAGAACGATGGAAGAAATAATAAAATAGGTGGTAGCGCCCCTAAAATTTAAAATTTTGAAAAACGTCATAAGTAAGCTGACAATACACACAAAACGTATAATAGTTACACACGCGCGAGCGCGCGCGCACACAACAACCCACCCATCCACACACACACACACACACACACACACACACACACACACACACACACACACACACACACACACACACACACACACACACACACACACACACACACACACACACACACACACACACACACACACACACACACATACGCGCGCGCACGCACACGCTCACACACACACACACACACACGCACGCACGCAGGCACGCACGCGGCGCGCGTACATAAACACACACCTATTATATATATATATATATAAATATAAAATATGTTTTCTTGTTTAATAATCTAAAACAACATAGGTTATTCAAATACAAATTTATTAATTTATATTCAAAGCTTTTCGTTGATAAACGGTACGAACATCATCAGGAATGAATAATACAATAATGCAAGATATAAAACATATGTTAAATTAGAAATGGAATTGTTGCTAAATTTATACAAATTGCCAAGTTTATTTTGTTGCTGTAACATTATAGACATTGAATATAGTATCAAATTTAATATGTATTTGAATTTGATCTTTTATTAATTTGTTATTATTACTGTATTTATATATTTCTAATGCTTCATATATATTCATTCTTTACCCTTTATTAATTTTGTTTTATAAGTTTCATAATTGCAATATTTCGAAATTGGTGCTTATTATTAACACAATGATTTGCAAAATTTGATTCATATATTTCTGGATTTATATAAGCATTCAAATATTCTTTATATGTTTCTTTGAATTTTTTCTTGGTTTGACCTATATACGTTTTATTACAGTTTTCGCATTCTAATTTATAAACACCACCTTTTTCATGCATATAATTAGTTTTATTATTTTTATTTATTATGTTTATTATTTTGCTATTAGTTTTGTATGTAATTTTGATATTTGTATTTTTAAATAATTTGGTGATATTTTTTATTTCATGTCCTTAAATAAAAATGAAGTCCATATTATATTATTATTATTATTGTAAATTAAATTATGTTGTTTATTAAAAATATTATAATTAAGTTTGTCAACAATTGTCTTTTTATAACCGTTTTCTATAGCAATTTGATAAATTATGTTTTTTCTCTCATTTTATTTTCTTCATCCATGTTGAAATATATAAATTTTCAAAATATTGAAAATATGCAACTTATAAAAGAAATTAATAAAGGATTAAGAATGAATACATATGAAGCATTCGAAATATATAAATACAGCAATAATTACAAATTTTAAAAGAACAAATACAAATACATTCTAAATTTGATACTGTATTCAATGTCTATAATGTTACAGCAACAAAATAAACTTGGCAATTCGTATAAATTTAGCAACAATTCTATTTCTAATTTAACATATGTTTTATATCTTCCATTATTGTATTATTCATTCCTGATGGTGTTGGTACCAAAAGCTTTGAATATAAATTAATAAATATTCTTGTATTTAAATAACCTACGTTGTCACACACACAAACACACGCCCGCGCGCAAAAAGCTATGAATAAAAATTAATAAATAATTTTTGTATGTGAACAACCTTAGTTGTTACATATATATATATATATATATATATATATATATATATATATATATATATATATATATATATATATATATATATACTACCTTGTTGTATATACAACCTTGTTGTGTATATATATATATATATATATATATATATATATATATATAATAAGTGAGTAAATAAGAAAAGAGCAGCAAGTTACTTAACAACAGTAGCATATTAAACTTAACTTGTATAAAGCGTGGCTGCCAACCTCACAACCTCACACAAGTAGGGCATAACCATATTCCCGTTTGTTGCAATATTAAAGTAATCTTAGAGGAATGTTACTAATTTAAATTCTGACGTTGATGAACGCTAAACCCCTCCACTTTGCAAATAAATATCGCACAAATGTTCTCGCTATTTGAACCAATCTTGGAAACCAAATATCCTGCTTTGGTTTTATTAAGTGCAAGATGTATAGAAGTGTTTAATTTTGAATTATTTACCATATTAAAACCTTTTGAAATGTACTTAATACCTGCGCCCTTGAGTAACTGAAATTTTTTGGTTATTTACTTTCTTCCCAGATGAAGGCCTTTTATATTTTGGTAGAAGAAGATTATGCATGGCGAAGCAAAAAGTCTCCAGAAACACGAAAAAAACAATAAATCGTGGTAGTGACGCTCAAGATTTTAAAGTTAAAAAAAACATATCATGTTATAGGTTATGTGGTAGAACAGCTGTTTTTACTCCTTTGATATGTTACTTTATTTATATTAATTGTAATTATTTAATAAAAAAGAACTAAAATAAAATTTGTCTTTGTTGACCCAAGTAGGAATCGACTTGAAAACATTTTTAAAGGTGTAAGTTTTATTATTTTCCACGTGTCCTTACGCACTTTCGGTGTAAACAGGAGTAAATATTTTTAAAAATATCGATTACTTGTCAGATTTAAATAATTATCGC
Source organism: Prosapia bicincta (assembly GCA_036971475.1). NCBI lineage: Eukaryota > Metazoa > Arthropoda > Insecta > Hemiptera > Cercopidae > Prosapia > Prosapia bicincta. The sequence continues at coordinate 27,471,887 of JBAIZL010000002.1, forward strand.
TATCAGAATTGAATATCTGTTAGCCCAGATGCGACCCATTACAGCATTGATTTTAAGTGATTTCGACAAAAATGGGCGCAGCTTTTAGAAACGTAGGAAGGGTTATTGTAATTATAGATTTATCTATAAAATAATAAATAAATAGATCGCCAGTTAAGCAAGGAACTCTGAAGATTTCGACTAGTTTCCACCTGCAAACGTCCAAATAAATGACTTGAGTTTTTATCCTATAAACATTGACCACACTATCATAATGTAACTGTTGCCATTGTTACTCTTCCTCGCAGCCTAAACCGGTTGCGTAATAGACCTTTGCCTAGACTGAGGAGAAAGGAAGCGAGGGGCCAGTCAGCTGTTGCGGGGAAAGCTGTGGATGACACGACAGTGTTGCCAACGTGACGCGGGCTCGCCTTCATTATGAAATGTAATTGTAGTGCTTTAAAATTTCGTTTTGTGACGACACTTGTCTATAGTAAACCAGTTCATGTAGGAGGCCAGGTACAGCTAAAGCGTCCAATGAATGCAAATATCCATTAAACATTTGGGACAATAAAAAATAACCGTAAGCGTGTAGCTTAGGCGTGAAAATCCATGGCAGCGCCTCTCACACCCCTTCGTCGTTGTCAGCTTGGAAACATCATTTGTTACCTTGTCGTCCTTTAGATCTATTTGTGTAGCGGTGCCCATTTTTGCAGGCGAATGTTGAACCTTCCGCTCACCGACGGTCCTATATCGAAAGGGACATGATTTACACGCTTTTTTGTGTAATATTAATCGTAAACGTTTGTGTATATTTCAGTCAAAAAGCTACCCTTATGTAATCCGTGTCGTGCTCTGATGTAAAGAACAGGTAAAAAATTTCAAAGTCAATATACCTAGAAACAAATAAAAACATACACAAAACTCACAAATTAATAATTTATTTACTAATACGCGTTTCAACGACCAAGTCATCATCATCATCATCAGTGAGTGTTAGTATTACAAACTCTAACTTACAACTCTTTGTTTGTAGTAGTAACACTCACTGATGATGGTGACTTGGTTATTGAAACGAGTATGAGTAAATAAATGATTAATTTGTGAGTTTTGTGTATGTTTTTATTTGTTTCTAACATAACCTCACAAGGTAAGCTCAAAGAATATTTGTTCATACCTACTTAGATCAACATAGAAAGATTTTATTTTAGTTATTTTTATCAAATAATTACAATTAATATAAACAAAGTAATATATAATATGAAGAGCACAGAGGTGAATATATATTACAATGAAATAATTGGAAAGAACCGCAATACCATAAACATAAAAAATATGACTTAAGTAACTTGTTTTATTTGTTATTTTTGATTATTTTTGTGGTATCGGGGTTCTTTCCAATATTTTCATTGTAAGCAAAGTAACAATCTATAGGTTATAAAAGGTTGTTCTACCACATACAATAAAAAAAAATCAGATGTCTTGAAATAATGTTATCACTTATTTTAAGCTAAATAGGACGAAATAACTATATTGCATACCTTGCTCTTTTTGGGGAACGTTTTTCTCATTTATGAAACGATAATTAATTCATTATTAAATTTAATTAATATAATATTTGAATTAACATCAAGTGTCAGTCACTAAATGTTTGAAAAATGTATTTGTACCTGATTTAATAAATAAAAAGTATTTTATTAACGATTGAAAATTTGAACAACACACACACACACACACACACACACAAACTCTCACGCACGCATGCACACAAAAGTAGAGTGTGGACTAATATAAAATCCCACCTATAAGTTATGTCATAGCATAGTGACTTACCGTAAGTAATATGATGGTTTTGTTTCAGGTAAGAGGAGCTTCATTGTGAGTGTTTATATGAGAGCCTGTATCCTTGCGTAAGTACAGTGAGCACAAATAGATTTTGTATTTCGTGTTCAAAATGGGAAAAACCGGATTGTTTGCTCGCCAGACAGAAAGGCCTTGAAATGCAAACATCTGGCCTAGTCGAACATTGCATTATTCAACAGCTATTACAGTGCTATACTTAAATTAATAATATCCTAATTATTATAACCGCTCAAGCGATGATAATTCTCCAGTAGTTTATTATAGTATCATAACTTAATTACAGAAACATTACAAAAATTAATGTTTGAGATTAGGTTGAATTTAATAATATTTAAGAAATAATAATTTCGGTTAGTTTCTAGTTTTGTTGCTTCACGTCTCCAACAGTATTCCCAACCTTTTGCAATCTTGCGTAATTTTAACTGGTTAGAAGAGGGCAGTCGTATCTACCACTTGGGATCAGAATCATGCTGCCGGATTGGACATGTGCAGTCATATCAACCCCTTGCGATCTAACGTCATTATGACAGGTTGGATAATGGCAGTCGTACCAACCCCTCGCGACTCAGCGTCATTACGCTAAGTCGGACAAGGGCAGTCTTACTAACCCCTTGACGATCCAGTGTTATTATGTCGGGTTGGACAAGGGCAGTCTTACCTACCCTTGGCGATACAGCGTCATTACGCCGGGTTGGACAAGGACAGTGTTACCAACCCTTGACGATCCAGCGTTATTATGTCGGGGTGGACAAGGGCAGTCTTACCTACCCTTGGCGATACAGCGTCACTACGCCTTGGTGGACAAGGGGAGTCGTACCAACCCTTAGGATCTTATTGGCTCATGTGTCTCCCCTATTCAACTATGCACAACTCAAGACATATTTTAATCAACAGCAACACAATGTTAAAATTTACTAATTTTTTAAAAAACGTTCCTTTGGTTTTCCCTTTGATTTTTAATTGAAAGTAATCATACGGACCGTTGTTATAAAATGGCGATGTTCCTCTTTAGTTTAAAAACGGGTTGAGAACAAACGTTAGGCTAAATGTGGTTGACAAGACTTTGTCCAAGGATGGAACCTTGAGTTTCGCCAAGAGCTTGGCGCACCGGTGAAAGTTGTTTGGAAGGTCAGGCCAGAAATAAATGGAGGCCAGCTCTGAAGACGGTTGCACAGTGTATTTTCTGTTAGAAAATCCTGTAACTAGATCACGGGCTTTGCGTCATATGTTTACCGATTTCTCACAACTGGACAAGCCGAGAGAAAGGGTGGCGAAAGGTATTCTCTCTCTTTGTTTAGTTCCTGATATCTTTTGGTTACAAATACACTGTGCAACGCTATTTATAGAACCAAATATCCAGATAGTAACAATAGAAAGTGGGACAAAATAAATCAAAATAAAAGAGATATACAGAACAAAGAAAACATTAATCTATACATCTATAATTCAAACCTTTCCATACAGGACGTTAAGAATAAGTACTTGCTTTCTGCAATAAACAATATATTTTCGATAAAGAAAATACAAAAGCTATATTAATATCTTGTGTCAGCCCTTATAAATTTATATACTTACATATAAATTAGAAAATGAACAAATTCAAATTAAATGTATACATTTTAAATGAAAAAGAAAATTGTAGCTCTCATTGTTTATATATATATATATATATATATATATATATATATATATATATATATATATATATATATATATATATATATATATATATTCTTGATATTTAACATTATCCATTGTTTTTCCGTTGCACTGACTTTATGAAGTTAATATATTACTATGTGAGTAATTTTATCCACCATTAAGTGCAATAATTTTACCTTGAGTGATGAGGCACCTTTCGGTCGTTGACCATTGTCGAATCACTGATTTTTCTCTGCTGTGGATGCTCGGTCCGTGAAGCCGGTGTTTGTTGACGTTACGCGCACTTTTTCTTGATCTGTGTGTATGATATTTCTGTATAGTATGTCTTCTGTATATGTTGTTTGTAGATTCATTAAGTTGTTGTGTATGTTTTTATAAATGTGTTATTTTTCTAGTGAGTTTAGTTCTATTGGGTTGTTATTTATTTCCAGTATGGTTAGGTTATTTTCGTAATTTGTTATTTCGTGTTTATGGGATATTATGTGTGCTGCAACATTTGATACTTTAGAATTTTTGTTTTTGAATGCTCTATAATGTTCTTCAAATCTTATTTTAAATGTTCTGGTTGTTTTTCCTATGTAAAAAGCGTTACAGTTGTTGCATGTGATTTTGTAAATTCCTGATAGGTTATGTTTTTCTGAATTTGTTATGTGGTTTGTGTTATTAAGATATTTTATTATTTTGTTGTTTGGTTTGTAAGTTGGAGTGTCGTATTCTTTGTTGTATATATTTGTTATTTTTTCTATTTTGTTATTGGTGTATTTATATTTTAGGTAGATTTTTTTATTTTTATTATTTTCGTGTTCCGGTTGTAGTGTTGTGTTGAGGTTAGGTTTTTTTGTGAATTTATTGTATATATTTTTTATAATGTGTTTGTTGTATCCATTTTCTATTGCTATTTTTGTAATGTTATCTAATTCTTCATTTAATTTTTGTTTGTTATCCTGTGTGTATTTTATTGCTTTATTTATCATGTTACTGTAAGTGTTAATTTTGTGTGTCCAGGGGTGGTTAGATTTGTAGTGTATTGTGGTGTTGTTGGAAGTAGGTTTCCTGTATACTGTAGTTTCTATTTTATTATCATTTATATTTAAAGTAATGTCGAGGAAGTTGATTGTTCTATTTGTTTCTGTTTCAACGGTGAATTGTATGTTTTCGTTGTATGTATTTAGTTTGTTTAATATTATGACGTGTTCGTTGTGAATGGTAGGTTGGTATATTACAAGTATATCGTCTACATATCTTGTCCATAGTGAGATATTGTGTGTGTTTATTATAGGTTTAATTATTATTTGTTCAAAGTGTTGTAAATATATTTCTGACATGACAGATGATATGGGTGAACCCATGGGGAGTCCTGTTGTTTGTTTATAATATTTATTGTTAAATTGGAAGTAATTTTGGTTACATATGTGTTTGATTAGCGTAATGATACTATCTATTATGTTTCTTTTTTCGTTATTGTGTATCAGTTTGTTTTTTATTATTTCTATGGTTTCTTCTATTGGGATACTAGGGTACATGTTAGTTATGGTAGGGTAATAAGTTATGACATAACTAACATGTACCCTAGTATCCCAATAGAAGAAACCATAGAAATAATAAAAAACAAACTGATACACAATAACGAAAAAAGAAACATAATAGATAGTATCATTACGCTAACCAAACACATATGTAACCAAAATTACTTCCAATTTAACAATAAATATTTTAAACAAACAACAGGACTCCCCATGGGTTCACCCATATCATCTGTCATGTCAGAAATATATTTACAACACTTTGAACAAATAATAATTAAACCTATAATAAACACACACAATATCTCACTATGGACAAGATATGTAGACGATATACTTGTAATATACCAACCTACCATTCACAACGAACACGTCATAATATTAAACAAACTAAAGACTTACAACGAAAACATACAATTCACCGTTGAAACAGAAACAAATAGAACAATCAACTTCCTCGACATTACTTTAAATATAAATGATAATAAAATAGAAACTACAGTATACGGGAAACCTACTTCCAACAACACCACAATACACTACAAATCTAACCACCCCTGGACACACAAAATTAACACTTACAGTAACATGATAAATAAAGCAATAAAATACACACAGGATAACAAACAAAAATTAAATGAAGAATTAGATAACATTACAAAAATAGCAATAGAAAATGGATACAACAAACACATTATAAAAAATATATACAATAAATTCACAAAAAAACCTAACCTCAACACAACACTACAACCGGAACACGAAAATAATAAAAATAAAAAAATCTACCTAAAATATAAATACACCAATAGCAAAATAAAAAAAATAACAAATATATACAACAAAGAATACTACACTCCAACTTACAAACCAAACAACAAAATAATAAAATATCTTAATAACACAAACCACATAACAAATTCAGAAAAACATAACCTATCAGGAATTTACAAAATCACATGCAACAACTGTAACGCTTTTTACATAGGAAAAACAACCAGAACATTTAAAATAAGATTTGAAGAACATTATAGAGCATTCAAAAACAAAAATTCTAAAGTATCAAATGTTGCAGCACACCTAATATCCCATAAACACGAAATAACAAATTACGAAAATAACCTAACCATACTGGAAATAAATAACAACCCAATAGAACTAAACTCACTAGAAAAATAACACATTTATAAAAACATACACAACAACTTAATGAATCTACAAACAACATATACAGAAGACATACTATACAGAAATATCATACACACAGATCAAGAAAAAGTGCGCGTAACGTCAACAAACACCGGCTTCACGGACCGAGCATCCACAGCAGAGAAAAATCAGTGATTCGACAATGGTCAACGACCGAAAGGTGCCTCATCACTCAAGGTAAAATTATTGCACTTAATGGTGGATAAAATTACTCACATAGTAATATATTAACTTCATATATATATATATATATATATATATATATATATATATATATATATATATATATATTGTGACCTAACTTATTTAAATATTTTCACCCTTAGGTTATATTATAATTATCTTACATTTCTATAGTCACACCTTCAGGTCTCTAAATAATTAACAATCATATACATTTAGCATCACTTACAAATATTCCTCTGACATCCAATTATTACAAATTATACCAAATTACATTAATACGATGCAGTGACAAAGATTGATTGCTTAATTAATACTACAATTACTAAAAAGGTGGACTCTTGAGGCTTTAGGTTTATATTTCAAAAAAGTTTAATAATTACAGTGTTAATTTGCTTTTTCTTTCGGGTCGTTATTACAGGATCTTTTATAAATTAGAAAGTGGTGAAAACAAAACTAGATTAACTTTTATAAATGCAATGAAATTAAATTGGTTCTGGATTTACTAATTTATAAATCTCTGTTGGCTAAATCTAATGTAAGAAAGATAGTAGTTTTTGTTGAGTTCCTGGAATCGGCCGTTGCGTTAACTGCTTCACTGCACTTTTACAGGTAAATAACTTACTTCCCTAATTTCTTTACTATCTGCCTAATTCATCCACGTTGCAATTTTTAAATTTTACACATAAATACCTAACAATTCCCCTAACTCTTCTAAAAAAAATTACCCTTCTTAAAACATTGCTTACAACTTTGCCCCCTCCAAATACGTCTGGACTCCTCTGAAGCTCCCCCAAAGCTAGTCCCTTTGCTCTATGATTTTAATTTTTAAGAACAGCATATCCCCCCATTCGTATTTCAGTTATTTCGGTGGTTTTCTCGTCATTTACAAATAGTTTCTCACACGGTACAGTGTTACTTTCCTAGTTTATTCTTAGTCACTTGAAATACTTGAATCTTAAAATACTTGGACCCACCTTTTGTCAATAGGTTTCCCAAAGCACTGGTTTATTTATGACTACACCCGAAATAAAACAGTGGTTAAGACCTCTTTGTCGGTACTTTATTAAACTATTCTTGCTCACTCCTTCCTTAATATTTCTACAGATTATTATTATTTTGGATATTAAAATTGTACTATATGCATCATACGGTTTATATATATATATATAGGCCTATATATATATATATATATATTTATATATATATATATATATATATATATATATATATATATATATATATATATATATATATATATATATATATATATATATAGAGAGAGAGAGAGAGAGAGAGAGAGAGAGATTTTGGACTAGGAGACTGACAGACTTACCTTGGTAAGAGTCCACTCTGTAGTCTTGAAATAGAAATACATAAAAGCACTTAACCAATGATATATTTCAACCAGACAGTGGTCTTTGTCAATCAAAGAGAAAACACAAAAAGAAATATGAGAGAATGAAATAAAATAAATATAAGTTGTAATCACAGATTGTGTAGAAATCAGATGTCACAGATGCACAGATTAAAGATATATGTGTTATTTTCATGAGCATATGAGTGATTATAGTTTATATAAGTCTGTCAGGGGAAAAGAGATTGGAGACGTCTGATGAGGCTATTAGGAAAAAAGTGAATGGATTTATTGAGGTTAGGGGATTCTCTGGACTTGGTATACCACTGGTATGATACTTCCCATCTTCTCAGTTCTGAGGGATTGCAATCAGGGGGGAGTGATTTAATTATTTTTTGGTATAGCAGTCATCAAAAGTTGTGATGTTGTGACTCGCAGCATGTTGAGCTGTTGGCCTATCCATATTCATAATTTTAACATCATGTCTGTGGCCATTCATTCTGATATTCAGACCATCCGTGGTCAGGCCTATGTACTGTGCTGAGCAAAATTTACATTGTAGCTGGTATATGACATTTTTCGATGTACAATTATGATGACCCTGTATTTTGAAGACCATTTTTGTTGTTTGGCTGTTGAAACTATTTGCTGAGGGGTTTATTGGACACGTCTTGCATCTAGGTCTATTGCATGGGAAGGAGCCATGAGGAAGTTTGTGTGGTTTCTCTGCTTCAGGGTCTGGTAGTTTAGGATGTACTAGGATGTTTTTCAAGGTGGGAGGTTGCTTGTACCAAATTTGAGGGGGATCGGTGAAAAGATTTTTGGTGTGGACGGAAGCTTGAAGATATATATATATATATATATATATATATATATATATATATATATATATATACACGGTAAAAACCCGTATATTGGCAAATCTTTGGTTTTACTAGTAAATGTTAGTATTTACATTAGCATGAGCTGATAAATGTGAAGATTTTATACATGAACAGACGATATTTTGGACCTTTATCATTAGTTTAGGAGATTCTAGGTTTTACCAATGACGGTTGGTAAATGTTCGTTTTGCGAGTAAAACAACGAGTACTTTTAAAGTATTTTTTTGCTAGCAACTACTGCAATCAATAAGATGAGGTTGCGCTAAGTTAGGTTATATTTTGTCAGGTTAGGTTAGGTTAGGTTAGGTTAGGTTAGGTTAGATTTATTGTGTACAGCGTTTAACATGTTTCTGAGGTAAAAGCTAAAGTTGACCTAATGTACAATGGTGAAGGTTTGAAGCGAGCGATGATCCAAACGTTTTACTTTGGTAAATGTTATGTTTTGTGGTGAAGATATACCACAATATACGCGTGGTTTTACAGTATCATATATTCATATTTTGCCTAGGATATTGACCGGCGTGAGCGTTACGAGCGGGATTATATAACAACTACGCTTATATTCATTCTACGTACCTCGCACCATTCTCTCTCATACCTGGTGGGTTAAAGCTATGATGTTCAGAGGGGAACGAGTGATATAAGCTAAATTGCGTACAAGTCAATTCCTATTTAGATAAACAAAATACAATTTTATTTGAGTTACTTTTATTAAATAATTACAATTAATATAAATATAGTAACATAACCTAAGCATAAAACAACTGTTCTAGCACATAACCTACAACATAAAATCAGCTGTTTTATAAAAACATATGTTATCGCTTATTTTAAGCCAAATGGGACGAAATAACTATATTGCATACCTTGGCTCTTTTGTAGAACGTTTTCTCCATATAAAAGTAAAATGAATGCATTCAATTTAATTAACGAATTGATATTTGATAAATTGTATTAACATCAATGGCCGTCCACTACAAGTTTTTAAAATTATTTTTACTTAAATGGTCGAGCAAAAAGTATTTTATTAGGGATTGAAAATGTGAACAGGATTTACAAATATATATAAGGGGGGAGTGAAATATACAGAAAGAATGAGAAGCAGCATAACACAATAACAAGATAAGGGGTAGTGTAATGCATAAGGTGCGCAGAAATAGATATTATATCATAACCGGATTTGGGAGAGTGTAATGTCAGAGCAATTGGGAGTGATAGAAATATAACATCACGAGTAAAAGAAACAGCTTTTTCATGTCAGTAAAAGAAGACTGGAATGAGGACATGTAGAGTAGGAGAGGGTTGTTAATGCATTGTCAGAGGCAGGGGAAAGCTAGTGATCAACGTATTGCATGTAACTTCGAACTAAGAGGCAACAAAAGGAGTATGTATTCCGGTCCTACTATTTAATGAATGTAACCGAACTATTTTCTTCCCCACGAACATGAAAACCTTCAGACCTCGTTAGTTACTTATTCTTTGTTCTTTGTAGGCTATTGATTTCACCTGAATCTAATCTCATTCAATTCCTTCTAATAGTTCTCTCTCTCTCTCTCTCTCTCTCTCTCTCTCTCTCTCTCTATATATATATATATATATATATATATATATATATATATATATACAGTCGGCGCCGCTTATTGTGATCACGGTTAATGTTATCATTCGGTTATTGTTATCGTTTCATTAAAAAACAAACACGGACGTATATTAATACATTGTAATTAGGCCGCTTATTCTAATCATCTGTTCGCTTATTATTATCATTTAATTTGCCATTCAAAATCATATGCGTCAACGTATACTAGCCATAGACCAAGTAAAAATGTCTACAAAGTAGTGTAAACAGCACGTGCAACACACAATGACGCCCAATTCATAGAATGTTTATTTTTAGAATGACAGAAATACTTTATAACGGTTTCAGCACTTAGCACAGTTCTCAGAATGTCTCCCTTACTCTTTGTTTACGCAAACACCCTAGACTCGCTGAGTCGACCTTAGTTGTTTGTTAACATTAGTTGATGTTACTACTGAACCATTTACAGTACAGTCCTACTGTATTTTTTAACAGTGAATTTTTATGAACGTTTATTACAGTATTTCAGTGTGATTTTACATAACTTATTTTTTAAAGATCTCTTTCGTTTGTTTTGTAGAGGTTAGTATCACTTGAAGTTTCAAAGGACAGTATAGCAAGATGTCCGAATCTCAAAAGAAACGACGCGATTTAAGTCTTAAACAAAAACTTGATATTCTAGATAGGTACAGTAAATTACCAAAACTGAGTCAAAGAAACGCTGCTTCTCAACTTGGCGTTTCTCAACCTATCTTATGTAAAATATTGAACAACAAAGAAATAATCTTGTCATTATCAAAGTGTAATGCAAATGTTGACAACAAAAGACATCGTTCTGGGAAGGATCCGCAAGTGGAATCAGCTTTGAAATTGTGGTTTAAAAATGTTCGCGAAAAAAATGCTCGAGTTGACGGCCCACTAATGCGTCTAAAAGCTGAGGATCTTGCCAAAAAAATAGGAAAACAGGATTTTAAAGCCACAGATGGATGGTTCAATCGATGGAAGAAAAGGGAAAATATTGTTTACAAGAAAACGTGTGGTGAAAAAAGAAATGCTGATTTTGTTGGAGCTGAGGACTGGTTACAATACGAATGGCCAAAGATTTTGGCCGAGTATTCTCCTAGCTGCATATACAATGCAGATGAAACAGACCATCCGTGGTCAGGCCTATGTACTGTGCTGAGCAAAATTTACATTGTAGCTGGTATATGACATTTTTCGATGTACAATTATGATGACCCTGTATTTTGAAGACCATTTTTGTTGTTTGGCTGTTGAAACTATTTGCTGAGGGGTTTATTGGACACGTCTTGCATCTAGGTCTATTGCATGGGAAGGAGCCATGAGGAAGTTTGTGTGGTTTCTCTGCTTCAGGGTCTGGTAGTTTAGGATGTACTAGGATGTTTTTCAAGGTGGGAGGTTGCTTGTACCAAATTTGAGGGGGATCGGTGAAAAGATTTTTGGTGTGGACGGAAGCTTGAAGATATATATATATATATATATATATATATATATATATATATATATATATATACACGGTAAAAACCCGTATATTGGCAAATCTTTGGTTTTACTAGTAAATGTTAGTATTTACATTAGCATGAGCTGATAAATGTGAAGATTTTATACATGAACAGACGATATTTTGGACCTTTATCATTAGTTTAGGAGATTCTAGGTTTTACCAATGACGGTTGGTAAATGTTCGTTTTGCGAGTAAAACAACGAGTACTTTTAAAGTATTTTTTTGCTAGCAACTACTGCAATCAATAAGATGAGGTTGCGCTAAGTTAGGTTATATTTTGTCAGGTTAGGTTAGGTTAGGTTAGGTTAGGTTAGGTTAGATTTATTGTGTACAGCGTTTAACATGTTTCTGAGGTAAAAGCTAAAGTTGACCTAATGTACAATGGTGAAGGTTTGAAGCGAGCGATGATCCAAACGTTTTACTTTGGTAAATGTTATGTTTTGTGGTGAAGATATACCACAATATACGCGTGGTTTTACAGTATCATATATTCATATTTTGCCTAGGATATTGACCGGCGTGAGCGTTACGAGCGGGATTATATAACAACTACGCTTATATTCATTCTACGTACCTCGCACCATTCTCTCTCATACCTGGTGGGTTAAAGCTATGATGTTCAGAGGGGAACGAGTGATATAAGCTAAATTGCGTACAAGTCAATTCCTATTTAGATAAACAAAATACAATTTTATTTGAGTTACTTTTATTAAATAATTACAATTAATATAAATATAGTAACATAACCTAAGCATAAAACAACTGTTCTAGCACATAACCTACAACATAAAATCAGCTGTTTTATAAAAACATATGTTATCGCTTATTTTAAGCCAAATGGGACGAAATAACTATATTGCATACCTTGGCTCTTTTGTAGAACGTTTTCTCCATATAAAAGTAAAATGAATGCATTCAATTTAATTAACGAATTGATATTTGATAAATTGTATTAACATCAATGGCCGTCCACTACAAGTTTTTAAAATTATTTTTACTTAAATGGTCGAGCAAAAAGTATTTTATTAGGGATTGAAAATGTGAACAGGATTTACAAATATATATAAGGGGGGAGTGAAATATACAGAAAGAATGAGAAGCAGCATAACACAATAACAAGATAAGGGGTAGTGTAATGCATAAGGTGCGCAGAAATAGATATTATATCATAACCGGATTTGGGAGAGTGTAATGTCAGAGCAATTGGGAGTGATAGAAATATAACATCACGAGTAAAAGAAACAGCTTTTTCATGTCAGTAAAAGAAGACTGGAATGAGGACATGTAGAGTAGGAGAGGGTTGTTAATGCATTGTCAGAGGCAGGGGAAAGCTAGTGATCAACGTATTGCATGTAACTTCGAACTAAGAGGCAACAAAAGGAGTATGTATTCCGGTCCTACTATTTAATGAATGTAACCGAACTATTTTCTTCCCCACGAACATGAAAACCTTCAGACCTCGTTAGTTACTTATTCTTTGTTCTTTGTAGGCTATTGATTTCACCTGAATCTAATCTCATTCAATTCCTTCTAATAGTTCTCTCTCTCTCTCTCTCTCTCTCTCTCTCTCTCTCTCTCTCTCTATATATATATATATATATATATATATATATATATATACAGTCGGCGCCGCTTATTGTGATCACGGTTAATGTTATCATTCGGTTATTGTTATCGTTTCATTAAAAAACAAACACGGACGTATATTAATACATTGTAATTAGGCCGCTTATTCTAATCATCTGTTCGCTTATTATTATCATTTAATTTGCCATTCAAAATCATATGCGTCAACGTATACTAGCCATAGACCAAGTAAAAATGTCTACAAAGTAGTGTAAACAGCACGTGCAACACACAATGACGCCCAATTCATAGAATGTTTATTTTTAGAATGACAGAAATACTTTATAACGGTTTCAGCACTTAGCACAGTTCTCAGAATGTCTCCCTTACTCTTTGTTTACGCAAACACCCTAGACTCGCTGAGTCGACCTTAGTTGTTTGTTAACATTAGTTGATGTTACTACTGAACCATTTACAGTACAGTCCTACTGTATTTTTTAACAGTGAATTTTTATGAACGTTTATTACAGTATTTCAGTGTGATTTTACATAACTTATTTTTTAAAGATCTCTTTCGTTTGTTTTGTAGAGGTTAGTATCACTTGAAGTTTCAAAGGACAGTATAGCAAGATGTCCGAATCTCAAAAGAAACGACGCGATTTAAGTCTTAAACAAAAACTTGATATTCTAGATAGGTACAGTAAATTACCAAAACTGAGTCAAAGAAACGCTGCTTCTCAACTTGGCGTTTCTCAACCTATCTTATGTAAAATATTGAACAACAAAGAAATAATCTTGTCATTATCAAAGTGTAATGCAAATGTTGACAACAAAAGACATCGTTCTGGGAAGGATCCGCAAGTGGAATCAGCTTTGAAATTGTGGTTTAAAAATGTTCGCGAAAAAAATGCTCGAGTTGACGGCCCACTAATGCGTCTAAAAGCTGAGGATCTTGCCAAAAAAATAGGAAAACAGGATTTTAAAGCCACAGATGGATGGTTCAATCGATGGAAGAAAAGGGAAAATATTGTTTACAAGAAAACGTGTGGTGAAAAAAGAAATGCTGATTTTGTTGGAGCTGAGGACTGGTTACAATACGAATGGCCAAAGATTTTGGCCGAGTATTCTCCTAGCTGCATATACAATGCAGATGAAACAGACCATCCGTGGTCAGGCCTATGTACTGTGCTGAGCAAAATTTACATTGTAGCTGGTATATGACATTTTTCGATGTACAATTATGATGACCCTGTATTTTGAAGACCATTTTTGTTGTTTGGCTGTTGAAACTATTTGCTGAGGGGTTTATTGGACACGTCTTGCATCTAGGTCTATTGCATGGGAAGGAGCCATGAGGAAGTTTGTGTGGTTTCTCTGCTTCAGGGTCTGGTAGTTTAGGATGTACTAGGATGTTTTTCAAGGTGGGAGGTTGCTTGTACCAAATTTGAGGGGGATCGGTGAAAAGATTTTTGGTGTGGACGGAAGCTTGAAGATATATATATATATATATATATATATATATATATATATATATATATATATATACACGGTAAAAACCCGTATATTGGCAAATCTTTGGTTTTACTAGTAAATGTTAGTATTTACATTAGCATGAGCTGATAAATGTGAAGATTTTATACATGAACAGACGATATTTTGGACCTTTATCATTAGTTTAGGAGATTCTAGGTTTTACCAATGACGGTTGGTAAATGTTCGTTTTGCGAGTAAAACAACGAGTACTTTTAAAGTATTTTTTTGCTAGCAACTACTGCAATCAATAAGATGAGGTTGCGCTAAGTTAGGTTATATTTTGTCAGGTTAGGTTAGGTTAGGTTAGGTTAGGTTAGGTTAGATTTATTGTGTACAGCGTTTAACATGTTTCTGAGGTAAAAGCTAAAGTTGACCTAATGTACAATGGTGAAGGTTTGAAGCGAGCGATGATCCAAACGTTTTACTTTGGTAAATGTTATGTTTTGTGGTGAAGATATACCACAATATACGCGTGGTTTTACAGTATCATATATTCATATTTTGCCTAGGATATTGACCGGCGTGAGCGTTACGAGCGGGATTATATAACAACTACGCTTATATTCATTCTACGTACCTCGCACCATTCTCTCTCATACCTGGTGGGTTAAAGCTATGATGTTCAGAGGGGAACGAGTGATATAAGCTAAATTGCGTACAAGTCAATTCCTATTTAGATAAACAAAATACAATTTTATTTGAGTTACTTTTATTAAATAATTACAATTAATATAAATATAGTAACATAACCTAAGCATAAAACAACTGTTCTAGCACATAACCTACAACATAAAATCAGCTGTTTTATAAAAACATATGTTATCGCTTATTTTAAGCCAAATGGGACGAAATAACTATATTGCATACCTTGGCTCTTTTGTAGAACGTTTTCTCCATATAAAAGTAAAATGAATGCATTCAATTTAATTAACGAATTGATATTTGATAAATTGTATTAACATCAATGGCCGTTCACTACAAGTTTTTAAAATTATTTTTACTTAAATGGTCGAGCAAAAAGTATTTTATTAGGGATTGAAAATGTGAACAGGATTTACAAATATATATAAGGGGGGAGTGAAATATACAGAAAGAATGAGAAGCAGCATAACACAATAACAAGATAAGGGGTAGTGTAATGCATAAGGTGCGCAGAAATAGATATTATATCATAACCGGATTTGGGAGAGTGTAATGTCAGAGCAATTGGGAGTGATAGAAATATAACATCACGAGTAAAAGAAACAGCTTTTTCATGTCAGTAAAAGAAGACTGGAATGAGGACATGTAGAGTAGGAGAGGGTTGTTAATGCATTGTCAGAGGCAGGGGAAAGCTAGTGATCAACGTATTGCATGTAACTTCGAACTAAGAGGCAACAAAAGGAGTATGCATTCCGGTCCTACTATTTAATGAATGTAACCGAACTATTTTCTTCCCCACGAACATGAAAACCTTCAGACCTCGTTAGTTACTTATTCTTTGTTCTTTGTAGGCTATTGATTTCACCTGAATCTAATCTCATTCAATTCCTTCTAATAGTTCTCTCTCTCTCTCTCTCTCTCTCTCTCTCTCTCTCTATATATATATATATATATATATATATATATATATATATATATACAGTCGGCGCCGCTTATTGTGATCACGGTTAATGTTATCATTCGGTTATTGTTATCGTTTCATTAAAAAACAAACACGGACGTATATTAATACATTGTAATTAGGCCGCTTATTCTAATCATCTGTTCGCTTATTATTATCATTTAATTTGCCATTCAAAATCATATGCGTCAACGTATACTAGCCATAGACCAAGTAAAAATGTCTACAAAGTAGTGTAAACAGCACGTGCAACACACAATGACGCCCAATTCATAGAATGTTTATTTTTAGAATGACAGAAATACTTTATAACGGTTTCAGCACTTAGCACAGTTCTCAGAATGTCTCCCTTACTCTTTGTTTACGCAAACACCCTAGACTCGCTGAGTCGACCTTAGTTGTTTGTTAACATTAGTTGATGTTACTACTGAACCATTTACAGTACAGTCCTACTGTATTTTTTAACAGTGAATTTTTATGAACGTTTATTACAGTATTTCAGTGTGATTTTACATAACTTATTTTTTAAAGATCTCTTTCGTTTGTTTTGTAGAGGTTAGTATCACTTGAAGTTTCAAAGGACAGTATAGCAAGATGTCCGAATCTCAAAAGAAACGACGCGATTTAAGTCTTAAACAAAAACTTGATATTCTAGATAGGTACAGTAAATTACCAAAACTGAGTCAAAGAAACGCTGCTTCTCAACTTGGCGTTTCTCAACCTATCTTATGTAAAATATTGAACAACAAAGAAATAATCTTGTCATTATCAAAGTGTAATGCAAATGTTGACAACAAAAGACATCGTTCTGGGAAGGATCCGCAAGTGGAATCAGCTTTGAAATTGTGGTTTAAAAATGTTCGCGAAAAAAATGCTCGAGTTGACGGCCCACTAATGCGTCTAAAAGCTGAGGATCTTGCCAAAAAAATAGGAAAACAGGATTTTAAAGCCACAGATGGATGGTTCAATCGATGGAAGAAAAGGGAAAATATTGTTTACAAGAAAACGTGTGGTGAAAAAAGAAATGCTGATTTTGTTGGAGCTGAGGACTGGTTACAATACGAATGGCCAAAGATTTTGGCCGAGTATTCTCCTAGCTGCATATACAATGCAGATGAAACAGGACTTTATTATCGTGCTGTACCCGAACATACTTACTTATTTAAAAATGAAATTGCTAACGGCTGTAAAATATGTAAACAAAGAATAACTGTTTTGTGTTGTGTTAACATGGTTGGTCATAAAGAAAAACTCTTAATTATCGGTAAATCTAAAAATCTACGTTGTTTTCAAGGTATCAAAAAGCTACCGGTTGAATATCATTCAAACTCCAATGCTTGGATGACATCAAAAATTTTTAATGAATGGCTGACTAAATGGGATACCAGCCTCAAACGCAACATTGTCCTTCTACTAGACAACTGCACTGCACATAATGACATAAGCACTACGCTAAAACACATCAAAGTGATTTACCTTCCGGCCAATACTACATCAATTATTCAGCCATGTGACCAAGGCATAATTAAAAATCTCAAAAGTTTTTATCGACGAGAGATGCGTGCTAGAATTATAGAAAATATGGATGAATTTCAAACCCTTACCTCGAATGAATTGGTTAAAAAAACGTCTTTACTCGATGCTATTCATCTGATAGCAAAATCTTGGAATGAAGTTTCTGAAAAAAACTGTGAAAAATTGCTTTAGAAAAGGTGGTTTTTTTGTTGAAGAAAATCAAGAGCAAGCTACATCTGAGGAAGACTCTGAAGAGAACTTGAAGCCTTTCGATTTGTCCTTAAAAGAATATACTGAGTGGATGGAAGTTGACGATAGTATTGAAACAGCAGCGGAAATGACTGAAGACGATATTTGTGAGGTAGTTGCTTCAACATCAAAAGTTACTGAAGAAGAAGAAGGCACCGATGATGACGAAAATGATAGATGTGTACCGCAAAGATCTAAGCATGAAGCTCACCAAGCTCTTGAGATTCTAAGGCAGTTTGTTCAACAAAAAGCAGAAAATTTCAACAAACATTATGAATATGAACAATTTATAAACAATATTTTACGAGGAGACTACAGACAGTCACATATAGAGGAAATCTTCGAGAAAAAGTAAATGTAAATTTGAAGTGTAAATAAGATTGAAGTGTTTTATAATGAAGTTTTATGTGTTAAAATGTTTTGATCAAGTGTTTTACGTAGTTCTATATATTTTTTTTCAATTATGCTAGATTCAGTGTTTAAAAAAAAATCTACAGTGGAATAAAATAAACTGACATGAAATATGCCCACTAATTTTAACAAGTAGAAAACTAAATTACATAAATTCTACTACTGTACATAAAACTGTCCGGAATAGCATCAACATTTGGTAAGTACAGTTTAATTATAGTGTTACAGAATTAGAATTACTGGATGTAATGATAGGCTTACATATCGTTCAGAACAAACAGTTGTGGCAATAATACAGTGAGTTCAATGCAGTACGGCTGTAGACTACATCGTGATTAAGCGTTCAGTTATTGTTATCGTTCGGTTATTGTTATCAAATATGCTTCTGACAAATATGATCACAATAAGCGGCGCCGACTGTATATATATATATCTACACACACACACACACACACACACACATATATATCATTACAATTTTCAATCGTTAATAAAATACTATTTTATTCTTCCACTCAAGTTCAAATACATTTTTTTAAACCTGTAGTGGATGACACTTGAATTTATAAAACTCTTTTCAAATGTTTTTTCATTAATTAAATTTAGTTCACTAATTTTAGTTTTATATGGAAGAAAAACATTTCACGAAAAAGGGGAGGGTATGCAATAGTTATTTCGTCCAGTTTCGCTTAAAATATATGATTTCACATATGATTTCATAAAACAGCTGATTTTATGTTATTGGTTGTGTCGTAGAACAGCTGTTTTAACGTTTATATTATGATAATCTACTTACAATAATTGCAATTATTTAATAAAAAGTAACTAGAATATATTTTTACTTTTTTGGTCTAAGTAGTAATTGACTCCAAAAAGTGATTGTTTATATTGCTTGTTTTATTTATAGAGTCTAGCAGCGTATTATGTAGGCACAGTGTGAGAGTGCACTACAGCCCAGACAAAGCCGGGCAATTCTCTTGTATTGTAACAGCACCAAACATTAATGTATACAGCTAGAGCGCCCGATTCATCTCACAGTATCCAGCAAAACAATGTAGGAACGCTTTATCTTGTGCGCTCATCCGTCACGCTGTCACGCGCATGTTTATCCCGCGTTCTGTATAGCCTAAGGTTTGCCCTAATCCTTATTCATCGAGACACTAAGAGCGTTCTGATCCGGTAAAGTAATGTACGCGCGTGGCGTAGCGTGCATCCTTTCCCTACTTGCAATCACGACAGCTTCATCAACCAATAACGATTGCTTCATCTCAACATTTCTGATACTATAATTACACCAACGTTAATAAGCTGCTCTGTGGAGACATATTTCGACACTTCCGATTCGGTATCACTATCAAGTTGTTATTCGTAAACGGTAATTATTTAGGTATCTGATTGTATAGAAAGAGGAAGAAGACGCTCGAAGTTATAAATCTGGTGTGTGTGTATATAAATATATATATATATATATATTTATACACACACACACACGCGCACGCAAGCACGCACACACACACACATGCACGAACGCACGCACACACACACACACGCACACACACACACACACACACACACACACACACACACACACACACACACACACACACACACACACACACACATATACACACATACACACACACACACACACACACACACACACACACACACACACACACACACACACACACACACACACACACACACACAATGTGTGCGTGCGTGTGCGCGCTTGCGTGTGTGTTTGTGTGTGTGTGTGCGTCTGCGTGTGGTGTGGTGGTGTTGAAGGGATTGTGTGTGTGTGTGTGTGTGTGTGTGTTCGGGCGCTTGTTCGCACGCAACTATCCAGTCTTGAAAGGATTCGAAGAGTAGGGGTGGTAATTTTTAGATCAACAATTTTGTAAAGAAGCAATAAAGCGCCAGATGTCTGTGGTTGACTGTTACACAAACATATTGACAAAGTAGAAACATAGCACATCTAATTTGAGCTGCGTCCGAATCGTTTACAGATTAGACAGTAATTAGGAGTAGCTGCATAATTTATTTTATTCGGTCATGTTACAAATAAGGTTATTCCTCCCTACTGTGGAGCTGCTGTTAGTTCTTCCTGTTCGCCCTATTCTGTAACGACCTAGCCTTTAATTATCTCTCTCCGACGATGTGTTATTAAGTTAACTTTTTTAAGCCAAATTTAAAATTGTTTGTACGTCCCAATTTGCATCTGTCCAAATGTAATAATTTGTTATTTGACTTGGCTTTAATTAAATTTTATTTTATAAGATATAGTTACCTTTTTTATTTTACCCACTATAGATGTGAAGTTTGTTATAGTCTGTGTAGTGCTAGAAATGTTGGGTTGTCGATAAATGAAATGACTTTCGGCTGTTATACTACCCACCTGATGAACATTAGTCGTTTGCTATAGGTAGTAATACGAGTGATGAAACTCTCTCTGCGCATAGGAAGGGAGGTAGTGGTTTGAGTGGAAGCTACCCAAGCCAGTGTTTATTAGCTTCGGTTGTACTACACATCCGCTGAACATTAGTCCTTTGCTATAGGTAGTAATACGAGTTATGAAACTCTCTCTGCGCATAGGAGGGGAGGTAGTGGTTTGAGTGGAAGCTACCCAAGCCAGTGTTTATTAGCTTCGGCTGTACTACACATCCGCTGAACATTAGTCCTTTGCTATAGGTAGTAATACTAGTTATGAAACTTTCTCTGCGCTTAGGAGAGGAGGTAGTGGTTTGAGAAGAAGCTCACTATGCCAGTGTGGATTGGCTGCTGTTGTACTACCCACTCGCTGAACATTAGTCCTTTGCTGCAGGTAGTAATACGAGTGATGAAACTCTCTCTGCGCATAGGAGGGGAGGTAGTGGTTTGAGTGGAAGCTACCCAAGCCAGTGTTTATTAGCTTCGGTTGTACTACACATCCGCTGAACATTAGTCCTTTGCTATAGGTAGTAATACGAGTGATGAAACTCTCTCTGCGCATAGGAGGGGAGGTAGTGGTTTGAGTGGAAGCTACCCAAGCCAGTGTTTATTAGCTTCGGCTGTACTACACATCCGCTGAACATTAGTCCTTTGCTATAGGTAGTAATACTAGTTATGAAACTTTCTCTGCGCTTAGGAGAGGAGGTAGTGGTTTGAGAAGAAGCTCACTATGCCAGTGTGGATTGGCTGCTGTTGTACTACCCACTCGCTGAACATTAGTCCTTTGCTATAGGTAGTAATACGAGTGATGAAACTCTCTCTGCGCATAGGAGGGGAGGTAGTGGTTTGAGTGGAAGCTACCCAAGCCAGTGTTTATTAGCTTCGGCTGTACTACCCATCCGCTGAACATTAGTCCTTTGCTATAGGTAGTAATACTAGTTATGAAACTTTCTCTGCGCTTAGGAGAGGAGGTAGTGGTTTGAGAAGAAGCTCACTATGCCAGTGTGGATTGGCTGCTGTTGTACTACCCACTCGCTGAACATTAGTCCTTTGCTGCAGGTAGTAATACGAGTGATGAAACTCTCTCTCTCTGCGCATAGGAGGGGATGTAGTGGTTTGAGAGAAAGCTCACTAAGCCAGTGCGGATTGGCTGCTGCTGTACTACCCATCCGCTGAACATTAATCCTTTGCTACAGGTTGTAATAATTTTCCCGCTTTGGCTGTGGGTCTCTTTTTTATTAACAGGCTTAATTGCTAACGTGTTTAGTGTCAATGATGGCTCAGATATCTTGAACACAACTTTATAACAGTGACATGTTTTGGAAAAGGCCACAATATAAACGATATGGACCGAAACATAAAACTGAGTTTTTTTTTGTCCGAGTAGATATTTCTCGCTTGCGCCAGCTCTCTCTTTGCCCCTGTCGTTCCAAAGATAGTTTCATCACTCACCTGACAGGATTATTTGTTTGTGATTATTTTATTGACAATTTAGGTGTATCGGTACTTCGTAGACATAACCGTAAACACTCAAGCCATGATTTTCGATCAACCTCTGTGAGTGCAGTTCCCGCACAAGCAAGGTATTTTAAAGTTGAATTGTGTTCCTAGTTATTCGATCAAAGGAGAACTCTTAGCTTTGATTCAAATTAGCATTACATGGAAATAATACTGCAATACCTCTGTAAAGTTACTAACATCCTTGTGGTAGCCTAATGTGCATTGCAAATATGGCCGCCTTCGCGCCGTCCCCAATGGCCGCCTTGTGTTGAAAGAGTCCACATCAGAGTCGGAACGTCTATAGTCTTTATCAAACTTCACTTCTCGACTTTTTCCTATGTTTTCAGCGGAGCCATGAGTTTGCGTCATGTGTCGCCAGACAGCATGCGCGCGTTAATATGTTATTTATTGCCTGCTGGAAAACTTTGTTACTCGACGTCATCATTTTATAATAAACTTCTCCTAACTGTTGCCGCGATATAACGAGCTAAACTTGGGTAAACCTACGCTTTATTGTCAACCTTACGTTGTGTGGGGGCATTAACGCCAAAGCACCAAACGGTTTTTTATTTTTACGTGTCCTTAGAAAGAGTTCTGTCAAGATGGGGTAGGATCTCACAGGGACTTTACAGTGTGGAACACTTACCTGTTACATTCGCAGTCTCCCTTATCATAGGATTCATTTAGAGTATACCTCCTCTTTTACAGTATCCAAATACCAACTATACGCCGAACTTCCTGATGGTCTCTATTGTTAGTAACTCCTTACCAAGTTACTCCTTTCTAGTTGAACCCTAAAGCTAGGCAAGTCCCACGTCGCACCTCTCAGGGCCCCTCAGATACCGTGACTTGTAACTAACATCTGCCTAAAGTACTTACGGAGAATAGTTCTTGCCTCACTTATGTCCCGAGTATCCTTACAGAGTCTTGGTTTTGTTACAGCCCAAGGACCCATTCAACGATCTGCGGAACGTGTTTTTTCTTTAACGCACACCGCAGCTACGGCACAAAGGAATGTCACGGGTTGCGGTTCTTTCATCCAGAAGTTACAATGCGCCATTGTTTGTAGCAAAACCTAATGAGAAGCAAACCCATTACATAAAGACGACCTCCTTCCCGTGGTGATCTTACAGTTGCATTCAGAGAATCGTCAGAGCTACCAACGGCTCTTTGTATGTCATTGTGTTTCAAATCCTTGGCGTTGATTAAATGGAAGTATCATCTGGTTCTGTTTAAAGCGGGAGTACGCTGCCAGTATGGATTGCAGTTTACTATGGTTAGGAGTATACGAATCTATACTTCTTGCTACTGCCTTAACTGTAATGGCGACCATCCAACTCGCTCCTTCAACTCACCAAAGTTTAAAAGGCTCTCTCAAGCGTCAAGGTAAAGAACAGAAAATGGTTGACTGAAAAAAACAAGTTACAAAATTATTTACCAGAGAGTAAGCTCATGTTATATTTATCAATGAGGCAGAGAGCAAAACTGACGTTATAGTAAATGGGCAACTCGTCCCTTATTGTAAAGTGTTGAAATACCTAGGTTCTTACATTGTACGCTAAACTGGAAATCCCACGTGAAAAGAAATGAAGTTTGGATCCCAGCGCAGCTCATAGTTTTCTGAGTTGACCCTTGATTGCTGATGTGTAAGCAAGTTCTCAATCCCGTATGGATCTAAGGGTTGCCACTCTGGGGATGCTCCAACAGCAGCAACCTGAAAGTTATCGAATACTTACAAGATAAAGTTTTGAGAACTGTAGTGAGGGCTCTATGGTGCGTTCGAAACTCTGCCACACATAGAGACCTCAAAATGAATAGCACCAAAGACGATGTCGCCGCTGCAGCAGTGAACCACTTCGAGCGGCTCCATCAACCCCACAACTCTACGGCTGGGTCACAGGGGCCAGTGTGCCGACTTGAACGCGCTAAGCCTTTGTTCCTGGTTCGAAAGCAACTTTAACTGCACATTAGCAATACTAGACTGTCAAGTGGGTTTCGTCACTGGAATAAGCCTGACATTTCAACTAACCTTAGAAATAAGCATCTAGATAGGACTCGTCCTAACTGAAGCAAAACAAGTAATATAAACAAAAACATTTTAAAGTCAATTCCTACTTTGGTCAACAAAGAAAAAATTTATTTTAGTTACTTTTTATAAAATAATTAATTTTAATATAAATAAAGTAACATAACCTTAACGTTAAAATAGCGGTTCTACCTCATAACCTATAACATAAAATCAGCATGTTTATGAAATCATATGTTATCATTTATTTTAATCCAAATGGGACGAATTAACTATGTTGTATACCTTGCCCTATTTGTGAAAAGTTTTTCTCCCATGTAAAAGTAAAATGAATTCAGTCAATTTAATGAATGAATTAACACTTGGAAAAAACTATTAACATCAAGCATCATTCACTAAAAGTTTAAAAAATATTTGAACTTAAGTGGATTAATAAAAAGTATTTTATTAACGACTGGAAATTCGAACAAGATTTATGTATAAGGAGAGTGTTAACTAATACAGTAGAAGGAATAGAAAAAAAAATCTAATACTTTACAACCTAGGCCAAAAAAAGAACTAAGGCGCGTGGTTTTAACTGCATTCGACTAAAGACGAAATAAGAAGTTCCCACGGAACAAGTTACCTAGTTATTACAAGTTATTGGAAGTGTACGGTTGAGTCGCGTGATAAAACCTGTGGTGGGCATTTCCACGGGAAATATATATATATACTTAGAGTGAGTCACTAATAGAGATAATATCACCAACTAATTCCCTGTGAATATATACTTTAGGATTACTCTGTAGGAATATTTCACTGAGGATGCTGCAGATTGGACTTCCCATGGGAAGGCCATTTGTTTGCGGTTAGAACCTGTGTTTGTGCTGTAATGGTTGAATATGAGTTTGTTGGTATTGTTTTGTATGAGTTGAATGTTGTTTGTCGTGTCAAGTGTAATTAGATTACTGTCAACTTGTGTTGTTGTTTGTTAGATTAGTTCTTTTGCGATCCATCTGTTTATTTCGTTCTTGTGTTTTTGTAGTTTGCTCCGAGGAATTGTGTTAATCTATGATTAGCCGGACGGGAATGTGTTGGTTTGTGGAGGTGATTTTAGTTAGATAGCACATGGAACAAATAACAAACATAAATACAACTCAACAAAAGATAAACACCAAACATCAGACAGGGGATGTATACAACTAAATTGTCCAAACCGTAGTAGTACCTGTATTAAACAAACAAGGAAGGATCTAAGAAAGGCACAAAAACGTATTAACACAGTCTCGTCTTGTGCATTACTAAAACATCAACCACAAACTAGTAAATTCTTTCCACGTCGACGACAAAGGACCATTTCCCAACACACCAGAGCAGTATCAAATTTACATGCCAAATGAAGAAACACAGTAAAAACAAATAATATAAACAAAAAAAAATTATAAAGTAACTTCCTACTTGGATCCATGAAGAAAAATTTTATTTCGGTTACTTTGATTAAATAATTACAATTAATTAAAAGTAGCATAACCTATGCGTTAAAACAGCTGTTCTAACACATAACCTATAACATAAAATCAGCTGTTTTATGAAATCATATGTTATTTTAAACCAAATTAGACGAAATAATTATATCCTATAACTTCCCTCTTTTGTGAAAAGATATAAAACTAAATCCTCTTATATAAAACTAAAATTATTTAATTAAACTAGTGAATTAAATTTGAAAAAAATTTTATTACCATCAAGGTCATCCACTATAAGTAAAGAAATTTAAACTTAAGTGGATGAATATTAAGTATTTTACTAAGGAATATATATATATAACAACATAGGTTATTCAAATACATGATTATTTATTAATTTATATTCAAAGCTTTTCATTGGTAAACAGTACCAACATCATCAGGAATGAAAAATACAATAATATTGTATTTTTCATTCCTGATGATGTTGGTACTGTTTACCAACGAAAAGCTTTGAATATAAATTAATAAATACAGTATTCTTGTATTTGAATAACCTATGTTGTTTTAGATTATTAAACAAGAAAACATATTATATATAAGGAGAGTGTAAACTAATAGAAGGAATAGAATAAAGTAACTAATTATCACACTCTTGCTAGAGGTGAACGCAAGAGTTACTTAAAGTTATATGACCTTTGCAGTGCCTCAGGCAGAATCGAATCAAACTCAGAACAGCCTTAATGATCACAATATGAAGTAGTAACTACGATTCTAATACAATCACTTGAATGAACGCTGTGACGTGTACGAACGAGATCCACTAAGGAGCAGTTGCCCTGTTTGACCCCGGCGGTTCGTGTAAATATTTCATGGCCCACGTTTTTTATCGCTGGAAAGTGTCTTTTGTGGTTTTTACTCCTGATGTATTTTTATTCGTTTAGAGTTTTAGGCGGAGGGGCAAAAGTTTTTGTTTCATGTTCCACGACAATAAGTTTTAATGCAATATTTTGGTGCCCGTAATTCAAGATAAGGGCACAATTCGTTTGCCTTCTTTTGCCATTGTTAGACTCGGTAGGTATTGTTTATCTTGTTATGAAAACATAGCACCGCTGCGAAGTTACACATAACAAAATAAAAAGTGTGTGCGCTCGCTCCTGAGTAATACAACCACCAGGTTGTATTATTATTATTTCGTCGTTTAAGTTGATAAAGCAAGTGGTATTTATTTTAGTACGTTTCTGCAAGGAACGAAGATGCCATGTTGAATGCTTTCAACTGTTTTCTTCGCCCGTAAATTAACATTTTTTAATAAAATACAACTATTTACGGTTCATGTTGGATAGGTGGGGGTTTTAAAGGAAAAATAGTTTACTGGCGCGAGTTAGTCAGTGGATGAATGAAGTGATTCAGTTGTCAACCGGCTAGCTAGGAAACTGTAAATGTTTATTTTTTTAAATAGCCAAATTATTATAACCAGACTTTTTTTTATGTTATTGTAATGTAGTGTAAGCTAGTTGTATAAAGAATATTTGAATGTATGTAGGTTGTATATAGCTGGTGCGCGTATACCTCCGTGCGTGAGAGCATGCGTGCGTGCGCGCGCGTGTGTGTATGTGTATTGTAAAGTGATTTTTTTCATTATAAATAAGTAAAACCTATTAACAACAAAAACGTTCTTTTTAAATCCCAATTTTCATTTCGGTTACAAAGCGATCACGTCAAAAAAAGTTATTGCAAAAGTAACTCAATTTTTTTAATACTTGGGTCGTAGTGACGAGGTGTATTTTATTGAATAGATTACCTTCGTCCCAGTGACGTCTACGTGACGTTGCAGATTGGGTTTTCCTAGCATTCGTTGCCCTGTAATTGTTTTCCGCGTGGAGATTGTTGCTGATAACATTGTAGAGCTATGCCATCTAATTAGTCTGCATGGATCCTGTTTGGAGAGAAGATAACGCGAAGCCCGAGCTGGCGAGATGTAGAATAGGTAGTAAAGGCGTGCTACAACGTACAACGTGAGGCTGTTTAAATTGCAATTCTAGTGGAAAAACTTTCACATATCCGGTTTGTTTAACCGGAAATGATATTCGGCACAGCAAAGCACTTGTTGCACGTTTCCGCCAGGCGACACAACGCACAGCGCGAGGAAACTGGGCATGACAGGACCCATTTAACCGTAAATATCGATTGCCAACCACGGTCTGCTTGGTGAAAACGCAAGAGCAACTAAGCAAATCGACTGGGAAATTCGGAATAAAATTTGTAATTTATCCGATTGAGTCTCAAAATATCAGAGTCTCGGAAAATCCGAATTCCGGAGGAACTCGAACTGTCCCCGCTTACTACTTGGTCGACAAGTCTCAGAATATCCGAATTTCGGAGGAATCTAACTGTCCACGCTTATAACCTGGTCGACAAGTCTCAGAATATCCGAATTCCGGAGGACCCCTAACAGTCCCCGCTTACTATCTGGTCGACAATTCTCAGAATATCCGAATTCCGGAGGAACCCCAACTGTCCCTGCTTACTACCTGGTCCACAAGTCTCAGAATATCCGAATTCCGGAGAAACCTTAACTGTCCCTACTTACTACCTGGGCGACAAGTCTCAGAATATCCGAATTCCGGAGGTCCCCGCTTACTATCTGGTCGACAAGTCTCAGAATATCCGAATTACAGAGGAACTCTAACTGTCCCCGCTTACTACCTGGTCGACGATTTTCACAATAT
Source organism: Prosapia bicincta (assembly GCA_036971475.1). Taxonomy (NCBI): domain Eukaryota; kingdom Metazoa; phylum Arthropoda; class Insecta; order Hemiptera; family Cercopidae; genus Prosapia; species Prosapia bicincta. The sequence continues at coordinate 27,500,661 of JBAIZL010000002.1, forward strand.
TCGAATTCCGGTGGAACCCTAACTGTTGGTTACGTCCCCGCTTACTGTTGGTTACGCTAAGGTATGTTTACCCAGTGTTTTGTTACCTTCTAACCAAATCAGTTTGTAGGTAAAATTCAAATCGAGTAAGTTGGTAATTTTAACTATGTGTTGTGTTAACATTTACCGTGTTGTTTTTTCAGTGAAGGCGGTTCTAACCCATATCAAACCATACTGGTAGATTAGGCAGCGGCTCTTTAATATTTGAGATATACCTTTGCGGACCTGTCTTGACGAATTTTGAGACTGTAAAATCGACCTCTCTCTTGGAAACTCACTATAGGGAAATTTTGAAACTCACTATAGGGGTTCATTTCCCTTCCGGTTATTCTGAGATCCGAGACGCCACTACAAGGGATGATGTAAGTTGCGCCTGAAGGCGACAAAACTTTGTGATCAGTAACTCTGTTACACGTGACACAGCCAATAAACGTCAATAAAAGGCATACGTCATGCGATTGTCTTTGTGCCAACGATATAACATGCAATTAAATCGTAATTGGTCACGTTGTGTATGAAGACAATAAAACCGCTGTAAAGTAAAACGGAGTCTATATTGGCCGGGGAATTATTAGCATTTTTATGTCGCTACTGGAGTCGTTTTGAAACAATGAAGAAAGGAAAACGGTCGCTTGTTAATTGCATAATTAATTTTCTGCATTAGAAGAGGCCGTTTCACGGGAAGTATGTTATTAAACAGCAAGAAACTCTAATGTCAGTAAAACAGGAGATATAAAAGGAAATTGTTCTAGGAATTGGTATTTCTTTCTGTGCATTTGTTCAAACGTCATTTGTTTAATAAATCTAAAAGTAATGTGTTTTCTTGTTTAAGCTTTCGACGATAAAGTATAACCAACCGGTCGTATAACTCGTATAGTCATGCTCTATTTAAGTGTAAACCCGTTGGGACTGAATATAGCCACGAATAGGTCTGGATACAGCTAGATGGGTGTGAAGAGATGGGTCTGGCTGGTGGTGGAAGGAGAGCAGCTAAATTAGAGCCAGAGGATCATCGGATTCAGTCGGGTTTGCTGATACGATCCAGGGTACAGAGGGAAATTGAAAAGTAAGAGTCAAAAGGTTTGGCTACAATAGGGTTTGTAGAGAAGATTATGTCCCTTGGTAGATGGTTAAATGCTAAATTGGCAGAGTTGATTTAGGGACATTCGGGTACGGACATTTAGTACATTCTTGTACTAACGACAAGAGGGAAATAAGAGGCAGGTGGATTAGGGGTACTTATTTGTAGGGGTGGTTCTGACTGATAGAGGAACAGTAAGATCTAAATAAGAGGCAATGGTTCGGGAAAGTCGGGTGTACAGAAAGAGTTCTGATTGTGAGAGGAATGGTAAGGGCTAAATAAGAGGCAATAGGTTCGGGAGAGTTGGGTGTACAGATAGGGTTCTGAGTGTGGGAAGAACGGTAAGGGCTAAATAAGAGGCAATAGGTTCGGGAGAGTTGGGTGTACAGAGAGGGTTCTGACTGTAAGAGGAATGGTAAGGGCTTAATAAGAGGCAATAGGTTCGGGAGAGTTGGGTGTACAGAGAGGGTTTTGACTGTAAGAGGAACGGTAAGGGCTAAACAAGAGGCAATAGGTTCGGGAGAGTTGGGTGTACAGATAGGGTTCTGACTGTGGGAAGAACGGTAAGGGCTAAATAAGAGGCAATAGGTTCGGGAGAGTTGGGTGTACAGAGAGGGTTCTGACTGTAAGAGGAACGGTAAGGGCTAAATAAGAGGCAATAGGTTCGTGAGAGTTGGGTGTACAGATAGGGTTCTGACTGTGGGAAGAACGGTAAGGGCTAAATAAGAGGCAATAGGTTCGGGAGAGTTGAGTGTACAGAGAGGGTTCTGACTGTAAGAGGAACGGTAAGGGCTAAATAAGAGGCAGAGAGTTTCGTGGTAGTGGGTGTGCAGAGATTGTTTTGATTGCAGGGGGAACGATAGCTACGTAGTAAGAGGCAGGGGAGTTTTAAATGTATACATTTAGGAGGGGGTTTTTAACAATGGCCTGTTATTGTGCCTTCGAGAAACATCTGAGCGCTGACGATATAATATTATCATGGACGAGGTCTTAATATTTTTGTTGCGGCATGTTGCCGCAATAAAGGACAGCGATAACATTTCAAATTACTCTCTGATTATTGCAATAAAGGTTGTTATTTGGGGCACAAAATGTTTCGCAGAGCGATTGTAAAATTACAGGCCAGCGTTTTCTGCCCGGTGCTTGGCTCCATCGCGTGATCGAGCCCATTACCGCAGCTTATCTTGAGTAATTGGGAACCACGGGATCGTGCGCTTTATTCGTTAAGTTTGCAGACGGTATCTCCTTCGGGCTAATTTTATTTCAGCTGGTGGTGTTAAAGTTGACGGGGAATTCAGTTACCCTTAGGGGTAACTTTGGTTTAGCACGCAGTTATTATATGGCCTCGAGTAATTTTATGACGCGGTTTCCTGTTTACCTATTTCAGCATGTGTTTGTGTGCAATCACCGATATACCGATTAAGTGGAACGTTTTTGTCAATAAAATAGAAACTGAACGATGCACAGTTTCCTCAGCATCTAGCCAGGCTATTGCTACTTGTACAACTGGAACGGCTTTGTTTACAGTACAGGATCGTCTTTGTGGCTACACACAATGTTATCTGTGAGCACGTGATCGCAATGGTAAAGGTCATTCTGGTCACATGACACTTAACACTGTAATCGATGAGAGCGTCTTTTGGAACAGATATCCTGAGTCGTGTTTTATTTCATAATTATATCTATAGGTGACAGTTGATGTTGACATGGATACTATTCAGATCAATAACATTTCTGTCTTTCTATTAAAACCGTGTTTCGTACATGTTCAGAGAAAAATAAAACATCTGTCGTCCAACTTTCAGTGGTCGTCAATTTATTAACTGTCATCCATTCTCAAGGGTCGTCTATACCTTTCTGTCGTCCGTTCTCAAGGGTCTTCTATATCTCAATTGTTGTCCATTCTTGAGAGCCGTCTATATCTTTGTGTCGTTCATTCTCAAGGGTCTTTTATAATATCTCATTTGTCGTCCATTTTCAAGGGTCTACTATATCTCAGTTGTCATCCTATGTCAAGGGTCTTCTATATATCACTTGTCGTCCATTCTCAAGAGTCTTCTATATCTCACTTGTTGTCCATTCTCAAGGGTCTTCTATATCTCAGTTGTCGTCCATTCTCAAGGGTCTTCTATATCTCAGTTGTCATCCATTCTCAAGGGTCTTCTATATCTCACTTGTCGTCCTTTTTCAAAGGTCTTCTATACCTCAGTTGTCGTCCATTCGTAAGGGTCTTCTATAGCTTAATTGTTGTACATTATTAATTGTCCTCTATATCGCAATTTTTGTCCATTCACAAGGGCTGTCTATATCTTTGTGTCGTCCATTTTCCAGGGTCTACTATATCTCAACTGCCTCTATTTTTAAGGGTCCTCTATGTCTTAACTGTCTCCATTCTTAAGAGTCCTCTATATCTTAACTGTTGTCCATTCTTACGGGTCCTCTATATCTTAACTGTTGTCCATTGTTAGGGGTCCTCTATATTTCAATTGTTATCCATTCTTAATTGTCATCTATATCTCAATTGTTGTTCATTCGCAAAGGCCGTCTATATCTTTGTGTCGTACATTTTCCAGGGTCTACTATATCTCAACTGCCTCTATTTTTAAGGGTCCTCTATGTCTTAACTGTCTCCATTCTTAAGAGTCCTCTATATCTTAACTGTTGTCCATTCTTACGGGTCCTCTATATCTTGACTGTTGTCCATTCTTAGGGGTCCTCTATATTTCAATTGTTATCCATTCTTAATTGTCCTCTATATCTCAATTGTTGTCCATTCTCAAGGGTCTTCTATATCTCAGTGGTCGTCCATTCTCAAGGGTCTTCTATATCTCAGTTGTCGTCCATTCTCAAGGGTTTCTATATCTCAGTTGTCGTCCATTCTCAAGGGTCTTCTATATCTCAGTGGTCGTCCATTCTTAAGGGTCTTCTATACCTCAGTTGTCGTCCATTCTCAAGGGTCTTCTATATCTCAGTGGTCGTCCATTCTTAAGGGTCTTCTATACCTCGGTTGTCGTCAATTCTTAAGGGTCTTCTATACCTCAGTTGTCGTCCATTCTCAAGGGTCTTCTATATCTCAGTTGTCGTCCATTCTTAAGGGTCTTCTATACCTCAGTTGTCGTCCATTCTCAAGGGTCTTCTATATCTCAGTGGTCGTCCATTCTCAAGGGTCTTCTATATCTCAGTTGTCGTCCATTCTCAAGGGTCTTCTATATCTCAGTTGTCGTCCATTCTCAAGGGTCTTCTATATCTCAGTTGTCGTCCATTCTCAAGGGTCTTCTATACCTCAGTTGTCGTCCATTCTCAAGGGTCTTCTATATCTCAGTTGTCGTCCATTCTCAAGGGTCTTCTATACCTCAGTTGTCGTCCATGCTCAAGGGTCTTCTATATCTCAGTGGCCGTCCATTCTCAAGGGTCTTCTATATCTCAGTTGTCGTCCATTCTCAAGGGTCTTATATATCTCAGTTGTCGTCCATTCTCAAGGGTCTTCTATATCTCAGTTGTCGTCCATTCTCAAGGGTCTTCTATATCTCAGTTGTCGTCCATTCTCAAGGGTCTTCTATACCTCAGTTGTCGTCCATTCTCAAGGGTCTTCTATATCTCAGTTGTCGTCCATTCTCAAGGGTCTTCTATATCTCAGTTGTCGTCCATTCTTAAGGGTCTTCTATACCTCAGTTGTCCATTCTCAAGGGTCTTCTATATCTCAGTTGTCGTCCATTCTTAAGGGTCTTCTATACCTCAGTTGTCGTCCATTCTCAAGGGTCTTCTATATCTCAGTTGTCGTCCATTCTCAAGGGTCTTCTATATCTCAGTTGTCGTCCATTCTCAAGGGTCTTCTATACCTCAGTTGTCGTCCATTCTCAAGGGTCTTCTATATCTCAGTTGTCGTCTATTCTCAAGGGTCTTCTATACCTCAGTTGTCGTCCATTCTCAAGGGTCTTCTATATCTCAGTGGTCGTCCATTCTCAAGGGTCTTCTATACCTCAGTTGTCGTCCATTCTCAAGGGTCTTCTATATCTCAGTTGTCGTCCATTCTCAAGGGTCTTCTATATCTCAGTTGTCGTTAATTCTCAAGGGTCTTCTATATCTCAGTTGTCGTCCATTCTCAAGGGTCTTCTATATCTCAGTTGTCGTCCATTCTTAAGGGTCTTCTATACCTCAGTTGTCGTCCATTCTCAAGGGTCTTCTGTATCTCAGTGGTCGTCCATTCTCAAGGGTCTTCTATATCTCAGTTGTCGTCCATTCTTAAGGGTCTTCTATACCTCAGTTGTCGTCCATTCTCAAGGGTCTTCTATATCTCAGTGGTCGTCCATTCTCAAGGGTCTTCTATATCTCAGTTGTCGTCCATTCTTAAGGGTCTTCTATACCTCAGTTGTCGTCCATTCTCAAGGGTCTTCTATACCTCAGTTGTCGTCCATTCTCAAGGGTCTTCTATATCTCAGTGGCCGTCCATTCTCAAGGGTCTTCTATATCTCAGTTGTCGTCCATTCTCAAGGGTCTTCTATATCTCAGTTGTTGTCCATTCTCAAGGGTCTTCTATATCTCAGTTGTCGTCCATTCTCAAGGGTCTTCTATATCTCAGTTGTCGTCCATTCTCAAGGGTCTTCTATACCTCAGTTGTCGTCCATTCTCAAGGGTCTTCTATATCTCAGTTGTCGTCCATTCTCAAGGGTCTTCTATATCTCAGTTGTCGTCCATTCTTAAGGGTCTTCTATACCTCAGTTGTCCATTCTCAAGGGTCTTCTATATCTCAGTTGTCGTCCATTCTTAAGGGTCTTCTATACCTCAGTTGTCGTCCATTCTCAAGGGTCTTCTATATCTCAGTTGTCGTCCATTCTCAAGGGTCTTCTATATCTCAGTTGTCGTCCATTCTTAAGGGTCTTCTATACCTCAGTTGTCCATTCTCAAGGGTCTTCTATACCTCAGTTGTCGTCCATTCTCAAGGGTCTTCTATACCTCAGTTGTCGTCCATTCTCAAGGGTCTTCTATACCGCAGTTGTCGTCCATTCTCAAGGGTCTTCTATAACTCAGTGGTCGTCCATTCTCAAGGGTCTTCTATATCTCAGTTGTCGTCTATTCTCAAGGGTCTTCTATACCTCAGTTGTCGTCCATTCTCAAGGGTCTTCTATATGTCAGTGGACGTCCATTCTCAAGGGTCTTCTATACCTCAGTTGTCGTCCATTCTCAAGGGTCTTCTATATCTCAGTTGTCGTCCATTCTCAAGGGTCTTCTATATCTCAGTTGTCGTCAATTCTCAAGGGTCTTCTATATCTCAGTTGTCGTCCATTCTCAAGGGTCTTCTATATCTCAGTTGTCGTCCATTCTTAAGGGTCTTCTATACCTCAGTTGTCGTCCATTCTCAAGGGTCTTCTGTATCTCAGTGGTCGTCCATTCTCAAGGGTCTTCTATATCTCAGTTGTCGTCCATTCTTAAGGGTCTTCTATACCTCAGTTGTCGTCCATTCTCAAGGGTCTACTATATCTCAGTGGTCGTCCATTCTCAAGGGTCTTCTATATCTCAGTTGTCGTCCATTCTTAAGGGTCTTCTATACCTCAGTTGTCGTCCATTCTCAAGGGTCTTCTATATCTCAGTGGTCGTCCATTCTCAAGGGTCTTCTATATCTCAGTTGTCGTCCATTCTTAAGGGTCTTCTATATCTCAGTGGTCGTCCATTCTCAAGGGTCTTCTATACCTCAGTTGTCGTCCATTCTCAAGGGTCTTCTATATCTCAGTTGTCGTCCATTCTTAAGGGTCTTCTGTATCTCAGTGGTCGTCCATTCTCAAGGGTCTTCTATACCTCAGTTGTCGTCCATTCTCAAGGGTCTTCTATACCTCAGTTGTCGTCCATTCTCAAGGGTCTTCTATATCTCAGTGGTCGTCCATTCTCAAGGGTCTTCTATATCTCAGTTGTCGTCAATTCTTAAGGGTCTTCTATACCTCAGTTGTCGTCCATTCTCAAGGGTCTTCTATATCTCAGTGGTCGTCCATTCTTAAGGGTCTTCTATATCCCAGTGGTCGTCCATTCTTAAGGGCTGCCTATATCTCAACTGTCACCCCATCTTTCAATGGTCGTCTATCTGTCAGAGATCAGACTTGGACTTTAGATAGTCATTCGCACAAAATGCCTCGAGTAAGGATTTTTTTTGCAAAGGAATCAATTGCTAAACATGGTAATATTCCTAAAAAAAAAATGTTTTTATTGTGAGAAATATTACATTTTAGGTCTTACACTATTGCCATCACAGTGACGTATGGTGACGTAATGGCAACGCAGATGTACAGCCTCCGGTCACTGCTTTTCTTCTAGATAATGTTTAATATATGTGTCCGCTCGAAGTCCACTCACACATATTGCAGTAACAGTTTCTGAGATAAGAAGAGCTGGCCACAAAACGTCCGTCACGTGACAGTGGTTTCAGTGCTGTATCAGTATCCCTGCGGTGATATACACCGCCATACGTTCCTTCTAGTTTTCACTGCCGAGTTTTATTATGTATGTAATATTTGCTCTCTTTTGAATGATCGTTTACTTTTTTTTTCAATTCTTTCTATTAGTTCACATTCTTCTTATACATATCTTCTACAAATCACCAATCGTTAATAAAGTACGTTTTTATTCATTCAAACAATTTCAAATAAATTTTGTTTAACATGTAGTGGATGAAAACTGATGTTAATACAGGTTTTTTCAAATATTTATTCAATTATTAAATTTAAAAAAGGCCATGTCTCTGTGAGGTTCGAACTAAATTAATACATATTTGAAATCCACCACGTTAGCACTTAGGGAACTTTCTCATAGCTATAAATCGATTACTTAAAGATGTATATGAAATTATAAACACTAGGAAATAAATAGTTACAAACAAAAATAATAGTAAAATACCATATACTGTATAGAGAAGGAAATGGAAAATTGCTGGGAAATTAGTTATATATTTTGCCACTTGATATTGTGTTTCTGTCACGCGTATATATATATATATATATATATATATATATATATATATATTTTAAAACAACACAGGTTATTCAAATACAAGAATATTTATTATTTTAAATCCAAAGCTTTTCGTTGGCAAACAGTACCAACATCATCAGGAATGAAAATTACAATAATGTAAGCTATAGGCCTATAGCTTAAATTATTGTAATTTTCATTCCTGATGATGTTGGTACTGTTTGCCAACGAAAAGCTTTGGATTTAAAATAATAAATATTCTTGTATTTGAATAACCTGTGTTGTTTTAAATTATTAAACAAGAAAACGTATTTTATATTTATATATATATATATATATATATATATATATATATATATATATATATATATATATATATATATATATATATATTGTTATTGTAAGATTAAAAATAACTAAAATCAAATTTTATTTTTGCTGACCTCAGTAGGAATTGACTTAAATCTTTTTTTATATGACTTCTTTATATTATCCTAACCTATTTAATTTAACTGACTTATTCGTATATTCTACTCTTATTATTTTATCTCATGTTTTTTGGATTTAATTTCTTACTTATAATACATCTTTTTGGTTTTCAGTATTTTAGTTTCTCAGTTTTACCCAAATGTGTTGCTCTGATGTCAGTTTGTATTGCTTTAACTTTCTGTTTTATTTGTAACTCGTAATGCATTAGGATTGGGTGCCCGGGACACAAAGACGCTGAAACATCTAGGCAACCATGTCACGTGACGTGTGCAAGTGACGGAGACGTCGTTACTGCCTGACAGCAGACAGATCATCTTATTTATTCTCTTATAAAGAGAATGTATGTTGCAACTTTATCATAGCATTAAATTTATTGTCTACGTTACCATTTTTTCGCTACGAAAGGATATGTAACCCCGTATACAGTTATTTTCTTTTTAACGTTTGTGTAACAATTTGACAAATTATACGTTTTAAAACCTCCCGTCATTCGGAGATATATTGCGCTGCTAGTTAGTTAAGTAGCCTACATTGCTTACATAGTGCAGTAAGTATTTATCCATATTTGGATAAATAAAATCTCTTAACCACAACAACTTTTCATTCAAATCCTAATGTAGATTTCGATTACAAAGCAATCATCTTTAGAGAAAGACTTACTTATTACAATTTTTGGAACTGTCTTGACAACTGATTTTAGTAGTGCATCGAGCTTTATTAAAGTTTTTGACAATATCACGCCTTGTGGTAATAATATTATTGGTACAATGTATGATAGACGAAACATTGCCGCATTCGTTTCTGGTTACTTCTTTCGTTTTTGGCAGTGCTGGCAGCGATATAGTATTTCTTTACATAACACTAAGAAGCGTGTCGATTAGCAAGCGACTCTGCCAAAAACAGTTTCACGTCACTGCCAATAACAGCGTAACGATATTGCCAAAAGCAGAGTCACATCACTGCCAATAGCAGCGTAACGATACTGCTAAAAACAGTGCCAGGTCACTGCCAGTAAAAACGTAACGTCGTTGCCAAAATTAGAGTCACGTCATTGCCAATAACAGCGTAACGTCGCTACCAAAAGTAGAGTCACGTGACTACCAATAACAGCGTAACGTCGCAGCCAAAAGCAGAATCACGATACTGCAAATAATAGCGTAACGACGTTGTCACTAGCAGAATCACATTACCGCCAATAACAGTGTAAAGTCGCTGCCAAAATCAGAGTCACGTCACAGTTAATAGCAGCGTAACCCCGCTGCCAAAAACAGAGTCGCGTCACTACCAATAACAGTTTAACATCGCTGCCAAAAGCAGAATCACGTAACTGCCAATAACAGAGCAAAGTTGCAGCCAAAAGAAGAGTCCCATCACTGTCAATAACAGCAATACGTCGCTGCCAATAGCAAAGTCACGTTACTGCCAATAACAGTGTAACGTTGCTGCCAAAAGCAGAGACACGTAACTGCAAGTAACATGCAACGTCGCCGCCATAAGCAAAGTCACGTTACCTCCAATAACAGCTTAACGACGCTGCCAAAAACAGAATCTCTTTACTGCCAATAATAGCGTAACGATGCTGTCACAAGCAGAATCACGTTACTGCCAATAACAGTTTAACTTCGCTGCCAAAATCAGAATCACGTTACTGCCAATTACAGCGTTTCGACCCTGCTAAAACCGAGTAACGGTGCCCCCAAAAGAGGAGTCACGTCGCTCCCAAAAACGGCCATGACACTGTTAAAAACAATATGACGACAATTTCAATAAAATAACTATATATCATACCGTGCCCCTTTTGTGCACAGTTTTTGTTCCAAGTAAAACAAATTAATTCATTAAATTGAATTAATGAATTATTATTTGAAAAAAACTGTATTATCAATTGTCATTCACTACAAGCAAAAAGATGTATTTCAACTAAATTGGATAAATAAAAAATATTTTATCATCGATTGAACATTTTAATAAGATACATGTATCTAGAAGGACAGTGTGAAGTGATAGAATGAATTGAAAAATTGTTTGGTATTTAGAAAGAATCTTCTCTTAATTCGTTCAGCATTATATTTAAATTATATTTTTTACGTTTGTATTCATTTAACGACAAAAATATAGATTATGTAATAAATTATTAATGTAATAAATACAATAATTTTAAGAGGATAAAGTTAGAACGCCTGGAAAATTCAACTTGCACAGCTTTCGGCTCGTTCAAAGCGAGGCCACATTGATCAGTTAGAATATGCGAGCGTTCGTCTGCTTGGAAGTGTCTGTATCTTGAGGGCATACTCTGATATGTAGCCTGAAGGCCGCGCTCTAGAGCAGAGCCGTTTCGTAGTGATATAGTTCGATATCCGGGAACCGACTGGTTCTATGTGGGAGGTCTGTTACTGGTATTACAGCGGACAATAACTCGCACAAGATCCTGCAAGCGAGGACAAATGTACTATGTTGAGAGGTGGCCATTGAAAGTTAGCAAACCTCGCTTTAAGACAACAACAACAAAAGTTAGGTTATGTTTGTAACAGTTATTTGCAACAAAATATCTCTCTCTCATAAATTACTCTAAATATCCTATGTAGCTGGTATTCAGAACAAATTACAGTGTCGTGTAAACTTTACAAAAAATGTAAATATATTTTGTAAATTTCAATAAGGTTTATAATGTTTTGCCATTTGTTGTTCCGTATAAGTTGGTAAAAATGTATGGAATTTATAAAATTGTATTCATCAGAATGTTGTAGAACATAATTAAGCTTAATAGGAAAACAAAAAATGAATGTATTCCGCAAATAAAAAACTTTTATGAATACCTCATCTGTCGGCAAGTATATGCATTGAATTTGAACGTGCAATGTAACAACAGCATTACTTTTCGCTGATACGATTAAACATCGTACATTTTACGAACATCATTATCAGAGGGTTTAGACTGAATAATTGAATACACTAATTGATGTACGAGATGAAATTGATGTACGATGCTCGCAGAGCAGAAACCTTCTATACTTATAGAATAAGACCATTTTATTCCCCAAAATATTCTCCACCAATAGTAATACACTTTTAAAATTATTCTATGCTCTCTCTCTCTCTCTCTCTCTCTCTCTCTCTCTCTCTCTCTATATATATATATATATATATATATATATACATATATATATATATATATATATATATATATATATATATATATATATATATATATATATATTAAATATGGTGATATGTTTTCTTGCAATATAGTTAATAAATAGAAAATGTTTCAAAAACAAGAATACTTTTAATGCATATATTTATTCAAAGCTTTTCGCCGATAAAATAGTATCAGCATCTTCAGGAAAATAATTATCTAACAAAGTATTTTTACAAAAATTAAAAAAATACTTATAATCATATGGTTGTTTGTAGTACATATGATTTAATTTTTGTAAAAATATTTTGTTAGATAATTATTTTCCTGAAGATGCTGATACTGTTTTATCGGCGAAAAGCTTTGAATAAATATATGCATTAAAAGTATTCTCTCTCTCTCTCTGTCTCTGTCTCTCCCTCTCTCTCTCTCTCTCTCTCTCTCTCTCTCTATATATATATATATATATATATATATATAAAGAACTAAGTCAAAATACAAATACAAGAATTATAATTGAATTTACATTTCAAAGCTTTTCGTTGGCTAACAGTACCAACATCATCAGGAATATTAAACAATTAAAATTAACATATGCAAATTAGATCAAATAATTAGCTATGCCAAATCAATTACAATGTTGTTAAACATTTTTATTTTGCTGCCCTAACATTACAAACACTGAATATATTATCAAATTTAGATTTTACTTGTATTTGTTCATTTATCAACTCATTATAAATGTTTGTAATGTTAGGGCAGCAAAATAAAAATGTTTAACAACATTGTAATTGATTTGGCATAGCTACTTATTTGATCTAATTTGCACATATGTTAATTTTAATTGTTTAATATTCCTGATGATGTTGGTACTGTTAGCCAACGAAAAGCTTTGAATTGTAAATTCATTTACAATTCTTGTATTTGTATTTTGACTTAGTTCTTTATCAATACAGAAGAATACATATTGCGATATATATATACATATATATATATATATATATATATATATATATATATATATATATACACACACACACACACACACACATACATATATATATATATATATATATATATATATATATATATATATATATATATATATATATATATTCTTGATATTTAACGTTATCCATTGTTTTTCCGTTGCACTGACTTTATGAAGTTAATATATTACTAAGTAAGTAATTTAATCCACCATTAAGTGCAATAATTTTACCTAGAGTGATGAGGCACCTTTCGGTCAATTGACCATTGTCGAATCACTGATGTTTTTCTGTTGTAGATGTTCGGTCTGTGAAGATGGTGTTTATTGACGTTACGCGCACTTTTTCTTGATTTGTGTGTATATTTCTATATAGTATGTCTTCTGTATATGTTGTTTGTAAATTCATTAAATTGTTGTGTAAGTTTTTATAAATGTGGTATTTTTCTAGTGAGTTTAGTTCTATTGGGTTGTTATTTATTTCAAGTATGGTTAGGTTATTTTCGTAATTTGTTATTTCGTGTTTATGGGATATTAGGTGTGCTGCAACATTTGATACTTTAGAATTTTTGTTTTTGAATGCTCTATAATGTTCTTCAAATCTTATTTTAAATGTTCTGGTTGTTTTTCCTATGTAAAAAGCGTTACAGTTGTTGCATGTGATTTTGTAAATTCCTGATAGGTTATGTTTTTCTGAATTTGTTTTGTGGTTTGTGTTATTAAGATATTTTATTATTTTGTTGTTTGGTTTGTAAGTTGGAGTGTAGTATTCTTTGTTGTATATATTTGTTATTTTTTCTATTTAGTTATTGGTGTATTTATATTTTAGGTAGATTTTTTTATTTTCATTATTTTCGTGTTCCGGTTGTAGTGTTGTGTTGAGGTTAGGTTTTTTTGTGAATTTATTGTATATATTTTTTATAATGTGTTTGTTGTATCCATTTTCTATTGCTATTTTTGTAATGTTATCTAATTCTACATTTAATTTTTGTTTGTTATCCTGTGTGTATTTTATTGCTTTATTTATCATGTTACTGTAAGTGTTAATTTTGTGTGTCCAGGGGTGGTTAGATTTGTAGTGTATTGTGGTGTTGTTGGAAGTAGGTTTCCTGTATACTGTAGTTTCTATTTTATTATCATTTATATTTAAAGTAATGTCGAGGAAGTTGATTGTTCTATTTGTTTCTGTTTCAACGGTGAATTGTATGTTTTCGTTGTATGTATTTAGTTTGTTTAATATTATGACGTGTTCGTTGTGAATGGTAGGTTGGTATATTACAAGTATATCGTCTACATACCTTGTCCATAGTCCACTCAAGGTAAAATTATTGCACTTAATGGTGGATTAAATTACTTACTTAGTAATATATTAACTTCATATATATATATATATATATATATATATATATATGTATATTATTATTAATAAAATATTTTTTATTCATCCACTCAAGTTCAAATTCATTTTTTTTAAACTGTAGTGCACGACACTTGATGATAATACATTTTTTCAAATAATAATTGAATAATTAAATTTAATAATGGATTAATTTTAGATTAAATGGGGCAAAAAAAACCTTTTACAAAAGGAGTAGGGATTGCAAGTTATTTCGTCCAATTTGGCTTAAAATAAGTCATATGATTTTATAAAACCGCTGACTTTATGTGGTGGAACAGCTGTTTTAACGCATAGGTTATATTACTTAATTTATAATAATTGTATATGTTTAATGAAAAGTAACTAAAATAAAACTTTACTTTGTTAACCAAAGTTTAAATTGACTTTAAAAAAATCTTTTTTTAAAATATTGCTTATTGATGAGAGCCTTTCAGTAATTAAAGAGACAAATTGATGTAGAAGAAAACTGTGTTTTACAAAATAAAACCTGTATTATTTCTCAACGTAATTATCACCATTATTAATACACCTGTCCCAAGGATGAACTATTTTTTTTGCTTATATAACTTGTTTTATTACTAAATTCAAATAAGTCTTTGTCTTGCTATTTAAACCACTTTCCATAAATTCTTTGACGTTCTGTCAAATGTTGTGTGTTTTGGACAAAGTTCCATCACGTTGTAGCGTTCTGCTGTAGCGTTCTTTCAACTCCTTACAGACTTTGAGTGTTATAACGTTAGTGGTTTCCCACTAATTAAGCGTGCTACTGATAATGTTACAAACTCTATCATCACTACTGCACCTATTAGTCCTGTAGGTTTCCTCTGGTTTTCGTGCGTGGTTCTCGAGGTATTGGAATTTCGGTCATCCCGTTTTACGCCGTAGCGGCCAGCGAGGTTCTCAGTGGAGACGGAGAGACTTGAACAAGAGGTTAGTTGACGCACCCCTTTTGGCAGTTTATCAGCCAGTTCCTTCCTTACCATGGTTGCTTGACTAGAGAGAAGTTGTAATTGTACATTTAATTCTTCTTTGATTAGTTGCTTTCTCAATTTCTAAATGTAAATTGATCGTCCGAAGGCAGTGGGAAGAGGCGTTAGAGGCTAGCGGCAGTATGGCTGCTTGTGAATCAACAAAGAAGACCTATCAGTCTTCCAGACTGTAGTAGGCCGGTGGAGGCCTCGTAGATAGCGCAAATCTCCCCGTTGAAGTTGCTGGCGCCGGTACCAACAGCGAAACCCCCCCTGAAGGACTTGCAGACCTATCCTGATCCTTCTCCTTTACTTCCAAAGCAACAGTTGACACTTCAACATGTAGGTCAGTTGCTCATCAGTCACTGACGCTTGACCTACTTATACAAATGTCCACGCTTCACACGACTTTCACCGCACTGTAAAATCATCGAGAAAAGTGTTTCATGTCCAGATAGCAAAAAACGCATCACTGAACGTTGGTCAATTGATGTCCAAGCATCAAGTGGAAATGTCATTCTTATATGCAGTATAGAGGTCAAGTTTAGTTGTGATAATTGTAGTCAGCTGATCTCAATGATGATAACATGAAGTGCTACAATTACCAACCATCTAAAGTAATATATATTTAGTAATATATAACTTTTGTAATAAGTTTTAGTAATATATTTGTCTCTTTAAATGATGGTTATATATATATATATATATATATATATATATATATATATATATATATATAATTATTGTATATTATATAATAATAATAATATATAATAAATATAAGTATACAGTATAATTGTGTAAAAAGTATACAGTATATAAGTGTAATATACTGTATATATACAGTATATATATTCGACCTACTTATATAAATTTCCACGCTTCATACGATTTTCCCCGTCCTGTAAAATCATTAGAGAAAAGATTTTTACCAGTTTTTTTTTACTTACGGATAGCTGAAATCGTATCACTCAACGTCGTACAATTGATGTTTAGGCATTAAGTGGAAATGCCATTATTATATGCAGTATTAAGATTGTAAACAAAACAATTTTACTTTGATAATTTTAGTCAACTAATGCAAGTGACGCCAACATAAAGTTCTTAAAGTACCAAACATTTCCAACAAACTGTTTTATTAATATTATTGAATGGTAGCTGTGTGTGTGTGTGTGTGTGTGCCTATATAAAAAATAAAAAAAAGAATAATTATATATATAGGCCTGTATATATATATATATATATATATATATATATATATATATATATATATATATATATATATATATATAGAGTGAGAGAGAGAGAGAGAGAGGAGAGAGAATATGAGAAAGAGAAAAAGGGGGAGAGGGGAGAGAGTGTATGTGTGTGTAAGAGAGAGAAAGGCCGTATAATGTAGTCGCTCATGCCGCCTGGCATTTGTTTCGTGACTGTACGATCTCTCCCCCGATCTCGAACTTGCGTACGCCATATGACGTAATTGTTCGCTTTAAATCCACATGAAATAAGCCATAGTGAAGCGGCGCCATACAAGTGTCCACGTAATTATTACAGCTTATTTTGAGCACGGGTAGTATTTACAAAGGAAAATCGTAGAAACGGAATAGATTCAAGTAATCTCTGTTGTAATTACTTCAACCCGTCCTTGGAAATGTTTTATAAGATTTAATCATGTCACAGACTAAACTAACATATTCGGAACCTAAACTTTGGATCCAGTCAGTTACCTTTTGAAGTTATTTCAGCCCGAACGTTTTGTTCTAACAGAAGCGAGCTCTCTGCCCCTTGCCGCCCCTCCCCTTAATTTAACTCCTTTGAACAAGTTTTTACTTCTGTACGCGGGCACGTATCGGGAGCGCTCATCAGGCTACTACTTCAATCAGACCCGAGGCGGCTTGAATATGGGAAGATTTTATACGCAGTGATTGCGCTCTTTACAGATTGCTTGCTCGTTCACTTTTTTTCCAATTCGTACTATTAGTTTACACTCTCCTTATATATATTTTGTTCAGAATTTCAATCGTTAATAAAATACTTTTTATTCATCCACTCAAGTTCAAATACATTCTATTAAACCTGTAGTGGATGGCAGTAGACGGTATTGCGGGGGTTTCAAGCATAAATTCATTATTTAACTTTATTTTATTTAGAAGAAACCCTTTTCACAAAAGGGGCAAGGTTGCAATATAATTATTTCGTCCCATTTGTTTTTAAAATATGTGACAACATATGATTTCATAAAACAGCTAATTTTATGTTATAGGCTATGTGATAGAACAACTGTTTTAACGCATAGATTGTGTTACTTTATTTATATTAATTTTAATTATTTATTAAAATGTAGCTAAAATAAAATTTTCTTCGTCGACTCAAGTAAGAATTTACATTAAAAAATATTTTTTGAAATTATTTCTTCATTAGAGATTCTCAGTAACAAAAAAAAATTGATATAAAGAGAAACTGTGATTCACAAAAAAAACTTATATTGTTTCTCAACGTAATTTCTACCAATAATAATTCACCTGTCCCAAGGAAGAAGTGGTTTTTTATACAGATTCATATAAGTCTTCGTATTCCTGCATGAGTCCCTTTCCCCAAAACCTTTTTGACGTCAAATGCTTTAACGTTTGGACTCTGGTTCAAAATGTTGAATCCAAGTTTTATCCCACGTAAAAATCTTGTTAAGAAAAGGCCACCTACCCTTTCAAAAACTTAGTTCAAGTCTTTACACACGTTGCTGTTAGGATGAGCGTAGTCGTGTAACATCTCCATTTTTTTGAAACATTATTCAAATTTTAGATGGTTAATAGAATAATGTTTATTCATCCATTCAAGTTCAAACACATTTTCTTAAAAACTTGTAGGGGATGACACTTGACTTGAATACAGTTTCTTTCAACACATTAATTTTTTACTTAAATTTAATTAATTTTAGTTTTATAAAAGAGAAAAACGTTTCATAAAAGGAGCAATATATTTATTTCATCCGAATTGACTTAAAATAAGTTTTAACTTATGATTTCATAAAACAACTGCTTTTAATATACGTTATGTAGTAGAACAGTTGTTTTAACCTGCTGTTACTTTAAATTTCTATATTGTTCAAATTTTCAACCGTTAGTAAAATACTTTTTATTCATCCACTCAAGTTCAAATACATTTTTAAAAATCTATAGTGGATAACAAGTGGCGTTAATACAGTTTTTTCAAATATTTATTCAAGAATTAAATTATAAAATTGTTGGGGTCCAGCAGGATTCGAACTAAAAATCTTCAAGTTCGAAGTCTAGCGCGCCTTGGCACTGTTCCAGCCTTCCAATATCTAGATTTATATTTCTCAAAGATAGAGGTCAATATGAATTTTTTTTTGCCCATCAGGTTATCGTTGAAATCTCCATTGTACAACCTTAAACTGTTTCCATGGTTACTACACAATATCATAAATAGTGCTCTAGGGTAACTAAAATAAAGTATTTCTTTGTTAACCTCAGTAGTAGTCTATGATACTTGATGCTAATACAATTCTAAAAATATTAGTTAAATTAAAATAATTAATTTTAGTTTTATATGGGAGAAACACTTTTCACAAAAATTGGCACGGTATGTAATATAGTTATTTCGTCTCATTTGGTTTAACATATGTCATAACATATGATATAAACACAGCTGATTTTACGTTATAGGTTATGTGCTAGAGCAACAGTTTTAACGCATAGGTTATGTTATTTTATTTATATTAATTGTAATTATTTATTAAAAATTTACTAAAAAATTTGTCTTTGTTGACTTAGGTAGAAATTGACTTTTAAAACTGTTTTTATATTACTTGTTTTAAAAACAAAAACAAAATTAACAAATGCAAAATTTTCATCTCTTTTAACGGAAGGGGATATGATATAGAGGAAAGTCGGATGGTTTTGGCGTTCCTCAGGGCGATGACACCTCTGTCATGGCCTAGGTTTTGGCTTATATATATATATATATATATATATATATATATATATATATATATATATAAAATAATAATATAAAATCATTTCAAATACAAGAATATATATTTTAGAGCAAACAACAGGTTTACTAGTTCATTCAATGCTACATCACCTACAGTGACGCCATTTTAAAGAACTTATTCTAACAAGAAACACAACTGACTTATATAACATATATTCTTACCAAATTTATTACGTTGTTATCATTGGTCGTTTACAATAACAGCATTTTCATATTAACCCTATACGTTACAGTGATTTTGTAGGAAGTAACTGACTTACAGTATATGTATCATTACAGTGCTGGCCAGAAGGACATGCGTGTAGTTGCATTTACCTAATAAGGTTGTAATATCTAGACGCCAGTGTTTGTGATAGAATACAGTATATAGTCCATGGCCTCCATGATTATAAGAACTATTCATAAATTTCTGCAATACATATAATAAATTTGATCTGAAGAAACCTATGTCGAGAACGTTTCCGCTCACAGATTCAAGGTTGTACACGGCTCATTGGAACGTAATACTTGGCTTAGACGGTCACTACAAATAGGCGATCATAAGCCTCGAGCACGCGGCATTCTCCCTACAGCTGATGTATAACGCACAACAGCTGATCAGAGAATAAACAGGGTTGTAACATGTCTCTTATATTACAAGAGAGCGCCTTCAACTATCAAGACGCCAAGTGCGTAGCTAGCATGTATTGCGTGCGTTGGAGTGCATTTTCTGAGGCTGTAGCAATTTCTTTCGAAATAATCGGGCGAAATTAAACAGAACCCTACATTATATATGTGTATTTAAGTAAATAGAATGTCATGGAAATGTATTTATGGTCTTGGGGCGTAATCTACAAGAAACCCTTGTTGTGCTAGGGGATGTTCTGAAAGGGAAGCTAGGGTCAAATAATATTGACGTGTTTAATATTCTATAACCTCATAATAATTCAAATAAAATTTTATTACAGTGAGAAATAAAGTATGTCCAGACATTTGTACGTTTAGTATTTAATAAAGCTCAACAGTTTTATCTATTAAATAAACGCTTTTTATCAGTACTTGTATTTATAAAACAAAATAAGTATTATAAACAAAAATTTTTGAAGTCAATTCCTACTTAGGTCAACAAAGACAATTTTTATTTTTTACTAAATAATTACATTAGTTATAAATAAAATAACATAACCTATGCGTTTAAACAGCTGTTCTATCATATAATCTATGATATTAAATCGGCTGCTTTATGAAATCATATGTTATTACTTATTTTAAGTTGAATGGGACGAAATAACTATATTTCATATCTTGCCCCTTTTGTGAAAAGTTTTCCTTCCGTATAAAACTAAAATAATTCAATAAATTTTAATAATGATTCAATATTTGAAAAAAAACTTCATTAACATCAAGTTCCATCCACTACAAGTTTAAAAAAAATGTGTTTGAACTTGAGTGGATAAATAAAAAATATTTTATTAACGATTGACCTAACCTAACTTAGCGCAACCTAACCTCAATAAATGCGTTAGTTGCTAGGAAGACAAATAACGTAACCTAACCTAACAAAACATAACCTAACTTAGCGCAACCTAACCTCAATAAATGCGTTAGTTGCTAGGAAGAAAAATAACGTAATCTAACCTAACAAAACATAACCTAACTTAGCGCAACCAAACCTTAAAATGAATACCTTAGTTGCTAGCAAGAAAAATAACGTAACCTAACCTAACAAAACATAACCTTAACTTAGCGCAACCTAACCTCAATAAATGCGTTAGTTGCTAGGAAGAAAAATAACGTAACCTAACCTAACAAAATATAACCTAACTTAGCAGCGCAACCTAACCTCAATAAATGCGTTAGTTGCTAGGAAGAAAAATAACGTAACTTAACCTAACAAAACATAACCTAACTTAGCTAACCAAACGTTAAAATGAATACCATAGTTGCTAGCAAAAAAATAGCGTAACCTAACCTAACAAAATATAACTCAAATTAGCTCAACCTAACCTTAAAAAATGCGTTAGTTGCCAAGAAGAAAAATAACGTAATCTAACCTAACAAAACATAACCTAACTTAGCGCAACCAAACCTTAAAATGAATACCTTAGTTGCTAGGAAGAAAAATAACGTAACCTAACCTAACAAAACATAACCTAACTTAGCGCAACCAAACCTTAAAATGAATACATTAGTTGCTAGGAAGAAAAATAACGTAACCTAACCTAACAAAACATAACCTAACTTAGCGCAACCAAACCTTAAAATGAATACCTTAGTTGCTAGCAAAAAAAATAACGTAATCTAACCTAACAAAACATAACCTAACTTAGCGCAACCAAACCTTAAAATGAATACCTTAGTTGCTAGCAAGAAAAATAACGTAACCTAACCTAACAAAACATAACCTAACTTAGCGCAACCAAACCTTAAAATGAATACCTTAGTTGCTAGCAAGAAAAATAACGTAACCTAACCTAACAAAATATAACCTAACTTAGCAGCGCAACCTAACCTCAATAAATGCGTTAGTTGCTAGGAAGAAAAATAACGTAACCTAACCTAAGAAAACATAACCTAACTTAGCGCAACCAAACCTTAAAATGAATACATTAGTTGCTAGCAAGAAAAATAATGTAACCTAACCTAACAAAACATAACCTAACTTAGCGCAACCAAACCTTAAAATGAATACCTTAGTTGCTAACAAGAAAAATAACGTAACCTAACCTAACAAAATATAAGCTAACTTAGCGCAACCTAACCTCAATAAATGCGTTAGTTGCTAGGAAGAAAAATAACGTAACTTAACCTAACAAAACATAACCTAACTTAGCTAACCAAACGTTAAAATGAATACCATAGTTGCTAGCAAAAAAATAGCGTAACCTAACCTAACAAAATATAACTCAAATTAGCTCAACCTAACCTTAAAAAATGCGTTAGTTGCCAAGAAGAAAAATAACGTAATCTAACCTAACAAAACATAACCTAACTTAGCGCAACCAAACCTTAAAATGAATACCTTAGTTGCTAGGAAGAAAAATAACGTAACCTACCCTAACAAAACATAACCTAACTTAGCGCAACCAAACCTTAAAATGAATACCTTAGTTGCTAGCAAAAAAAATAGCGTACTCTAATCCAACAAAACATAACTCAACTTAGCGCAACCTAACCTTAAAAAATGCATTAGTTGCTAGGAAGAAAAGTACTTTAAACGTTCTCGTCGTTTTATTCCCAAAACCATCATTTACCAACCGTCGTTGATAAAATCTAGTATATCCTAAACTATAATGGTAAACGTCCGAAAAATCATCGGTTTTTTATAAAGTTTTTATTTTTACCAGTTACGTTTTTAAACCATAAGATTTACTAGTAAAACCCGAGATCTAAAATCATACGGGCTTATACTGTAACATTTATACAACATTATACATTTACATACTGTATTCATGTATCATTTATACAATATATGAATGGTATGTTTTACATTACAAATAGATCGTTTTATGAGAAATGATTATTGTATAACCTTCTATATCTATGTTGCTCTTAAGTTTAAAACTGGTATTAGCCAATGGTAACTTGTGACGTAACAATTACTCCTTATTGCTGAAGGTTATTCTCATCACAGGTCACGTGACAGAGTAACTTCAATATCTATGGCAGTACTTTAGTCGAGAAAACAGTACAGCATAGCTAATCACATGTAAGCTGGCGCCCGACCTCGAAGGCCGAGCATAGGCGGGGGAGGGTAGAGGAACCAAAAGACCGTTCCACAAACACGATAATATAAGTTATAGTATTTATATTACAATAATGTAAATTTGACCATCCCGAAAGGCCGCTATAAATAATATATTATTTGATTTGTTATAATAACCAGATCATTTACGTTAAGTTTTAAATAAATCTAATTTCTAAACGACCGCAACGCCTGCAATTTCTTAGCGAAGGGCTTTGATGCAACACACACTACAAAAACCGATGTTTTTGAACATGACTAGCATTTTGTTGTCTATCGATCAATCGCGCGCCAGCTTACGAGTGGACAGCTATAGGAAGTGCTTATAGTAGTTTGCTCAGCACTACTCTTCCGGTTCCCGACTTGATTCTTTATCTGTAAGACTACTTCTACCCATAACATTACTAGCTACGAATACTTTGTTGAAATCTTTGTTTTAGTTGACGGTCAATAAGGACATATTTAGTGGGAATTTTAAGCACATATCCTCTCTTACGCAGATAGCTAGCAATGGATTCGTGTTACCTTTAAAGTTCGAGTCTGCTTATTCCCACAGATGTAGGTGGATCTGTGAGAGTAAACAAGACACAAGTCTGTATGTATCTACAATGTTCTCACGGCTTATTGTTTTAACCAGGTAATCTCCCGTACTCGCATATAACACATCAGAGGGGATTTACGATCACTGGAAGTGGTGTTTAACTGTGACGTCACGTTTTCTCAGGTTTTTTTTTAAAGTTTCGACTCATTTCTGTTAATTTGTGTTATCGGTTTTTTGAGCATTACTCAGTTTCCTTAGCCAATTATTCTTCACGCGTTTGCATTATGTAGGTATTGTTATTACCTTTGGAGCTCTTTTACCTTTAAATTTTCTTTTAATTGAATTTGAGTCATTTGTCCATGGGTATGAATTTTACGTGTTCAAGTTTTTATGCGTTTCAGATTTTGGTTTCCTACATGAAAAATAGATTTTATGCAATCATAAATACACACGTGGTTTTAATTTTGTTTATTAATATAAACATTTAATTTAGTGAAAAAACTACAATGAAAAAACTATAAAACAGTTTATATGTAATAATAAATATAGGTTATTAAAATATAAATAAAATTAAAATATAATGTTAATTTTTAATTAAAAATAACCCACTAACCACATTATAAAAAGGTTTTATGTTACTAAAAAATGCTTTATGTACATCTCGATCAGATGGTAATCATCTTCAGAAGTACTCTCCACAGTTAAATTAGTTACAAGTACCAGATGACTCGGATAATACAGAACATTCATTATAAGTTATTTAGGTGAAATACGAAAGTTCATTTACTATAAACACAATATCATGAAATTTTATAAACACATTTTAAGCTTTATCATATGGTACATATCAACTTCATATCGTTCGGGTTTTCTGTAGGCGCTGGAGGAGCATTAGAAACACATTATATGTATGTATGAAAAATAAACACATTTTATCTAATTCTCTAAAAGAAGCACAGACCCAGATAAACTCTTTTTTCACCCAAGAAATACACAATATAAACACATTTTAAGTTAATCATATGCTTCATATCAAATTCCATATCGTTCGGGTTGTTTCAATGCAGTGCTGAAAACATTTAATAATGCTAATTTTTTGTCGATTTAAATTTAGAATAATGTTCAAATAAATAGAAGGAATTTAAAGAAATAGGATTGAATCGAATTATCCATGTTATGTAATGGAATATTGGCATTAACTGTTGTAACAGACGGAGTAACTAAACCGCTCGGCTTCATTACCCAGGTAGAGGTTGTTATAGGTGATCTCTTTCTTCTCTTATCTGTTTCCCAGTCGCAGCTCAATCTCGTTCATCTACACTCTCCAGCGGTCAAAACAAACATTTGAGGTAAAAGACGGGAGGGGGAGGTATTGTTCACTTAGTGCGGGGTAGTAGCAGGCACACCGGGCAAAGTTTAAAACAATTGTATGATGTGTTGTAGTTAATTGTGTAATGTAACGTGAACGGGCAACATGGATAAGAAGGAGAGAAATAGCTGCTATACACATTTATTACAAATAAATAGAACATAAGGAATTGATAATAAAAGAGAAAGAAATACACAGAGAGCAAAGAGGTACATTGGTTAAGCAGTCACTAAATCGGTTGCAAAGTTGTAGAATACTTGCTTAATAAAGGCCAGTGAAGGGGTTGTAAAATCCCAAACGAGGTAATGGAGGGATGAGGTAGAATGGACAACAGCCTAAAACACCAAAAGGAACAAGAAAATAAGGTGGAAAACAATAAACTTTGAAATCAGCCAAGACATATAGAAAAGTAAATATGAGAATATAAAATTAAAAAGTAAGAAATACTTGCAGAAGAACAGTTCAACGATACACAATAGTACGAAATAAGTAAAATGTAGAGAGTAAATATAAGAAACTTTAGCAAAATAAACAACGAAAATAGCCAGAGATGAAAACGTACATAAAGGAAGATAAGAAAGTTAGCGAGAGGAAGAGTTACCGAAAGGGATCAGGTAGACAGAAATACAATTTATGAAAGCTAAATAAAACGTCGGCAAGTAAACACACGAAGAAAAGTAACATGAACCAAATAAAGAATAATTAGAAAACTGCGAAAGAAATAATCAGGAGTAACACTGCGGTTGTGATTTGTGAAAGAGTTGAAGAAAATAAAAGAAGTTGAAGCGGAAGAGCGTAGCAAGGGAACACCTAGCCGATCGGCTCTTACCTCCCTTGGCAAAGAACACATTTTTAGCCACACAGTTTGGGAATCTATAGTCCAGTTAGTGAGACCTCTGTCCCCACGAATCCAACCCGAAACTCGCGATTCCCGTCAGGGTAAGGTCCAGAGTCAGGCCCAGAGGGGGGGGGGGTTCACGATACATGCTACCTGAGTCCATACTACAAGAGTCCTTCGACCTTACTGTATGGTCTTGACTGGTCACCGGCCTCCACTGGGATGAGACGAACTCCCCTCAGTCACAGTAGTTCGCCCCCTCTTCTAGAACTACTCGAGACCAGGTTTCCGTGCCTCGATACCCCTTCCGATTAGTTCGGTCCACGTAGTACAATCGGACCTTTCTCCCCTTTCGGTTGGGCTTACCTAAGGGCCGGGCCCCAAGACTAGGGATTTGGTCCTAAGGAGACATAACCCACCCCGTTAGATCTTGAAAGAAAAATCAGATGCAACAAAATAAAAGTAACGCATATCGAGGGCTTGAACTTGAAACTAGCAATGCGATAGGTAGGGTAACAGAAGCGTGTTAAAGAGTAAACAACGTGTTGGTTACATTCGTTGATACAACGAGGCCAAAATTACATTAAACAGAAAAGGAGAATTGAAAACAAACATAAGGTAATAAAGGAGACGGAATTGCAGTGAAATAAAAAAAGCTGAAAGCGATAGGAAGGAAATAGCTAACAGAAATAAAATCGCGTTAAAATAGTACTACAAAATTTAAAGATAAAATTAAAAATCAAGTAACACATATATATTTATTCAAGAAACAGTAAGATTTGAAATTAATAATTTCAGGACAAGAAGTTAGACCGAAGGATTTGTCAAATAATTGTAACTAATTATTTAGTGAAGGTCTAGGAAGGCGAATAGATGAACACATGATTTAAAAATAGCTGATAAGAAAACATAACGCCAAAAACTAACTATTCACGGTAAAAAACAGTTTTCATTCCAGGACCGGTGAGATGTTATAAATGTCTGCTCCAGTACATCCAGTACCAGGGATCATTATGCCGTCCCCTTATTCTTACGTAATTCCACCTACCCTTCATTTTCTTCTTACTTAAATGTATGGCGAGAAAACATCACTTTCTGATTCCTATAGAGAGTAGGTTTCCTTCAGGTCAGCGACCCTGCACATTTAACGGAAACCCTTGCACCTTTTAATGTCCTGACTTCAACCCTACCTTCATCCACATTCCTTTTTTGAAATTATTTCAGGAGATTAAGTAATAATTAACTAATAATGCACATTGACCTGCAATGAATAATTTATTAACTTCAACGCGTTTCGACGTCAGTGTCATTTTCAAAGTAAAATGTTTATTTTAATTTAGATTTTGTAGTTATAACTCACTGTTGATGATGCCTCTGTCAAAAAACTGAGCATTGTAAGTCTATATGCATCATTAGTAAATAGCCTTCACATCGCAAAACAAATATGGTGTAGATGAGACACAATGGCTTTCGCTGTAATAAAAATGAGTGATTACGTCTGTTACATCAGTGAGCCTATCTTATAAAAAATAATATAAACAACACATATTTTAACTCACTTCCTACTCGGGTCAACAAAGACAATTTTTTTAGTTAATTTTCATTGAATAATTACAATTAATGTAAATAAAGCAACATAACCCATACGTTAAAACAGCTGTTCTACCACATAACCCATAACATAAAATCAGCTGTTTTATGAAATCATATGTTAACACTTATTTTAAGCCAGATGAGATGAAATAACCATATTGCATAATTTGCCCCTTTAGTGAAATATTTTCACCCATATAAAACTCAAACAAATTTATTAAATTTAATTAATCACTTAATATTTGAAAAACTGTATTAACATCAAGTGCACTACAAGTAATGTAATTGAACTTGAGTGGATAAATAAAAATGATTTTTTAACGAATGAAAATTTGTACAAGATTCATTTATAGGGAGAGTGTGAACTAATGGATGGAATTGAATAAAGAAAAACACACTTACGATAACTAATAAAGTAGTTTATCAGGCGACTTTAAAACTTAGATAAAATAACGAGGAAATTTAAAATTAAAATGCAACCAAATGAGGCGATGTAACGAGTAAGAAAGAAGCATATTGAGTACTTAGCATGTAGGAGCCGTCACGGAAGGAAATATTTCTCGAATGTGTGTCAAGGTCGTGAGTTACTAGGATAAAGCAAACGGCACGATTGCAAATAAACATGTATAATTTGTTTTGTAATTGAATCAGGGAAAAAAGTACTTTGAATAATTGTTCAGAGTCAAGTGCAAATATCAACATGGAAATGGTTAAACGCGTTTATAAACGTCAGTGGAAAATTCTATTGCCTTTCTAAGCAACGAATATATAGGTAATTTTCTTTTGCACGTGATCGATATCGGCGAAAATATTATAGGCTAACCGACGGTGCAGGAGGTCTTCGACGACACGGGAAAATAAAACAAAACTCAATGATACGCGCTAAAAATCTTAACATTTGCAGAAACGCCAAAATAACTTCATTTCACTATACACACAAAACATATTAAATTAGGTTTTTTATAAAATAGAGAAATATAACATAACACATTAGAATATAGCTACTAAATGCGTAGTTAGGAGGGATTTTGTTATAAAACACGAAGTAAAATGAAGCCTTCTAAGGCGCTAACATGTTTTCAAGTGAAGTGACCTCCATTTTGGTATTTTTTTCTGTATCGCTGCATGGAACAAGGAAGCCATGTTTAAAGCTTTCAGCGGTTTACCTCGTGCATTAGTAAACACTGTTTATTTAAAACCAAACCCATTCTAAGTTGTAACTTTGTAACTGTATTTCAATGTAGTAATGTAGTAAATGTATTTCAATATAGTGCTATGTTTCTCAAAAAGCCGTGATTTTAAAAAGTTATAATTGTGAATATAATCTTCTTCATTTCTGTTAGGGATATTGGTATACATTTGAGTACAGTCTTCTACATTTTCCTACAATCAAAAGATTATCCAACGTTGACAAGTTTCGGATTAACTTCATGATCGAAACCTTATATCGTACTTTTACAATGCAGTTTAAAGATTTTATAGCGGAGTTAATTAAAACGCGCCAACGAAGAGCAGTGTTTAGAAAGGTAGGAAAATGTACTCAAGTGTTTATATATATATATTTGTAGCTTTGCAACACTGTTTTCTTGTATTCACCTATCACTTTCACTATATGTACTTAAAGAAGAATCTTACTTGGTATTTATGCGAGTTAACTTTCAAAGATTGGTCGTATCTCCATCATCGGGCATCACTGACCGGGGGTTGTAGTATACTGTATACAATAGTAACCAATAGTGAAAGTGATATATATATATATATATATATATATATATATATATATATATA
Source organism: Prosapia bicincta (assembly GCA_036971475.1). Lineage (NCBI taxonomy): Eukaryota > Metazoa > Arthropoda > Insecta > Hemiptera > Cercopidae > Prosapia > Prosapia bicincta. The sequence goes on from JBAIZL010000002.1 coordinate 27,529,585, forward strand.
CACTGTATATATATATATATATATATATATATATATATATATATATATATATATAGACTTAAGTGCGCGCGCACACACACACACACACACGCATGTGCGAACACACAAATAATACTCCGATATACAATCACGAGCGCTCACACGCACACACACACACACGCGCGCGCGCGCGCGCAGACAGAGATACATTTTGTAAAATTCAAAAACCTAATACGATTTCAAAAGAATGAGAAATGATAAATGGCGTCTATGAGTAAGCACGGATAATTTATTCGTAGATAAGGAATGACAAAACAATGCCCACTTGCCAGTTATCCGTTTTAGATAAGCGAAGAAAACATTGCGTTGTAAATAATTATGTTTGCATTGAGAAAACCCGAACTAGATTTGCATATGCTATTTATAGCTTACAATTGTCTAAATAAGAAAAATATTGGGAATTAGTAGGCTACAGAGAAAGTAGCAACAGAATAAACAAATATTCAATGCTATTACTTGTATGATAATTGTTTAAATTATTATTACAGTCCACGTCTTAGCAATAATAACCAATTTCCTTTAAGCACATATTTTAAAGAGATAAAATTAAGCACACATCCAATAATCGACTTAGGTTACTGATAAATCGCATTTGTTAAATGGTTCACAGTAATAGTTGTAAAGGTTTTGCCCTTTGTAGTACAAGGGAGTGGTTCTGCCAGACACTCCTTTATGACTTCTCACTCCATCGTCTACTTAGGCGGTAAAATAATTTTCTCTTATTCCCTATAGCAGGGAATCATTAGGCCCTTACCTGAGTCATTCTGTACTCTGTCTGCCCTTCCTTACAGTTTTCGTAGGGGGCTATAAGGGGTCTGTTCTGTCAAGGGGGCAGTTCTTCATGTCTCTTGTAGAGAATAGGTTTACTTCCGAGTACATGACCCTGCAAACATGATGACATAATTTCACCTTTATATCCTATGCCGTTGGTTTATTTATGATCCTTGACCCTCGTATGTGCACAAGCTTTCCCATCCCTTGTAGGCTATAATGGCTGTACTGAGTGGTCACCTTAAACCTATATAAATAACTTGAAATTAAAATCAAAATCCTAGGGAATTTAATAATGTTTGGTAATTAAAGTGGGAAATAAACGATACTTACATAAAAGAAGCATTAAATAATTAAAATAAATATAATAAAAATCGTAAAAACATGATACTTTGAATATAATTAAATGTATAATACGTGTTACAATATGCAAATTAGAGGATGCTTTGGGTAATTGTTTGAAATGGAATTTGAACAGTTAATAATACGTAGACTATGTATGTGCTTTGTAATAGATGTTAAAGTTTCTTAAAGGCGTAAGTAGCCGAAACAGAATAAAGCAAGCTACACGGGTTCAGGAATTCGCCACAGAGATGGAGCGACATAATTAACAAATTAATTATGTAAGACAATGGCAAGTGTAATTATCCTGGGAACGAACAACGCTGCCATCTCCCTCAGACACTTTACGTGGGCTATAGATCAACATGCCAGGTATTAGGAAGCCGCTTACATGCAGCCGGCATCCTTAGGAAAAGACAGTTCAGTTTTACAGTATCGCGATGACGCTGCGCATGAATGTTTAAGTAGGCGTGACGTCAGAGCGCTGCCATCTCCCTTAGGCACTCTACGTGAGGTGTAGATCTAGATACCAGGCATTAAGAAGCCGTTTTCATGGAGTTGGCATCTTCAGGAGTAAACAGTTCAGTTTTATAGTGTCGCGGTGACGCTGAGCACGAATGTTCAAGTAGGCGTGACGTCAGAGCGCTACCATTTCCCTTAGGCACTCTACGTGAGGTATAGATACCAGGCATTAGGAAGCCGTTTACATGGAGTTGGCATCTTCGGGAGGAAACAGTTAAGTTTTATATTGTTGCGGTGACGATGTGCACGAATGATTAAGTGAGCTTGACGTCAGAGCGCTGCCATCTCCCTTAGGCACTCTACATCCAGACATTAAGAAGCCGTTTTCATGGAGTTGGCATCTTCGGGAGGAAACAGTTCAGTTTTACAGTGTCGCGGTGACGCTGGGCACGAATGTTCAAGTAGGCGTGACGTCAGAGCGCTACCATCTCCCTTAGGCACTCTGCGTGAGGTGTAGATCTAGATACCAGGCATTAGGAAGCCGTTTACATGGAGTTGGCATCTTCGGGAGGAAACAGTTAAGTTTTATATTGTTGCGGTGACGATGTGCACGAATGATTAAGTGAGCTTGACGTCAGAGCGCTGCCATCTCCCTTAGGCACTCTACATCCAGACATTAAGAAGCCGTTTTCATGGAGTTGGCATCTTCGGGAGGAAACAGTTCAGTTTTACAGTGTCGCGGTGACGCTGGGCACGAGTGTTCAACTACATGTGACGTCAGAGCGCTGCCATCTCCCTTAGGCACTCTACGTGAAGGGTAGATCTAGATACCAGGCGTTAGGAAGCCGTTTTCATGGAGTTGGCATCTTTGGGAGGAAACAGTTCAGTTTTACAGTGGTGCGTCGACGCTCCTAATGAATGTTTACGTCCGTGTGTCGTCAGAGCGCTAACATTTCCCTTAGGGACTCTACGTGGGTTATAGATCAGGATGTCAGGCATTAGGAAGCTGATTACATGCTGCCGGTATCTTCGGGAACAGTTCAGTTTTACAGTGTTGCGGTGTCGCTGCGCACGAATGTTTACTAATAACGTATGACGTCAGAGCACTGCCATCTCCCTCAGACACTCTACGTGCGCTATAGATCAAGTTGCCAGGCATTAGATAGCCATTTAAATGCAGCCTGCATCTTCGGGAGAAAACAGTTCAGTTTTATAATGTCGCGGTGACGCTGCGCACGAATGTTGCTACAGTCCAACCGCCTCACAAATCATGACGTCAGAACGCTGCTCACGTTATATTGGGTATTCCTAATTTAAGTGGCAGGCTATAGAAAAAATGAAAGGAATAGAAATAGTCAAGTGTGCAACTTTCGCACTGGGTTTCCAAGGATCGAACCATTTTTCTGGTCCTTTTAGTGCATGGGGTATCAATCAATTTGACTCAGCATCTCGCCTTTTAAGATAAATATTTTTCTGACCCCTTCTCTTTATGGGGATAAATTATTATACCATTTGCAAAGTTTTGAAGGGGTTTTCACAGCGGTGAATTTTAAAACCAATTTAAAAAATATTTCGACAGGGACAACCGGTTTTGTGTGTTATAAAAATTAGTCTCAACAATCAAAAATTATAAGTAAAATTTTGTAATTGAAATATTCAAACATCACACAACACATAAACAACAGGTCTTAAATGACCACACACATACACTTCGAATCAAATTTTATTCCGTTATATAGTAAAAAAACCGCTTAACGCAAACCCTCTCAATCGTCATAAATCATACCTCTTGCAACCTTGAGCGATCGCCGGCAGTAGCCGGTCGGTTTCGTAAATGAAACGATTGTTTCGAAACAAGTCAGGAAGTAAGTTTAATAGTATCCACCCAGTTATGCACTAAGTTCTTAAAATTTAATTATTGATTTAGATGGTGACAACATGCAAAGTAAAAAATTGGTCAGTTCTAAACAAGACCAGGTTGAGTATTAATTGAACTGATAATGTTATATACTCAATCTGTGACCACCCGTTGAGCACGCATATTCTAAGAGATGACGGCGTATGACTTAACATCAACCATCACACCCGGAACGTGTAATGTAACAGGTTTGCTTTAAAATTAATTGCGAAATTCTACAGTCGTATGTGAACATAAAAAGTATTTTCTGTTTGAAATAAATTTAAATATTTTCACAAACCTGTTTAGCTTAACAGATGAATGGGAAATTGGCATTGACTCTGCTAATGAGGTGTCTGGTTTCATGTCACATATCTCGATGTACGTCAAGTTTAGTTTGAGGTGCGTTATTAGCTGGATTTATTGGTTATAAATAATTGGATTTGAAGTACTTGAACATGAAGTTAAAATGTTTTAAAATTCATTTTCTTCTATTAGTTTACTCCTTAAATATAGCCTACTGTGTTCAAATTTTCAATCGTTAGTAAAATATTTTTTATTGATCCACTCAAGTTCAAATACATTTTTTTAAAAGAATACTCGTATGGGATGACACTTGATGTTAATGCAGGTTTTTTTAAAAAATATACAATAAATAACAGCTCATTAATTGAATTTAAATATAATTAATTTTAGTTTTATATGGGAGAAAAAACATTTCACGAAAGGGGCAAGTTATGCAATAAAGTTATTTTGTCCCATATGGATGAAAATAAGTGATAACATATGATCTCATAAAACAGCTGATTTTATGTTATAAGTTATGAGGAGGAACAGCTTTTTTAAAGCATATATTATGTTAATTTATTTATATTAGTTGTAATTATTTAATACAAAGTTACTAAAATAAAAGTTTTTGTTGACCCGTGCTGGAATTGACTAGATAAAATTTTTACGTATAAAACTTGTATTTCAATAAACATTAAATGAGATCATTATACTAATATATAATATACAACAAGGTATGAGTGTAGACAAATAGAAGTTACATTTTTTTGAAGAATAGTTTTGTAATAGTAATCAATAATATGTTACAAAAAACAATAGAGAGCACAAACGCGTAGTTAGAATAATTATAATAATTGTAAACCCTTTTTTGTAACCTTCTAATGACGCTGTGTTAGCAAAATTTACACAGAGGTTGTAGGAAGATAAATATTTATATCAAGGGTTTATAATTTTCTATTAAAAATAAGTCAATGGAAATAACAGTCACAGTAAAAGGATACAAATTGCAGTTTGAAATTTATAAAATATATTTTATCAGTTTGTTAAAACGTAGATGTTGAAAAGGAATTAATAAAAGAGAAAATTGTTTTCTTGTCAAAATAAAACAATTATAGTAAACAAGTTGAGTTATCAAGGATAGTGAACACATCAGTGTCTTGCAAACTACAGAACGTTTACCCCTTGGGGGTAAGAGAAAAATTGCAGGGGTACGTGTATTCCTTGGGGTAAGAGAAAAATTGTAGTGGTACGTGTACTCCTTGGGGGTAAGAGAAAAATTGTAGTGGTACGTGTACTCCTTGGGGGTAACGGAAAAGTTGTAGGGGTACGTGTACCCCTTGGGGCTAAGAGAAAAATTGTAAGGGTACGCATTACCTAATCAAAGAGGATAAAAATATTACAAAAACATTACATGGTCATTGTTGTGTAGCATTCCCTAAGGAAAAGTAGGCCGAAACGGGATAATAGTCTTATTATTTTTTGCGGAAAACATAATAAATTAAAAGACTATGCAACATTTTTTTAAGTGCTTTTTGCTACTTAACTAAAAGTATATTATTGTTTCAACACTTTTAAAAATAAACTAATACTTTAAACAATTGTTTTTTTTGAGCCTACAAAACCCCGTTAACTACCTTGGTAAGGTAAAATCTGATATATATATATATATATATATATATATATATATATATATATATATATATATATATTTAAAATATCTATTTTATATAACAAAACTACATTTATTTTAGTCAGTACAAAACTTCATTAATAAGAAGCCCATAATATTGTAAGGACGGAACTGTGTACTCTCACTAAGTCGCATTTTCTCTAGAAAGGTAGCAGACAAGAAATAGTAGCCTAAGTTTAACTTGAAAGTTGTTATTTCTTTTTCGCTTTAATAAAGTTTGCCGAGATCTGTGTTCGGCTTGCGTATTTTGATCTAAGTGTATTTGATTTATGACCTCTAAATTTGCCCCAACCTCGTTCATTGTTCCATGTAAACATCTCCCACGTTTGCCTACAAAGGAACGTAGGTAGGGCTGTGCTTCATTACAATACAAAATGGGGCACGGCGTTTGAAATAGATTGAAGACCTTGGGTACAAGTCATAAACACCAATTCCAGGTTTATATTGCGTCATATCAAACGTGTATATTAAATGTGTTGCGATCTGTAGCCTGCATTAAAAACATAATCGATCACAATTATTTAAATTTTTTTGTTATAATAATACAAATAGATTTATACATATCGATTATATATTTGGAAGTTAATGGCATTCAATTGATATTATGTTATTCAAAACCCATTTTGTTTACCACCATTCAGGTGTTGCATGTAGCAATAACGCAAACGGATTTATGGAAACAAAATATAAGTCATATATATATATATATATGTATATTGCACTGTAATGTACTTTAAGAAAAATCTTACTTGGTATACTTACATGTCGACTTTCGAGAGCTTATTGAGAGCTCTCATTTAAGGAGTCTTCTAAAGCTCGACAATGAGAGCACTGTAATGAATAAGCTCTCGAAAATCGACTTGCAAATATGCAAATATACCAAGTGAGATTCTTGTTTATGCATATTAAGTGATAAGTGAATACAAGAAAACGGAGTAGCTAAGTTATATATATATAAATATAAAATACGTTTTCTTGTTTAATAATTTAAAACAACATAGGTATTCAAATATTCTTGTATTTGAATATCTATGTTGTTTTAATATATATATATATATATATATATATATATATATATATATATATATATATATATATATATATATATATACAAAGTATAAGACATAAATTACGTTTCCATAAATATTTTTCTATTACAATTATATACAATCATCTTTATTTTTGTTAGGAATATTGATTGAATACATTCATCTGCTTTCCATAACATCAAAAGATTATCCAACGCTAACGCGTTTCGGATTAACTCCATTTTCAAAATCCTAAACTGTACTTCCTAATATATATATATATATATATATATATATATATGCATATGAGCGTACATTTTAGGGTTTTGAGAATGGAGTTAACGAAGAATTATGTTTTGATGTTAGAGAAGCCAGATGAATGTACTCAAATGTATCTGAATATTCCTAACAGAAATAAAGATAAGTCTGCCTATCTATCAATCTATCTGTATATAGACATTTTATTATAAATAATATATATATATATATATATATATATATATATATATATATATATATATATATATATATATATATATGCATATGAGCGTACATTTTAGGGTTTTGAGAATGGAGTTAACGAAGAATTATGTTTTGATGTTAGAGAAGCCAGATGAATGTACTCAAATGTATCTGAATATTCCTAACAAAAATAAAGATAAGTCTGCCTATCTATCAATCTATCTGTATATAGACATTTTATTATAAATAATATATATATATGAATGTGACAAGAAAATAAAACAAAATGGGTTATTACTATTTATATTGTTTGCAATCGATTATAAATTGTACCTAATTTCTAACATTTCATGTAATATTGTATATTTATATTTTTTGTATGTGTTATCACTGAGTAAAATAACTTCATATTATCAGTCAGTCAGTCAGTCATTAGGACAAAGGGGGTTTGGTGGCCCCCGTGGGTTTGCAGCGTCTGTTACTTAACACTGGCTGCTTGTATCGTTGTGTTTACAGCACTCTTTTTTATGACTGGTGTGGTTAAAGGACGGAGTTTGGTAATGGTGGTAGGATGAGCTATTGTTGTTAGGAACCATGGCTGACTGATGTTTGTTTGGTAATGGCGGTAGGATGAGCTATTGTTGTTAGGAACCATGGCTGACTGATGTTTGTTTGGTAATGGTGGTAGGATGAGCTATTGTTGTTAGGAACCATGGCTGACTGATGTTTGTTTGGTAATGGCGGTAGGATGAGCTATTGTTGTTAGGAACCATGGCTGACTGATGTTTGTTTGGTAATGGCGGTAGGATGAGCTATTGTTGTTAGGAACCATGGCTGACTGATGTTTGTTTGGTAATGGTGGTAGGATGAGCTATTGTTGTTAGGAACCATGGCTGACTGATGTTTGTTTGGTAATGGAAGTAGGATGAGCTATTGTTGTTAGGAACCATGGCTGACTGATGTTTGTTTGGTAATGGTGGTAGGATGAGCTATTGTTGTTAGGAACCATGGCTGACTGATGTTTGTTTGGTAATGGAAGTAGGATGAGCTATTGTTGTTAGGAACCATGGCTGACTGATGTTTTTTTTTTGACGCTAGTAGTTCTTGCCAAGCAACGCATATTATGTGGACAAAGATCTCAAAAGACATGTCATTAACAAACCTAAATCTAACATGTATCACTTAAAAAAACATGAACAGTTTAACTTAAAACTAGCAGGGCTTGCTTACTACTAGAAACAGTATGGTGTGAAATTACATGGACAATATTACCTTAAGGCTAACATGGCTTGCTTAATGCTACGTGTTGAATCACTTATATCTAACATGAATTACTTATAACTACAGACAGTTCGCCTATCCTACGACACTGATAACTTACGCTAACAATACTTAAAGTGGTATCAAATATTAAATGAAATTGTCTGTTGGAGTATCACTTAAACTAAATGTCCCTACGCTTAATCTAACATGAGTAAATTTCATGATGCACCGTGGGGGAAGGGGGAGCTGGTTTGTGGGTGCTATGGAGGGTCCAACAGCACTTTAAGACGCGGTCGGAATACTGGAGGGGGTCCGGTGGTGTCACTGAGGTCGCGGATAGGTTGTGGGTAGGGTGAACTCTCGATTCTGCCGAAGAGCCCTGCCGAGAGGGAACGGACGAAGTCATATTATCATACGACTAAGTATAACCTTGTAGAATGTGTAGAACCCGATGAAGAACGCCTGAAATACGGCAACCTAGCGGTCGTTTGATTGTAAACTGAGGCAGCTATTATGCGTTGAAACCCGATCAAAAGTGCTGTGCCGCAAGGGACAACCTGGCCGTTTAAAGGGTTGTCTCCCTTTTACATTCCTCGTGCTATAGCTTATGGCTCTAATCAATATTTATTTTTTTTTGTTAATAGACTAATCTAAATGGTTCTTGCTGTTTCTTCCTGTATCCCAACCCCCGTCCAATTGCCGCGACTACATTTTAATTGATTCCCTTTGTTATTCACTCCAGATAATGTATTCCGCTTGCGCAGTAAATAAATTAGCATATAAACAAGAAAAAATAAAACGTCAAGCTACATCAGCGCCCTCTACACTGATAAGATTCTGCAGTAAAGTTGCGAGGTGATAATAAAATGAAGGATTTTACTGCAACAAGAGTAGTAAAACTGTTAGGTCAAGTTAGCGAAGATCAATAGAGCTGTGGACGGGTTTTCTGACAGATATTGCTTTTATGTGTTTATCGATTCTAAGTTTGTTTATACAATGTGTGCATAAGTAGCTAGCTGGGAGATAAAGAGGGACCACGATAAGAAAGCGAGTAGTCACAATAAGAAATAAATTGGTAAGAAAAGCAACGAGATACAAGTTGTAAATGTAAGACATTTAAAAGAAGAGAGTAAAAGATTGAGAGCTAAAGTAACAGAAGAGAGAAAGTACAAAATGTAGTTGTTACGGACGCGTGTTATCAACCCAAAAGGGTTGGTATTTGACGGGTAACAGGCCACCGGAAACCGAAGCAAAGCTTAAAGTCAATAGAAAGAGTGCAATGTAGACTGAAGGTCGTGCTCTATAAACAGGACATAAATGTATGCATAATGCATGAGCGTATGATCGCCAATACGGTTGTCTGATTATACAAAGCAAATATAGCAAGTGAATGGTCGCCATTGTGACCAAGCATGGAGTCTAGTAGCTCTACGGTTTGACATCTTGCACGCGTGTGTGGTAACGTGTGCATCCGCTAGAGCTATGATCGATTTCATAAGGGTTTGTTGTAGTCTTGAGAAACCAAATATAAAACATTACTAGCCTAGAAAAGTTAATCCATTTCATAGAGCTGGGGGGGGGGGAGTTAACTCTCAATTAACACAAGTATCTTACACGATAAATGTTTACATTTAGTTGTGTGCAAATTGGAAAACAAATATTTTAGCGAAGCAGCGCATTGGTTCCTATTCTTAAACTCACCTATCTATATTTATTCGAGTACATTAAGGACTATTTAAGCCTGAACTTGCGTAATATAATTTTTATAACCACTTTGCTTGTATTAATTATTAAATCCCTGCTATTAGCTCACACGCTCCTGATATATATCTTGTAAAAATTTTCAATCATTAATAAAATCCGTTTTTATTAATCCATTCAAATTCAAACACATTCTTTTTTAACCTATAGTGGATGACAATTGGTGGTAATACAGTTTTATCAAATATTTATTTAATAATTAATTAAATTATAAAATATGTGGGGTCCAACCGGATTTGAACTGAGAATCTTCATGTCCGAAGTCTAGCGTGCCTTAGCACTGCGCCGACTTTCCAATACTAAGAAATATATTTCTCAAAGATGTAAATGCATTTTTCACCATCTGGTTGTCGTCGAAACCTCTATTGTACAACCTTAAACTGTTGCCATGACTACCACATAATACAATAAATGGAACTCTAGGGTATCTAAACTAATATCTTTCTTTAACCTCAGAAAGAATTTACTTCGTTTTTTTCTTTAATATTACTTGTTTTAATGTGATGCCAGGAAAATAGGGAAAGAACTTGATAAGTTTTTTTTAGAGTATTTGACTTGAAAAATCAGTATTATTTCATTCCACATTTACTTGAGCTACTAGATGTACATTGCAGTTATAGGACATATATTGTTATGTCGCGTTTGATTATAGCACTTATTTTATTAACTAACTGTTTCGTAAGATGTGCCCCACTGCCAACTCATACTGCAGTTACAGTCTGAGTTGACAATGAGGCATATCTTACGAGAGGATCATTCTAATAATACAAAATGTAAGCCCTCCTATAGGCGAGTGTAAGCATTATCAATATACGTTGAATTGTTTTAGTGTCAAAAAAAGTAAGCCAATAAATAAGTAATTTAAAAATTGAAATTCTGAAAATAATCATATTCATTTCTATTAGGAATGTTTGTATATATTTAAGTGCTTTTCCCTGACTTTCCTAACATTGACGCGTTTCGGAATTACTCCATTTATAAAACCTGTGGATCTACTTCTTAAATTGTGTTGTTTAAGTTTTGAAATTGGAATAATTCCGAGACGCGTCAAGAAAGGAAAGTATTGTATTGTTAGGAAAGGCAGAAGCATGTACTCGGATATATAAAAAATTCCTAACAAAAGTGTAGACGAGAGTTTATTAAGAATTTCTTACCTATGTGCTTGAGGTAAGCGACCCTACGTAGGTGATACTGGTTACAGAACCACCCCTACTCATAACATCAAGATATTCTTGAATTTTGTACTTCATTACGTTCGGTGAATCTTATTAATCACTTAAACAATAGTTTATGACTATCCGACCTTTACATAAAACCCTATTACCTAAAACCCACGTTACCGAAATCATAAACATCCTCCAAATCATCACCGAACTAAACTATTTCACCCACAACTCAAACTTCTATTCACAACCAGATGGCCTACCCATGGGACGTCCTATCAGTAGTGTCTTAAGCGAAATTTTTCTACAACACATAGAAAACACCAAGATACTCACAAACAATACACACACACACAATATTTTTTACTGGCACAGATACGTCGATGATATCATAACACTATACAGAGGCAACTCCCGTCAATGTGAAAAACGTCTCACCTACACTAATAAAATACACTTAAAACTCCACTTCACTTCAGAAATTGAAACCAACCGATCCCTAAACTTCCTCGACCTAACCATAACAAAAAGCCACACACAAAAACACAGCTTCAACATTTACAGGAAACCCATAACAACAGACACACCTATCCACAACACCTCAAACCACCCTATCAAACACAAACACGCTGCCTTCAGATCCATGATTCATATACGTAAAGACGTCCCAATGACCACAGAAAACATGAACAAGGAACTAGACACAATTAAATATTTAGCATACACAAATGGATACACCACAATAATAGACAAACTATGGTACAAAATAAAAAAAACACTAAAATTAACACTACAGACAGGGAAAACAAATATATCACATTACCATTCATAAACAAAACAACAAACAAAATAGCCCGCAAATTTCATAAAATAGGTTACAAAATAGCATACAAAACCAATAACAAATTACAATACAAAATACAACACAACACCAACAACAAAGATAAACTACAAGCACCAGGCGTATACAAACTAAACTGCGACGAATGTAACAAATTCTTTATTGGACAAACAGGTCGCAGCTTTAAACAAAGAGTCGAAGAACACAAACATAACACCAACTCAACATTTTACAATCACTTAAAACAAACAGTACACAAATACACAAACATTTATCATAATTTAGAAATCCTACACATCGACAAAAAAGGGCAACATATCAGCACACTAGAACAATATGAAATTTACAGACACACAAAAACACAAAATACAAACATATTAAACGAACAAACTCAATACAAATCACACATACTCTTTGATACTATCGAAAACCTACCTTTAAAACCGTCACCGCTTGACCCAACATCTCCAAGCAGAAGACACTGAGCACATAGCGATCGAAAACGTTCTGTCTCAGTAAGTTTTAACAAATTTACTAAATATAAAGTTCGGATAGTCATAAACTATTGTGAAAGTGATTACCAAGATATTACCCCTATTCCTTAGTACCTAACTCAATCTACCCTTGTTTAAAATTTCTCATGCAAGGAGGTTTACGTATATATGTCCCCGTTAAAGAGTAGGTCTTCGAGTACGCATATACCTATGAATACCCCCTTGGTACGCATCTATACCTCCTCTGGTAGGCTTTTATAATACCTCCCCTGGTACGCATCTATAATACCTCCCCTGCATCCTGCACCAGATGGTTTCATCGACAGCTACCTATAATAAACTCCTTAACTTTCTCCATTAACCGTAATAGTCATACAGATTAATAGCCCTTAATCCACACACAAGCATATTAGTGGCTTCAAAGTGACGCTTGGAAGATTTATAAAGTTTTGTAACGTCTCAGTAAATCGGAGTTTTTTCAAGCGTGTCTGACGGTCCTGGCAGACGGGAAGTGTCCGGTAGGACGACCTTACAAACAATCTCAAGGCCCTATACTGGTTTTGGAATTTACCAAACCTGTTAGCCATGTCCTTGACGTGTTACATAGTCTTTTAATTTTATTTGTAAAAACAAATTTTTAATTTACATTTTAATTTTGTAGAAAAATAATGCTTACAAATTAATTTTGAAGGAAATATATATTTTTGCGCACCGTAATTATGAGCAATATAATAAGGAAACCAGCTACCTTTGTTTGTGTAAGCTGTAAGATGCACGTGGACGCTCCTATCAGTCACTAATCTACTTTTATGTCCCGGCACAGTATAGCTGATGTTTTCGTCAAGCCATTACGTCTGGAATGTTGATAACAGGCGCTTTCCAGAAAGTAAAGCTTGCATTGTGAAGCATTCTACAGTTGGCCTGCTGCCTTGAACAATTGGTCGGAGCCGCTGTTGAACCAACCTCTCAAATTCTTCTTTCAGAAATGTCACCTCCTGATGGCCCTTTCCCTAAATATCCCAGCTGAAATAGTCCACACAGTTCTCACCTTATAACGGCTTCCAGGTGTTTGGGTTTCGTTTTTTTGTATTCAGTAGTACCACTATGCTTTTTCATACTATTGAAAATCCCCACTTTCGTAATCCATTGCGCCCAAGGACTGCCAATATACGAAGGCGCATCCACATTTTATAACCCTCCAGTCTCTTGGCATCCGTCTTTATAAACGTGAACACCAATGGCCCGTGACATTTCATAAAAGACACTTCAAGTTTAAAAGCAGGAAACAGCCTGTTTAATCTCAACGTTTTTCAATAATTCACTAGGGAACAACTATCAGTGCAACCTACAGATTGTCACTCATATTTAGAACCTACATTGCCCCATTTGATATATTTAGCATATAAATTCACGTTTTAATGTTAAAAAAGAATATACATAAAGGATGACTAAAAAAAATATATATTTTCTCAACATGGAGTCAGCCTTTTTAATAAGATAATCAGTTACCTTAATCCGTGTGACTATAAGATGCCCCGCTGAGGAGGATTCTATCAGTCAATTTGTACTTTTACCTCCAGCCACAGTATATAGATGGTTTCGCCAAGCCAGTAGGTTTGGGCTGTTAATAACTTAAAGGGATGTTTATAAGCAACCAAAGCTTGCATTGCAAAGCAGGCAGTCGGTTTAGTTCCAACTATTTTGCAATAATTCCCTAGGAAACCACCCTACAGAACCTAGATCTAAACATGTGTTTAGGATAGATCGTCGCCTACACTTCTGCGTGTAAGGTTTATTAGAATATAACCGCCCTTCCGCCACCCTTCGCCCTAGTTTAGCCAACATGACGTCACTACACCCTCTTAACGCCACAAACTACCACTTCACGCGCCGCAAATGGCCATCACACAACGCGAATAAACTAACTGTCCTGCAGCGCCATATCCATGTTACAGTACATTGCCAGTCGCGGTTACAGCTTTATGATATGAGCTTTATCCAAATGTGGATTTATTCCGCTCGTATTAACACAATGTAATTTTGTACTTTGTTGCGGTTTAAAGTTTGCTGTTTTCGCAAACCGCAACGACCACGAGTAGCGATGAATCTGCGTTTGCTCACCATGCAGTTAACTTTGCCTTAACTCAAACTTCCTGAGTTAATTGTTAACATTTACTCTTTCTTAGTGTTTACAGAGCCACTCTCTTCCTTATTTTATGATATTATGGAATAGTTTTTCCTGTAAAGTTGCCACTTTTATGTAACTCTTCTTTATGTTTACATTTAATCATCGGGGTAGTGGGTACTTCTTCTCATCGTCGTTGGTGTTCTTTGATTAACCAACCATGCCCACGCACTTCCAAAATATTCCCGTATACCCACCAGGATAAGGGTATTACTTTGTCCTTTCTTAGGACTTCCTGATTCCATTTATTCGCCCTTTATATTTTTTGTTTACAAAGATGTACACCGGATAGAGATTAGGTCCTCAGGTAAGCCGTTTTGCACATGTGATCACGTGATCCCATATTATCTCACTTTTATCCTGTATCAATAGTTCCGTAGTACGGGGTATATACGGAGTTCTTTATGTATGGATAAATATCTTTGTTGTTCCTGTCATCCTCCTTACAAAGATGTACACCGGATAGAGATTAGGTCCTCAGGTAAGCAGTTTTGCACATGTGATCACGTGATCCCATAATATCTCACTTTTATCCTGTATCAATAGTTCCGTAGTACGGGGTATATACGGAGTTCTTTATGTATGAATAAATATCTTTGTTGTTCCTGTCATCCTCCTTACAAAGATGTACACCGGATAGAGATTAGGTCCTCAGGTAAGCCGTTTTGCACATGTGATCACGTGATCCCATAATATCTCACTTTTATCCTGTATCAATAGTTTCGTAGTACGGGGTATATATGGAGTTCTTTATGTATGGATAAATATCTTTGTTGTTCCTGTCATCCTCTTTACAAAGATGTACACCGGGTAGAGATTAGGTCCTCAGGTAAGCCGTTTTGCACATGTGATCACGTGATCCCATAATATCTCACTTTTATCCTGTATCAATAGTTCCGTAGTACGGGGTATATACGGAGTTCTTTATGTATGAATAAATATCTTTGTTGTTCCTGTCATCCTCCTTACAAAGATGTACACCGGATAGAGATTAGGTCCTCAGGTAAGCCGTTTTGCACATGTGATCACGTGATCCCATAATATCTCACTTTTATCTTGTATCAATAGTTTCGTAGTACGGGGTATATACGGAGTTCTTTATGTATGAATAAATATCTTTGTTGTTCCTGTCATCCTCCTTACAAAGATGTACACCGGATAGAGATTAGGTCCTCAGGTAGCAGTTTTGCACATGTGATCACGTGATCCCATATCTCACTTTTATCTTGTATCAATAGTTACGTAGTACGGGGTATGTACGGAGTTCTTTATGTATGAATAAATATCTTTGTTGTTCCTGTCATCCTCCTTACAAAGATGTACACCGGATAGAGATTAGGTCCTCAGGTAAGCAGTTTTGCACATGTGATCACGTAATCCCATAATATCTCACTTTTATCCTGTATCAATAGTTTCGTAGTACGGATAATATACTGAGTTCTTTATGTATGGATAAATATCTTTGTTGTTCCTGTCATCCTCCTTACAAAGATGTACACCGGATAGAGATTAGGTCCTCAGGTAAGCCGTTTTGCACATGTGATCACGTGATCCCATAATATCTCACTTTTATCCTGTATCAATAGTTCCGTAGTACGGGGTATATACGGAGTTCTTTATGTATGGATAAATATCTTTGTTGTTCCTGTCATCCTCCTTACAAAGATGTACACCGGATAGAGATTAGGTCCTCAGGTAAGCCGTTTTGCACATGTGATCACGTGATCCCATATTATCTCACTTTTATCCTGAATCAATAGATCCGTAGTACCTGGTACATACGGAGTTCTTTATGTATGGATAATTATCTTTGTTGTTCCTGTCATCCTCATTACAAAGATGTACACCGGATAGAGATTAGGTCCTCAGGTAAGCCGTTTTGCACATGTGATCACGTGATCCCATAATATCTCACTTTTATCCTGTATCAATAGTTCCGTAGTACGGGGTATATACGGAGTTCTTTATGTATGGATAAATATCTTTGTTGTTCCTGTCATCCTCCTTACAAAGATGTACACCGGATAGAGATTAGGTCCTCAGGTAAGCCGTTTTGCACATGTGATCACGTGATCCCATAATATATCACTTTTATCCTGTATCAATAGTTCCGTAGTACGGGGTATATACGGAGTTCTTTATGTATGGATAAATATCTTTGTTGTTCCTGTCATCCTCCTTACAACGATGTACACCGGATAGAGATTAGGTCCTCAGGTAAGCCGTTTTGCACATGTGATCTCGTGATCCCATAATATCTCACTTTTATCCTGTATCAATAGTTCCGTAGTACGGGGTATATACGGAGTTCTTTATGTATGGATAAATATATTTGTTGTTCCTGTCATCCTCCTTACAAAGATGTACACCGGATAGAGATTAGGTCCTCAGGTAAGCAGCTTTGCACATGTGATCACGTGATCCTATAATATCTCACTTTTATCCTGTATCAATAGTTCCGTAGTACGGATAATATACTGAGTTCTTTATGTATGGATAAATATCTTTGTTGTTCCTGTCATCCTCCTTACAAAGATGTACACCGGATAGAGATTAGGTCCTCAGGTAAGCAGTTTTGCACATGTGATCACGTGATCCCATAATATCTCACTTTTATCCTGTATCAATAGTTCCGAAGTACGGGGTATATACGGAGTTCTTTATGTATGGATAAATATCTTTGTTGTTCCTGTCATCCTCCTTACAAAGATGTACACCGGATAGAGATTAGGTCCTCAGGTAAGCCGTTTTGCACATGTGATCACGTGATCCCATAATATCTCACTTTTATCCTGTATCAATAGTTCCGTAGTACGGGGTATATACGGAGTTCTTTATGTATGGATAAATATCTTTGTTGTTCCTGTCATCCTCCTTACAAAGATGTACACCGGATAGAGATTAGGTCCTCAGGTAAGCCGTTTTGCACATGTGATCACGTGATCCCATAATATCTCACTTTTATCCTGTATCAATAGTTCCTCCGTAGTACGGGGTATATACGGAGTTCTTTATGTATGGATAAATATCTTTGTTGTTCCTGTCATCCTCCTTACAAAGATGTACACCGGATAGAGATTAGGTCCTCAGGTAAGCAGTTTTGCACATGTGATCACGTGATCCCATAATATCTCACTTTTATCCTGTATCAATAGTTCCGTAGTACGGATAATATACTGAGTTCTTTATGTATGGATAAATATCTTTGTTGTTCCTGTCATCCTCCTTACAAAGATGTACACCGGATAGAGATTAGGTCCTCAGGTAAGCCGTTTTGCACATGTGATCACGTGATCCCATAATATCTCACTTTTATCCTGTATCAATAGTTCCGTAGTACGGGGTATATACGGAGTTCTTTATGTATGGATAAATATCTTTGTTGTTCCTGTCATCCTCCTTACAAAGATGTACACCGGATAGAGATTAGGTCCTCAGGTAAGCAGTTTTGCACATGTGATCACGTGATCCCATAATATCTCACTTTTATCCTGTATCAATAGTTCCGTAGTACGGATAATATACTGAGTTCTTTATGTATGGATAAATATCTTTGTTGTTCCTGTCATCCTCCTTACAAAGATGTACACCGGATAGAGATTAGGTCCTCAGGTAAGCCGTTTTGCACATGTGATCACGTGATCCCATATTATCTCACTTTTATCCTGTATCAATAGTTCCGTAGTACGGGGTACATACGGAGTTCTTTATGTATGGATAAATATCTTTGTTGTTCCTGTCATCCTCCTTACAAAGATGTACAATGTAAATTTACACTATTAAACCAATTATTGTATACGTTTGCAATAAACATGCGGGTAGGGGTTACCTCTTTTCATTCTGGTTCAGAAAAGTTGTACTGCCCACTCGAAGCTTCAATTAGCTTTATACTTTATAAAATTATACTTTTTAAACATTAGCTTTATAGTTTATAAAAAATGGAGCACAGTTAGCAATAATAAAATTGTATCTTGGGAACCAGTTTGCTCTTAGACTCTGCTCCAGGGGAGAAATTCGTTTCTTTCATTAATCTAGCTCCTTAAGGCTGTGATGTAGGTATTTTATAAAGGGAATCCTTCAATTCATGCTATGAGCTCCCCCCCCTCTCTCTCTCCAACTTTTAATTAAACTTACTAAACTAAACAATAAAAATAAGTGTCAATAATATCTAATTACCTTAAAGTATTCATCGAAAGTCTTTTATCATTATTCTAAATATCTAGTTGGGATACATTTGTATAAAAAGATTATGTTTCCTAACGTACGAGGTAAACAGTTGAAAGCGTTAAACATGTCCTCTTGTTCCGAGCGGAGATGCAGAAAACTACACCGAAATTTAGGTAACTTCCCTGGTCTACAAGATAGCATCGTTGCAGACATTTTTGCACATGTTAAAACCAAATCTGTCATAATTTGATACTTTGCAGCTATATTCTGATGTTGAATGACTTAATGCAGGGCATTATAAAAAGAAGATGAATATAAAACGTTTTGTGAGGTGAAGTTCGTTTTATGTATTTTTTACGTGTTTCTGGAGACTTTTTGCTTCGCCATGCATAATTTTCTTGTTCAGATGAAATATCAAGCCTGCACTTACTATAGAACTTATTAAAATCGCTTTTTATAAATTAAGAACCATGTTATAGTACATTATAATTCAGCTACAAAGGATCGGGATATGGTAGACTTTCTTTTAATATTTACTAGTGCACGAGGTAAAGAATTGAAAGCGTTAAACATTGCCTTCACGTTCCGATACAAATAAACGTATAGTCTACCGAAATGTAGGTAACTTCCCTTGTCTACAAGATAGCATCGTTACAGACATATTAGTACATGTATAGCCAATTCTGTCCTAACCTGATACTTTGCAGCTATATTCTAATGTTGAATGACTTAATGCAGGGCATTATAAAAAGAACATGAATATGTTTTGTGTGTATTGTGGTATGAAGTTGGTTTTATGTTTTTTTTTTTTTTAATTCTAAATTCTGGGGCGTCTCTACCAAGATTTATTATTTTTTCTTGTGTCTGGAGACTTTTTGGTTCGCCATGCTGGTTTGCCATGCATAATTTTCTTCTACCAAAATCTAATAGAGCTTCATCTCGGAAGAAAATAAATACCCAAAAGATTTTAGTTACTCAAGTGCAACATAATACTCATGTATTAAGTACATTTCAAAATGTTTTAATATCGTAAATTATCGTAAAATAAACACTTCTATATTTGGTCCACTTTATAACCCCAAAGCAGGATATTAGGTTTCCATGATTGGTTTAAATACCGAGAACATTTGTGCGATATTTATTTATAAAGTGGAGGGATTTAGAGTTCATCAACGTCAGAATTTAGATTAGTAACATTCCTCTAAGAATACTTTAATATTGCAATAAACGGGAATATGGTTATGCCCTACTTGTGTGAGGTTTGCAGCCACGCTTTGTACAACTTAGTTTAGTTTGCTACTGTTGTTAAGTTATTTGCTGCTTTTTTCTGATTTAGTTATGAGCAATACACACACACACACACACACACACACACACACACACACACACACACACACACACACACACACACACACACACACACACACACACACACACACACACACACACACACACACACACACACACACACACACACACACACACACACACACACACACACACACACACACACACACACACACACACACACACACACACACACACACACACACACACACACACACACACACACACACACACACACACGCACACACACGCGCGCGCGCGCGCGCCTTTTCTTCGTAATTATGTGATGGATGTAGATGTAGACTAATATTTTGTTGGTTCTTTTTGTTCGAATAGTATGTTGAAAACATTGATAGCTAGTATTTTACTGAATGTACTACTACGTTTGTAATATAGTTAATTAACGAAAGTGTGTATATTTTACGAATATTAATATGGCTCTTAGAAAGTAGTTTACTGCTCACGGAACATATAGTCAGAGCATTGGTGAGAGAACACAGATCACAGAGTCTAGAGCACAGAACATGGGGCACAGAACATAGAGGACAGGAGGTTGAGCTTAGAGCATATATCACAAAGCATGGAACATATACCATGTAAGGCAGAACATAGAGGACACAGCATAAGGCTCAGATCCTAGATCACAGAGCCTGGAGCACAGAGCTTGGAGCATAGAACATAGAGGACAGGAGATAGAGCTCAGAGCATAGACAACAAAGCATGGAACACATACCATATAACGCAGAACATAGAGGGCACAGTATGAGGCACACATCTTAGATCACAGAGCCTAGACCACAGAGCAAGGCGCACAGAACGTAGAATACAGGTCATAGAATTCAGAGCATAGAGCAGCGAACATAGGCTACAGAACATAGAGAGCAGAGCATAGACTACAGAACATAGAGTTTAGAGCATGCAAGTATTTTACTGAATGTACTACTACGTTTGTAATATAGTTAATTAACGAAAGTGTGTATATTTTACGAATATTAATATGGCTCTTAGAAAGTAGTTTACTGCTCACGGAACATATAGCCAGAGCATTGGTGAGAGAACACAGATCACAGAGTCTAGAGCACAGAACATGGGGCACAGAACATAGAGGACATGAGGTTGAGCTTACAGCATATATCACAAAGCATGGAACATATACCATGTAAGGCAGAACATAGAGGACACAGCATAAGGCTCAGATCCTAGATCACAGAGCCTGGAGCACAGAGCTTGGAGCATAGAACATAGAGGACAGGAGATAGAGCTCAGAGCATAGACAACAAAGCATGGAACACATACCATATAACGCAGAACATAGAGGGCACAGTATAAGGCACACATCTTAGATCACAGAGCCTAGACCACAGAGCAAGGCGCACAGAACGTAGAATACAGGACATAGAATTCAGAGCATAGAGCAGCGAACATAGGCTACAGAACATAGAGAGCAGAGCATAGACCACAGAACACAGAGTTTAGAGCATGCAACACAGACCATAAAGGAAAGGACATAAAGCTCAGAGCATATAGCAGCGAACATAGCGGACAGAACATAGAGCTCAGAGCAGAGATCATAGATCACAGGATACAGAGGACGGAGCACGAAGCTCAGAGTACAGAGCGTGCATCACAGAGCATAGAACATAGAGCACAGTTCATGGACCAGATGATGATATCGAGAACTGAGCATTGAGCTCAGAGCATTGATCTCTTAGTGTAGAACATAGAGAACAAATCCTGGAGTACAGGATATAGAGGAGCATGTATCACAGAACCTAGAGCACAGAGAGTGCATCACAGATCATATAACACAGATCATGGAACATAAAACAAAGAGCACTGATATGCTACTTATGAAGAGGGCTTGTAAAATAATATGGTCACAAATTGATGTTATAAAATAAGGATAACTTTATCATATTGTCACATCATATTAAACTTCCAGGTCGTGTTCCATAAACAAATTTACTTTGCCGTTTTAAAATTGAGTATCACTTACAGTCGCTAATAATAGCACTTTTATAAACACGAACAAGTTAAATTAGCGAGTTTTTATAACGTTGGCCTAATTGGATTAAGATGAAATTTTACTGAATACAGAAACAGTCAAGTTGTGCTCAGAACCCAATTAAAACCCTTACTAATTCGTGCTATGATCCCGGAGGTAAAAATAATTCGTCATACAATCAGATTCAGGTGATTTAAAGGAACTTTCTCTGCCGTAATATATTGCAAAACTATATAGTAATACAATAGTTTCAAAAATACGATTGTGACACTTATGACGTAGTAATTAGCTATGACGTCACCGAAAGTTAGATGAATGCATACAATTAAAATTACCTCCTGTATTTTTTTTTACTTCAAGTAGCAAGGAATAAACAAATACAATATTGGAGTTGTACTTCTCTGCAAAATAAGTCTCTAAATCCAAGCAACCGTTTCACAGAATTAATTATGACGTTCTTCTATATTTAAATTTTAAAACCTTCTTTCACAAAACCCAGTTAACGGATCGGCTTGAGAGTATATTTGCTTCACTTTAAATTCTTGCGAACAGTGAACTAATTCTGTTTAATATTTTACTTTTTAAACCATCGTCTTGTGTAACTGATTAAAACTTTATTTCGGTTTTCACACCATAATAACTTAGCTTCCCAAGTTAAAGTGGTAATGTTAAGGCTTACACTATTATAGCAAATATGTAAAAATCATGCCACTATTTTCTGTAATTCTACCGCTATCATATCTAATTTAGTGGACTCGTAGACTATTTTCTGCCATTCTATCACTGTCATATCTCTTTTAGTGGACCTTTACATTGCTTTCTGCCTCCCTTCTGCTATCATATCTCCTTTAGTGGACTCGTACACGGTTTTCTGCCATTCTACCGCTGTCATTTCTCCTTTAGTGGACTCGTAGACTGTTTTCTGCCATTATATCGCTATCACATCCCCTTTAGTGGACTCTTACATTGCTTTCTGCCTCCCTTCTGCTATCATATCTCCTTTAGTGGACTCGTACACTATTTTCTGCCATTCTACCTCTGTCATGTCTTCTTTATTGGATTCGTAAATGGCTCTCTGCCGCTCAATTGCTATCATAACGTTTTTAGTGGACTCATATTTTTTTCTGTTATCCTACCCCTATCATATCTCCTTTAGTGGACTCCTACATTGCTCTCTGCCTCTCTACTGCTATCATATCTCCTTTAGAGGACTCTTACATTGCTCTCTGCCTCTCTTCTGCAATCATATCTCGTTTAGTGGACTCTTACATTGTTTCCTGCCTCTCTCCTTTAGTTGACTCTTACATTCCTTTCTGCCTCTCTACTACTATTATATCTCCTTTAGTTTACTCGTACATTTTTTCAGTTATCCTACCCCTATCATATCTCCTTTAGTGTACTCGTACATGGGTTTCTTCCGATTCTAGTTAACCTACTGCCATGGAGAGCCGGTTTGATCTCTCTTGCATTAAGCATCCTCCAGGCTTGTCGTCGGCAGAACTGAAATGTCCTTAGTTCTGGAGGTACATAATATACCTCTGATGGAACAGTCACTCTCTTGCATCAAAACTACACACATTTACACGTCTTTTGTGTTGTCAAAAACACTGTCCTTCAACTGAAGTGCTGCTTTGTGCGGCAAATACATAAACTACTTTAACGAAATCAATGTTTAAGGCTCGAGACAAGTAACCTACTATTGTATCTAGTTTTTGCTTTTCTTGTAATTGAATATCGACCGGCTTTAATAATTGTATAGTTCGCTGGTTTCAGTTTATTGTTTGCAAGTGTAACGGGAATGTCTCGGATACGTTGATTTCACGAGGCTGCAAAGATTTCTAAAAATGGCTTTCGAAAATATTTTTGATATAATTTAATTCTCTCTGCCAGTCCCCCTTCCCTTCTATTTGAGTAGATTTGCTCCCTTTGAATATTTTCTTCAATGGAATTTATATTCAGTCTACTGTAACTTATTCGCCTTATTACCTCTTTTTGATCTTTTTATCGATTGCTTCCGTCGTATCATATCCTGAGAATTGAATAAGTGATTCATTTCCCTTTTATTTAAAAAAAGTTATTTTTGTTTGATGTATGATATTGTTTATTTACACTTCCGCCACGATTTCTTTGTTATCTGATATAAAGTTAGTCTGAGGGAGCAAATAGCACATTTTGTGATATTGTAGCTCTTTTCACTCAATTAAATCATGACCTTTCCATGATTTTCTTTTATCGGTAATTAAGGCAATCATTTAAAAAAAAATCATATAATGTATTATAATATCCTTACACATAAAACACACACACACACACACACACACACACACACACACACACACACACACACACACACACACACACACACACACACACACACCAAGTTTACCAACGCTAACACAAGGAGTCAGCGTGCTAACACTACCACAAAGAGACACTCTGTAAACTGACACGACCACTATGAGTCACACAGTCTACTAACGCTGGAAAGGAATCACACAGTCCATTAACACTGCCTCAAGGGGTCATACAGTCCATTAACACTGCCTCAAGGAGTCACACAGTTCATAACACTACCTCAAGGAGTCATGCAGTCCGTTAACACGGCATCAGTGTGTCGCGCAGTCCATTGATACTGCATCAATGTGTTACTCAGTCCATTAACACTGCCTGAAGGAGTCACACAGTCCATTAACACTGCCTGAAGGAGTCACACAGTTCATAACACTACCTCAAGGAGTCATGCAGTCCGTTAACACGGCATCAGTGTGTCGCGCAGTCCATTGATACTGCATCAATGTGTTACTCAGTCCATTAACACTGCCTCAAGGGGTCATACAGTCCGTTAACACGGCATCAGTGTGTTGCGCAGTCCATTGATACTGCATCAATGTGTTACTCAGTCCATTAACACTGCCTCAAGGGGTCATACACTCCATTAACACTGCCTCAAGGAGTAACACAGTTCATAACACTACCTCAAGGAGTTATGCAGTCCGTTAACACGGCATCAGTGTGTCGCGCAGTCCATTGATACTGCATCAATGTGTTACTCAGTCCATTAACACTGCCTCAAGGAATCACACAGTCCATTAACACTGCCTCAAGGAGTCACACATTCAAATAACACTGCCTGAAGGAGTGTCACAGTTCATAACACTACCTCAAGGAGTCATGCAGTCCGTTAACACGGCATCAGTGTGTCGCGCAGTCCATTGATACTGCATCAATGTGTTACCCAGTCCATTAACACGGCCTCAAGGAATCACACAGTCCATTAACACTGTCTCAAGGAGTCACGCAGTCCATTAACACTGCCTGAAGGAGTCACACAGTTCATAACACTACCTCATGGAGTCATGCAGTCCGTTAACACGGCATCAGTGTGTCGCGCAGTCCATTGATACTGCATCAATGTGTTACTCAGTCCATTAACACTGCCTCAAGGGGTCATACAGTCCGTTAACACGGCATCAGTGTGTTGCGCAGTCCATTGATACTGCATCAATGTGTTACTCAGTCCATTAACACTGCCTCAAGGGGTCATACACTCCATTAACACTGCCTCAAGGAGTAACACAGTTCATAACACTACCTCAAGGAGTTATGCAGTCCGTTAACACGGCATCAGTGTGTCGCGCAGTCCATTGATACTGCAACAATGTGTTACTCAGTCCATTAACACTGCCTCAAGGAATCACACAGTCCATTAACACTGCCTCAAGGAGTCACACATTCAAATAACACTGCCTGAAGGAGTCACACAGTTCATAACACTACCTCAAGGAGTCATGCAGTCCGTTAACACGGCATCAGTGTGTCGCGCAGTCCATTGATACTGCATCAATGTGTTACCCAGTCCATTAACACGGCCTCAAGGAATCACACAGTCCATTAACACTGTCACAAGGAGTCACGCAGTCCATTAACACTGCCTGAAGGAGTCACACAGTTCATAACACTACCTCAAGGAGTCATGCAGTCCGTTAACACGGCATCAGTGTGTCGCGCAGTCCATTGATACTGCATCAATGTGTTACTCAGTCCATTAACACTGCCTCAAGGGGTCATACAGTCCATTAACACTGCCTCAAGGAGTCACACAGTTCATAACACTACCTCAAGGAGTCATGCAGTCCGTTAACACGGCATCAGTGTGTCGCGCAGTCCATTGATACTGCATCAATGTGTTACTCAGTCCATTAACACTGCCTCAAGGGGTCATACAGTCCATTAACACTGCCTCAAGGAGTCACACAGTTCATAACACTACCTCAAGGAGTCATGCAGTCCGTTAACACGGCATCAGTGTGTCGCGCAGTCCATTGATACTGCATCAATGTGTTACTCAGTCCATTAACACTGCCTGAAGGAGTCACACAGTCCATTAACACTGCCTGAAGGAGTCACACAGTTCATAACACTACCTCAAGGAGTCATGCAGTCCGTTAACACGGCATCAGTGTGTCGCGCAGTCCATTGATACTGCATCAATGTGTTACTCAGTCCATTAACACTGCCTCAAGGGGTCATACAGTCCGTTAACACGGCATCAGTGTGTTGCGCAGTCCATTGATACTGCATCAATGTGTTACTCAGTCCATTAACACTGCCTCAAGGGGTCATACACTCCATTAACACTGCCTCAAGGAGTAACACAGTTCATAACACTACCTCAAGGAGTTATGCAGTCCGTTAACACGGCATCAGTGTGTCGCGCAGTCCATTGATACTGCATCAATGTGTTACTCAGTCCATTAACACTGCCTCAAGGAATCACACAGTCCATTAACACTGCCTCAAGGAGTCACACATTCAAATAACACTGCCTGAAGGAGTGTCACAGTTCATAACACTACCTCAAGGAGTCATGCAGTCCGTTAACACGGCATCAGTGTGTCGCGCAGTCCATTGATACTGCATCAATGTGTTACCCAGTCCATTAACACGGCCTCAAGGAATCACACAGTCCATTAACACTGTCTCAAGGAGTCACGCAGTCCATTAACACTGCCTGAAGGAGTCACACAGTTCATAACACTACCTCAAGGAGTCATGCAGTCCGTTAACACGGCATCAGTGTGTCGCGCAGTCCATTGATACTGCATCAATGTGTTACTCAGTCCATTAACACTGCCTCAAGGGGTCATACAGTCCGTTAACACGGCATCAGTGTGTTGCGCAGTCCATTGATACTGCATCAATGTGTTACTCAGTCCATTAACACTGCCTCAAGGGGTCATACACTCCATTAACACTGCCTCAAGGAGTAACACAGTTCATAACACTACCTCAAGGAGTTATGCAGTCCGTTAACACGGCATCAGTGTGTCGCGCAGTCCATTGATACTGCAACAATGTGTTACTCAGTCCATTAACACTGCCTCAAGGAATCACACAGTCCATTAACACTGCCTCAAGGAGTCACACATTCAAATAACACTGCCTGAAGGAGTCACACAGTTCATAACACTACCTCAAGGAGTCATGCAGTCCGTTAACACGGCATCAGTGTGTCGCGCAGTCCATTGATACTGCATCAATGTGTTACCCAGTCCATTAACACGGCCTCAAGGAATCACACAGTCCATTAACACTGTCTCAAGGAGTCACGCAGTCCATTAACACTGCCTGAAGGAGTCACACAGTTCATAACACTACCTCAAGGAGTCATGCAGTCCGTTAACACGGCATCAGTGTGTCGCGCAGTCCATTGATACTGCATCAATGTGTTACTCAGTCCATTAACACTGCCTCAAGGGGTCATACAGTCCATTAACACTGCCTCAAGGAGTCACACAGTTCATAACACTACCTCAAGGAGTCATGCAGTCCGTTAACACGGCATCAGTGTGTCGCGCAGTCCATTGATACTGCATCAATGTGTTACTCAGTCCATTAACACTGCCTCAAGGGGTCATACAGTCCATTAACACTGCTTCAAAGAGTCACACAGTCAAATAACAGTACCTCAGCGTGTCACGCAGTCCATTAGTATTGCCTCAGGGTGTCACGCAGTCCATTAACACTGCCTCAAGGAGTCACGCAGTCCATTAGTACTGCCTCAGGGTGCCACGTAGTCAAATAACACTACCTCAGGGTGTCACGCAGTCCATTAGTACTGCCTCAGGGTGTCACGCAGTCCATTAACACTGCCTCAAGGAGTCACACAGTCAAATAACACTACCTCAAGGAGTCACACAGTTCATAACACTACTTCAAGGAGTCATGCAGTCCGTTCACACGGCATCAGTGTGTCGCGCAGTCCATTAGTACTGCCTTAGGGTGTCACGCAGTCCATTAACACTGCATCAAGGAGCCACCCAGTCCATTGACACTGCATCAAGGAGTCACCCGGTCCATTAACACTGCTTCAAGGTGTCACGAAGTCCATTAACATTGCATCAAGAAGTCACCTAGTCCATTAACACTGCCTCAGGGTGTCACGCAGTCCATTAACACTGCATCAAGGCGCCACCCAGTCCATTGACACTGCATCAAGGAGTCACCCGGTCCATTAACACTGCTTCAAGGTGTCACGAAGTCCATTAACATTGCATCAAGAAGTCACACAGTCCATTAACACTGCCTCAAGGTGATATGCAGCGTAATAACACTGCATCAATGTGTCACGCAGTCCATTAACACTGCCTCAAGGAGTCACTTACTCCATTAAGTCTGCATCAAGGAGTCATCCAGTACATTAACACTGCCTCAAGATGTCACGCAGTCCATTAACACTGCCTCAAGGAGTCATGCAGTCCATTAACACTACATATGTGTATCACGCAGTCCATTAACACTGCCACACGGAGTTACTTAGGTAACCTACATTACCACAGTTCTTCAACATCAATAATGAAAATATGTTTGAATGTATGTCTAGGTATAGAAATACAAATGTTTCTCAAACTTTTGAGATAAATCGGCATCGGTAGCAAGTTCTCTTTCCTGACAGCAAAAGCTCTTTGCTCAGTAGTTTTGTTTTCTTCTATTTCTATTGCTGAAAACTAAATCTCGACAGGTTTCGTTAAATAAAACTTTAAGCATGATAGTTCGTTTGAAATAAGGGCTCGCGGTTCCTATAAATACGGTAATGCTACTTGGAACCACTGCCATCATTATTTAAAGGAACATTTTGCGCACTCTTTGCTTTCGCCTCTGACAGTGATAGAACAAAGCACGACTCGAATGGAACAAACACGGGCTCTCGCTTTTACAACGCTGCCGCACAATTTTATTTTCTTATTTGATTGCGTAACTGGATTCGCTGCTGGGGAAGAAAGATTTATCATCCGCCCAGAGCTCTTCAACGTCACACCCCGTCCCACCTCCATGAGGAAGAACACGTTGTGTCCTTTTAGTTTAGGAAAATGTGAGGAGATTTATTTTTTCTCTTCCGTCTTGTCAACAAACAAATAAGATTAAATTTATTCCTCTCAGAGTTCGTCGTTGGCAACACTGTTGGCGGGACTGTGGATTTGTTGCGACAAAATACACAAATCTCGCGTCTCTTGTTAAACGGGAGTTGGTTTAAAAAAACAAGTTTGTTTTTATAGGTTTTTCACAGTATACAGTATGTGCATAGAAGCGCCCCATCCAGCTTCTCTTTAATAGAGCGTTAAATGTTTGGTTTACTGTGGTACTTCGCTCATCGGTCGTGTTGGTTTGGTTACAATGCTCTAGACGAATTGTAGGTTTAATATTGTTAGAAAACTACACTACCTAGAGCGATAAGGAAAACGATTGTACCTACGTTTGTGACAACAATGTTTGGCAAATGTATTGGAAAAGTAACGTCCTTGAAAATACTGCTACTGAAATGTAAGCGGAGGCGACTCAATTTCAGATTGAGGATATTAAAATATTAAAAAAGGATTTGTTGAGTCCTACTTCTTCTCCTATAAAAAAACATTCCAACAAAACTGTAGTAATACGCTAATTACATAATAAATTAACATACAAGATAAGATCCGGATTACCTTTGTATAATCAAGAAGTAGAACGGGGCTACTTTTCTCTTCACTCCGGCCAGGGGATCACTGTAACTTTCCCTTAGTCCTCATGTATCTCGTTTACCCTTATCATCTTAACAAGGTGATTCAAAAGGTAGAGTCTTCAATATGTTCCGATAGACGAGGTCTACATCTGGTATGCGATGATACACACCCTGCCACATTATAACTCCTACATTTTTACCAAGGGAACATTGTAACCTTCACTTAGTCCTCCTTTATCAAGTCTACCCTTATCCTCTTCTTAACAAAGGGATTTAACTGGTGGACACATGATCCTGATAGACCTTAGGTTTACATCTGGTATGTGATCTCACCCACGTCATGCCATACTCCTCTACAGAGGATTATATGCTCTTCTTTAATCCTACATGTGTTTACATTCTTTTTCTGTCCTTTGTTTAAGGTAAGTTTTAGGCTACTAGCTATTTTATTTTGTTAGCAAAATACATGGTCCAGTTACGGTGTTTCTCAAGCACGTTATCATTTTAAATCGGTGTAACACGCTCGGCGTATGTGCGTGTGCGTGAATGTAGAGAGGGTGCTTTTATATCTGTGCGCTCGCGTGTCTGGAAATTTTCTTAAAATTTTCTAAATTATTTTAATACTTGTTTCATCGTATAGTATTGAACGAGGTGGAGTAATTGGCAGTAATGGCCGTGCTCCAGGACACAGTTTGCCCGCATAGCCGCTGGGTGAGTGTATACAATGAATGTGACTAAAAGCTCCTGCTGCGGCTAGCGTATTGACCTAAGGTTGGCTGTCTACGTCCCTAAAGACATTGAAACATGTCAGCGGTGTGTAAACGTTAATTGAGTCTACAGTGGCGCTTAGATAGGCAGATATATAAAGTAATTAAATTCAAACATTGGCCAAGGCCCGAAACATGCAACATCTCCTTACCTTATCTTCTAATTGGATATCGACCCGCGCGTATGGAGCGGGATGTTTGCCGACTTGACTCAGCGACTCATGGCGCGTACATCCCCGGTCTAAAGTAATTCCAGGAGATTGTGGCTAGACGCGCGTTTCCCCGAAAGTTGACAACTTTACCCTTGTTAAATGTGCAAGCAAACTTTTCGGATGAATCAAAAATGTTTCTTATCTATAGAATTTTTCACACAAAAGACCTCATCTGAAACCAGCTGAAAAAGCGTCTTAGTCGAGACACAAAATCAGAAAGTTTTGTTTAAATGAAAACTTTTATAGTGACGTCTACAAAACCTTATTGGATCGACATAAACACACAATTTCACGTCAGTATAATTTCTATCAGGTTACGCTAAGAGTCTCACCTCATAGTGTATTAAATAATAACATATGTTTCATATATCAGCTGATTTTATGATATACATTATGTTGTAAAAAACAGTTTTTACACGTAGGTCATGTTACAATATTTATGGAACAGTAAGGTAAACGGTTATTATTAAATAGTTTTGATCAGTTAATAATTATATGAATTTATTTAAATTTCGGTAAATCTCAATACAAATAATTTAATCTAACGATTATAATAAGTTATGTATTTTTAATCCAATTTTTGAAATGTAATCATTCTTGTGTCCGCCTGATACTTTTTAAGAACTAATTTCAATTGAATTTGTAAAAAAAATAGTATTCAGTAATCATCTATTGAATATTTATTGTTACCTATATTATTTTATTGTTAACTACAGTAAATATTAGTCTTTATTAAATACATTAGTTAAATAAAGATATAAAAATTGTATAAATTCATATTTTTGGCAATTTGCGTTGACATTTTTGCCAAACTAATAACTCTAGTTTGTTATTGGCTGTTACAATTTTGGTTTTAGATGTGAAAATTCTGTATTATTGTCTCTTATATTATAACAAATGTTTAGGTATTTTCTCAACATGCAAAATTAAATGTTTTTCTCATTAAAAATCTCTATACACGCGGCTGTAAAAGTTTTCACTTCTGTCGGTCTCCCTCGAAGGCCAGAACCTAATTTTTTAAATTTTAATCTTCTATGCAAAATATTCGTATCAAATATTCTCTAAAGAAAGCAGTCCATTTAACAAAAATCCAAGAATAAAAATACTTGGAGTTTCAATTGAGACACACGTGTATAGCTTTAGATGTATTCTACACTGTGTAACAAAAATATTGACCAAATAATTTCTGTGCGCGAGAGTACAAACCTTAAAGTGACGAGGGTAAGGAGATATATAGGTGATAGTGGAGGGCCTCAATAATAGCGATTCATCCCATTAGTATGAATACAATCATTCTCCTATCGTTTGGTTAGGGGAGGGGGGAGGGGCGACTCCACCCACGACGTGGGAATTTCAATAATATGGATATAAAACCGTTATATGACTCTAGAAGCCAGTGTAAGCTTTTACTAGTAAATATAAGGGTTTACTGACACGAGTTGGTAAATGTAAGGGTTTTATAAATAATGGATGATGTTTCGCGCTTCCGCCATTACAATTCGAGAGATGCTACGGTTTTACAAATGAGGGCGGGTGAATCTTGGTTTTAGGGATAAAACAATATGTATGTTTTAATCGTTTCACTAGCGACTAGAGCATTCATTAAGGATGGATTAGGTTGGGTTAGCCAACGTTTACTGTGTGCGTGATGTAAAACTTCGTTAACGACGATCCCAAATTAAGGGTCGGTAAATCTTAAGTTTTACTAGTAAATCTTATAATTTACCATTGTAAGGCCTTCTACTTTACTAAGTCAAACAATGTTTTTTTGGCGACAAAAATAAACAGTATAATCGCAAACATTAATAACATGTAATGAAACAAGATAGAAGATGAAAGTAAAATAATAAATAAACCTAAAATAAAAGAACTATGAAAACACGAAAGTTAAATAGTAAAATTAAACTAAAATTAAATTAACACTAAAACTTAAAACAAGTAATTAAAAATTAATATAGAGTAGGTAAGAATTCCTTTCTACGCGTAATGGAGATCGGTAAAAACACTCTGGCAACGTTTCCACTAACTAGAAGAAAATAATAACTTATTAGGATAAATAAACACCAAAAATATTCATCATATATATAAATATATATATATATATATATATATATATATATATATATAAACAAGGTACATATCTTCTTCAAATTTTCAGTCATTAATATAATACTGTTTATTCATCCATTCAAGTTCAAACACACTTCTATTAAACTTGTAGTAGATGACACTTATTGATACAGTTTTTTCCAAATATTAATTTATTAATTAAATTTAATTTTAGTTTTATATTGGAGAAAAACTTTTCACAAAAGGGGCAAGGTATGAAATATGGTTATTTCGTCCCACTTGGATTAAAATATGTCATAACATATGATTTCATAAAACAGCTGATTTTACGTTATATGTTATGTGTTGGAACAAAAGTTTTAACGCATAGGTTATGTTGCTTTATTTATATAATTGAAATTATTTAATAAAAAGTAACTAAATTGATACATTTCTTTGTTGATATAAGTATGAATTGAGATTAGGAAATTATTGTTTATATTACTTGATATATATTTTAAGTTGTTAATTTTTTAAATTTTATATTAGTTAAATTCCCTAAATCGCAAATTATGCACATACGAGT
Source organism: Prosapia bicincta (assembly GCA_036971475.1). NCBI lineage: Eukaryota > Metazoa > Arthropoda > Insecta > Hemiptera > Cercopidae > Prosapia > Prosapia bicincta. Next base: position 27,563,400 of record JBAIZL010000002.1, read on the forward strand.
GACAGTTATTTTGTAAGTTGGAGCAAAGTTTCACTCGGTTCTGACCCTAATTCGTTGTTTCGTTGTATTAGACGGCTTGGCTTAGTGTCCCAACATTAACATAACTCCCTCTCGACGCCGAGCGCCGAGATGAATAAATTTAATCTTATTTGTTTGCTGACAAGACGATAGAGAAAGAGTAAATCGCACATTTGCCTAAACGAAAAGGACAAAGCGGGCTCTTCTCATGGGGGTGGTGGAACGGGGTGTGAAGTTGAAGGGCTCTAAGAAGATGATAAATCTCCCCTCCCCAGTAGGGAATCAAGTTACGCTATCAAATAAGAGAATAAAATTGTGTGAGGCGAGTTTTAAGGGAAGGAATTTGTGTTTGAGGAATGCCATGGCGCTTTGTTCATCGTTGACCTGGTCTCTTATACGCCGCAGTGTAAATTTAAAAAAGTAGTTTAGTGCTAAAGTAGTGGGAAGTATTCGTTAGTTAGAGTTTGTAATGCTATAGAGATCCTTTGTAATGAGATCCTCATGAAAGCACAGTAGATCCTCGATAAGTCGAACTCCGTTTACTCGGATCTCCGGATAAAAAAAAACAATAAATAAGAAATAACAAAAACCAAACAAGTGCAGTACATATATAAAAAGTCTAACACAACAATAAAAACGACTAAGACTACAGATTAACAAAATAATGAACGTAATGTTTTGTGCGCCTTATGCTGAAAAGAGTATGGTATCACACAGCTTGAAAACGCTCACAAAATTAAAGTCAACATTGACAGATTTGTTTGCTCAGAAATATATCGCAAGGTAGTTTAACTGTATATACAATATGCACGCTCATTATACTCTTTGTTTGATAAAAATAAAGGAGTTTTCTGTAAGTACATATCTTTTTTTTAATTTTTCCTTAGTGTCCGGATAACCCGGATGGCTACGGCCCCAGTTAGTCCGGATTATCGAGGTTTTACTGTAGCTTCTATTTTCCGTAGGGTCATTTGTACTATTTAAAGTAAAATAGTTTTTTCTTTCCCGATAAAAATTTTTGAGTAAATGGATTGTGTAAAAGGGCGCACGGGCGATCAGGATTGTGTTAAGGAAGGGAATCATAACGGCAAAGTGATTGTCCTACAGAAATGCGCTGGGGAACGAACCAGGATAGGGAAGCTCTCAGCAGAGTACTCCATACGCTCACACAGCCACGTATAAATCTTACAGAGTTATAAATAATTGCCTATAATTTACAAATTAGTATCAATAAACAAGTTCGGTTGCCTATGCGTCTTAGTTACCCAGCAGTAAGGTTATCGCTTACAATGGGTTGGAAGGGGTTGGGAATATGAGTAGGAAAAAGATAATGACTCTTTGGTAAAGGATTTAGCGGAGAAGTTAGAGTATCACGCGAAATGTATCACGAAATATTTGTAAGGAGGACGACAGGAGTAACAAAGAGGAATCTACCTGTTGTACATCTTTGTAAGGAGGACGACAGGAGCAACAAAGAGGAATCTACCTGTTGTACATCTTTGTAAGGAGGACGACAGGAGCAACAAAGAGGAATCTACCTGTTGTACATCTTTGTAAGGAGGACGACAGGAGCAACAAAGAGGAATCTACCTGTTGTACATCTTTGTAAGGAGGACGACAGGAGCAACAAAGAAGAATCTACCTGTTGTACATCTTTGTAAGGAGGACGACAGGAGCAACAAAGAGGAATCTACCTGTTGTACATCTTTGTAAGGAGGACGACAGGAGCAACAAAGAGGAATCTACCTGTTGTACATCTTTGTAAGGAGGACGACAGGAGCAACAAAGACGAATCTACCTGTTGTACATCTTTGTAAGGAGGACGACAGGAGCAACAAAGACGAATCTACCTGTTGTACAGCTTTGTAAGGAGGACGACAGGAGCAACAAAGAGGAATCTACCTGTTTTACATCTATGTAAGGAGGACGACAGGAACAACAAAGGTATTTACACATACATAACGAATCCCGTATATACCTTCTACGGAACCATTGATACAGGATAAAAGTGAGATATTATGGGATGATGGGATCACGTGTGCAAGGCGGCTTACCTGAGGACCTATTCTCTCTCGGGGTATCAACCCGTTGTACATCTTTGTAAGGAGGACTTCAGGAACAACAAAGATATTTATTCATACATAAAAAACCCCTATTAACCCCCTTTCCCGGAACCATTTATACAGGATAAAGGCGAGGTATAATGGGATCACCTGTGCAAGGTGGCTTACCTGTGGACCTGTTCTCTATCGGGGTATCTATCCGTTGTACATTTTTGTGAACAAAAAATATAAGGGCGAATAAATGGAATCAGGAAGTCCTAAGAAAGGACAAAATGATACTCGGGTGGAAATACGGGAATATTTTGGAATAGCGTGGGCATTGAAGCTTACTCAAAGTAGACCAACCAAGAGGAGAAGAGGTTATTATTACCCTGATGTTTAGGTGGAAACTTTAGGAATAAATTACATAAAAGTGGCAACTTTACAAGAAAAACTATTCCATAATATCATAAAATAAGGAAGAGAATGGCTCTGTAAACACTACGAAGGAGCAAATGTTAACAATTAACTCAGGAAGTTTAAGTTAAGGCAAAGTTAACTGCATGATGAGCAAATGCAGAATCATCGCTAGTCATGGTCGTTGCGGTTTGCGGAAACAGCAAACTTTAAACCGCAACAAAGTACAAAATTACACTGTGTTAATACGAGCGGAATAAATCCACATTTGGATAAAGCTCATATCATAAAGCTGTAACCGCGAATGGCAATGTACTGTAACAGGGATATGGCGCTGCAGGACAGTTAGTTTATTCGCGTTGTGTGTTGGCCATTTGCGGCGCGTGAAGTGGTAGTTTGTGGCGTTAAGAGGGTGTAGTGACGTCATGTAGGCTAAACTAGGGCGAAGGGTGGCGGCAGGACGGTTATATTTTAATAAACCTCACACGCAGAAGTGTAGGCGACGATCTATCCTAAACACATGTTTAGATCTAGGTTCTGTAGGGTGGTTCCCTAGGGATTTATTACAAAGTAGTTGGAACTAAACCGACTGCCGGCTTTGCAATGCAAGCTTTGGTTGCTTATAAACATCCCTTTATGTTATTAACAGCCCAAACCTACTGGCTTGGCGAAACCATCTATATACTGTGGCTGGAGGTAAAAGTACAAATTGACTGATAGAATCCTTCTCAGCGGGTCATCTTATAGTCACACGGACTAAGGTAACTGATTATTTTATTAAATAAAATTTTTATAATCACTCTACGTATGGAGAAAATATTTTAAAAAACCAGTTTGACGTGAATTTAAAAAAGGAATAAACCTACTTATAAATAATATACCCATGTTATAAGGGATGATTTTGGCATTTAGTACCTGACTTGATCGCAGCTACCCTCTGTTTGTTACTGGAGAATCGTGTTATATTAGGGGCAGGTTGAGGAGGTAGGATTAGGGTAACGACATGGTGATTCCTAGGTTCTGGGAATAGGGGAACACTATGTTATAAGGGATGATTATGGCATTTAGTACCTGACTTGATCGCAGCTACCCTCTGTTTGTTACTGGAGAATCGTGTTATATTAGGGGCACGTTGGGGAGGTAGGATTAGGGTAACGACATGGTGATTCCTAGGTTCTGGGAATAGGGGAACACTATGTTATAAGGGATGATTATGGCATTTAGTACCTGACTTGATCGCAGCTATCCTCTGTTTGTTACTGCAGAATCGTGTTATATTAGGGGCAGGTTGGGGAGGTAGGATTAGGGTAACGACATGGCGATTCCTAGGTTCTGGGAATAGGGGAACACTATGTTATAAGGGATGATTATGGCATTTAGTACCTGACTTGATCGCAGCTACCCTCTGTTTGTTACTGGAGAATCGTGTTATATTAGGGGCAGGTTGAGGAGGTAGGATTAGGGTAACGACATGGTGATTCCTAGGTTCTGGGAATAGGGGAACACTATGTTATAAGGGATGATTATGGCATTTAGTACCTGACTTGATCGCAGCTACCCTCTGTTTGTTACTGGAGAATCGTGTTATATTAGGGGCAGGTTGGGGAGGTAGGATTAGGGTAGCGACATGGTGATTCCTAGGTTCTGGGAATAGGGGAACACTATGTTATAAGGGATGATTATGGCATTTAGTACCTGACTTGATCGCAGCTACCCTCTGTTTGTTACTGGAGAATCTTGTTATATTAGGGGCAGGTTGGGGAGGTAGGATTAGGGTAACGACATGGTGATTCCTAGGTTCTGGGAATAGGGGAACACTATGTTATAAGGTATGATTATGGCATTTAGTACCTGACTTGATCGCAGCTACCCTCTGTTTGTTACTGGAGAATCGTGTTATATTAGGGGCAGGTTGGGGAGGTAGGATTAGGGTAACGACATGGCGATTCCTAGGTTCTGGGAATAGGGGAACACTATGTTATAAGGGATGATTATGGCATTTAGTACCTGACTTGATCGCAGCTACCCTCTGTTTGTTACTGGAGAATCGTGTTATATTAGGGGCAGGTTGGGGAGGTAGGATTAGGGTAACGACATGGCGATTCCTAGGTTCTGGGAATAGGGGAACACTATGTTATAAGGGATGATTATGGCATTTAGTACCTGACTTGATCGCAGCTACCCTCTGTTTGTTACTGGAGAATCGTGTTATATTAGGGGCAGGTTGGGGAGGTAGGATTAGGGTAACGACATGGCGATTCCTAGGTTCTGGGAATAGGGGAACACTATGTTATAAGGGATGATTATGGCATTTAGTACCTGACTTGATCGCAGCTACCCTCTGTTTGTTACTGGAGAATCGTGTTATATTAGGGGCAGGTTGGGGAGGTAGGATTAGGGTAACGACATGGTGATTCCTAGGTTCTGGGAATAGGGGAACACTATGTTATAAGGGATGATTATGGCATTTAGTACCTGACTTGATCGCAGCTACCCTCTGTTTGTTACTGGAGAATCGTGTTATATTAGGGGCAGGTTGGGGAGGTAGGATTAGGGTAACGACATGGCGATTCCTAGGTTCTGGGAATAGGGGAACACTATGTTATAAGGTATGATTATGGCATTTAGTACCTGACTTGATCGCAGCTACCCTCTGTTTGTTACTGGAGAATCGTGTTATATTAGGGGCAGGTTGGGGAGGTAGGATTAGGGTAACGACATGGCGATTCCTAGGTTCTGGGAATAGGGGAACACTATGTTATAAGGGATGATTATGGCATTTAGTACCTGACTTGATCGCAGCTACCCTCGGTTTGTTACTGGAGAATCGTGTTATATTAGGGGCAGGTTGGGGAGGTAGGATTAGGGTAACGACATGGCGATTCCTAGGTTCTGGGAATAGGGGAACACTATGTTATAAGGGATGATTATGGCATTTAGTACCTGACTTGATCGCAGCTACCCTCTGTTTGTTACTGGAGAATCGTGTTATATTAGGGGCAGGTTGGGGAGGTAGGATTAGGGTAACGACATGGCGATTCCTAGGTTCTGGGAATAGGGGAACACTATGTTATAAGGGATGATTATGGCATTTAGTACCTGACTTGATCGCAGCTACCCTCTGTTTGTTACTGGAGAATCGTGTTATATTAGGGGCAGGTTGGGGAGGTAGGATCAGGGTAACGACATGGTGATTCCTAGTTTCTGGGAATAGGGGAACACTATGTTATTGCGCATGCATGTTTGATTGTGTGAAGTAAACCTGATTAAAACCAGAATGGAGTATGGTATCTACCCGTTACACTCGTTGTAAATCTAAGACGAGCAAGGGAAGGTGGAATTGGGTAGTCTAAGGAAACAACATAATGATCCTCTGATACTGAAATAGGGGAATATTTCAGCATCATATTTGTAGGATTGATTGCCTGAATCATAACTGCCCTTCACTCGTTACAAGGAATTCTTGTAATAACAAGGGCAGAAAGGAAAGATGGAATTATTAGGTAGGGCTGAATAAAAGACTTAATGGTTAGTGATGATGGGAAATTGGGGAAAATTATGACGTCGCATGGGCATGGTCGCTTGCACGAAGTAGACGTGTTCCTAACCGGATAGAGGGATGCGTCTACTAGCTAACCGAATGAAGGGGGCATCTATCAACTAACCGGATAGAGGGAGGCGTCTATCAGCAAACTAGATAGAGGGAGGGCTTTACCAGCTAATCGAATGAAGGGAGGCGTTTACCAGCTAATCGGATGTAGGGTGGCATCTACCAGTTAACCGGATAGAGGGAGGCGTCTACCAGCTAATCGGATGGAGGGAGACGTCTACCAGCTATTTGGGTGGAGGGAGGAGTTTACCAGCTAACCGGATGGAGGGTAGCGTCTTCCAGCTAACCGGATGGAGGAAGGTGTCTACCAGTTAACCAAGTGAAGTGAGACGTCTACCAGGTAACTGGATGGAGGGAGGGGCCTCCAGCTAACCGGATGAAGGGAGGCGTCTACCAGCTAACCGTATTAGCATGGAGTGCTAAGATGTGTGGCTGTGGTTCCCACATAATCTTAAGTTTGTACATTTTTAGGTAGCTGCCGTTATTTATTTTTCCCGTATTATTAACATTTGTCAAACATTCTTTGTCCCAGGTGGGGATTGAACTAACTTTAGACGGACGGCCTCCAGTTGGTTTTACTGTTAAAGGTAGATCCGTAACAGTTATACAACTCACAAATAAAAGGTACTTTATCCTTTATCACATGGTGAGCGTAAGTTTTACCGTCAGATAATTGCTATCCGATTGGTGGTTGGCAACACATAAACACCACCAACAATACACGGAATACATTCGTTATTGGCATTATTACGTCACGCAATGTCACACAAGGTTGTGGAGGCCAGGTTAGGTGATCCTTTTCACACGATATTTCTTAATGTTTTCTCTATTGACCATATCAATTTTTTGAAGTTACAGCATAACAACATCTACTTTAATCTGAAAATAAAATGAATACATTTTAAAAAAATCAACAACTTCAGGGCGAGGGTGAAATTGAATTTTAAAAAATACATTATATGTGCTCGGCAAGTTCTGGAACACATTTTAAGTTGTTTTGTAAAGATTGTGTGCCGAAGAACGATAAAATAAAATACATAATAAGTTTATTGTTTATTTCATAACAATGAAATACTGAAACAATGAAGGGTAAACATATGGATGTGATTAAAATAATTATACGATGGAATTGGTGTAGCCTATATGATAGTATTGTTCGAATGGATTTTTGAATGACATGAACAAGTAATATTATATTTTTTTTAAAGTAAATTCCTACTTAGGTCAAAACAAAGTAGGAATTATTTATTTATTAAATTTATTTATTTTAGTTACTTTTTATTCAATAATAATAATCAACATAAATATTTATGTATTTATGATAGAATAACAACATTAAGTTAGAAAGTAAAAAGCGAAATTGGTTATTAATAAATGACATTTAATTCATGAATAATTATTTGAAAAATAGTATTTACATTAAGTGTTATCCACTAATGTTTTAAAAAATGTAATTGAAATTGAGTAATGAATGAGTAGTATTTTTACTAACGAGTAAAAATCTGAACAAGATATATGTATAGGGAGAGTGTGAACTAATAGTAGAAATTGAAAAATATAGTAAGTATTAGAGAAAATAAAAAGTTTTCAAAATAACTCGAAAGAAATATATGTGAGATGAGCTAACGGTAAGAATTAAATTCAGAGTGACTAAGTGGTCTGGAAATAGTTATAATTTGGTTAAAGTAACAGTTAGGAAAAAAGGAAATATCAGCTCAGAGATATTGTGTTTTTTTACAGGTCGGAGCCCTGAAAGGGTATTACTTGTTCGAGCACCCACACGTTCACAAGAGATCGTCGGATATCAGCTCGGTCCACCATGGCAAGCTAAACTCGGAGCCGAAGGTAAGTCCTGTACTGTAACGCCCACGACTAGGAAAATAGTTTTTCCTTCTGCTTTTTGCAAAAAATGTTCTTCAAAAATTTTCAAAACGAACTAAGAAATAAAAATATTTTTAAAATTTTTTGTTTAAAAAAAATGTAAAGTGTACACAAATTTAACTTAGCTTCTTGACAAAGGTAATACATAGTCTGATAACGAAGACGGGCTCGCAATTAATAATTTATTCCCCTCTACACTTTGCAATAACAACGTCATCACCAGATAAGTATAAGTGCGGACTACGTAACCGTGCACTTGACCTTGAGAGATCGCAGTATCGAGGGTGTAGAGGGGCGGTATAAATACTTTCCTGCAAACATAAGTACGGTTAAAACACTGATGTTCACGAAACGGTCGATATTAGATAAATTAGATTCGGTATGAAATAACAGACACTCTTGAAATATGTGTAAACATATCGGATGCAGAAGCTGTTGGTGTAACGAACATTCTCAATATGTAACATGTTTTCAGAAGTGGTAGTACACGCAAAGCCAAATGTATAGTTACTTGTTTCGCACTATACAGTGATGATGCCGTCACATTAAAACGCGCTTGACAAAACTAATTATTGATTGCCGTTTGGTATCGTTTACTGTTTTAATATTGAAGAAAATACTTGTGGCGCGCACGCAAAGAATAGGCGAGGCTAAGAGTTAACGTAACGTCGTATTTAATACAAACATCTTGTTAACAAGATTACTTTACATTTCGCTTCGTTCGGACCTTACACCTCGCTAATGTACACTAATGAAAATCTCAAGACACATTCGCATGTTACACACATGAACAATATACACTTTATAAAATGGAATAATTTTTCTTACATACTTACTATATATATATATATATATATATATATATATTACACAACACACATGTATAATATGTTTTCTTATATAATAATCAAAAACAACTGAGGTTATTCAAATACAAAAATTATATATTAATTTTTATTCAAAGCTTTTCGTTGATAAACAGTACCAACATCATCAGGAATGAATAATACTATCACTTTATATATATATATATATATATATATATATATATATATATATATATATATATTATTTTACTAAAGTGTGGATGATTTGAAACAATATAACTCTAGTCTTATAACTTTACTTTATTCTAAGTAATTAACGCAACGCTGTGCCTACAATAAGCCTACCAACGGGCATTAGGCCTCTTAGTTGGTATCCGCCGCTATTGTAAGGACGTGCGTAATTGAATCGAGTAATTTATACGAATAATGCGAAATCACTTGAAAACGATAAAAACGTAATTTTCAAATGAAGAGGAAACTTACTGAGTGACGTCACAGGCTTTGCTAACTACGGATAACGCTGTGGCGCTCCAAATTCCCGGAGTATAAGGTTCTTACCTGTGCCATAAGAAGTTACATTCCGAAAGTTCTAGATAGAGAACGCGGAATGTTTGTTTTAAAAATGTACATTGAGTAGGGTATGAACGGTTTACCTTTGCAATTCACCGTCCCGCAAGCGATATGATTGAGACTGGTAGATGAGATTATAGGATTTACTTTGCATATCTGAACAAACAGAAGTTATGCTGCGTTGCGTAACAGACTACACCTTTGGAGAGAACTGTGAACAGATAGAAGTGCTGTAAAGGCTTCTTTCCATTACCTGGAATTTTTAAATAATTCCAAACTAATTTCTCAGAATGTCATAAAGCCTTTAGTTTTCTCGATTTTCAGTAATATTTAGAAAAATACAATTTCAACGGAAAACCACTTATATTTTAAAATTGTATCTTTGTGAATTTATTCTACAAGACTTTTTAATATCTTTCCTTAATTTATAAATAATCAATGTACTATAACTAAGAGATAAAATCTACAACTCCTAAAGAGTTCCAGTGTACCACGACTAAAGCACAAATGCCATTTCGGAAATATTTTTTTCTTTTCCAACAAGGTAACAAGTTGTTAATGAAAACAAATTAATAACTATTCATTCCAATAAATTTACAAGCTGTTTATTCTAACAAGTTAACTAGCTGTTATTTCAATCTAGTTGATAGCCAAACATTCCAATAAGTTAGCAAGCTGTTTATTCTAAGTTGTTCTCTTTACCAAGTTAACAAGCTGTTTATTACAACAAGTTGTTCTCTTCGCCAAGCCATTTATTCCAAAAAATTAACAACTCATCTATTCTAACAAGTTAACCAACGGTTTATTCCGCCAAGCTAACAATATTTTATTCTAACAAGTTAACAAGGTGTTTATTTCAACGAGCTAACAATAGGTTTATTCCACCAAGCTAACAATATTTTATTCTAACAAGTTAACAAACAGTTTATTCCTACAAGTAGAGAGTTCGTTTTTTCCAGCACGTTAACAAGGTGTTTATTCCAACAAGTTAACAACTGTCTATTCCAACAAGTTAACAAGCTGCCTATTTCAACAAGTTAACAACCGGTTTATTTCAACAAGTCAAAGAGCAGTTTACTTCAAATTAACAAGCTATTTATTCCAACAAGCTAACAATAGGTATATTGCACCAAGTTAACAAGCTGTTTATTCCAACAAGTTAAGAGGCAGTTCCTTCCAACATTTTAACAATATTTGTATTCCAACAAGTTAACAAGGTTTTTGTTCCAACAAACTAACAAGCTGTCTATTCTAACAAGTTAACAAGCGGTTTATTCCAAAAAGTCAAAGAGCAGTTTACTCCAACAAGTTGACAAGCTATTTATTCCACAAGTTAACAACCTGTTTGTTCCAACCAACTAACAAGTTATTTATTCCACCAATTTAACAAACTGTTTATTCCAGCAACTAAACAAGCTGTTTATTCCAACCAACTAAAAATCTGTTTTTTCCAACAACTAAACAAACTGTTCATTCCACCAATTTAACAATCTTTTTATTCTGCCAAGTTAATAAGCTGTTTATTTCACCAAGTTAATAAGCTGTTTATTCCACCAAGTTAACAAACGGTTTATTCCACAAATTTAACAAACTGTTTATTCCACTAAGTTAAGTTGTTTATACCCATAATGTAGTTAGGTGTTTATTACATCATGTTAACGACCTGTTTATTCTAACAACTAGTTAAGAATATTACGTTTAATACAATTATCAGACGACATTAGTAAGGAAATTTTATTTTAAAAAACTGGTTTCGAAATATCTTTACATCGTTTGCTTTGTATTGAAATCGCTGGAAGTGCTGACCATTTGCAAGTCAATGTTTGTTTTCGCCCAATGAAAAAGAGAAAGAGCAATAAATAACTCTTTCGTTGAATACTTTTGCCTCCAGTTGTGTTTGTGTAGCAATATCCACTTCTTAGATGTTAATGTTACCGTGTTTGCCACTTAATTACCGCTATCACATATTGTTTGCCAACAGGATACAATTTGCCGCTAACGGCCCCGGCAGTCGTAAATGTTTCAAACATGAAAACTTGTTTAATACGAGTTGGTCTGAAATAGACTTTTCTATATTGAGTGTACACTTTTAAGCTGTTTTTACTCGTTTTTAAATTTATAATAACTCATCTTATAAATGTACACCTTAGTAATATAATCCATTCACTTTGGTTGTTTTTAATTTTATTATAACAAAACCTACTTTCTAATATTAAAGCTTGCTGCGGATATTGTCACCGATTACAAAGGTTATGATATAATTGGGTTCGTTATACGTTTTCTAAATTTGTTGACTAAGCCCAGGGAGGCGATTTAACTTTAATGTTGTAACATGGTGTGTCGTTGCATGGTGGGTTCGGAAACCTGGTGATTTATCGTTTCAGATCCTGTGGTTCCAACAACAGCATGAACGGAAGCGGCGGAAGCGGGAGTTCCTGGACCAAGGCTTCGCCTCATTCGGAGACTTCAGTTTCTTCGGCGGCAACACGCAAGGCCAACACCAGGCCCACTATCGTGGCGTCAGCTCGCACAACTTCTTCCCCGATCCTCTCTTCAAGGAACAATGGTACCTGGTAAGTTAACTGCCTCAAGGTAGTTATATAAAACTTGATTTAATTTACAAGCTTCCTGCCTTTATATGTATGTCTGCAAAACTTGACATATTATTAAAGCTCTAGAAGTAACAGAAAAAGTAAAATACTGATATTTTTCTACAGTCTATAATTTTAGTGCCAATTTAATAATGTATAATTCCAGTTGTGGTCCAATCTCCTAATTTTAGCATGTTGAAGATAACTTGGTTAGATGCCTTCCAAGCAGAAGTTAGGGTCAAATCACACCTTGGGTCATATATGGTCACCTGTAGCCTGAAGTCAAGTAACAGTGTTGAGGGCTTCTATATATTATACTCTCCCTTTAATTTTAGAATTTTGAGACAACTTTATTACGTTCCTTTTCTCTCCTACGTAGTTGTTATGGTCAGGATTGGGGCCAAATAACACCTCGGGTCATATATGGTCACCTGTTGTCTGGAGTCAAGTTACACACCTTAGGGCCTCTCTACATTATACCCTCTCCTTAACATTATAATGTTAAATATACGACCTTCCCTTCTCTCCGCGCAGATGTTAGGGTCATGTTGGGTACAAATAACACGGTGGGTTATATGGTCACCTTTAGAGTCACACTCTTTAGGCCCTGTACCCTCACTTTATTCCTCCTGTTCTCTCTATGGTTAGCGTGGTTTCCTTTCTCCCTCCCCCCCCCTCTGTCTCTAATTGTTCCAGTTTATAATCTCTACCTCCAACTTTACACGAAATATATACAGTAAACTCCCGATTATCCGTGGGCGGATTATCCGGGGTCTGCCATTGTTTTACAAATATCCAATTCTTATTTCAATCAGATTCATGTGTTTAAATTTCCAAACGGTGAATTACGACGTAAACACATATAAGGCTTAATAGAAGTTAAGATGAAGGGAATAGATATGTAAATATCTACGTACTAATTTTTACATTGAAAGGGAAGCATCCCGACGCGGGCCAGCGAAATAAAAGGGGCGAGCAGACTACTGTATATAAGAGACAATGGCAAAATGCCTGAACGTCCGAAAACCTAATGTGTAACATAAGATTGTAAACAAATGTCAGCTAATCTCGGCTATAAATAGTTTAGGACGTGACATATGCATTATCCATGCCTGTCATACACTCGTGGCACAAGTAGACACTGTGCGACAAAATGGTTCTCAATAAACTTAAATCGCACATTAAAGCTAAATCAATGCTCACAAAAAAACAGACGAAAGTGACAGATTTTTTTGTTAAAAAGTGAAAGTATTATGTGTAAAGGAAATTACATATGTACATACATACTAACTTTTGACATATAATTATGTACATATTGTAAATAGTTAGACATATAAATGTACATGTTGTAATCCTTCAAATACATCGATATTTTAAATTATTTTCAATATTTATTTTGTCCTCTGAAGATTATTTGTGAATTGCATTAACCGGGGTCATTATTTGTGTAACTTATTTTTGTAATAATCGACTATCGATCGTTTTGCGTATTCTTTGTTCATAGCGGATTATCCGGGGAATTCGTTATCCGGCGTTGCCGGGCCACCCTATTCCACGGATAATCGGGAGTTTACTGTATTTATAAATCTCTTACCTCATAGAAATTAACGCTCTCGAATGTCTTGATTTATTAGTTTATTCAAAGTTTTTCTGAAAAGGTTCACAAATTCCCTTGCTTTTTAGGTAAATAATAACCTGGTAAACCTGTAGAGAATGCAATGCTGAAATATTCGTTCTTAATTTAATAAATCTGTAAACCGTACATTCTCAATTGTCGAGCCGCCATTTTAAAAACGATCGGCAAGAACCTATAATGTATAAATAATTGCACATCAGGTTTCAGAAATGGTGTAAACATACATCTGGTTACACAGAATAGTCGATTAAACTTGAATCAAAATTAATATTGTTAACTAACACTTTTTGTAACAATTCTCTATGATTTGAAAAGATTGACATCAAAGCGTATCTACAAGGCTTTTGTTAGCAATGAACATATTATTTGGTGTTTATTATTAACTTTGTTTCTACTCTTTTTCGAAGGATTTTTAAAACCATGTTCAGACTGTCTGGAATTTCGTATTCCAGGGCTTTGGATTTCCGAGCTTCCATTGTATACAGTCTATAATATAATATTACGTGTGCGTTCTGATTGCCTATGCATGTGGGTTTATTTGGCAACATGTATCACATTTGGCTTATTGAAGTGTATGCTTCGTTTATGCTCAGATATGTTCTCTTTCCTGCCTTTCTTCCGCAATTACCATTTATTCTCAAAGGGCGTTATCAATTCTTCTAATGTATTTTTAAAACGACAATTTCAGCATCAAGGATTTGTTGTAACTTTTTTCTCCCTAATTGCCTTTCCTGTGGGAACTGTACCAGATGTACAACACCGCCCCCCGCCATACAGTTAACTCCGCTACATTGGGGCTGTAGTAGCTCTGAGCTTCGTCGTGTTTGGATCCGTGTAGTGGCGTTGTTAGTCGGTGTACGACGCTAACAATATGTCCAAACTGGTTGTTCTAAATATGGTCGCTTGCATTAATGCGAATTATCAAGTTTGCTAGTTAGCTACTGATTTTGGAACAGAAGTCATTCTTCTATTAGTTAACACTCGTATATATATATACACCTTGTTCAAATTTTCAATCGTTGATAAAATATTTTTTATTCATCCACTCAAGTTCAAGTGCTTTTTTTAAACTCGTAGGAAATGACACTCAAGCTAATATAGTTTTTCAATTATAGTTCATTAATTGAATTTAATGAATTCATTTTAGTTTTATATGGGAGAAAAACGTTTTTAAAAATAAATGATAACATATGATTTCTTCTAACAGCTGATTTTATATTTTAGGTTATGTGCTAGAACGTCTATTTTATGAGCTGTTTTAGCTCTATGCTGTTGATTTTGGCTTACTTCATTTTTACGTTCGATTTGCGTGGTTTCTTTATTTTTATTTTTAATTGCTAGGTCTTCCACATTTCCTTTATTTTTGTTTCCTTTTCTAATCCTGGTAATATTGTTTGTGTCGTTGTTGGATCTCTAATGGGTCTCTCCTCTTTTCCTTCCTACCATTAGGGAACCTTTCCTTTAGTTTATTATGGGAGAAAAACGTTTTTAAAAATAGATGATAACATATGATTTCTTCAAACAGCTGATTTTATGTTCTAGGTCATGTGCTAAAACTGCTGTTTTATCGCATAGGCTGTATCACTTTATTTATATTATTTGTAATTATTTAATACAGAGTTACTAAAATAAAATTTTTCTGTGTTGAGCTAAATAGGAATAAACAGAATTTTGTGTATATTACTTGTTTTTATTTTGCTTTGGGGTTATTGTTCAATGAATTTTCCTTTCCATGTAGAGTTTTTACGCATTTTATTATTAGTAGTAATATCGATTTGAAAACGTTTTTTTTTTTGTTATAGTTGAAAAAATACGAAATCTCGTTACTATTTAAAAAGTATAGGAACTTAAATAGAATCATGGCGGCATTAAACAAACCTCTGTTGCACATCACCATGTAGGTAGTTCTGAAATGTTGTCTTCATAGCTTACAGCGTTACTTACATCAGTTGAAGAGCGTCTCAGTCAAGAGATGTCCTCTAACACGACATGTCCGGAAGTCCTGATGCCAGCCACTCGTTGGGCAACCTATGTGAGTAGATTACAAGAAAACGTGATACTCAATGCCTCCTTAAGGTTGTATTAAATAAGCCTGTTGTGATATTTTGGTCTTGTTTTCGCTTTGACCAATAACGGTAAAACCTCCTTCATTCCCGACATTCCTTCACCAGTCTCCATAACAGTCGTGCACTCTTTGCGTAGCGTCTTGGAAAGCAAACACATGTGACTTATCAAATATAACTGTTACACCTTGTAATCACTAGTTGCGTTAGATGATTGATCAAATTAAATGCAATTTGTAAGTATTTTATACTTGTAAACAGTTATTACAAGAGGTAAATCCTCTTGGCTCTAGGTTGTTATTTATACCGTATGCGCCAAAATAAACAGTATTGAAACTTAATCAGCTGTAGTTGCCTTCTCGTTCAGCTGCGTCGACTTTCGATTGTCGCCGCGTACTCGTGTTGGCGCATTTCATTTGAGGTTAGGTTTTTGCTTACATTTTGCTAACTGCAGAGAAGACTTTTATTGTAGAGCATTATTGGAATTGGACGTGAGCGTGGACCAAGTTTGTCACACACTGCATTACGTTTTCAGGAACAATTTCACACAGTCACGAATAGTAGCATTGTGATTATTAATGTTGTTGAAAATTTCAAAGATCAGATACACAACGATCAAAGATCAAATTTCCGATGTTTTACACAACGAAAGGTATTTTCATGTCGCCCAACTACTCTCTGTACAAATGATAAACATAGAAGAGTGATACAGCAAGTATTAGACATTGAAAAGAGGCCCTAACCGAACATTTTGGGAACTGAATTTAAGCTATACGTCGTCGGTTAGAAGAATTTTAAAAACATTGGGGGCTTTCCCTACAAGATAAAAACTGTGATACTGTATAAACAAAACAGCCAGAGTTGTTACTGCGCTTCAATGCTAGCAATGTGCTGGAAAACCTGAGTTTCTGAGTGTCGTATGGTTTTCGAATGAATGTCATGTGCACCTTAGAAGATTCATAAAGATGCAGACAACGCGTTTGCTTGCGTTTGTACGTCCTGACAGTGTTGCACAGAGGCCACAGTATAGTGGACGTGTAACCATTTGGCGTGCTGTGTCAGGGAGAGGTAAACTGGTCCATACTTTTTTGAAGAAAATAATGGAAATTTCCTTACTGTAAGTCGGGACCTGTATAGAGCCATTCTTGGTCATTTTATAGGAGATCTCGGGAGATTTTGCTATGCCCGAAACCTGCCTTCTATACAATACTTCTAGTAACAGTACTTATTTCACATAAAGTAAAGTCCATTCACTTAATTGAGTCTCAGGTTTATTTGTATTTTCCATGCAATAAAAAATCACATTCGTCTCAAACATTATTTTGGCAATTAACTCACTATCCAACAGGAAGTATACAGGGTAAAACGTTAACTAGCAGTTTTTGAATAGTTTTAAAAATGTATTTTAATTTTTAAATTAACAAAAACCTTTTCCCGAAACCCACAGCATGATATATATCACTGAAAATGATATTTAAAACTGTACGAAATGACGCCTGTCTCTTGTGTATAGTCTAATTAGAAGAGGGGATAGGAATATTTAAATATAAGGTGTCGCGTCAATTTTAAAGATTTTTGAAAACTTTACATAATTGTACTTTATAACCTATTAGAATAAAAATAAATGTTTGAATTTAAAAATTTTCTTACTCAAACACCGAATTTGTGTAGGCCTATACATGAAGTCAAATCACTCTTTAGTTTATATTTAAAACGTAACATTCGAATGACGTGAAGAATGCGTTCCCTCTCTCCGACGTTTGTAAGGATTAAATTCATTGAAAATCAAGTACAAAGTGATATACAATATCAAGAGCACAGTGGTACAGTATATTACAATTAAAATATTGGCAAAATCCCCAATACTACAAACATAACCTGTAATAACTAATATTACAAGTTACCTAAGATTAAACCCTTATGAACATTTCGATGACCATGTCATCATCATCAACGGGTCTTATTACAATATTACAATCTAGAATACAATAATTTACAAACTAGACTGACCTTTGATTTAGGATTTTGTAATAAAACCTTCTGATGATGATCACATGGTCATTGAAATGTACTTAAGGGTTTAAACTTAGGTAACTTCATATTATTTATTTTTGATTATTTTTGGGAAATGTACTTAAGGGTTTAAACTTAGGTAACTTCATATAATTTACTTTTGATTATTTTTTTGGTATTGGTGTTTTGCCAATATTTTCATTGCAGTACAATGATACTTATTTTTAAACGCTATAATGTATATGTTGTAAGAGGCTAGTCCGAGCTGCCAAATGCCAAAGTAAGTGAAGGTATATTGTTGTGTTGCAGAACGGTGGAGCGAAGGACGGCTACGATATGAACATCGAACCTGCCTGGCAGAAAGGGTACACCGGCAAAGGGGTGGTGGTGTCGATACTGGACGACGGCATTCAGACAAACCACCCGGATCTCGCTCTCAACTATGTTAGTAATGTATATTCTTAGACTCAATCTCAAGAGTTTTATTCACACCAACAAACCACAAATACTATTTTTAAAATGTTTGAAATGTAAATTCATTGCGGAAATTTGTACATCACAGAGTAATCAATATTAAATATATTCAGGCAATTTATAGAAAACAATTGACTTTAGAAATAACGTGTCTATATTGAATGGGTGTATAAATACATAGTGACTTACGGGAACCAGGCAGTTTTAAGATAGAGAAAGTTAAATTATTAAATTTAATTTTATTGTTACACTAAATACGTTCAAGACGTATCATTTGGCAAAACATAGCCGCTTATGGAAATACGTCACTCGTTTTCGGATACAGACTGAATGCAAGTTTAACTTAGGTTCGTAAAATCATCTACAACTCGGATCGAAATTGTCACTCTTGCACTGTTAACGGGTCTCCTCACAGTCTTGGTGGTTCGTTTTAGTTATTTTTTCCGTTCTGAACGCCCTAATCCACTTTGACAACGTGTTTCGAGTAGGAACTGTTACATTTCTGCTCTGAACGCCTCACCTACCTTGACAATGTGTTTCGAATAGGAACTGTTACGTTTTGGTTCTGAACGCCTCAAACCACCTTGACAACGTGTTTCGAATAGGAACTGTTACGTTTCTTTTCTGAACGCCTCAACCTACATTGACAACGTATTAGAACGCCTCAACCCATCTTGACAACGGATTTCGAATAGGAACTGTTACATTTCTGTTCTGAACGCCTCAACCTACCTTGACAACGTGTTTCGAGTAGGAACTGCAACGTTCTGTTCTGAACGCCTCAACCTACCTTGACAACGTGTTAGAACGCCTCAATCCATCTTGACAACGGATTTCGAATAGGAACTGTTACATTTCTGTTCTGAACGCCTCAACCTACCTTGACAACGTGTTTCAAGTAGGAACTGTTACATATCTGCTCTGATCGCCCTAACCCACTTAGACAACGTGTTTCGAATAGCAACTTTTACATTTCTGTTCTGAGCGCCTCAACCCACCTTGACAATGTGTTTCGTTTGAACTGATACTTTCAGATTAATATCAAGGTTTCGAACGATTCAATTTCTTGTGATAACAGACTCGTCGTTTTTAATAAAAGTGTCGAACGAGAAAACACGATGCAGTATCATCCGCTGCTCTATTGTGGCTGAAAGTGGTAAGCCACACGAAGTCAATGAACTAACTCACCACACCTATCAGCTGTTTCAAAAACATCCGTTTCCCGTGGGTCACCTTGCAAATTTACACTTTGCGAGTTGTAGTGTATTGCTTTTGGTGTTGTAGGACAGCAACGCCAGTACTGACATCAACGACAACGACAGGGACCCAATGCCACGAGACAACGGGGACAACAAACACGGAACCAGATGCGCGGGCGAGGTAGCCGCGGTGGCGTTCAACAACTACTGCGGTATCGGCGTGGCGTACAACGCAAGCATTGGTGGTGAGTACCCACATCTGGCCAAGTAACTAGAAACATTGTTAGTTAAACATGTTCATAATACTGTGCGATAACATTATTGTTTGAAAATATCGGTTACGGGTATAAACAGTTTTATGTATTTCTGCTTTTATGTTTCATTGTTAACGAATGTTATTGCAGGTGTGCGCATGTTGGATGGAACTGTGAACGATGCCGTCGAGGCAAGGGCGTTAAGCCTGAACCCCGACCACATAGACATCTACAGCGCATCGTGGGGCCCTGAGGACGACGGGAAAACTGTGGACGGGCCAGGACCGCTTGCTCGTAGAGCTTTCATCAACGGCGTCACCAGTGTAAGTATTAGCTACAGCACTTGCTCGTAGTAACGCGCCATAGTTTGTAGAGTTCAACTTATTCGGAATGTTTGTTCAAGGGTCGGCAAGGAAAAGGGTCGATTTTTGTCTGGGCTTCGGGCAACGGCGGGAGGCACACGGACTCGTGCAACTGTGACGGCTACACGAACAGCATATTCACACTATCCATTTCCAGCGCCACACAAGGAGGGTCAGTACACGTCTGGGTTCATACATATTGTAAACGTATTTCATTATATTAAATAATTATTAGGATAATTTTTATTTTTAATTAATTTTTAGATACAAACCATGGTACTTGGAGGAATGTTCTTCAACTTTGGCCACAACCTACAGCTCGGGCACTCCTGGACACGATAAGAGCATTGCCTCAGTTGACATGGACGGGAAACTGCGACCTGACCACATTTGTACCGTCGAACATACAGGTAAGGTTTTAAAAATATAATATAAGTTACATCTTTAAGATCCTCAATAGCTGAATCAAATTGTAATAGTTATTGTAAATAATTATTTTTAAATAACAGGGTATTTTTAGTACTATATTATTTGATAGTAAACTTAATATATTATTATAAATAATATATGAATAAATATTTATATTATATTTATGATTATTATTAATAAGAACTTATGAATATTACAGTTTTGCTTTCTTAATTATAATATAAATTATATATATATATATATATATATATATATATATATATATATATACTGCAATATGTATTCTTGTGTATTGATAGAGAAATAAGATAAAATACAAATACAAGAATAATTTATTGAATGTACAATTCAAAGCTTTTCGTTGGCAAACAGTACCAACATCATCAGGGATACTAAAGAATTAAAATCAAACATACATGTGCAAACTAGATCCAACAACAGCGTTGCCAAATCTATTACAATGTTGTCAAACTATTACGAATCGTACAGTCAATAAATTAATGTTGTATTTGTATTTTATCTTATTTCTTTATATATATGTGAGTGTGTGTGTGTGTGTGTGTGTGTAAAATATTTTAAATACAAGAATTGTTTTAAATTTAAATGTTTTTTTAAAGCTTTTCGCTAATTAATTTATTAGCATCCTCATGATAAATAAGTGATAGCACACATTTTTTATAAAAATTAATATGTACTACAATTCAATCATATGTTTATTGGTTAATAATTATTCATCCATGTAATTTTTGCGTCCATCGAAGTATTTCTGTTTCTTCTTGAACTACTCTGCAAATAACAACCTAGCATAGATAAGTTTTATTGTTGCAATGTATCGTTGCAGGCACGTCAGCGTCGGCGCCTTTAGCGGCCGGGATGTGCGCTCTTGCTTTGGAGGCGAACCCTTCGTTAACTTGGAGAGATATGCAGTATATCGTTGTGCTAACATCGAAACCTGGACCACTTGAGAAAGAAAACGGATGGGTCGTAAATGGAGTCAAGCGAAAAGGTGAGTAGGGATAGAATAAATCATTTATTATCTAGGGGTAATTTCCAGTTAATATAAACAAGTAATATAAATTTGGGTTAATTGACAAATATCAGTTTGCCATGCTCTCAATATTAAGTCTGTATTCCAGGACAGTTTTTATTTACCTCTATAAATGATAATGTGCAAAAGTGTTTTGATGATAAAACAATTGCAAAAAATCTAACTATAAATTCTTCAATTTTTACATCTTTTAACTTAGTTATATATATTATTTATTTACAGCTGTAGTGTTTGACTGTTGCAGATTTAAAGTTTTCTATTAAAGTTCTTGAAATATTTATTTGTTTGCAGTAAGCCATAAATTCGGATATGGCCTGATGGATGGTGGTGCAATGGTCAGCCTTGCGGAGCAGTGGACAAATGTTCCAACTCAACATATCTGTAAGTCGCAGGAAATAAATGAAGAAAGGTACGTTTCGACAGAACTAACCATAATTATGGCCTTTATAGCTATTTAAGAGATGATATTCATAATGTGTGTGTTTCTAGACCAATTGAGCCAACATATGGCAGTGCTCTTACCGTCGCCATGGATGTGAATGCCTGCATTGGTACATTGAATGAAGTAAGGTTCTTGGAACACTTGCAGTGTAAGGTGTCGTTGAGGTTCTTCCCCAGAGGTAATCTTCGTTTACTCCTCACGTCACCGATGGGCACCACATCTACTCTGTTGTTTGAACGACCAAGAGACGTTGTCAGTTCAAACTTTGACGATTGGCCGTTCCTCAGTGTTCACTTCTGGGGGGAGAAAGCAGAGGGCAGATGGACTTTGCAGATTGTAAACGCTGGCAACAGACATGTCAACCAGCCAGGTATACATAGTTGCAAATGTTTCTTTTACATTCCAAGCTTGATGCGGGATTCTAAGTTCATAATGTGTACACTTGTGTGCAGGAATATTAAGGAAGTGGCAGCTGGTGATGTATGGCACAGCTACCAACCCAATCCGTCTACGTTCCAGTGGCCAAAGCACTTCAGTTCATCCACAATTGCTCCAGCAAGCACAAAGCAGTTCCAATTTTGATTTTCCTTCCCCGAGCAGTATTTACACAGGGAGTGATATATTCAACCAACCAGGTTTCAGTAACTTACCTAACATCTTCAGTGTTGCTGGAAGTGATCCTGAGGGCTCTGTAGCTACGTTGGATGGTCAGAGACCTATCATGGAAGGCCGTAAAGTGCTTCACACGTGCGATCCTGAATGTGACACCCAGGGTTGTTATGGAAAAGGGCCAACGCAGTGTATTGCTTGCAAACACTACAGACTGGACAAGTAAGTACCCTTTACCACAAGTGTTTCAACTTGTCTGGCCGTGGAATGTTTTAGCCAATGTTTGTTTGTATGTGCAGCACTTGTGTAAGCAGATGTCCACCAAGGAGTTTCCCCAACCAAGCCGGTGTGTGCTGGCCATGTCACGAGAGCTGTGAAACCTGTGCAGGCGCAGGACAAGACTCGTGTTTGACCTGTGCTCCTGCTCATCTTAGAGTCACTGATCTAGCCGTCTGTTTACGACAATGTCCCGAAGGATATTACGAAAGTAAGTCTACTGTTATTATTATTAAACATTATTTTTAATACATAAAAATTCTATTCAATGAAAATTGAATTATATTTGGATCACTACTTAAAACTGAGCCATTTGTTCCTTTCTTCGAGTTTCATACCCAAGTTTTTTCACGTAGTCATTGGATTTAGGGTTTTTAAATATATACTGTTTTTAAAATAAAAGAGTTAAACAATTCTTATTGAATCAAGAATTTATTGGAAGGATACTGAACAAACAAGATGCATGCTTTAACAAAATTACCTGATCAAGAAATTATTTTTAAACACAATTTGCTGGTATAAAATTCTCATTTTTGGGTGTATATTCACCTCACTTTTAAATTGCCATATTAAGAATCTAATTTTTATATTCTGTTAATTTTCTTTGGTAAAACCAATTTTGGTCGTCATTGCCAATGTGTTTATGGTAGTGAATTTTAAATTAAACAAAACAATGTATTAGTCACTAATATTTAAATTGTACGTTTGTTCAAATAGGGAAAATGCTAAGGTATGGACATAGAATAACTTTCAAGTTTGTGTGGAATAAAAGAATCTGTTTTTGGAAGAAGTTGTTTGTTGTAGTCTATGATTGCAAGTAGGAGTAACCATGTATGATTGCAAGTACGAGATGAAACCTGCGATTTAGTCAGAATTTAGCTACGAAATATTTTAATTTTGTAATTTATATGTATCTATGTAATTTAAATCACCATTTAATTGTAAACAATTTTTTGTTGCACAAAATTAAGAGAAAATGATTTATCAAAGAAAATATAGGTTTCAGATGTACTGTTTGGGGGTTATAATAGCCAACAAGATTCAAATAGTATATCATTTCTTGCCTTTATCTATTTCCAACACATAATATACCTCTCAAAGGAATAAATAATATTAATTTTAACAGTTTAAAAAATTTAATTAACTTTTCAAATCAAATATAATAATTGTATAAGTACACTGAATATTGTTCTCTTTCGTTAGATTCAGAAGAGGGCACGTGCATACCGTGTGAACCCAACTGTGGAGGGTGCCAAGATCGACCTGACTACTGTACCAGTTGCGACCACCACCTTGTCATGTTTGAGAATACATGTTATGCTGCCTGCCCTATGTATACCTTTGAGACTGATGACTACCGATGTGTGTCTTGCCATTCCAGCTGTGAGACCTGCAGAGGTTCAAGCAATACACAGTGTATTACGTGCCGTTCTGGTCGAATGTCGTTATCTGGCAGCTGCTACAGCGTCTGTCCTGATGGATATTATACAGACAAAAAACGAAAAGAGTGTATGAATTGTCCTACAGGATGCGCCACTTGTAACTCGGTCACGTGTTTAACATGCGATCCGGGTTTCACTTTGAACAAGAAGGGCAAGTGTGTTCGTGAAGGCAGCCAACAGTGTGGTATAGGTAATATTGTACTTATTTAACATATTTTAATTATATTATTTTTTAGCATTTCAGTTTTAACAGCATTTTGTGTCTCTGGACAGATGAGTTCTTCTCGGGGTCACATTGTGAATCCTGCCATTCAAGCTGCGAGAGCTGTCATGGCCCTGCAGTTAACAACTGCCTCAGCTGTCCTGCTCAACTACTACTGGAGAAATCCATCTGTGTCGGATCCTGCTCCAAGGGGTACTTTCCAGAACAGTCTGCGTGTGTGCCTTGTTTACATACTTGCACTGACTGCTTGTCCAGGATCAATTGTACAATGTGCCAACCAGGACTGCAGTTGCAAAGTGGAGAATGCCGTTCGACCTGTGCTCCTGGGTGAGTGACCATTGCTTTAAACACACTAACCTGAAGCATCCCAGTCTGTAATATCGCATTAAAACAATGCATTATTCAGTATATATATATATATATATATATATATATATATATATATATATATATATATATATATACACACACACACATATATAATCAAAGTTTTTTATGTAAATAATTCTGCTACTTCAACATGGTTTTTCTTCTTTGAGGTATTGTTTATTAAAATATATAGTATTGATAATTTAAAAAAATACTGTGAATTGTTTTGAAATTCGTTTTTTTGTTTTTATACATTTATTCAATTCCTTCTATCAGTTAACATTCTCCCTATATTTATCTTGTTGAAATTTTTCAATCGTTAATAAAATACTTTTTACTCATCCACTTTAGTACAAATACATTTTTTTAAACTTGTAGTGGATGAGACTTGATGTGATACAGTTTTTTCCAATAACTATTCATTAATTAAATTTTAAATGAATTAATTTTAGTTTTATATGGGAGAAAAACTTTTTATAAAAGGGGCAAGAAATGCAATATAGTTATTTCGTCCCATTTGAGTTAAAATAAATGATATGATTTCATAAAACACCTGGTTTTATGTCATAGGTTATGTGGTAGAACAGCTGTTTTAACGCATAGGTTATGTTACTTTATATTATATATTAATTTTAATTATTCAATAAAAAGTAACGAAAATTTAATTTTTTTTATTGACTCAAGTAGGAAATTTTTTATATTACTTGTTTTTTAAAATGGGTAGATATTTATTAATAAAATAAAATTAACACCTTTACAAAACCAAGATTGCTACTTATTTTTTTATGGTTATTTGAAAGTATTTTTTTCTCTACTAATGTATTTAAAATTGAATAAATTGTAAGTGAAGTTTTAAAAATTATATTTATTGGTATTTTTATTGGTATATTATTATATAGGTACGGTAATTGTTTTCTGTATCTTAAGATGGGATTACATTACTGATAGGTTTATGGAAATGGGAAAGTGACCTACTTTCCATTAAAGCTATATTAGTTTAAATATTTATAACGACCAGTGACATTACATATTGTAGATTTGCTTTGTTTTAAAGCAGCTTGCATGATGCAAACATACATGACGGCAAAATTAATGTGTAATTTATGTACAGTGAGATTTATGTTGACAGCACGTCTAGCTACACTAAATTATATGTGGTTATTCTTGCACGCTCTTATTTTATGAACAAATTTTGGGGATATCTGTGGAAAATCAATAGATGGTGCTTCTGTGTTTGTGCAACAACATGTGGTACGACTGCCTTATTCAGTTATTGGAATTGGTTGGAGAAAGATGTGACAGGATATATTATAAATAAAATGTAATATAACAATTCAATGCTTCGCTTTCCATAACTTTTTATAATAAACGTACAGAAATTAAACATAATTTTAACAAACAGAGTATACATATTAGTGATGGGTCGATTCCAAAACTATACCGGTTCCGATACCGATGCCGATACCAAGATATCGATTCCCGATGCTAGATTCCATGTAGTACAATTACCAAACCAATACTTTGTTATAGTTCCGGCGTTACAACCGAGATTTCGCACTTACGCCACATTATGTTAGAGCGACAACAGTTATTTTACCGCCCGATGTGTAAACGCGACATTATGTTAGAGCGACAACAGTTATTTTACCGCCCAATTGTAAACGCGACATTATGTTAGAGCGACAACAGTTATTTTACCGCCCGATGTGTAAACGCGACAATATGTTAGAGCGACAAGAGTTATTTTACCGCCCGATGTGTAAACGCGACATTATGTTTGAGCGACAACAGTTATTTTACCGCCCGATGTGTAAACGCGACATTATGTTAGAGCGACAACAGTTATTTTACCGCCCGATGTGTAAACGCGACATTATGTTAGAGCGACAACAGTTATTTTACCGCCCGATGTGTAAACGCGACATTATGTTAGAGCGACAACAGTTATTTTACCGCCCAATTGTAAACGCGACATTATGTTAGAGCGACAACAGTTATTTTACCGCCTAATGTGTAAACGCGACAATATGTTAGAGCGACAACAGTTATTTTACCGCCCGATGTGTAAACGCGACATTATGTTAGAGCGACAACAGTTATTTTACCGCCCGATGTGTAAACACGACATTATGTTAGAGCGACAACAGTTATTTTACCGCCCAATTGTAAACGCGACATTATGTTAGAGCGACAACAGTTATTTTACCGCCCGATGTGTAAACGCGACATTATGTTAGAGCGACAACAGTTATTTTACCGCCCAATTGTAAACGCGACATTATGTTAGAGCGACAACAGTTATTTTACCGCCCGATGTGTAAACGCGACAATATGTTAGAGCGACAAGAGTTATTTTACCGCCCGATGTGTAAACGCGACATTATGTTTGAGCGACAACAGTTATTTTACCGCCCGATGTGTAAACGCGACATTATGTTAGAGCGACAACAGTTATTTTACCGCCCAATTGTAAACGCGACATTATGTTAGAGCGACAACAGTTATTTTACCGCCTAATGTGTAAACGCGACAATATGTTAGAGCGACAACAGTTATTTTACCGCCCGATGTGTAAACGCGACATTATGTTAGAGCGACAACAGTTATTTTACCGCCCGATGTGTAAACACGACATTATGTTAGAGCGACAACAGTTATTTTACCGCCCAATTGTAAACGCGACATTATGTTAGAGCGACAACAGTTATTTTACCGCCCGATGTGTAAACGCGACAATATGTTAGAGCGACAAGAGTTATTTTACCGCCCGATGTGTAAACGCGACATTATGTTTGAGCGACAACAGTTATTTTACCGCCCGATGTGTAAACGCGACATTATGTTAGAGCGACAACAGTTATTTTACCGCCCAATTGTAAACGCGACATTATGTTAGAGCGACAACAGTTATTTTACCGCCTAATGTGTAAACGCGACAATATGTTAGAGCGACAACAGTTATTTTACCGCCCGATGTGTAAACGCGACATTATGTTAGAGCGACAACAGTTATTTTACCGCCCGATGTGTAAACACGACATTATGTTAGAGCGACAACAGTTATTTTACCGCCCAATTGTAAACGCGACATTATGTTAGAGCGACAACAGTTATTTTACCGCCCGATGTGTAAACGCGACATTATGTTAGAGCGACAACAGTTATTTTACCGCCCAATATGTAAACGCGACATTATGTTAGAGCGGCAACAGTTATTCTACCGCCCAATATGTAAACGCGACATTATGTTAGAGCGACAACAGTTATTTTACCGCCCAATATGTAAACGCGACACTATGTTAGAGCGACAACAGTTATTTTACCGCCCGATGTGTAAACGCGACATTATGTTAGAGCGGCGTATGTTATTTTACCGCCCGATGTGTAAACGCGACATTATGTTAGAGCGACAACAGTTATTTTACCGCCCGATATGTAAACACGACATTATGTTAGAGCGACAACAGTTATTTTACCGCCCAATATGTAAACGCGACATTACGTTAGAGCGGCGAAAGATATTTTACCCCCCGGTGTGTAAACGTGACATTATGTTAGAGCGGCGAAAGATATTTTACCGCCCAATATATAAACGCTACATTACGTTAGAGCGGCGAAAGATAATTTACCGCCCGATGTGTAAACGTGACATTATGTTAGAGCGGCGAAATATAATTTACCGCCCGGTGTGTAAACGTGACATTATGTTAGAGCGGCGAAAGATATTTTACCGCCATAATGTAAACGCGACATTACGTTAGAGCGGCGAAAGATAATTTACCGCCCGATGTGTAAACGTGACATTATGTTAGAGCGGCGAAAGATATTTTACCGCCTGGTGTGTAAACGCGACATTATGTTAGAGCGACAACAGTTATTTTACCGCCCAATATGTAAACGCGACATCATGTTAGAGCGGTGACAGTTATTTTACCGCCCAATATGTAAACGCGACATTATGTTAGAGCGACAACCAGTTATTTTACCGCCCAATATGTAAACGCGACATTACGTTAGAGCGGCGAAAGATAATTTACCGCCCGGTGTGTAAACGTGACATTATGTTAGAGCGGCGAAAGATATTTTACCGCCCAATATGTAAACGCGACATTACGTTAGAGCGGCGAAAGATAATTTACCGCCCGATGTGTAAACGTGACATTATGTTAGAGCGGCGAAAGATATTTTACTGCCCAATATATAAACGCGACAATATGTTAGAGTGGCGACAAATATTTTACCGCCCAACGTGTAAACGCAAGATCATGTTAGACCAACGATAGATATTTTACTGCGCAATGTGTAAACGCGTGATAATGTACAGCGGCGACGGATATTATACTGCGCAATGTGTAAACGCAAGATCATGTTGGAGCGACGACGTACACCTTACTACGCAATGAGTAGCCCAGCGACGACGTATACCTTACTACGCAATGAGTAGACGCAAGATCATATTGGAGCGACGTTGAATACTTTATTGCGCAAACTGTAAACGCAAGATCATGTTATAGCTATGACTTATACTTTACTGCGCAATGTGTAAACGCAAGATCATATAGAAATGATGCCGGATACTTTACTGCGCAATGTGTTAACGGGAGAATATTTTAGAGCGGCGACGGATACTTTTTTATTTTCAACTAATATTTTAAAACAACTTCCACTTTCTGTTAAATTATTATTGACTCCAAAGAATATTATTTTATTTAATACACTGAACCTTTAAATCTATTCAACTTATAATTGCCTGAATCTAATTCACTTCTCTGCCATAAATAATGATTTAAAAAAAAAAAAAAAAAAATTATCGAACACACAAACTCAGAGTTGCGCATGTTATGTAACGCATTTATTTTGGGGCATTAATTCCTCTAGAATATTTATGCGCAATTTATGTGACTCATATTTTAGAAACAAACAAAACAGCAGAGTTGCACATTTTATGTAACACATTTATTTTGGGGCATTAATTCCTCTAGAATATTTATGCGCAATATATGTGACTCATATTTTAGAAACAAACAAAACAGCAGAGTTGCACATTTTATGTAACACATTTATTTTGGGGCATTAATTCCTCTAGAATATTTATGCGCAATTTATGTGACTCATATTTTAGAAACAAACAAAACAGCAGAGTTGCACATTTTATGTAACACATTTATTTTGGGGCATTAATTCCTCTAGAATATTTATGCGCAATTTATGTGACTCATATTTTAGAAACAAACAAAACAGCAGAGTTGCACATTTTATGTAACACATTTATTTTGGGGCATTAATTCCTCTAGAATATTTATGCGCAATTTATGTGACTCATATTTTAGAAACAAACAAAACAGCAGAGTTGCACATTTTATGTAACACATTTATTTTGGGGCATTAATTCCTCTAGAATATTTATGCGCAATTTATGTGACTCATATTTTAGAAACAAACAAAACAGCAGAGTTGCACATTTTATGTAACACATTTATTTTGGGGCATTAATTCCTCTAGAATATTTATGCGCAATTTATGTGACTCATATTTTAGAAACAAACAAAACAGCAGAGTTGCACATTTTATGTAACACATTTATTTTGGGGCATTAATTCCTCTAGAATATTTATGCGCAATATATGTGACTCATATTTTAGAAACAAACAAAACAGCAGAGTTGCGCATTTTATGTAACTGTATTTATTTTAAACGTTAATTCCTGAGGAATTAAGGCTGATGTTTAACATTGCAGTAATTGCTACATAATAATAAGATTGACCTGCAAAGTCAAATCTAATTGAAATATAAGAATTATGTGTTCGTTAAATAACTCAAGGCACAAATTTTAAATTTAAACAAATCAAGCTTTACTTTATTAAAAGAAAAATATGTATTATATCACAAGCAAATCATATTAAAGAAATACTAAGCTAGTTATAAATCTTCAACTTTTACAAATTAATTTTCATTTAGAGATTTACACGCTACAAAAACTATGGCTGAGATAATGACACTTTTCGAGATTGCTTTGCGTATTCAATTTACATTTAAATTTATGATTTCAA
Organism: Prosapia bicincta; assembly: GCA_036971475.1. Lineage (NCBI taxonomy): Eukaryota > Metazoa > Arthropoda > Insecta > Hemiptera > Cercopidae > Prosapia > Prosapia bicincta. The sequence continues at coordinate 27,594,245 of JBAIZL010000002.1, forward strand.
TTTATAAAAGATCTACTACATGATACAAGAATTTATATTTATTATTCAATTATTATCCAATATTAGAAAAAGAAACAGCAATGAACGTTTAAAGTTTGTCTTTAAATTTTAAATGATTAATATTTAAAAGGATAAATTTGCAATTTTGTTCACTAAACTTCTTAAATTTTACAACTTAGCTGTGTCGTTACAAACTGGCATAGCCATGCCGTGCTTTGTTCATTAGATTCCCGGATTCTGCATATTGTATCAGCTCGCTCGTAACTGAATCTGGTACCGGCGTTGTACCGTAACGCAGCATTTCTTCTACTAAACAAAAAAATATATATATAATAAAATGTTGCATATCTTCAAATTAAACTTCCCCTCGCTCTTCGGTCTTAATGTGTGTACAGTCGATTACATGGTTAAGAACGGAAAGAGGCGGCGCTGCGAGTGCTTCCCATGCATCTTAATTATCGCGCACCATTCTGCGCATATTACAGTTCCAAAATTTCTACCTGGAGGTCAGACTCGCCCATAGATTTAAATTTACAAATTTACAATTTTTTATTTATTCATTTATTGTTACATTTTGTAATTAATTCACGTTGGTTTTCTGAATCTTATTTTAATATGTATCACCATCTAAAATGTGTTACAAAGCGACGACGAATACTTTACCGCCCAATGTGTCAACGCAAGATCATATTGGAGCGACGACGAATACTTTACTGCGCAATGTGTAAACGTAAGATCATATTGGAGCGACGACGTATGCCTTACTGCGCAATGTGTCAACGCAAGATCATATTGGAGCGACGACGTATGCCTTATTGCGCAATGTGTAAACGTAAGATCATATTGGAGCGACGACGAATACTTTACCGCCCAATGTGTCAACGCAAGATCATATTGGAGCGACGACGTATGCCTTACTGCGCAATGTGTAAACGTAAGATCATATTGGAGCGACGACGAATACTTTACCGCCCAATGTGTCAACGCAAGATCATATTGGAGCGACGACGTATGCCTTACTGCGCAATGTGTAAACGTAAGATCATATTGGAGCGACGACGAATACTTTACCGCCCAATGTGTCAACGCAAGATCATATTGGAGCGACGACGTATGCCTTACTGCGCAATGTGTAAACGTAAGATTATGTTATAGCGCCGACGGATACTTTACCGCCCAAGGTGTAAACGCAAGATCATGTTGGACCGACGACGTATACCTTACTGCACAATGTGTAAACTAAGATCATGTTATAGCGCCGACGGATACTTTACCGCCCAATGTGTAAACGCAAGATAATGTTGGACCGACGACTGATACTTTACTACGCAATGTGTAAACGCAAGATCGTGTAGAAGAAACGACGGAAACTTTACTGCACAATGTGTAATTGCAAAATCATGTTGGAGTGACGACGGCTACTTTACTGCACAAAGTGTAAACGCAAGATCATGATAGAGCGGCGAAGGATACTTTATCGCCCATTGTGTAAACGCAGGTGCATGTTGAAGCGACGACGGATACTTTACCGCCCAATGTGTTAACGCAAGATAATGTTGGAGCGACGACTGATACTTTACCGCGCAATGTGTAAACGCAAGATCGTGGAGAAGAAACGACGGAAACTTTACTGCACAATGTGTAATTGCAAGATCATGTTAGAGTGACGACGGCTACTTTACTGCACAATGTGTAAACGCAAGATCATGTTAGAGTGATGACGGATACTTTACTGCCCAATGTGTAACCGCAAGATCATTTCGGAGCAATGACCCATATTTTACTGCGCAATGTGTAAACGCAAGATCGTGGAGAAGAAACGACGGAAACTTTACTGCACAATGTGTTAACGCAAGATAATGTTGGAGCGACGACTGATAAGTTACTGCGCAATGTGTTAACGCAGGATCATTTCGGAACAATGACGGATACTTTACCGCCCAATGTGTTAACGCAAGATAATTTTGGAGCGACGACTGATACTTTACTGCGCAAATGTGTAAACGCAAGATCGTGGAGAAGAAACGACGGAAACTTTACTGCCCTATATGTAACCGCAAGGTCATATTAGAGCGACGACGGCTACTTTACCGCCCAATGTGTTAACGCAAGATAATGTTGGAGCAACGACTGATACTTTACTGCGCAATGTGTAATTGCAAGATCATATTAGACGACGTCATATATTTTACTGCGCAGTGTGTAGAAGCAAGATCATATTGGAGTGATGCCGGCTACTTTACTGCGCAGTGTGTAAACGCAAGATCATATTGGAGTGATGACGGCTATTTTACTGCGCAATGTATAAACGCAAGATCATATTGGAGTGATTCCGGATACTTTACTGCGCAGTATGTAAACGCAAGTTCATATTGGAGTGATTACGGCTACTTTACTGCGCAATGTATAAAATATTAGAGCGACGACGTGTAAACGCAAGATCATGTTGGAGCGACATCGCATACTTTACCGCGCAATGTGTAAACGCAGGATCATTTCGGAGCGATGACGGATAATTTTTTGCGCAATGTGTAAACGCAAGACCATATTAGAGTGATGCCGAATACTTTGCTGCGCAGTGTGTAAACGCAAGATCAAAATGGAGTGATGACGGATACTTTACCGCGCAATGTGTAACCGCAAGATCATATTAAAACGACGTCATATATTTTACTGCGCAGTGTGTAAAGGCAAGATCATATTGGAGTGGTGACAGCTACTATACTGCGCAATGTGTAAACGCAAGATCATATTGGAGTGATACGGGATACTTTACTGCGCAGTGTGTAAACGCAAGATCATATTGGAGTGTTGACGGCTACTTTACTGCGCAATGTGTAAACACAAGATTATATTGGAGTGATCAAGGATACTTTACTGCGCAGTATGTAAACGCAAGATCGTGGAGAAGAAACGACGGAAACTTTACTGCCCTATATGTAACCGCAAGGTCATATTAGAGCGACGACGGCTACTTTACCGCCCAATGTGTTAACGCAAGATAATGTTGGAGCAACGACTGATACTTTACTGCGCAATGTGTAATTGCAAGATCATATTAGACGACGTCATATATTTTACTGCGCAGTGTGTAGAAGCAAGATCATATTGGAGTGATGCCGGCTACTTTACTGCGCAGTGTGTAAACGCAAGATCATATTGGAGTGATGACGGCTATTTTACTGCGCAATGTATAAACGCAAGATCATATTGGAGTGATTCCGGATACTTTACTGCGCAGTATGTAAACGCAAGTTCATATTGGAGTGATTACGGCTACTTTACTGCGCAATGTATAAAATATTAGAGCGACGACGTGTAAACGCAAGATCATGTTGGAGCGACATCGCATACTTTACCGCGCAATGTGTAAACGCAGGATCATTTCGGAGCGATGACGGATAATTTTTTGCGCAATGTGTAAACGCAAGACCATATTAGAGTGATGCCGAATACTTTGCTGCGCAGTGTGTAAACGCAAGATCAAAATGGAGTGATGACGGATACTTTACCGCGCAATGTGTAACCGCAAGATCATATTAAAACGACGTCATATATTTTACTGCGCAGTGTGTAAAGGCAAGATCATATTGGAGTGGTGACAGCTACTATACTGCGCAATGTGTAAACGCAAGATCATATTGGAGTGATACGGGATACTTTACTGCGCAGTGTGTAAACGCAAGATCATATTGGAGTGTTGACGGCTACTTTACTGCGCAATGTGTAAACACAAGATTATATTGGAGTGATGAAGGATACTTTACTGCGCAGTATGTAAACGCAAGATCATATTGGAGTGATTACGGCTACTCTCCCTCTCAATGTGTAAACGCAAGATCATGTTGGAACGACGACGGATATTTTACCGCGCAATGTGTAAACGCAGGATCATTTCGGAGCGATGACGAATAGTTTACTGCGCAATGTGTAAACACAAGATCATGCACAAGCGACGACGGATACTTTAGTGCGCAATGTGTAAACGCAAGCTCATATTGGAGTGATGACGGATGCTTTACTGCGCAATGTGTAAACGCAATATCATGATTGAGTGATGACGGATACTTTACTACGCAATGTGTAAACGGGAAAATATGTTAGAGCCACGACGAATACTTTACTGCGCAGTGTGTAAACGCAAGATCATTTTTTAGTGATGACGGCTACTTTACTGAGCAATGTGTAATCGCAAGATCATATTGGAGTGATGTCGGATACTTTACTGCGCAGTGTGTAAACGCAAGATGATATTGGAGTGATAACGGATACTTTACTGCGCAATGTGTAAACGCAAGATTATATTGTAGTGATGCCGGATACTTTACTGCGCAGTGTGTAAATGCAAGATAATATTGGTGTGATGACGGCTACTTTACTGCGCAATGTGTAAACATGAGATTATGTTAGATCGTTGAAGGATATTTTACCGCCTAAGGTTAAAGGCGACATCATGTTTCAGTGGCGACGATTTTTACTGCGCAATGTGTTAACGCGAGTTCATGTTAAACCGACGATGGATAATTTACCGTCCAATGTGTAAACGCAAGAACATGTTGGAGCGACGACGGATACTTTATTGCGCAATGTGTAAACGCAAGATCATGTTAGAGTGATGACGGATATTCTACTGCGCAATGTGTAAATGCAAATCATGTTAGAGCAATGACTGCTACTTTACTGCGCAATATGTAATCGGGAGATCCTATTAGAGTGGTGAACGATATTTTACCGAAGCTTAAAGGCGACATCATGTTTCAGCGGCGATGGATACTTTACTGCGCAGTGTGTAAACGCAAGATGATATTGGAGTGATAACGGATACTTTACTGCGCAATGTGTAAACGCAAGATTATATTGTAGTGATGCCGGATACTTTACTGCGCAGTGTGTAAATGCAAGATAATATTGGTGTGATGACGGCTACTTTACTGCGCAATGTGTAAACATGAGATTATGTTAGATCGTTGAAGGATATTTTACCGCCTAAGGTTAAAGGCGACATCATGTTTCAGTGGCGACGATTTTTACTGCGCAATGTGTTAACGCGAGTTCATGTTAAACCGACGATGGATAATTTACCGTCCAATGTGTAAACGCAAGAACATGTTGGAGCGACGACGGATACTTTATTGCGCAATGTGTAAACGCAAGATCATGTTAGAGTGATGACGGATATTCTACTGCGCAATGTGTAAATGCAAATCATGTTAGAGCAATGACTGCTACTTTACTGCGCAATATGTAATCGGGAGATCCTATTAGAATGGTGAACGATATTTTACCGAAGTTTAAAGGCGACATCATGTTTCAGCGGCGATGGATACTTTACTGCGCAATGTGTAAACGCCAAATCATGTTAGAGCGGCGACGGATATTTTACCGCAAATTTGTGTAAATGCAAGATCATGCTGGAGCGACAACGGATAATTTACTGCGCAATGTGTAAACGCAAGATCATATTGGAACGACGAAATACTTTCCTGCGCATAGTGTAAACGGATGATCATGTTAGAGCGACGACGAATATTTTACCGTCCAATGTGTAAACGCAAGATCATATTGGAGCGACGATGAATACTTTACTGCGCAAAGTGTAAATGCAAGATCATGTTGGAGTGACGATGGATACCTTATTGCGCAATGTGTAAAGGAAGATCTTGTTAAAGCTTCGACGGATATTTTACCGCCCAATGTGTAAACGCAAGATCATATTGGAGCGACGACGGATACTTTACTGCGCGAAGTGTAAACGGAATATCATGTTGGAACGACGAAATACTTTCCTACGCATAGTGTAAACGGATGATCATGTTAGAGCGGCAGCGGCGACGATTCCTTTACTGCGCAATGTGTAAACGGAAGATCATGTTAGAGCGGCGACGGATATTTTACCGCCCAATGTGTAAACGCAAGATCTTATTGGAGCCATGACGGATACTTTACTGCGCAATGTGTAAACGCAAGATCATGTTAGAGCGGCGACGGATATTTCACCACCCTATGTGTATACGCGATATTATTTTAGAACGACGCATTTTAACTGCGAGATCTTGTTAGAGCGGCGACGGATATTTTACCGCTAATTGTGTAAATGCCGGAAGCAAAGAAGGACGTGATGATTCGCTGTGTTAGTTTTGTGTAGCGTTTTCGAGCCTCCTCGTCACGCATCTGCTTCAATTTTAAGGTTGTGTCCTTCATATTGGGGGAAAATCCAGTTAGGATGGATTAGTTTTTAATATACAGGTATATTTTAATATAGGTACATAGTAATGTTTTATAAAATTACAATCTCATCTAGCCTGACTAAATACTTTATAGATATATTGTCTAGACGTAGTACAGTGCGTTGATGCTACTGCGCGCCAAAAATCGTAGTCACAGCTAAAATTTGATGATAAATTAACCTTCCATGGTAGTAAAAAAATATATAAATAATAACGGTAATACTTTTCGAGGTATTTTGCTAGTTTCAAGGTAAAAAAGTCCGAACAAAACATTGATTTTGTAAGGTTTTAGGTGGCCGTAGACGAGGTGGGAGTGGAATAGTTGTTTCCAAATTTTAAATATTTGGGACGTTTTTTTTTGTATTCGTTTTGAGTTTTTGCATCGGTCAGTAAAATGTTTCGGCCGGAATCGCTCACGTGACTAAAGTAAACAATTATATAAATGATTGTTTACGTTACATATAAATAGACAAATATACAGACAAATATAATCACTATTAAAATATAAAATAGACGTTTAAATTCGATTTTAGCACGCACGTAAATTACTAAAGTAATTACAGCTATATTCTTTCGGATACCTAAGCCTATACAGTTGGTCCTAATATAGTGAAACCTTCACGTGCATTTATCCATTTCCAAGCGTGACATAGCGGCGTTTAGTAAATATCTCCCAACAACGGACACTCTTAATATAGAATTTAAATATGCTGTTGTTGATAATGATAATAAGTTAAATTCGTGTAAGTGTGCGTAAGATTTTATGTTAAAGTGAAAAAGGCTGTTTGTAAACGGCAAGGTGATTCCGGGCTTGGGTATGCATCGTCATACGCCCTTGTTTCGGAATATGTTATTGAAAATCTTTTTGTTAATGTTTTATATTTCATTTAATAGTTAATTATAAAATATGTTGATCTAATCTTAAAAACATATTTTTTTACCGTAATTTTCATAGCTAATTTTTTATAGATAGAATAGGCGTTTAGAACTGTACTTATCTGACAGCTGCAGTTGTGTGCAAGTGATTTCACGGTACTTTTGTGTTGCAGATACTACAGCGATGTTGGAACCTGTGCCAAATGTTACCTCAGCTGTAAAACCTGCTCTGGTCCTAGAAGAGATCAATGCGTGACGTGTCCTCAAGGATGGCAAATCGCTGCTGGAGAGTGTCATCCCGAATGTCCCGAGGGATTCTTCATGAGTAACTTTGGCTGCCAAAAGTGTCATCATTATTGCCGCACTTGCAAAGGTTATAAACTTTCTATGCCGTGACTGGAAACATTCTTAATACAGTAAAGCATTTATTTCGTTATTTTGTGGGTTTTAATCTTTTGATGTCGCAACATTAAAGTCTTTTGTAAAGTGCAATAATATAATTGTAATAATCCTGTTGTAAGTCGTTTATTTAATCACTGGAATTAAGTATTAAATAAATGAGAAAACTTCGGTTGTTCATCTACATAAAGATATTTATTTTAATAATGCAACGTTTCCCCAACTAGTTCATTTACAAAAAAATTGTATCAACAATAAAAACTATTCTGATAAGTTATGTAGTATGTATAAGCCATTGTTATATAAGTTAAAAACATCCAAGAATTTGTTAGTGTTTGATTGGTGTTATTTGTATGGTTGTTCTGTTTCTTTTGTTTTATTTATCTATTTTTGTTTGTTTTACACGTAAATATTGTGGTTATCTTAGTGTTGCTGCTGTTTTCAATTATTTTAAATAGTTTTATAAGACTCACTACTTTGGTGGGTTATTGCATTAAATTTTTGACTTAATTTTATTGAATTTTATGAAGTTTTAAATTATTGGAATGACTGTACTAATATTTTGTATGTGCAAATAAAAGCTAATACAGGCTTGATAAGGGAAAAAACTAGTAGCTGAAATGTTACATGTTTTTAAAATACGTATCTTTCACTCTATGATCAACCGTTTTCTGATTTATTTGAGTTCGTTATAATTATTTTAATGCTTAAGGTGCTTGCAGTGAAAGCGTATTTATTTTGTTGTCCCTGTATCCACAATATGTAATGCTATGTTGTAGGTGAAGGACCCCTTCAGTGCACGTCTTGTCCACCCCGCTTTATGCTTGAAGGCGGTCTATGCATGGAGTGTCTCAACTCCCAGTTCTATGACACTCTCACTCAGCTGTGCAAGCCTTGCCATGGATCCTGCAAATCTTGTAGCGGCCCTGGACCATTCAGCTGTGTCTCGTGCATGTACCCTCTACACTTGGATAAGTTGAACAACCAGTGCGTGCAGTGTTGCACTGATCACTCGGCAGACTGTTGTATATGCGACAAGGACACTGGAGAGTGTCATAATGCTTCTCCTGCAGGCAAGAGACGTATAACCTCTGACATAGAGCTTGACATTGGTGACAGAATGCAAGCAGCGACACAGACCGAGTATTCGCCTCTTACAGCCATCACGGCTATTGCGATCATGTCGTGTTTGGCTGTGGTCGTACTCTTTGTTCTGCTTTTTGTGGTTTTACAGGTAAATTATTTACTGGAATTAAATATTTACTTGATTTAAACATATCTAATACTTGTCCTTGAATATATTGTGTTATTGTAAATAAATGAACATAATTTCTGTTACTGTAATTAAAACTTCTTAATTTTAGTTGAAATTGCTATAAAATATATTGAAAGTTAAGGAGAATATAAAGCTCATTATGTTGTGTTCACGGGTTCCACCATCCACAGCTAGGTAGATGTATTTAATACAAGTAATAGAAGAAGCGTAGTTTTGCCTTTGGAAGCACTTAAATTTGGCTGTTATATCTACATATCTATGCCTAAAAATAATTAGTATAAACACAACAGTTGTGTTGTTATTTCAGATAACACACGCTTTAAGGGACTTCTTAAACTTTGAGATTCTTTTGAAACTCATGACACATCACCTTGACATTTTTCAGCCATCTCCTGTGACTATTAACTAGTATTATAACCAAATTAGTTCAGGAAAACTATTTACTTTACTTTGTTTTTTTCTTGTAAGAAAGGATACGTTTTTTGCAAAAACCACTTTTACATATAAATAATGTAAAAATGAAAGTGGAAAATTACAAGATAAACTTGCAAAACAAACTTTCTTGAATGTATTCATTATTATTTATATTTTTTTAATAATAATAATAATAATATTAGCTTTTACTTTAAAGAAATATTTTGATAAATATGTTAAATTTTGAGAAATTAAATTTTTCATAAACTTTGAGTAAAATAAGAATGAATCTTGTTATAAATATCTAATTTTGCATTTATTGAACTCAAGTTTTGAAACTGATCTCGATCTTTAATATCTTAAACAAATATGTAATTTTCTGTCTTGTTTTGAACAGAATTTATGATAAATCTCTATGCTTGCCCTGAGAAAGTTAGATTGTGGTAGTAAAATGATTAAAAAACAATATTATTAGATTGGTAAGTTTCATTTTGTAACCAACCTTGCTTTATACAATATGTTCCTAATAACTAATAGCCAGTTGTTTCTAAAACTCGTAAACTTTGTACACATCTATGTGTAGTAGATATCTGTTAATAAAATATAGGGATATCTTGAGAGTAGCATGTGAATTAGGTTAAAGAATGGTTTAGGAGAAGTCAGATATGTTTGTAAATATATTATACAGTACTTTCTGGCCGCCTTCCAACAGGCGTGAACAGCTCCTTAGCTGATAGCAAACTTAATTCAGGGATGATTTTCCCTATTTAGTAGCAAGATTTTTCCTATTTCATCACCAGCAGGTCATGTCTTCCACTTTGCCGGCCCTTAATATAACATTCCTTCTGTTTTAATTCTCTCTATTATCTCACACTCTACTGATCTATATCTTTCCAATCGTTAATTAAATAACGTTTTTGTTCATCTAATCAAGTTTAAAAACATTTTTTTTGAGCTCATAGTGCATGACAATTGATGTTAATAAAGTTTTTATTTAATAATTCAATTTTAAAAATTTGGGGGAGTCTATTCGGATTTGAATTGAGAATCTTCATGTTCAAAGTGTTGGCCTTGGCACTGCACCAACTTTCCAATTTCTAGAAATTTGTTTCTCATCTGAATTTGAATTTTTTCCCCCCATCTGGTTGTTATTGAAACCTTCATTCTACAACCTTAAACTGCCACCATGGTTATCACACAATATCATAAATAATAGTCTGGGGTTAAAAATGAATGAAAGGTATAAAATAGAGAAACAAACTGAAAATAAACAAACAATGATAACATTTTTCTTTGTTGACCTCAGTAGGAATTTATTCAATTTTTGTTATATTACTTTTTTATTCTTCGTACATTATACTGTAAAGGGTATATACTTCTTCATGACCATGCTAAAGTGTGCAACCCTACATACATAGTGACCCTGTCTTTCCCTCTATCTGATAGTAAAAGGGTTCATCCTTTAATCCTACGGGTTCAAGGGTTTTAATCTTATGTATTACCATTCTTTGTTGTCCTTCATTAGACTAATGGCTGTATTGGGAATAGGCTGAGTAGTCTCAACAAAAACATCTGAAAATATTTTGGTAATGGAGGATCTTTGAAATACAACTGATATTATGAAAAAAAAACAATTAAAAGCTTAAATTATTTCAATATATTCTGTTTGAAATAAAGGTTCTACTAAATTCTTATAAATTCTTAAAATATTTAAGATCAACATATCAAAACTTACACAATAATTAACAAGTAATTACTGTAAAGATTTTAATCCAAGCATTTAATATTTTAATATAAGAATTTAGATTGTAATTTTTTAAAATTCTAAATAAACAATACTACTTGAAAGTTGAAATAGTCCAGTTAGATTTACTAGTGAAATAATTCAGAAAATTTCTTATTACTGTTACTAACATTGTCAAAGTTACTTAATTTTTATACTTCTCCAAACTCTTACTATTTTGACTCTATCAGATGAAGTCGCAGCAGTCACAACACCGTGGCTATACGAAAGTACCTATACACCAATACAAGACTTCTGTGGGCAATAACAGTCACGAGGACTCCAATGCACCAAGCGATGAAGAAGAGAAAGTTCTAGTCGCCAGGACGTAACAACACTCGCTCGCTCTCTTATTGCATCTATGTACATTGTGTGTCATGTATCAATGGTAGCGCAATTGTCACAATATCAATTGTTCACTTGGAAGGTATAAAATAACCGTAAACTTAATTTCTATTTACATTCAACTTTTAAATATTTTAAATAAATAAATATATATATACTTATAAAAGGACCAATTCCAATTGAAATTAAATTATTATTTTCACTTTATATAATAAAATTTATTATAATGTAGTTGTCAAATGACATTCTACTATAAAATGTTTTATATTCATTAAAAATGAAACATGAATTTTAACTTGTAGTAAAGGCCTAATAGAGTTTTATATATAATTCAGTAATTGGCAATAATAGGTTTTTTTATACTGTAAACAATTGCTTGTTTTTTGAGATGAAATCATTAATTTTTAAAAGATCAAATTTTTAAATGAATAATTATTTATTATTTTTATGACAAATATATTTTACTTCTATTGTGTTATAGTAATTTGTTGTAAATATATGAAATATTATGTGTATATTTATACTGAATGGTAAAAATGTGTAAAGTCGTAGTAGAGGTAAATGATATAGGAAAGCATTTGTACTTTTGAAATTTAATAAATATTTTAAATTGTGTTTATAAAGGTCCTTTCGCAAGTAGCCCACCGGTGAAAGGCCATATGGATGTTGCAAGGTAACTGTCCTTATTGCTGTTATAGTATATTATTTGTGCTCTCTAAGTTAAGCAATTACACAGTCGTACGGTTTCTTCTTTCAACCTGGGGACCGAATTTTGGGACAGTTTTTTATTTTCCCATTCAAGTGCCTGCAAATAAGGTTCGAAGTGAATTGCATTGAAATAAAGAATCAAATATTTTACTTAGTGTAGTAAGGAATATTTTTATGTCCGTTTTCAAACCTTGATTCGTAGACACAGTTTCGCGCCTTTTTATATTAATTATACTTTTAAATATATTGTATTATTTCTAAATGTTACCAGAAAAATACTAAATGTTCTCTATTTTAATTGTAAATAAAATATTTCTTTGTATATTTATCTAAATGTATTTTTAATTTTCTCGGAGTAAAAATATTGAACAAGTTATAGTACCTAAACAAAAATTTTAATGTTAAGTTTTATTTTTATGAACAAATTGAATAAAATGAATTTTAGATCGTATTATAAAATAACGAGTTTATGGATGTTCTGTCTTGTTTTTTTTATGTTAAACCTTGATATCCCTCGACTGGAACCAGCTTCTGGAATCATCGAAAGGTCCTAAGTGATTTTAGAAACATAATTACTGTGTTTTAAGTTAATTGGCCATTCATGCTACTTTTATGCAAAGTTAAGTTACAAAACTCTGTAGTAGGCTTGTTACACGGAAGAAAGTAAAATCAAAGATTAAATCATTCCATGATGCCATTCCATTACATTTGCATATTATAAAGGATTTCAAAAGACACCAAAACCGTTGTTAAAATAAGAGCATTCCATGCTGCAACTGTTGTTGGCTTCTCTTCAATGCTAGATGAGAACAGATATACTCTGGATATTAACTATTGTATAGACACATACACACATGGCATGATATATTTTTGAAAAAAAAGAAGAAAATTTTGGGGAAAAAAGGAATGGGATTTTTTATAAAGATACGTTGGGTTTAAGGTATGTTTCCATTCTGACAAGTCGCAGGCACATGTGGCGCGGCACAAGTCGCTCGTAGATTTTCATACTGTTTCCATTTCCCAGGCACATGTGCTCGGGCACAAGTCCCACGACCCAGCAGTAGTTGTTATTTTGCAGTGAAGAATTGAAGACATGATGATTTTCTTTTTACGTTTAGTGATTTTTACATATGTGTAAGTATTAATAATGGATGACATAGCAGCTTTGGATTTTTTTATTATGGCTAATGTATACAATGAGCTGAGGAAAAAAACGAAAACTACCTAGGAGGTGGATTAGAAGTTTTTTTAGCAAAAAGACAATTAGAAGGAGCCTTCAACTCACTAATGAGAGATTTGCGCATGCAAACTGGATACGAAAATTTCTTGCAAACGACTTCAAGTGATTTTGAATTTTTGTTAAACCTAATAGCACCAGAAATTGTAAAAAGTAGTAACTGCCGACAACCAATCCCCCCTGGGGAAATGTTAGCTACTACTCTCCGTTTTTTAGCGACAGGTGATAGTATAGTTATAGCTCGTTGATGTACATCCACAGAATCTCAAAATCCGCCATATTAAGATTCATATCCCAAGTATGCAAAGCCATTGTTCTGGCTTTGAGAAGCTACATTCAGGTAAGAAGAGATCTGTCATATTCTCGTTTAATTAGGCCTATTGGAATTTTATGTCCCTTATTGTTGTAGAATTAACCAGTTCATTTTTAAATGAATTTATGAATAAATAAATTTGTGCAACTGAGCGTGCGCATGTCGCGGGCACATGTGCCCAACCGTTTCCATTGTCAGTGGGAACTTGTGCAGGCACAAGTTTTGTCACACCGCCGTCTGGCACAAAACGGTTGCCGGCACATGTGCCGCGACTTGTGCCAGATTGTTTCCATTTGGGGATTTGTGCCGGGCACAAGTCAAGCACATGTGCCCGACAAAAATTTGTAGTAATGGAAACGTACCTTTATTGGTTTGTCCGAGTACCAAATTATTTGCACTATAAATATGTTTTATAAATATTCTACTTATTGTCACTGTCAATTTGGTGTCCCATCCGTCCATACAGTAGGATAGGAACTGACATTGGAATCATTTGAGTGTATTTTAAAAGTAGACGAGGCTATGGAAAATTTATAAAATATGTAATGGATGCTGCCGGGATTCTTTTGTTATGCAACACATTTATCTAGTTTGATTTATGTTTGCCAAGTTCACAGATGTAACATTCAAGTCTTGTCTGTTATTTTTGTAACAAAACAGAGCTCTAGGAAAAAGTGTGTTGTGAATATAAACAGAAATATAGATTGTTAACAGTTTGACGAATGAAAGTTTGAAAATATACACTACGATAAAAAAATGCCCCAAATCACTACAATTTTAACAGAAGATAAGAAAAGTAACATAATAAATTAGCTGAAGATCAAGCTTTAATGTTAAACACTGAACGTTGTAAACAGAAAAGTACACCTGAATTTTTATATTTTGGCTCTGGAGAAATTTCCAAACTTTTTAATAAATATAGCATTAAACATTAGAAGTTGTAAAAATTTAAATATACTATAAAATATAATTAGAGTGTGAACATTGCTTAGTAATGGATCACAACATAAAAATAAATAAAATAGTTAACTTGCAAAAGTAGTATAATAAATAAAACATACAACTAGATAATATGATAAAAATTATAATTTTTAATTAATACTTTATATCTAATAATGAATAAACAGTTAGTAAAAAAAAATTGATAAAGCAAATGGTATAGTAAAAAGTGGGGAAAATTTGTAAAGTTTACAGTGGTTAAATTAAAAGTCATACAAATTAACTAAACTATAAAATAGTTATGAAAATATGAAGGGTCTGTTTAAAAAATATTGTAAAACTGTTTGAGCGAATTTACCACATTAACCACAAACTTAATAAACCACGAAGAAAACAGGTGCAAGGATTGACAAAGAATTAATGGGGGAAAATGAGACCTTCAAAGTGCGATGGGATAGCCATAACATTACCTCTCCTAACAACTTTACAGTATCTCAAGGTAGTAAGTTGACTCCAAAAAGCTATTAGCAAAAATGATTTTTAAATTCAGATTCATAATAATTGAGAAATAAAATTTTTGCTTTATTTCATGGTATTAAAATTATGAAAATAAAACAAGTATTAAGAGTAAAAAAAGGTTTTTAGTCAATTCCTACTTAGATCAACAAAACGAAATTTTATTTTATTTAATTTTAATTAAAGAATTACAATTAATACAAATAAAGTAACAAAACCTATGTGTTAAAACAGCTGTTGTACAACATAACCTAAGATATAAAATTAGCTGTTGTATGAAATCATATGTTACCACTTATTTTAAGCTTAATGGGACGAAAATACTATATTGCATACATTGCCATTTTTGTGAAAATCTTTCCTTTCATAGGAAACTAAAAATAATTCATTTTTAAATTTAATTAATGAATTAATATTTGAAAAACCTATAATAACATCAAGTGTCATCCACTACAAGTTTAAACAAATGTATTTGATCTTGAATGGATATATAAAATGTACTTCATTAAAGATTGAAAATTTTGGCAGAATATGTATAAAGAGAGTGTGAACTAATAGAAGGAATTAAAAAAAGTATAATCATATAAATAGTAATAATTTTAAATGAATAAAATAGTGGCACCATGAAATGAAAGACATCAATATTTAAACAATCTAAATAAGAATAATTACAATTTCAAATATATTTTTTTAACATGACAGTATAATTTGTGACGTTTGTAATTTAAACATCCCTGTAACAACAACATTTCAGTAATGTTTTTTAAAGAAAAGCATTACAATTTAGTTTGTTTTCGAGTAATCTAGGTATAAGAATCATACTTGGTATACTTATCGAGAGCCTACAATATAGTGCTCTCATTGTCCAGCATTAGGCGACTGCCGTGTCCTTGAAGTAGGGGGGGGGGTAGGACATTCCAGTCAGTGGTCACGTGGTATAACGGGTAAATTTGCGAGTCAATTTTCGAGAGCTACAATATAGTGCTCTCATTGTCCAGCATTAGGCGACTGCTGTCTCCTTGAAGTGGTGGAGGTGCGAGACATTCCAGTCAGTGGTCACGTGGTATAACGGGTATATTTGTGAGTCGACTTTCAAAAGCTATAATATAGTGATTTCATTGTCCAGCATTAGGCGACAGCTGTGTCTTTGAAGTGGGGAGGGGAAGGTGTGAGACATTCCAGCCAGTGGTCACGTAGTATAAAAGGTAAATTTGAAGGCTTTCAAAAGCTATAATATAGTAATCTCGTTGCCCAGCATTAGGCGACTGTTGTGTCCTTGAAGTGGTGGGAGTGTGAGGCATTCAAGTCAGGGTCACGTAGTATAACGGGTACATTTGCTAGTCGAATTTCAAGACCTATACTATAGTGCTCTTATTATCCAGCATTAGATGGCTGCTGTGTCCTTGAACTGGTGAAGGTGTGAGACATTCAAGTAAGGGTAACGTGGTATAAAGGATACTTTTACCAGAGGATTTCAAAAGCTATAATATAGTGGTCTCATTTTTCAGCATTAGGTGACTGCTGTGTCCTTGAACTGGTGAGGGTGTAAGACATTCAAATTATGGTCACGTGGTATAACAGGTACATTTGCTAGTCGATATCAAAAGCTATAATATAGTGCTTTCATTGTCCTGCATTAGGCGAATGTTTTGTCCTTGAAGTGGGGGTGTGTGAGACACTCAAGTCAGGGTCACGTGGTATAATGTGTACATTTGCTAGTCGACTTCAAAAGCTATAATATAGTGCGCTCATTGTCCTGCATTAGGTGTCTGTTGTGGCCTTGAAGTGAGGGGTGTGTGAGACACTCAAGTCAGGGTCACGTGATGTAATGGGTACATTTGCGAGTCGACTTTCAAAAGCTACAATATAGTGCTCTCATTGTCCTGCATTAGGCGACTGTTGTGTCCTTTAAGGGGGGGGGGGTGAGACACTAAAGTCAGGGTCACGTTTTATAATGGGTACATTTGCGATTCGACTTTCAAAAGATACAATATAGTGCTCTCATTGTCCTGCATTAGGCGACTGTTTTGTCCTTTAAGTGGGGGGGGGGGTGTGAGACATTCAAGTCAGTGTCACGTGGTATAACGGTACATTTGCTAGTCGACTTAAAAAAGCTATAATATAGTGCTCTCATTGTCCTGCATTAGGCGACTGTTGTGTCCTTTAAGTGGGGGGGGGGGTGAGACACTAAAGTCAGGGTCACGTGGTATAATGGGTACATTTGCGAGTCGACTTTCAAAAGCTACAATATAGTGCTCTCATTGTCCAGCATTAGGCGTCTGTTGTGTCCTTTAAGTGGGAAGCGGGTGTGAGACACTCAAGTCAGGGTTACGTGGTATAATGGGTACATTTGCGAGTCGACTTTCAAAAGCTGCAATATAGTGCTCTCATTTCCTGCATTAGGCGACTGTTTTGTCCTTGAAGTGGGGGTGTGTGAGACACACAAGTCAGGGTCACGTGGTATAATGGGTACATTTGCGAGTCGACTTTCAAAAGCTACAATATAGTGCTCTCATTGTCCTGCATTAGGCGACTGTTTTGACCTTTAAGGGGGGGGGGGGGGTGAGACATTCAAGTCAGTGTCACGTGGTATAACGGTACATTTGCTAGTCGACTTTCAAAAGCTATAATACAGTGCTCTCATTGTCCAGCATTAGGCGAGTGTTGTTTCTTTGAAGTGGTAGGAGTGTAAAACACCCAAGTCTGGGTCACGAGGTATAATGGGTACATTTGCTAGTCGACTTAAAAAGCTATAATATAGTGTTCTCATTGTCCTGCATTAGGCGACTGTTGTTGCCTTGAAGTGAGGGGTGTGTGAGACACTCAAGTCAGGGTCACGTGGTATAATGTGTACATTTGCGAGTCGACTTTCAAAAGCTACAATATAGTGCTCTCATTGTCCAGCATTAGGCGACTGTTGTGTCCTTTATGTGGGAAGCGGGCGTGAGACACTCAAGTCAGGGTGACGTGGTATAATGTGTACATTTGCGAGTCGACTTTCAAAAGCTACAATATAGTGCTCTCATTGTCCAGCATTAGGCGACTGTTTTGACCTTGAAGGGGGGGGGGGGTGAGACATTCAAGTCAGGGTCACGTGGTATGCCGGTACATTTGCTATTCGACTTTCAAAATCTGTAATATATTGGTCTCATTGTCCAGGATTAGGCGACTGCTTTGTCCTTGAAGTGGTATGGGTGTGAGACATTCGTGTAAGGGTCACGCGGTATAATGGGTACATTTTCAAGTCTACTCTCAAAATCTATAATATAGTGCTCTCATTGTCCAGCATTAGGCGACTGCTTTGTCTTTGAAGCGTGGATGTGGGGATTGCGTGAGATATTCCAGCCAGTGGTCAAGTGGTATAACTGGTAAATTTGCAAGACTTTCAAAAGCTATAATATAGTGCTCTCATTGTCCAGCATTAAGCGACTGTTATGTCCTTGAATTGGTGGGAGTGTGAGGCATTCAAGTCAGGGTCACGTGGTATAACGGGTACATGTACTAGTCGAATTTCAAAACCTATACTGTAGTGCTCTCGTTGTCCAGCATTAGCTGACTGTTGTGTCCTTGAACTGGTGAGGGCGAGAGACATTCAAGTCAGGGTCACTAGGTATAACGGGTACATTTACCACTGGTTTTCAAAAGCTATAATATAGTGCTCTCATTTTTCAGCATTAGGGGACTGTTGTGTCCTTGAAGTGGTGGGTGTGTGAGACATTCCAATCAGTGGTCACGTGGTATAACAAGTAAATTTGAAAGTCGACTTCAAAAGCTATAATATAGTGTTATCATTGTCCAGCATTAGGCGACTGTTTTGTCCTTGAAGTGGTGGGAGTGTGAAACATTCAAGTCAGGGTCAAGTTTTATAACGGGTACATTTGCGAGTCTACTTTCAAAAGCTATAATATAGTGCTTCCAGTGTCCAGTATTAGGCGACTGTGGGTCCTTGAAATGGTAGGGGTGTGAGACATTACATTCAGTGATCACTTGGTATAACGGTTAAATTTGCAAGTCAACTTTCGAGAGCTACAATATAGTGTTTTCATTGCCCAGCATTAGCGACTGCTTTTTCTTTGAAGTGGTGGGTGTGTGTGACATTCCAGCCAGTGGTAACGTGTTATACCAGGTGAATTTGCAAGAGTTTCTAAAGCTATAATATAGTGGTCTCATCGTCCAGCATTAAGCGACTGTTGTGTACTTGAAGTGGCGGGAGTGTGAGGCATTCAATTCGGGGTCACGTCGTATAACGGGTACATTTACAAGTGGTTTTCAAAAGCTATAATATAATGGTCTCATTTTTCAGCATTAGGCAACTGTTGTCTTCTTGAAGTGGTGGTGGTGTGAGACATTCCAATCAGTGGTCACGTGGTGTAACAAGTAAATATGATAGTCGACTACAAAAGCTACAATATAGTGCTCTCATTGTCCAGCATTAGGTGACTGTTGTGTCCTTGAAGTGGTAGGCCTGTGAGACATTCATGTCAGGGCCACGTGGTATAACGGGTACATTTGCCAGTCTACTTTCAAAAGCTATAATATAGTGCTTTCGTATTACAACAATAGACGACTGTTGTGTCCTTGAAATGGAGGGGGTGTGAGACATACCAGTCAGTAGTCACTATTTATAACGGATAAATTTGCAAGTCAACTTCGAGAGCTACAATATAGTATTTTCATTGTCCAGCATTAGGCGACTGCTTTGTCCTTGAAGTGGTAGGGTTATAAGACATTCATGTTAGGGACACGTGGTATAACAAGTAATTTTGAAAGTCGACTTCAAAAGCTATAATATAGTGTTTTCATTGTCCAGCATTAGGCGACTGCTTTGACCTTGAAGTAGTGGGGGTGTGAGACATTCAAGTCAGGGTCACGTGGTATAATCGGTACATTTGCGAGTCGACTTTCAAAAGCTAAAAGATAGTGCTCTCATTGTCCAGCAATAGGCGACTGCTTCGTCCTTGAAGTGGTGGCGGTATGTGACATTCCAGCCAGTGGTCACGTGTTATAACAGGTAAATTTGCAAGAGTTTTTAAAGCGTTAATATAGAGGTCTCATTGTCCAGCATTAAGCGACTGTTGTGTATTTGAATTGGTAGGGGTGTGAGACATTCATGTCAGGGTCACGTGGTATAACAAGCTAATTTGAAAGTCGACTTCAAATCTATAATATAGTGTTTTTATTGTCCAGCATTAGGCGACTGCAGTGTCCTTGAAGTGGTGAGGGAGCGAGACATTCAATTCAGGGTCACGGCGTATAATGGGTACATTTGCTAGTCGACTTTCAAAAGCTCTAATATAGTGCTCTTATTGTCCAGCATTGGGCGACTGCTTTCTCCTTGAAGTGGTCGGGGTGTGAGACATTCATGTCAGGGTCACGTGGTATAACGGGTTAATTTGCGAGTCTACTTTCAAAAGCTATTATATAGTGCGTCCATTATCCAGCATTAGGCGACTGTGGGTCCTTGAAATGGTAGGGGTGTGAGACATTACATTCGGTGATCACTTGGTATAACGGTTAAATTTGAAAGTCAACTTTCTAGAGCTACAATATAGTGTTTTCATTGTCCAGCATTAGGCGACTGCTTTGTCCTTGAAGTGGTGGCGGTGTGTGACATTCCAGCCAGTGGTCACGTGTTATAACAGGTAAATTTGCAAGAGTTTCGAAAGCGTTAATATAGTGTTTTCATTGTCCAGCATTAGGCGACTGCTTTGTGTGTGACATTCCAGCCAGTGGTCACGTGTTATAACGGGTAAATTTGCAAGAGTTTCGAAAGCGTTAATATAGTGGGTTCATTGTCCAGCATTAAGCGACTGTTGTGTATTTGAAGTGGTGGGAGTGTGAGACATTCAAGTCGGGGTTACGTGGTATAACTGGTACATTTACTAGTTTCAAAACCTAGAATTTCAAAACCTATACTATAATGGTCTCATTTTTCAGCATTAGGCGACTGTTGTGTTCTTGAAGTTGTGGTGGTGTGAGACATTCCAATCAGTGGTCACGTGGTGTAACAGGTAAATTTGACAGTCGACTCCAAAAGCTACAATATAGTGCTCTCATTGTCTAGCATTAGGTGACTGTTGTGTAATTGAAGTGGAAGGGGTGTGAGACATTCATGTCAGGGTCACGTGGTATAACGGGTACATTTGCGAGTCTATTTTCAAAAGCTATAATATAGTGCTTTCGTATTCCAGCATTAGGCGACTGTTGTCTCCTTGAGGTGGAGGGAGTGTGAGACATACCAGCCAGTAGTCACTAGGTATAACGGATAAATTTGCAAGTTAACATCGAGAGCTACAATATAGTGTTTTCATTGCCCAGCATTAGACGACTGCTTTGTCCTTGAAGTGGTAGGGGTATAAGACATTCATGTTAGGGACACGTGGTATAACAAGTAATTTTGAAAGTCGACTTCAAAAGCTATAATATAGTGTTTTCATTGTCCAGCATTAGGCGACTGCTTTGACCTTGAAGTAGTGGGGGTGTGAGACATTCAAGTCAGGGTCACGTGGTATAATCGGTACATTTGCGAGTCGACTTTCAAAAGCTAAAATATAGTGGTCTCATTGTCCAGCATTAGGCGACTGTTGTGTCCTTGAAGTGGTGGGGGTGTGAGACATTCAAGTCAGTGGTCACGTGGTAAAACGGGTATATTTGCAAGTCGACTTCCAAAAGCTATAATATACTGCTCTCATTGTCCAGCAATAGGCGACTGCTTTGTCCTTGAAGTGGTGGCGGTATGTGACATTCCAGCCAGTGGTCACGTGTTATAACAGGTAAACTTGCAAGAGTTTTTAAAGCGTTAATATAGTGGTCTCATTGTCCAGCATTAAGCGACTGTTGTGTCCTTGAAATGGTGGGGGTGTGAGACATTCAAGTCAGGGTCACGTGGTATAACGGGTACATTTGCGTGTCGACTTTCTAAAGCCATAATATAGTGATCTCATTTTTCAGCATTAGGCGACTACTGTGTCCTTGAAGTGGTGGGGGTGTGAGACATTCAAGTCAGAGTCACGTGGTATAACGGGTACATTTGCATGTCGACTTTCAAAAGCCATAATATAGTGATCTCATTTTTCAGCATTAGGCGACTTCTGTGTCCTTGGAAGTGGTGAGGGTGCGAGGCATTCATGTCAGAGTCACATAGTATAACGGGTACATTTGCGTGTCGACTTTCAAAAGCCATAATATAGTGATCTCATTTTTCAGCATTAGGCGACTACTGTGTCCTTGAAGTGGTGGGGGTGTGAGACATTCAAGTCAGAGTCACGTGGTATAACGGGTACATTTGCGTGTCGACTTTCAAAAGCCATAATATAGTGATCTCATTTTTCAGCATTAGGCGACTTCTGTGTCCTTGAAGTGGTGAGGGTGCGAGGCATTCATGTCAGAGTCACATAGTATAACGGGTACATTTGCGTGTCGACTTTCAAAAGCCATAATATAGTGATCTCATTTTTCAGCATTAGGCGCCTGTTGTGTCCTTGAAGTGGTGGGGGTGTGAGACATTCAAGTCAGAGTCACGTAGTATAACGGGTACATTTGCGTGTCGACTTTCAAAAGCCATAATATAGTGATCTCATTTTTCAGCATTAGGCGACTGTTGTGTCCTTGAAGTGGTGGGGGTGTGAGACATTCAAGTCAGAGTCACGTGGTATAACGGGTACATTTGCGTGTCGACTTTCAAAAGCCATAATATAGTGATCTCATTTTTCAGCATTAGGCGACTGTTGTGTCCTTGAAGTGGGGGGGGGGGGTGAGACATTCAAGTCAGAGTCACGTGGTATAACGGGTACATTTGCGTGTCGACTTTCAAAAGCCATAATATAGTGATCTCATTTTTCAGCATTAGGCGACTTCTGTGTCCTTGGAAGTGGTGAGGGTGCGAGGCATTCATGTCAGAGTCACATAGTATAACGGGTACATTTGCGTGTCGACTTTCAAAAGCCATAATATAGTGATCTCATTTTTCAGCATTAGGCGACTGTTGTGTCCTTGAAGTGGTGGGGGTGTGAGACATTCAAGTCAGAGTCACGTGGTATAACGGGTACATTTGCGTGTCGACTTTCAAAAGCCATAATATAGTGATCTCATTCTTCAGCATTAGGCGACTACTGTGTCCTTGAAGTGGTGGGGGTGTGATACATTCAAGTCAGAGTCACGTGGTATAACGGGTACATTTGCGTGTCGACTTTCAAAAGCCATAATATAGTGACCTCATTTTTCAGCATTAGGCGATTGTTGTGTCCTTGAAGTGGTAGGGGTGTGAGACATTCAAGTCAGAGTCACGTGGTATAAGGGGTACATTTGCGTGTCGACTTTCAAAAGCCATAATATAGTGATCTCATTTTTCAGCATTAGGCGACTACTGTGTCCTTGAAGTGGTGGGGGTGTGAGACATTCAAGTCAGAGTCACGTGGTATAACGGGTACATTTGCGTGTCGACTTTCAAAAGCCATAATATAGTGATCTCATTTTTCAGCATTAGGCGACTTCTGTGTCCTTGAAGTGGTGAGGGTGCGAGGCATTCATGTCAGAGTCACATAGTATAACGGGTACATTTGCGTGTCGACTTTCAAAAGCCATAATATAGTGATCTCATTTTTCAGCATTAGGCGACTGTTGTGTCCTTGAAGTGGTGGGGGTGTGAGACATTCAAGTCAGAGTCACGTGGTATAACGGGTACATTTGCGTGTCGACTTTCAAAAGCCATAATATAGTGATCTCATTCTTCAGCATTAGGCGACTACTGTGTCCTTGAAGTGGTGGGGGTGTGATACATTCAAGTCAGAGTCACGTGGTATTAGGGGTACATTTGCGTGTCGACTTTCAAAAGCCATAATATAGTGACCTCATTTTTCAGCATTAGGCGATTGTTGTGTCCTTGAAGTGGTAGGGGTGTGAGACATTCAAGTCAGAGTCACGTGGTATAAGGGGTACATTTGCGTGTCGACTTTCAAAAGCCATAATATAGTGATCTCATTTTTCAGCATTAGGCGACTACTGTGTCCTTGAAGTGGTGGGGGTGTGAGACATTCAAGTCAGAGTCACGTGGTATAACGGGTACATTTGCGTGTCGACTTTCAAAAGCCATAATATAGTGATCTCATTTTTCAGCATTAGGCGACTTCTGTGTCCTTGAAGTGGTGAGGGTGCGAGGCATTCATGTCAGAGTCACATAGTATAACGGGTACATTTGCGTGTCGACTTTCAAAAGCCATAATATAGTGATCTCATTTTTCAGCATTAGGCGACTATTGTGTCCTTGAAGTGTGGGGGTGTGAGACATTCAAGTTAGAGTCACGTGGTATAACGGGTACATTTGCGTGTCGACTTTCAAAAGCCATAATATAGTGATCTCATTTTTCAGCATTAGGCGACTGTTGTGTCCTTGAAGTGGTGGGGGTGTGAGACATTCAAGTCAGAGTCACGTGGTATAACGGGTACATTTGCGTGTCGACTTTCAAAAGCCATAATATAGTGATCTCATTTTTCAGCATTAGGCGACTGTTGTGTCCTTGAAGTGGGGGGGGGGTGTGAGACATTGAAGTCAGAGTCACGTGGTATAGCGGGTACATTTTCGAGTCGACTTTCAAAAGTTATGATATAGTTCTCTCATTGTCCAGCATTAGGCGACTGCTGTGTACGTTGTAGATGTGAGGGAGCGAGACATTCCAGTCAGTGGTCACGTGGTATAACGCTAATATTCTATTGTTGTTTTCTTGTTCTGCAGTATTCTTGTTTTCTATTCTTGTTCTGCAGTGTTTGCTGTAGACAATTCTGGGGTTAGGTGTTTCTACTTGTAGTCAAACGGGATTTACAAAGTTAAATAATTTGTCATTGTTTAGTTTTGTTTCAATTTTTTAGTTTATTATATTTTTTTAAAATATAAACTTTTCCCAGATTGTTAAGTTTTCTTAGTAAAAATTAGAATAGTGTTTTTATATTGTAAGAAACGTTTGTTTATTTTTAATCGCTTTGTTTGGCTTATCAATATTTGCTTCAACTTGTTCTATATATAATTTATTTGTACATTCTAGGTAATCTATGTTTTTTAATAAATTTCCTTACTAAATAGTTGACGATTATTTGTTCGAATATTTTTTTTTATTGAATAAATTTCCTGTAACGTTGTAACTTATATTAATATTGTTATTTTTCAGGTTTTTGGTTATTCCTTTCATATTGTATCCTGTGTTTGTGGTTGCGCCAAAGAAGTTTTTACTTTTTATTCGATCAATCCGATGTGTCTTGATTTGTATTGAATAAATAATAAAAAAAGAGGCATCTAAGTTTGCGCTGGAAGTAACAGAAGCGTTTCATAACTCAAAGATACTTCCCGGGCAAACGTAAAATCTAATTCTCAAGCAAAACAGACGTAAATCTTGCGAGAAAGTTTTTAAATTGCTAAAAGCAGTTAGTTTTACATTGTTGGCAGTATAATGGCGCCGACAAAATAAATGACATTTTCTCTGTGTGCAAAGTTCATTAACTAAAAAGGTTTAAAACTAAATTTACACGGTTGTCGGAGTTGTGCGGCATAATTTTCCACCAGTTCTCACATAACTCTGTCTTTCTTAAACATAATCGAATTAGTTTGTTTTACAAGCGCAACTTGTTTAACGACAAGGCTTTATTAATAAATAATTATATTAATGATTTTAAATAAAATACAGTCAAGTTATGTAGTTGACGGTTCCATCAATACGTAATTTTATCTTGCATCTAATTCTTATTGCTTTTCAATTTTGATATTCCTTCTGGCAAAATATCGTTGCTTCTTCGAGATAAGTGCCACTGTATGCATATGTTTAGCCTTAGTCAGGCTCTTAAACAGCCCCGTCCGCGGACCTATACACTCTCCCTTAAGAGTTTTCCTCAACTTCCCCCTAAGAGTCCTATTTATGTGTAAACGATCTACTTTCTATGGAGGTCCTAGACCCTTGGCTCCATCCCTTTATAAGTAGACGGGTTGGTGGAGTACGTTAGACATAGACGGAACGTATTTAACTCCTGGATCTGGTGTGCCATTCAGGGGACAGAATCATTATAGTAAATAACTCCCACTCTATAGTGGTTATGTAGACCCTCCGCTACACCCCTTTTTAGGAATAAGGGTGATGGAATTAGTTACACTAAAGAAAGAACATAATCACCAGTTAAAGAAAAACTCATGCAATAGGACATAGTGATCCCCTGGTACTGGTGTGACACGGCATGGACAGAAACGTATGCACTAGGACATATTGATCTCCTGGTATTGGTGTGACACGGCGTGGACAGAATCACATACACTAGGACATAAGGACAGCCTGATACTGGTTTGACACGGCGTGGACAGAATCACATGCACTAGGAGATAAAGATCTCCTAGTACTGGTGTGACACGGCGTGGACAGTAACTCATGCAATAGGACATAGTGACCTCCTAGTACTGGTGTGACACGGCGTGGAAGTAATCTCATGCACTAGGACATAAGGATCCTCTGGTGCTGGTGTGACACGGCGTGGATTAAGTCTCATGAACTACGACCTAATGATCCCCTGGTACTGGTGGGACACGGCGTGGAAAGACCTCATTCACTATAACACAATGATTACCTGGTACTGTTGTAACACGGCGTGGATGAAATCTCATGCACTAAGACATAAGGACCCCCTGGTACTGGTGTGAGTCGGCGTGGAAAGAATGTCATTCACCGGGACATAATGATCCTCTGGTAGTGGTGTGACACGGCGTGGAAGGAATCTCAAGCACTAGGAC
Organism: Prosapia bicincta; assembly: GCA_036971475.1. Lineage (NCBI taxonomy): Eukaryota > Metazoa > Arthropoda > Insecta > Hemiptera > Cercopidae > Prosapia > Prosapia bicincta. The sequence goes on from JBAIZL010000002.1 coordinate 27,621,039, forward strand.
ATAATGATCCCTTGGTACTGGTGTGACACGGCGTGGAAGGAACCTCAAGCACTAGGACATAATGATCCCTTGGTACTGGTGTGAGTCGACGTGGAAGGAATCTCATTCACTGGGACATAATGAATATCTGGTAGTGGTTTGACACGGCGTGGAAGGAATCTCAAGCACTAGGACATAATGATCCCTTGGTACTGGTGTGATACGGCGAGGGAGGAATCTCAAGCACTAGGACATAATGATCCCTTGGTACTGGTGTGACACGGCGTGGAAGGAATCTCAAGCACTAGGACATAATGATCCCTTGGTACTGGTGTGAGTCGGCGTGGAAAGAATCTTATTCACTGGGACATAATGATCCTCTGGTAGTGGTGTGACACGGCGTGGAAGGAATCTCATTCACTGGGACATAATGATCCTCTGGTAGTGGTGTGACACGGCGAGGACAGAATCACATGCAATAGGACATAATGATTCTGTGGTTATTGTGACACGGCGTGGTTAGAATCACATGCACTAGTACATAATGATCCCCTGGTACTGGTGTGAACCGGGGTGGACATAATTACATGCACTAGGACATAATAATCTTCTGGTATTGGGGTGACCCGAGATGAACAGAATCTCATGCACTAGTACATAATGGTCCCCGGATACTTGTGTGACCCAGTTCTCGTGTGACCCGGGGTGGACAGAATCACTTGCATTAGATTATGATTTCCTGGTACTGGCGTGACCCGGGGTGGACAGAATCACATGCACGAGGACAATGATCCTCTGGTACTGGTGTGACACGGCGTGGGCAGAATCTCCTACACTAAGACATAATGATCCTCTGGTACTGGTGTGACCCTGGGTGGACATCATCTAATGCACTATGACATAATGATACCCTGGTACCGGTGTGACCCTTGGTGGACAGAATCACCGGCACTAAGGCATGAAGATCCCCTGGGACTAGTGTGTTCGGGGTGGACAGAATCACATGTACTAGGACATAATGATCTTCTGATACTGGTGTGTCACGGGGAGGACAGAATCACCTACACGGGGGGGAAGATAGATGACTCCACATACACGGATGTATGTTAGTTGCCTTTGTATAGTATTAAGGCGTTGTCTTGTGTTACGACAATAACACATAGGCATAAATAGTAAGTTGTATCTAATGTCTCGATTTTGGCAGTATAATATATAAATCCAGTGAATCTTGTACATCGCTTTCCAAAATATTACACAGTTTTGTAATGAGACACAGTTCCAGAATTTGTTGAGTGTAGCGCCCATTTATTCAACGAAATATGTTCAGAGTTTGTCTCTTTTAATTTGTATTTGGTAAAGTAAACAACAAGACTGTGTATTTTCCCGAAGCGACGTCTTGTTGGTCAAAAAATTCGCCTTTACACTAGATATTGTTGGGAATTCGGTCTTAATAAAGCGGTTGCATGAACGGGGATGCAAAGCAAACATTAAGTGATACGGAAATATTTCCGCTGCCGAAGGAGGTTGCTAATTCCTGGTGCTATTGATCTAATTTTCACCCCATATGGACATTTGGCAAGCAGTGGGGTGAAGATATTAAAGGGCTGATCACTAAGTATAGCCCATTAAAAGGATTTCCCAAACAGGGACTTTAAGCGTTTAGGTAACACTTCTCCCTACTTAGCATTTGCATTGCTTTAACGTTCTAAGTAACACACACTTCTCCCTTTTATAATATTTCGCTAATACCTATATTTGCTTTTTATCTTTCAATTTACCAACAAAGTACCAATATAATTCCTCACATTTTATTTGCTCAATACCTTTTAAAGTTGCGGCAACCCTTCAAACATTTATTTATCTTTAAAATTAATAATAGAATTGGCTTGTGAGTTAAGGTTATAAATAAACACATAACTAACACGAATTCACAAAAAAACTTTATTTTCGTACGCCGTGTTTCGATGATTTTTATCATCATCATTGACACCACTACAGTAGAGTTATTTATTTATTTATCCTTTCATAAATTTTCCAAAGCAACTTTTGTATCTAACGTTATTAATGCTGCAACACACACACACACACACACACACACACAAACATACACACACGCACACACACACACACACACACACACACACACACACACACACACACACACACACACACACACACACACACACACACACACACACACACACACACACACCAAAACAACTGAGGATATTAAAATCCAAGAATTAATTTTTTAAATTTAATTCTTATATTTGAAAATCCATAGTTGAAGATATGTAACTTTCTAGCCAGTTGAGTTACAGCAGAAGAGGGATGCGTTGGCGTAACGCGTCTTATTTGATCTCGGCTTCCATAGAGTGATCGTGTCACAAACGCACCACTCTGCACTGCTTTAGACATGTAAATACTAACTGCTTTAATGGAGTGTTTCTTTTCCTCACATACAACTCATTAAAAATGCAAATTCAATTACTATCTCTCAGCAGGTACCAGTGGAAGAAGGGCAAACGGGGATGTTTAATTAATTCAAT